>CM048646.1:6108409-6736136 GCA_026413185.1 Pueraria montana var. lobata
ATGGTGTACTGTCCTGTTCCTAGTTAAAGTGCCGGTTAGCAAATCCTATTTAGCATCTTTTATCTTTGTTGTTCTTTTTTTTCTTTTATAAGCATATCTTTATTCTTCTTAACATCATACTTTGACGTGGTTTTCAAGTTCAAGCCCTACTTATAGGTTATTGTGCTGTTACTCATTTTGGTTTGAAGATAAGGAGATATTATCTTCATGGTTAAATTACTGTTTTGGTCCTCTAATTTATTTTCGATATTCGATTTGGTCCTCTAATTATTAAATGGTTCAATTTGGTCCTCTAATTCTTTAAAATGGTTCAATTTGGTCCTGCCGTCTAAATTGACTTAACGACGTTAGGAAATTTTAACGTTAGCGCACTTTGTGGCGGTTTAAAACCGCCACTATAATAATTTAAATACATTTAGTGGCGGTTTTAAATCGTCACAAAATACGATGACAGAGCATGACACATGTATTCACTAACACCGTTAGTTCAATTTAACGGTAGGATCAAATTGAGCCATTTTAAAGAATTAGATGACCATATTGAACCATTTAATAATTAGATAACCAAATCGAATATCGAAAATAAATTAAAGGACCAAAACAGTAATTTAGCCTATCTTCATCGTCTGGGAGCTAACAGTTTGATAAGGATTGAAGCTAATCAAGTTTTGATTGAATTTGTTTTGCATGACATTGGTTTAATTATTCCTCATCTTGATAACCCTTCAGTCAAATATAATTTCATGATATCCCTAAAGATACACACACGTAATGAATGAAGAAATTATAGCATAACTTTGCTAATATTTCCGTTCATATATTTCTTTTATTACAATTTCCGTTCTTATTTCTCTTCACAAGTCCAGATTTTATTTATCTGCATGATCTATATATGACCTTGAGAAAAGAAACTTACGTAGTTAGCAAACTTAATCTTTATATCAAGAAGGCCTGATATATGAAAATTATGAATATTTAATTATTTGGTTTTTAATTCAGCATTTGATCTTTCATTACTCCACCTACTTATTTACATCCAAACATAGCATATTCAACCAAGTTGTTGACTCATGAAGAAAATTCTGATGTTCTGTTCTTCAATCTTAAAATTAATAATGTCTGCATAATATAAAAATTATGGTATGCCCTATTTCTAGTAATAACACCAATCTTGGTATATTTTTAATTTTAAATATTGTGTCAACGTTACCTGTGGCCTTGTTAGCTTGTTGCATTGGAATGGGAAAGGGAAGCCTAGGAGAGTGCCGGTGCCTTAGCATACAAGTTCAAAAGTTGTGAAAAGTCTAAAATTTATTATCGCCTCAATTAGTACAGTGTAGCATCATCTTCATCAGTAGCTAAAAATGCAACAAATCCAAAATACTTAATGAGACACTCAAAAGGACTGAAAAGTTTTTTTTTTTTTTTTTTTTTTTTAGACAGAGACTGAAAAGGTTTTAGGATCCCCATAATTGCCACATACAAATAAGAGCCAAATAATTTTACAATTTTTATTATATATATAATTACACATTGTTAATATTTATAATTTCAGTACTTATAAATTCTTGCTTGCTCTGAAATCTCAATTGTTTCCATAAAAAATATAATAGTTTCGAGTACTTTTCAATCCTAATCGTATCCAATCAGTTTTGATTTAATGAATCAATACGTGTTAACATCATTATTTGTGGAAAGTGGAAACTACTTTCATTACACTGCTCTAACGAATCAGTGCACATGCCCGAGGCATAATAGTAGCGAATTAAGATTGCATTAAATGTTAAATGTAAGAATTTGATATACGAAAATGTTAAACTGTGTGTGATATGATCCCCTGATCGTAGTTTCATTTACTTTGCAAAGAGCATCAATAAAATTTCGGTAGCTGAATTCAGTGTTGTATATTGAGTTTGTTAAAACAAGAAAAAAAAATGTAACGGTAGAACCTACATTTGAAGCAAAATATGTAGAAAGTTATACTCAGAAATTACAATCTTATTAAATTCACAACATAAACACATGAAGGAGATGTCTATCACAATGGTATAACCGTAATCGATTTAAACAACTTCAAACTAAACATAATTTATAGTATTGTTCAAAACACTAGTAAACCGACACAATCACTCTCAAGTGGCTACAACATATTATACACAAGTGAAAATTAACATAAATCATATCACATCCATCAAAAAGCATGAACTAGGCACTGGAATGCAGCCAGTTATGACCTGAGGACAAGACAGCATAAGGCATAATTCAAACTCAAGGATTGGTAGTTGAAAATGCTTTAGGAACTTTAGGGAATTCGGGAACCTTAGGCATCTCAGGTATTTTAGGCAATTCAGGAACCTTAGGCAACTCAGGAACCTTAGGCATTTCTGGTACTTTAGGCAACTCAGGAACTTTAGGCATGTCAGGCTTAGGCAATTCAGGGACCTTAGGGAGCTCAGGTTTTGGGAATGTAGGGATCTTAGGCAACTCTGGCTTTGCTAATTCTGGGACTTCCGGCAGAGGGGGCAACTCGGGTTTAGGAAGTTGTGGTACTTCTGGTTTTGACAATGTTGATTCGAGAAGATTGCGTGCTCCGGCAACCATTGTGTGACTGCTTGCTAACAATAACATTAGAACCACAAATGAAAAAATCACTGCTGACAAACTGCAAGTAGCCATGGTTGAATAAACTAACTTCAGGAGGATCAATAGGAGCTGGAGATGTTTATAAGCGTTTAGATATGTTTTGTGAGTGCACACTGCTGATGTTGTGTTGTATATTGGGACTTTTTATAGACGAAATTGTGTAACTCAATGATGGGGTATGCAGCGTGAGTTGGTGGGAATTGGATGGGGCATGTAAGTATTGTTAGCTCAACTTCTTATGCTCACAGTATCCTTCATAACAAACTTTAATCAGAACCGTTGTTGGTCAACTAATCTATCATCTATATACATTAGCAGCAAATGAAGACATTTTAGCCACCTTCCATTTAAAGTGTTAAACAATTCCCTTTGTCCACAAAAGTCAATGTTTTCCTTTCAGAAAGCTACCATAAAACCAAGGATTACTAGAAATGTTTGCCAATGAAAATAGTTCCTCGCAAGTTTTCTATGCCTTGTCAACAATCCAGACTCAATTTCAACCCCCAATAAACTGTTATAAATTATTTTTATTACTATCTTTGAAATGGGCAGAAGCGTATAATAAGATTAACAACAGACAAATTCAATCTCATAAAATTAAAAAGTTAGATGACCAACAAGTAACCATTCCGGTACACGTTTCACATCTCTAAACCTTATGTAACTCAGCCTCTGAAAACCTTTTCATGCAAAGTAAAGCAAAACAATTTTTTGGCGCATTTCTATCTCATGTTGCTGTTACGTGTCTAGCTAGCAGCAACATATACTCCTCTTAGTTTTATTCTGATATTTGTGATCTGTATCGTTGCTGTGGAGTACGTTATACATACAAATCTGTTCAGTTTAGTTGCTATGCCTTTTTCTTTTGGTACTTCATAGCAAGAGTGTCCTATTAGTTTTTCTTGGCATATTAATATCATTTACTACTACTTTTCAAGTTCTTGCAGAACTTAATTGAGTAAAGTTTTGGCCATAAATAAGCAAGTTACACGTTAGATAATGTTTGAACCAAATCTGAACAGAGAAATAAACATACGTAATTGTTTGGAATTGCTGGTATACAGCCCAAAATTTCACTTTCTTACTCGTAAGGTGATGTGATTTTCTTATCTAGGCTTTAAAATTTAGAAATCTATACATTAAATAGGCTTCTGCTTATCTTTGGCAACTACGTTTGAATCTGTCTCAGAATCACACTTTCACTTCAGGATGCTACTTCCCTCTTTTAATCTTTAGCTTAGTAGTTAGTTTTGTCCTTTATTCTCGTATTGTAACAAAAATAACTGGGTTCTAATTGATTTTGGTCAATTTTGATAGCTATAAAATATTTTAACCATAATTTAATAAATTGGATTAATACAAGTAAATCGTAATTGGTGAGGTATTGGCCATGGGGTTCCAATTGTACGTGTTATATAAGAAAAGTTTAATGATTATACAGTGTAAAAAAATTTACATTGTCAACTAATCAGAAACTATTGTTAGTTATGACTCAGAATAATTGTTGTAAAAGTTAACAAACTTAACATAAGTGATAGTTCGTGATTCGATAACAATGTGAAATTGTTTTACACTGTTATTGTATAGCCTATTTTCTCACAAGAAACACACAAAAATGGAAAAATAAAAAAATAAAATAAGGCCAATGTTTGAAACACTGATCTACTAAAACAATCTCTCATCCTCGTACAAGTTGCAACATTTTCACCCTTGCACTAAGAATCTTCTCATTCGTTACATTCTCTTTTGAAAAGAACAATATAAGAACAACCATAAACCCTTGCAAAGTACACACGTTATCCAATCTGCAACACTGTTGAAATTTGAAAACAATGTGCTTCAAAAATCCGAACCCGGCAACTATACATAATAATTCAATAAAAGTAATAATAGTTGCCCACACTTTACTCGCATGCTCCTCAAAATACTGCTCTCCAAGTCAATAAACAAGACCACTGCAACTTGTTCTACATGATCTAGATTCCACACATATTCACATAATATGTGTAACTCATTTTCCAATTGATAAAATCTAACAAGTCATCTTCTGCTAAAAATTCGAAGAGCCAACAGTTAGGTATTAAAGACCCTATACAACTAAAACCTTTTATTTTTTCTTTCCCTCTATTGTTCCCCCATTTTCATCTTCAGTTAAATTGTGCAGTCAATAAGAAAATTCCAAAGTCTTTGTTGTTGTAGTAACATGCTATATAATAATCCACACACTATAACTCTGTTTTCAACCGCCCTGTTCAATGTAACAATAAAATACAAGGAATCAGAACACTTGATATGATTGTGCAAACAACCAAATTTAAAATAAGATTCTGTCCACTATTACCATTGGGTCCCAAGTTGTCAAGTGCTCTATTAGAATCGTATCCAACTCCATAGAAGCTTTGGAACTCGTGGTCGAAAACATTCTGCATGTAAAAGTATCAGTATTTTTCATAATTGAGAGCTAAAGAGTATTAGAGTAGAGTAAATAGCATATGCACTAATAGTGTAAAGAGTTATACACAATCATCTAATTACATATCGTCATGTATGATCAATTAGCCAACTTCTACAAAAACTACCTTCAAAATCATACTAACGATGATTTCTAATAGGCTGCCAGTATAAATTTTTTTATATCATAGTGCATAGAAATTAAACTCATTGGAGTAACATGTTCAAAGATCTTTTTACCTGGGGCAAAGGAGGGAATTGTGATGATGTACTAGGCATGCCAGCCAATGTTCCATGGAAACTTCCATTGGGGAATGTGTGAGAGGAATTGATACCAGGACCATATGCACCAATTCCATGACCTAAGCGTGATTGGAGAATCTAATTGAAGAGAAATGAAATCATCTTAGTTTAATGTGATAATAATAGTAAATGGACCTAGAAGATTAAGACCTTCACTTACATCCTTGGATAGGATCCTGTCTACATCAAAGTTCAGTTCTGGGTTCACTGTGGCAAGTTTCATGGACAAAAACTGCAAAATATCTCTTTGATAAGTTGACTAGTCACAAAACCATAATAATGGAACAGACAAGAAAACTTCTGTTATTGAGTTATCATAAAATATCTCTTAACATGCACTCAAAATGATCAAATTATATCTGGTCTTGTTTCCACTTTTCCAATCATTTTAGATACAATTTTAAAATCTTTTATTTTCCGTTATTTAAATCGCGTATCTCCATCACTTGTAGTGATTTATCATTCAATATGGTAAATTGAAAGCATAAAAGATGGCACTACTTTCATACCTCAACCTGTTGCTGAAGTGATTGCACGTAGTTTATTATCTCATCAAGCATTACAGCTTTGCCAGTTATCTAACAGAAACCAAAGACATCATAGTTTAACAACCAAAGACAAAATTAATATGCAGAGACATCATCATAGTTTCTTGAGAAATCATTTAACACAATCATGATATTCATATCACCTTGTTGCATCCTGGAACAAGTTCTTGAAGCAACCTCATTCGCTCACTAATCTTTTCTCTTCTCACCTGCAAGCAAAAAGTTGTATCATTAGACATACAATAAAAAAAAAAAAAAGGGTTTTCTAACTTTCTCATAACAAATATTGTGGTGAGATAGGGATGGTACTCTTTCAGCAAGGCTGTGGCTATTTGTGGCGTGACCTCTTCTAGCTCTCACGTGAATGAAATTTTCTTTGGGAGCTTCTCCACTTTGAGAATTGTTGTCTTTAGCTTGCTTCACTGATTGTTTACCACGCACATCTGCACCATTATTCTGCTCCACTTTTGGTTTCTTTTCATGTTCTTTTGGACCATCAGAGGCCTTCCCGGGAGAATCTTTCACAGCATCACCCTCAGCATTCTAATCCAACCTCAAAAGCATTTTTCATTCATTAGCTCTTAAAACCACATAAAACAACACCAATGAAACATTCCGAGTCCTAAATGAGATTGGATATAGGACAAAACTTAAATACAATTGCTTAGGTGCTGGTCTCCGATCAGAATTAGAGTTTCACTTTGGTAATGTAAATCTTTATTACGCATATTACCGAGGTGAAACTCTAATTTTGATTGGAAAAGAACACCAATAACATCTAAGTTTTGCCCTTAGATATTACATTCAGCTCAACCAACCTTATTTGGACTGAAGGTGGAATTATGATCAAGCCCTCTCTTTCTTCTATTCCCACTAGGTGCAGATCCTGGTGCTTCCTCTTCAGGAATTGAGTCCTCAACCTGAGATTGTTCACCATTAATTGGAGCCTCCTTGATCGGATTATAATGTGTTGGATACCCTGTGTTAGCCATATCACCAGACCCATGTTGGCCAAAAGAGCCAGCACCAACCATTTCTGAGAATCCCCCACTTGCATAGGAATGAACCTTGGGGACCATGCCCCCAAGATTTGAGTCAGACATGTATTGAACTAGGTGGGAAGTGTTGCTTATCCCTTGGTTTTCCAAAACAAGAGGGTAGGATGAGTTGGCATTGGCAAACTCAATATGAGAAACCATTGAAGAGCCTCCAAAAGTTTGAGCCTGACTCAAGGAAACAAGTGGATCCCAAGCGGAAGAAGCAAGAAAAGGGTTAGCTACATCTGAAGGCTTGGCCATAGACACAGAACTAATAGCCATTTCTGAAACATTAACATTTGCACCACTGAGACCAGAAGATGGACAAGTCAGAATGCTCTCATTTCCATGTTGAAACCCCATGGCATTTTCCTGACCCCCCATCTGAACCAACTCAATAGTCCCTAAACAGTTACAACTGAGAAAGTAACCTATTTATATATATACACACAACACAACAAAAAACACCAATCAATCAGACTCAAACAGTTTGATCACATCAGGGCTGCATCTAGAAATAAACAATTGCATATGATTAAAGGGTAAAGTGAATTTTGACTAAGTTGGCTCTAGAGATATCTTGCAGGACTAAACAAGGAACAAATAACTTGGCAGCTTTATAGGACTGAGAGGAAGTTAAAGTAAAAGAAAACCCTCATTGTAGCCTTAGATGAATTAAAAACAAAAGAAAAGGTGAATGGAATATAATCTTCTAGTCAGTCACCCAGCTTGGTTTTTTACCTGTTCCTTCAAAAACCCTAAGATCAAGTCTACTGCTTCAATGCTCAGTAAAAGGGGAAAAAAATGCTTCCCCTCAGACAAGAAAGTGAACCTTTCAGTCTTCAGAGCATAAAGCGGACATAGACAGTGAGATTAGCTAACAGCTCATCAAACTACAAGTAAAGCAGATTCCCTTTTCTCCTTTGTCCACACAACAACATCTAAAATCCCCATTCCATCAAAACATTGGTGACAAGCAGGATTAGCACTGTCACTAGATGAGTTATAACTTATTTGTTGTTGCCTTGCTTGGTTTGGAAGTGGAAAACAACACACTTCTTCTAATTAAGAAGCTCCAACATGAGTGAACAAAACAATGAGTATCTCTTTTTATTTCTTTGATTTAAAAGATAAGATAGGATAGGACAGGAAGGGTTGTTGAAACTCTTGCAATTAAATTCTGGGGTGGGAATCCAAGAACAAGGCACGACCAAGGGCATCAAATTCTACTCAAATCCTGCGATGACTGAAAGAGACAGAATTTAGCAGAGTTCCCTTTACTGGGGTGTCTCTGACGGGAGCATCAAATGCTAGCTAAACCAATTTCACCAATTGGGTACTAAGCATAAACATCAAAATGTAGCATAAATATCTAACTTTAATAGATCACAACACAACAACACCAGAAGCTACTACTACTATTACCAAGCTAGAAAGAGAAAGACACATAGAAGAGAGAGAGAGAGAGAGAGAGTCTTTGCTTTGTGTACCTGCCCAAGCTATGAGGTGACATGTATCATTTTAAAAGACACACTAACTACTGCCAACTGCTCCTGTTGGTAAATTATTGCAGAAGCACAACCTAATCACTCTTTTCTCCTCCCACACTTGTAATCATTTTCAGGTTCAGTTTAAACTAAATTAATAATCATTTTCATTAATCAAGTAGTATTTTTTTACTATACCACATAAAAACAATCTTATTTAAACAAGATAGAATTACTATTGACAATAAAATTAATATAGATACATACTTAAAGCTTAAAATGACTTATTAAACTAAAATAATTTTGAATCAATTAATTTATGTTTTTAACAGTCATTAATCAATATTTTGTATGATTTTATATTTATCTTTCATAAGAAACAATCTTATTTAGATCTGATAGAATTATTACTAATGATAAAATTTACACAGATACATACTTGGAACTTAAAATTACTAGTTAAACTGAGATAAATGTGTAGCAGATGATGCACATATTCCATGCTCATCGATTAATATTTTAAGTACAAATCTCCTTTTCTTGAGAGCGTGTGAGATTTGTTTACAAAGTGCAGATAGATAGAGTTGGAGAGGTTCTTCTCTTGAAGGCCAAGCTTGCCCCCCTATGTATTCATTAACAAACATACTTCTTTAGTATTTTTATTCATTTCTCTTTTTTTTACTGACACATTTGCCAACTGTTCTAAGTAACATAACATATATCGTATGTATCCTTCACTCTCTCTCTCTCTCTCTCTCTTTGCTGTTACACACTCATTTTACTCAGTGCCAACTAACCTCTTTCATTTCTTTTTAGAATCCTCAATTATATGCACCTAACCTCCATCATCCTCCATCAACCTGGGCCACTGTTCATCATGGTTTCCCAAGTGTGGACCCCACCAAATCTTCTTCCTTCTAAATAAACCATTCAACCTGTGTGCGCGTGGACCCCAGGGGGGACACGTGTAGGGACCTGATTCAAAGGAATGAGAGAGTAGGGTGAGGAGGCAGTGCAGGCTATATATCTCATGTCTCTACTTTAAGAAAGACCATTTATTTAAGCAATAATGTAATAATAAAAATCCTGAAGCAGAAAGCTTTTGTTTATTTTTATTATTTTTTGTAGTATTTTTTTTTTAACTTTGAGGGGGGTGAGGAACATAGGGAATAATGGAATCTAATCATCAATTTTACCTTGTTGTCCTGCTGCTACGTTTTCCAGCTGGAGCCTGTGAAGCCTTTGTCCTTCCACCAATCCAGTCAAACCAAAATTATCTAGTCAACTGTTGGCATCGTTGTGATCTTGCTGGAAAAACCCTCCAAAAATAATAATAATTAAAATAAAAATTCCGAAATCAACGGCTTATTTTCTCGACAGTCATGATCAGATCAAGAATGAGACGCCGCATAGTGTCAAATAAAATGATATAATTGCCTATGCCTGAAAAAATATATAATATAATTCCTGGGACCTGTGTGTCATTTTTTTTTTCAATTTTATAATTTGTTTTGGCTACAGGAGTGTGATCCATGGTCACGCAAAACTAAAAAACATATGACTTGGGATTATAGGAATTTTGGTAAAATACGTAAAGAAAAAATAATAATTACCACGCATATAATGTATGCAACAAATTTGAATATGAACAAGAGTAGAGATTTTATCATAGTTCTTATAACAAGGAGAAAAATAGGAAGAAAAGAAAAAAAAAATGAATGATGTGGTAGAAAGAGTTAATTAAAGAAAAAATTAATTATAACAAATAACGAGAGGCAGTCAAAAAAATAAAACAAGTAACGAGAGAGTGTAATACAAATAACATAAGAGAGTGACATGGGAGGGACAATATTACCTTCAGTAATATCTCTCTATATATGTCAAAGAAATTAATCTTTGATTATTGGTTGGGAAATATTTTTTGTGTGAAAAATAATTTAATTTTTATGTACTGTCAATGTAAAAAGTATTACAATGTCAATTAATACAAAAATTATTGTTAATATAACTTTTAAAGTAGTTATTTTAAAAGTCAACAAACTTATTATATATGTTAATTTGTGATTAAATGATAGTGTAAATATATATTGTATATTCATAACAATACTCTATAAATTATCCCCACTCCATATAAATGACATGATGAAAAATCAATAATAGCACAATATCCATTTGATCACATTTATTTATGGTTTTACACGAGGCAAAAGATTTTGCGAAATAGACTCATATGAGTAATGACCATTAATAAACAACAAACAACGTACTTAAAAAACAAATAACAAGACCATGAAGAGTATATTACTTGAATTTGCAAGGTGTGAAGGAAAGGGATGCCACAAAATTATTTTATATAGTAGTATAAAATATTTAAATAAATGTTGGAGTGACCATGGCAAGAATGGGTAATCCCATTCCCTCCACCGCTCATGGACCTACTTCAAATATGGCACATGCATATTAAAATGTACGTACGCCCATCTAATTGAACCAATAAGGGATTGGTTGATATTTACACTTCTCAGTACACTAATTATAAAAATATCCTGGATATCCATCTTGCACCTTAGGTTATAGCTTTTTCTAATTATTAGTTTTTAGTTACATCAGAGTTGTTTTCTTCACCTTAATGATGCAACTCCAATGTCCCTACTCTATTGATTTTCTTTTAACCAAAGTAGCCTGGCAATTAGTTCTTAATCTATCACTATAATTGGAAGAAAGTCCGAATCCTAAAGTATAGGGTGTACTTTATATATATGTTAAACAAAAGTATAAATTAGCTATCCAAAATGAAAACCTTAGTGAGTGCTCGAACTAAATTAATTATGAATACTTTAATCAAATAATTATGAATTTTGCACTTTAATCTGTAATATATCTTGTACACAAAAGAAAATCGTCTGGTTTTACGCTACAATCATCTACGCCATTCCCATGTCTATTATTTTATGCGTGATCGTACATAGTGATCTTCATTTCACATATAAACAGCTACCTATAAGTAAGGGTGTTTTTTTTTTTTCAGGAGATAAGTAATGTTTCTTAATAGTAACTTATAACGTATTATTTATCTTTGTATCTGCTGTACCAATAAATTTAATATATTTAACAAAGAAAATCTGCTTCCGGTGAGACTGAACCATTAACAGTACGTATAAAATTCATAATTTATTATGATCTTAGTTCAACTTACCAACATTAAATATGCGGGCCATTTTATTACGACCGTTCATTCAATAATCTCCTTTTCAGGGGTAGACAGTTAGTTACGTGGAAAACAACTGCAATAGAAATTAGAGACAGACAAATAGAGAGAGAAGAAAAAAATATGAGTGATATGGTAAGTAAATATAATTTAAATTATACACTTAACTTTTAATCATATTTTTATACTATTATTTAATTATATATAATTATATTAAATCAACTCTTTAAAAACTCTAATAGATACCTACAACTTCGTGCCATAAATACTTTTTTGACTTAAACTCTTTTGAATGTTATTATTTTGGCCCAACATTGTGGGTCAAATGGCTTATTAGCGAGAATCCGTCTACTATGAAGCACCTCACTTGGTGGTATACCGGTGAGGCACTTAAATGACCTATTTTGTAGAAGGTTTTTTTATCAGAAAGAAAAAAATGAAAATTATATAAAAAGTAATAATTTTTTTTTTGAAATCGGCACCCCCAACAACTCTGTCTCCTTCCGCACTCTACCAGCCCCTTCCTTCACCTCACCTGCGTCGAATCTGATTTCACGAAACAACAGACACACAACACAAGATTTGTACAAAATGAATAGGAACAACTCATTGAAGGATCCACGTTTTACATTTTGAACCATTGGTATAGCCATCATTGTCTCCGGAACCTACTACCAATTCCACTTCCCAAACCTTTCACTGTCACCTCTGGGTTTCACTCTTTCAATTATGGTTTATAACAAATTTGCAGAACGAAATTAAACAAATCAGAGAAGAAAGTTGATAAAATTGACAGATCTTAATGGATCTGCAAATCTTGTATATAACAAAATCAAAAACCCAAAGATCTATACAAATATAAAGGAATCAAAACAACATCATAATTCTTATTCACTCTATAATAAAATTTGTTTACACAGATAAAGGAATTTAAACCGAAAATAAAAGAGAAACTACATTTCCACATTCATTCTGGTTCCAAGCACCAAAACTCTATGGATCGGGGAGAAAGAGCATCAAAATCTGAGGATTCCTCGCTCAAACACGCACGACAACGGTGGGAACAGCGGCGGTGTGGTAGGGGAAGGGGCAGCGTGGCGGAGGACGTGGTTGGTGGTGGAGGAGAGGAGGTCGTGGTTTGATCTGGGAAAAAAAACGTAGAGAAAATGAAAGAGATAGTATACGGACGATTCGACGTAAACTCGCTTTAGTTTGTCCAAAGATTGTCGGTTAAAAATCTCTGTCATTCAATTTTTTAATAATATATCTTACGGCTAGAAATAGTGATTCACGGGTGAGGGAGTATTTTAAGTACTTCATGTTAGACAGATTCTATTAGCGTTGGTGGAGATCGTTGGTGCTAGATGAACAGAAGTGATGGATACTTGTAAGCATAGTTTTAAAAATCGATCCGGTTACCGATCCGGTCAAGGTACTAGATTATTGGGTCAGTGGTCGAATCGGTGGGTCACTAATTGACCCGCATGACCCGGTCTGTATTAAAAAATTTGAAAATTTTATACCTGTCTTAAAAAAGTAAAAAAAAAATCACATAACAAATTAATATAATTCCACAAGCTCATTTTTCAAGTTCAAATCTATTGATATTCACAGTAATAAAATCACATTATAAATTACTTATTAAACTTTTTTAAAGTTTAAACAGAATTTAAAATAATAGAATCAACTATCAACTGTACCATCATTTCTTCAAACAAAATTCACAGTGATAGAATCACAGTATCAATTACCTAAGAATCACTACTCATAAATAATAAAACAGAATTAACTAAAAATAACATTCAAGTTGGATTAAATAGAATCATGTGGTGTGGATCGATGTGGTTGAAATGATGAAATTAGGGTTTATGTGTGTGCATTTTGAAGTTTGAAGAAGAAAATTCACAGACTCACAAACACGACACAACAAGCAATGTTTTGACAAACGGTCACAGCCACAAAACCTTTCTTTCTTTTGATTTTTTATCCAAATAACATCGTTTCAAGAAATTTAAAAAAAATTTAAAATTTAAAATTAAAAAAAAAATTAAAAAAATTTAAAAAAAAAAAAAGTGTGACCGGGTCGGGTCACCGGTTTAACCTCGGGTTTGACCGGGTCACACCTGGTTTGACCGGGTCGAAAGCATGACCGGTCCGATGACCGACTCGACCCGGTCTAACCACCGGTTCCCGGTCCGACCGGCCGGGTCGGTCCGGGTTTTAAAACTATGCTTGTAAGTACTTCGTAGCTCAAGTAAAGTATGTTTTAGGTTTAACATACAATAATAGCACAACTCAAAAGGAAGAGTATATCGATTTTAAGAGTGAAGATCCTTCTGTGTTTTATAATTCTCAAAAAATGGGTCGCCCAGTCCAGCTCAGCCTAACATGTCAGAGCATGAAAATAGGACGGGACAGGCTAGTCCGATTTTTATATGGGTCACTGATTTGCGGGTTTGGTTTGATCCGTTAGATTGAGACAAATTTACCCTTTTTTTTTACATTAATTTATATGCAATTTATATAAAAATAAATAACAAAACACAAAGTCAAATAGGCTTGGTAGTTAATGGTGAATTGGATTTTCTTGGTAGTTTTCGAGGTTGTATTTTACCGGCTTGGCCTAACCCCTTTCGGCCGAACCAATTTGGCCCAACTTCTTTTGAGACACCAATTAAAGAGTCTAACCTAAATTGGCCTGTCGAGCAATCAGAGGCCAGTCTAACTGAGCTTATTTTGACAACTCTAATTGTATGTTGTTTAATGATTGATGCACAATATCTTACATCTCTCCTATCAATATAAAGATGATAGAATTAAAATTAAAAAAAAACTTTAATATAATTAACAAGTCAAATGATAAAACTATAAATATATAAAATAATGCATATATATAATATATGAAGATGTGTGTGAGTACAAAGTAGCATATATAATTATAAAACTAAAGGGGTTTAGCTCAATTAGTTGAATAATATACATGAGTTGTTGTAAATATCCCGATACTCAAATTTAATTCCTACTCAAAAAAAGGAAAAATATGTTTTTAGTTCTTATACTTTGTAAAAAAATTTGTTTTAGTCTCTATACTTCACCATCAAATATTTTGGTCCCTGAACTTTTAAAGATAAGTGTTTTTAGTCCCTCATAACAGAAACTGTTAACACCATTTCCTACGTGACATCCTGTTGGACTAAAGATACTAATTTTTTAAAAGTTCAAGCATCAAAATGTTCGATGATAAAGTACATAGATTAAAACCAATAATTTATTAAAAAAAGATGGACTAAAAACATTTTTTTCTTTTTTTAAATGTGTGTGAGTAGAGAGTAGTATTATAATTGACTAATGGATTGGGGAGAGAAGAATAAAAGAAAAGCAGCGATCACGCGTGCGTAGGCATTCAGCTTGGGGTGCAACTCATCTTGTATGGTCCACAAAGTGTGGTCCTGCCTAATTAGCAATGATGGGTTTATGCCTAATTAAGAGAAATATCTATTTTAAGATTTGCTCTTGTTACTTGTACTTCCTAAATCCTAATTATTGGCCACCCTATTCTCTCAACATAATGAAATCACTTTGTTGGGACAACTTTACTTTCCCATTTAGTCTCTCAACCATTCGTATATATGTCTAAGTGCAAGGCTTACCCCTATCGAGAATATACCCTTTGGTACGTGTCTATTGTTTTTCTTTTTCAATCATCAAAATCGAATGTGACTAGGGTGTGTGTATTTATGTATTTTTGTACGAGAGTGAAAGAAATAAATTAGACAATACAAAATATATGTGATAACTACGATTAAAAGTTTCTTAAAGTGAAATGATCACTCAAAAAAATTACGAGATTTTTTATTTAATAATTAGTTATAGACATTATTTTCTTCAATGCAAACTCTATCATTAAGAGAAAATAGATGATGCACTGACAAGTGTAAAAAAATTTTACACCATCATTTAATCAAAACTTATCATGTATGGTAAGATTACTGCCTTTTACAATAACCATCTTAAAAGTCATACCAACGGTGATTTGTGATTGGTTGACAATGTAAAATAGTTTTACACTGTCCGTGCATCACTATTAAACTCATATATTACTTATTGTAGAAATTTTTTATTTAAGTATATTTCGTCTATAAAATTTTGTTCAATTTAAAAATTACCTAAACTTGATCAATAAATTTCATTTTAAAATGAATTTTTACTATAAACTAACGTGTTCACAATTATTTGATTTATCTAAATTTTTGCATGCATAATTATTAAGATTATATCACAATATTTTTTGGTTACCATGTTATTGGTAAGAATTATTCACCGACTTTGTCGATGATTAATCTCCGTCGGGTAACTTGATTGACCACCTTTAATGGGGTTCTTCTCTCCCAACCACGTTTTTTCCATCCACAAGAACCCTCCCAACCACGTTTTTTCTATCCACAAGGCTCGAATCCGAGACCTTGCTTAAGGAAACCAAGTCCAACACCACTCAGACCAACGACTTGTTGGTATTATATCACATAATTTAACACACCTGGTGATTGAACTTTTGACTAAATCCTTATATTAATTTTAGATTTTTTATTTCTTTAATTTTTAATTTTAAAAAAAAATCTTATTTAGTTTCTAATTTTGTAAAGGCTTATTTACTTTAGTTTTTAATGTAAGTAAAAAATGAAGTGAAAAATAATTTAATAAATAATTTTTTATTAAAAAATTGTTAAGGTACATCTACTTATTTTTTTAAACGAATACTTAATAAATTATAATTACAATAATCTTAAAATACATTTATGGTATAGGTTAGTAATATTTTTTTAAAAACTTAAGTGGGTGAATACTAATAAACTCTTCAAGAATTTGCTAACATATATTTACCTTTTTTTTTTAGAAAGAGTACTTTAACATGTTATAACTTCACTTTTTTTTTTAAAATGTAACTTATTAGGTCCTCTTTCTAAAAAAAAAAAAAAGTACTTATATATTAACAATTTTCTTTATAAAACTATAGCTAATAAAAATTAAATACTTACTAATTAAAGTGATTCACGTTCACAATCTTAGAAAATAATAAGAAATCGGAGTTATTCTTATAATATGTTTGCTTGTGCATTCGAGCTGAATAGATCTACGTTCAATAAAAGCAAGTATAAGTAACTTCTGCATATTTTTTGAATTAGATGTGAAGAAAGAATACCTGATCCCCATTATTAGGGTACACCCAAATACACTGTTAATATTTTAGTGACATGTCCGTAATTTTTTTTCCCTATTTCCTAGTCTTTTCATGGCAGGACAAGCAGCAACAAGGATTCTCAATTCTACTTCTAAAGAAGCTTTCCCATCTTTTCTTCTTTTCTTTACATAAAGTTGTGAAATGCCATACCTCACTCACTACACTACTTTTCCCACTAGACAAGACTTCTCGTGGATATAACCCAACAATCAATTGGTCCATCAATATAATATAATACTAATTAACAGTCAATTAGAGAATCTAATGAGAACATACATAGTACAACTAAACTCAAATTACACAATAAAGTTGTATCCTTTATAGGTGATTATGTATGAATTGGAAAAAGATGGAAGGAAGCATGCGAAGAAGGGTTGGTTGGTTGGAGAAGATGCAATCATCATCGGGTTTGCTTTAAAATTTAAACTGAAAAGGCTGCTATTATTTATTAAGGAACCGAACCTGCAGCTGATAGCTTGGATGCTTCCTCTCTTGTGCAGCTCAGCAAACTATCAAACCAACGACTGTTCAGAAATAGCAATCATTTGAAAGCATTTGATATTTTCACTTAAGTAATGTTAGTTGCACTCATTTATAGTATATTTTATTCAACACACTTTTTTTTTTATTGTTTAATGAAATTTATGTGAAAATTATTAACTTTTTATTTAATATTTAAAAATATTTTTCTTCTAAATTTTTCTTTTAGAACAAATGACTAATTTAATCCATCAGAGTCGGCCTGATGGTGAGGAGTTGAGATAAATACATGAGAATTTAGATTCGATCTTCGTTACCATGAAGAGTAATTATATTTAGAACAAAAACATAGTTTACTAACAAAAATACACATGACTATCATGTTAGATTCCTTGATAACTAACATAGTAAGTCAATGGGTTGCCAATATTATTGTTACATCAGAAATTAAAACAAAACAAAAAAATTAAATTTTAAAGGACTAAAAAAAAACTTTAAAGAACTAATAATCAGAAACACCCTATTTTATATGGAGTAAAAGGTTATTTAAGTCTATAATAAATAAGTAAATAAATAAAATTAGACGGAGAACTTTTATTTAGACTACTTGCATGGCACGGGTTGTGGGATTAGTTAACAGTTCATCTCCTTTGTCGACATAATAACAACTAAAATCTCAATTCAATTCTATCAAAACACCAACATGATTAATGTCTTGTCTTATATATAGGGTAAGTAAGATTACCATCACTGCAGAAGTTGTGAAAATGGGCTGTGGATCTATCTAGTTAGGTTTCAAGGCCTACCTTTTATTTCTGGAAACTAGTTTCCACTGGAAAGAGGGTATTTTTGAAATAAAAATACATAAGAGAATATTTATCAATTCCCTTTGGTTATTTATAGGTCCATTTTATAAGTCCAAGTTACTGATCCGTAGTCCAAGTACTGCTGGATTAACTTGTTGGAAAACAAATTATTCTTTTGGGTCATGAAACGCATCATGGGAAATTACTTCCTGCACCTGCAGGATTAACTGAACTAAAGCCCTTCTATAGATGAACGGGCTAACGAAAACAGGATAGTGAGGCCCAGCAAGAACATTATACATACTTTCTATTGTTTAAAAAAAAAAGAAGCAAATTACGATAACACTATGAGAGATGTGAACATTTATGATCACTTTCTTTGGCTCCATCAGGCTTCTATGCAGTGTTGTGAAAATCGGACCGATAATCGACCCGGTCTAGACACTGAATTGATGGGTCAGTGGTCGAACCAGTGGGTCACTAATTGACCCGGTATATATTAAAAAATTATATATATATATATATATATATATATAACATAGCTAACAAAATATCATTAATCCATAATTCATACTCTAAAATTAAAATCAATTATGATTAAACTATAAGTATTACATAATCATTTATTACTATAAATTATTTTGTTGGGTATTATCATTAAATTACTAAGGAAACTCTTGTTATTTTTCACATCTAAGTATAAAAATTATCGGAGGACCATGAGCAAGTATTCTGAAGATGTATAAAGCACATAAATATTAAATCATATCAAGATCAAGATAATAATAATTAGCTATTATATATTCTTGTCAACATCAAAATAATATTATAGGAGCATATTATTATATAATATTAAGCAATTATCTATTAACAATTTAATTAAAATGTTATAGGAGTATATTATTATATTATATTATATACTATTTAGCAATTAGCTTTTGTCATGGTTTCAAATTTCAAATGGTACTATGGAAAGAATTCCAAATAATTATGTAATTACAAAAATTGTAAAAAAAAAAAACTCGAACATAACCGGGTCAACCGGGTCCGGGTCACCGATTTTTAACAAACCTGGCCGGGTCAAACCGGGTCGATTGCGTGACTGGTCCAATAGCTGAACCGGACCAGTTAGAACACCGGTTCCCGGTCGAACCGGTCCGGTTTTCACAACTATGCTTCTATGCTTTCCTCTTTTCTTCTTTCTAGTTTTTTTTTTCTTCTTTTCTTTGGGGAAAGGTTGATGAGCCAAGTTAAATGGGAGGAAAATAAAAAAGAAAATTCTAGAAATAAACTTTAATTTTTATATTTATTTATTTAAAATTTATTGAGTATAAAGGGCACTCAACCTTATATACAAAGGCCAAGAGGGAAAATCTAAGAACATTAAAGTAAAAAAGCAATAAACGATCACACCAGTGACACCACTTCGAGATATTACATTGTATCTCCCACCTCTAACTAGGAATCAAGACCAAGAATGAAATTTAATATTATCCAATAACTGCAACAAATCCAAAGAACCACCTTGATATACACATTCTTGCGCGTTAGCTATACAGAGCAAATTTTTGCTTGTCAAAGTGTCATCCAAATTTTCTTTTAATTTTTTCCCTTTACTAACCCTCAATATTTTAGATAATGAGCAAAACCTCCAAGTTTCTTTATTATTTTTTTTTCGTTCTTTTATTTTCACTTCAAATATAGAATAGCAGATGTTTTTATATTTTTCTCTTTTCAAACGACCTTCATGCAAAAATATGTTAGACTTAATTATATTTTTGATCTCTTTAATTTAGACTATATATAATTTTCATCTCCCAAGTTTTCTTTTATTTAATTAACTTACTCTATTTTTAAAAAATAAACAAATTCAATATTATTACCAGTTTTCTTCTACCTAGAATCAATAACATGACCAAATTTAGTTAATTTCAATTAACTGAAAAAAATTAAGAGACTGAAATCATTATAAACTTAAAAAGAGTAAAAACACAGTTAAACCGATGTGATATGAGAGAATCCAATTCAAAATGCTTGACCATTGTGCTTGTGCATGGTTGAGAAATGAGAAATGAGAAATGACAGAGAGGAAATATTGGACATGCAGTGCAGGTACCATTTTGAAAAATGAAGAAGGAGCAGTGAGTAGTGTAAGTAACACTGACCAGTTGAAGGACACATTTCAAAGTTAATTATATGGGCCACTGTCCTCTCTCTCCCTTATCCACAAGAGAGCGTATACCTCTCACTTCTGACTCTGCGGGGCCATTCTGCGTTACTGCATCACCAATATCAAATTCAACCAAGATTTCTTCTGAGACACAGAGGAACGTGTATTATAATAACTCATTCTGGGTTTATATTTTGGAATTGTTAATTTTTGTTAAAGAGAATTCAAACTCACGTCCTCTCCCCTTCTTTTTTCTTCTTTCACCACTAAATTAACTTTATAACTCCTGACTTTTCATTTTAAGTTACTGCATAAGACTTTGTGTATTTTTATTGTTTTTATAGCAGATGTTATTTTTGTAACAAACAAAAAGGTTAAGTATTAAAACTACTTTAAATTTCATTTTGAAAAAAACTATATTACATACACACCCCTCTTTTAGTGCAGCTAACGAAAGTAGCATGTTGAAGTGAAATCTTCTAAAGTTTTCAGAGCCAAACTTCAGTGGTATATTTACAGAAATTCCAACGCTTAGGTCAGTATTTATAAAAAGAGAGTAAAAGTATGAAAATCAAAGAGAGATCCAGTTGTTCTCTATAACCTATTTGTATTGTTCTCTAATTAGTCATCACGATGTTTCTTATGTGAAGAGACGTGAGAAATACCTCCCAAGATGAATCTCATGTCTTTACTAAATTTTGGGCCGGATCCAGTTGTAATGAAGTTTGTTCTCTCTCGGAAGGTTCTTAATATATAGGTTTCTAAAGCCTACCTATTAGATTTTGGTTATTGAGTCAGCATATTGACTCAATTTCTTATATACGTACTAACCCCAAATCGTTTAGTTATATGACAATCTTTTTGTATTTATTCATGATTGTCACTATTGATGTAATGTTTGGAAAAATATGTAAAGCATGAATACTACTGTTGCTAGTAGTCAACAGGATTCTTCAAAATAGGCTAATTGAACTGTTAAAATTATTGAAACGGCAAAAGTAAGTTCTTTCATATATTTTTCTTAACAACTATCGCTGATAATGATGTGACTAAATAACACACGTAGTAATTAAAGTTATAGTTTATTATTGTCTAATTTATCTATATCATCTTTTCATAATTGTCAATATGACATATAAAAAGGAGACTTCCATTTCTTAAACAAAATTCATGTAAACCCAGTAATTATATCCTCGATGAAATTAGTAGACAGATTAGATAAATGGACATATTTCAACTCTCTTTTTTCCTGTAATTTTTTTTATAACAAAAAGTTTAAGTGAGTTAGATTTTGGAGACTCATCAGAAATCAGGATAAGCCTTAAAGTTCACTGAATACTTACAGAAGTATTTTTGTCCCATAATTTGAACTCATAACAACTATTTTCTCTTGATGAGTAGACATATATGATATATATTTTTTTATCATCAGACATATATGATATATGATTTATTTTCATGCTAGCTAAAGAAATTACCCCCGTATAATACAATTCCTTTCAGTTGATTCAGAATACAAATTGGATTGAAAGAAACTATATGTTACCACGAAATTTGGTTCATATATTGGAAGGACAAGTTCAAATTGCATAGAGAAGTAAGATTCCATTTTGCTGGGACAATTTTCAGAGAGATCCACCTGAGTACAATGAGAAGGACGTGACGTGACCAAATTGAATAAATGAGAAAGATTTGGTAGTAATAAGACCAAGGCCACCCTGGGTGAAACATGGCTCGTGTATAGGGAACACCCATTATTCTCTATTCATTAACAGAACCAAACATTCACAACGTTTTCTTGGTCCCCACTACTGTACTATACTCAAGATATATGTGACAATTTATTTCGAGTTGCAAGGTAAATACAACATATTTTGGGGACCATATGCATTCATCACCATGCTCGTGTGTGTGGGGACCTTTCCGCATCAATGAACTATGTTTCTAAACATAAAATGTACGGTAATTCTAATAGTAGTATAAGTGTGTATAAACACTACATTGTCTATGCAAAAGTAGAGGCTACCCCCACCCTAAAATGAGGGCATATGAACTTTGAATTCTCATGTGTAACAATATTGTTGGTCTTTGTGAAGTTTGTTGAACAATTGTTGGGCTTGAAACAAGTGGATTACTTTGCTCTCGCAACTTCATATGAAATGGAAAGAATGAACGTAATGAAGGCTATTGCACATGTGTCACACAGCAAATTCTACCCTAAATTATACAAAAGTCCCCCTCCCCTTTTTTTTTCCTAACAATTGGGCATACTAGATTTATTAGCGAGATCTCATCTTAATTAATGATATGATTAAAATAATCTATTTAAGTGGGAGACAATTAACATTTCATGAGTTAACTTTTTAAAAATTGAATTAAGTCTAAATCCAAATTATAATATGGTGTCATAATTTATCCTATTGGTTGTCTTAGGTATATGGGCCACCTTATTAGGTCACCCATAGATTTGGTTGTTTGGGTTAAGATATATTAGATTGCTTGTTATTGGGTCATCCATATATGTCCATGTCTAATCCTTGAGAGAGGTGTATTAAAGATATCATGTTGGTTGCTTATATAATTAAAATAGTGCAAAAAAGTGGAGGATAACATTCATTTCATAAGAGATTATAAGATTGGTTTAATGGTAGAAAGAAAAACAAGGGAGGATAGGTCGTGGATTCGAATCCTCTCACTAACAGAAAACTAACAACTAACATTTGTCGATAAAAAAAATCATTTCATAAATTAGATAAACTAGCATTTAAAGTTGAATAAAAACTCAACCTCAAAGAAAAATTGGCATAGTACCTTGTTTTCTTTGTCTCAAATGAAATATATATATATTTTTCTTTTATTGTTTCTTCTGACGATATGAAATGAAACATACTTAATAGTTAGGCTTCATAATATATGTCAGGGGCTTTATTTATTTAGTTTTGGTATTCATTCCTCTAAAAACAATAGTTAGATGTGGATGCATTAAAGACATTAAATGTTACTACCATTTTTTAAACAAGTCTTTTCACTTTTAATTCTTAATTTATTGCCTTTAGAGCAATAGTTAAACGTACTTTTTTCTCTTAAATTACTCACATTGAATTAACCTATGAGAACTCACCAACCATATTAACGTTGTAATTAATTTCATATCCAAATGTCAAGGGCTTACATGTTAATTTTCAATGCAACAATGTATAGTATGTACGTAATACTGAAATTTTCTTCACCAAGCTAGTTTTCAACATATGATAAACTAGAACACACTACGATCCAGCTCATGCGCAAGTTCTTTTGGAAAGCTGTCCTTTGCAAACTTTTTGCTCTTAGGATGTCCACAATAAGATTTGTAATCATATTTGTTGACTAATCTCTATGGATAGAAACAAAAAACCATACAATTGAAATGGATCTTCCTTTATTTTTCTGTTAAAAGAGTGATGCACATCTTTTACTTTCCTATTTTTTCCACAAGACTTGCTAGCTTTTTTGACCATAAATCTTTTTTTGGTATAACCTTTAAATATGCTCGCTTTTCCTTTGTCAAAACAAAGGCTTGTTTTATATTCCACATAGTTCATTTTATTAATTAGCAAAATCAAAATAAAGGAAGAAGAAGAAATTAAGAAGATATTGTCTCTTCCCATTTTGCACCGTTGCAAGTTGGACGAGTAATTAATGTGTGTATCTGCTGGACCCTATTTAAACAAATCCATTGAACAAAGACGTATTCCGGGGAAATTTTACTTGGTAGAAACATAATTACTTAGTAGTAATAGGAAAAAATACAGAAAATACTCTACACTAGATCTGCAGTGCAAAATCAAAGAACAATGTTATTCATGTGCTACATTAATACATACTCCTCTTTCTACACTTCTTTGGAGAAAAAGAATGAGACAAGTAAAAGGAAATTAATGTACTCCCTCCGTTTCTTTTTATCTGTCGTTTAAGGTTTATTTGTAGAAACCAAGAAATGCATTAAATTTTCTTGATTTTAATAAAGTAATTATGAGATTTCCTATTTTACCCTCTTTTTATTTCTATTCTAGAATAAATGTATGTGTAAATTCATTAAAAATTGAGAGAGAAGTAAGGGTATAATTGATAAAAGAATAATTAATATGATCTTGAACTTTACAAGCGACAGATAAATAAAAATAATTTTTTGCAAAAAATCCGACACTTAAAAAGAAACAGAAGAAGTAACAAACAACCAATCTATTTATGTGTGAACAGTTAACATTAAAAAACCAATGGATTTGTCAGATATAATTAAAACAAATGGAGTTGTTACTGCAACATGCATGTTTGGTTTTATATCTATACCACGGTATCTTGCATGAGAAAACAGTCACTTAATTATTTAATTTGTTTTTGATAGAAATAGAGTGAAAAAATAGATAAAATGAAAAT
Source organism: Pueraria montana var. lobata (assembly GCA_026413185.1). Taxonomy (NCBI): domain Eukaryota; kingdom Viridiplantae; phylum Streptophyta; class Magnoliopsida; order Fabales; family Fabaceae; genus Pueraria; species Pueraria montana. The sequence continues at coordinate 6,133,198 of CM048646.1, forward strand.
GGGATAAAAATTTTCCATTTCTCTTATTGGTATAATATAAAAATTAGAAAAGAGAATTTTTTTTATATGGAATAAAAAAATCCTTATATGCATAAATTTATCTCATTTTTCTTCTTTTTATGCAAGACTCACTATTCTTTTCATTCAAAAATGTTTCATGCTTATACAGTGAGGGCCTGAATTATAATTTCTCTCTTATTTTTAACTTAAACACACTCGTCATAATTGGTTGATTCTGAATTAGTTGAAATTGATAAGAAAACTGGTAGTGTTGGTAACTCGAATTCTTGACACGGCCCAAAAGTTCACGGTGTGACCCACTTGATGAAGAAATAATTTGGGAGAAAAAATTGAAAATCTGTTATGGTAGCAGAGACCTTTATTACCGAGTCGTTTTTCTTTTCATGAGCTAGTGTGTTTAAGGAGTTTTGCATCATTATATGCTTTTGTAACCTCACATATTGTTCTTGCTCTCTTTCTTGTACCTTATTTGATACGGTGAATTCTTAGTTTACACACTCGTGATTTTCTCAATTTAGATTTTTCACATAAATCTTGATATTTTCTTCTTTTTTTTCCTTTCTCGTTAGTGATTATTTTCTAACAAAAACAATGGAAAAAAAAAAATTAAAATGTGTTTCTTAAGTACTTTTAGTTTTGCTGTCGAAAAAAAAAGTACTTTTAGTTTTATTCTTCTATTAAATTTGAAGTTATATTTAATTAATTTATATAACAAAGGTTAGCATATATTACTAAAGTGAAATTTTAATTTTAATAAAAAAATCGATATCAAAAGTATTTAAGAATTTACATATGATCTTTGTCTAATATATTATTAAAGTGAAATTTCAATTCTAATAAAAGAAAACCGATACCAAAAATATTTAAGAAATTACATCTGATCTTTGTCTAAAAGTAATTTATATAAGTTAGTAATGTCCATTTTTTTATCCCCCATTCCATGCATATATCTGGTCATTCTTTTACTTATTCGAACAAATTGAAGAAAAAGTTCATCATTTTTTTTATTTAAATAACACAATTTTTTTTATTATGTTTTCTTCTTATTTCTTTTGTCTCTATCTTTTTTTAGATCACAGGTATCCTCTCCACTGAAGTATGAGCGGCAAAGCTCTTCCTCTAAGTATCCAAGTATTTAAGGATTCGAACCCGAGACATCTAATTAAGCTGGAACAACCACACCGGTTGATCCATGCACTTGTGGTATTGTCTTTATTTTTTTTTTATCATCCAAATATTAGGAGACTCAATCCTTGATATATGCAGTACATTTTTACATCCAAAAGTCTAAGTGGACGAAGCCATTTAATTGGACTTTGGTAATTAATTAGGATAACAGTATTTTTTCAACAAAAAAAAATTATAGCAGAAAACACAGCTGGATTCCTCAAGCCGATTACTCACTCACCCACCATTATTTATCAATGGCTAGAACCTGTCTTTTTCACCTATTGTTGAATGGAATAGCTACTACTATGTTGCAACTTACAAATAATTTGGACTATTAACACGTTATTGTTCCATGCAGAAAAAAGAGCTATTCCCGACACAAGTTCGGAACCATTTCCAGCTTTGACGGCACTAATTCCTCGTTGTCGTCCAATGTTTTTACGGTCAAGAACCAAGATTGCGCAATCGAGCACAAAACAGTGAAACACACTTCATTACAACACGAGGGTCACACACGTGCGAAACAAACCTAGCACACTCGATAGCAATATCAATATGAAGTCTATATAATTGTGTTAAGGGTCTAATCATCATTCCACACCAAGACATGGAACCGCTTTTAAAGCCCTCAATTGTCTCTTTGGAATTTGGATTTGTCATGGAATGAGTAAAGTTACAAATTTTTTTAACCATTTAACGTTTTTTTTTTTTCTTAAAGTAAAATTAGAGGTGTCTTGACTAATTATGACAAATAAGGCAGGCAGAAACTTTAGTGCAAGAATATCTACGACAAACCCTTTTCTTTTTGAATGAGTATTGTGTCTTTGGAGAAAGTTCAAGATAAGAAAGTTAGGTGCAATGATGGTGTTATGCAGATTGAGGAACACAGAGACAACAAAACGAGAGAATGTGATCAAAGGGGATGGCTCTTTTGCATTATTGACAAACATGGAGTTGGTTTTGTACTTAGCTGGACCTAAGAAAAGGTGCAACTCCAAAAAAAGCAAGCTCAATAATTTAAGGGCCACTTTCATATCGTCAAACATTATTTCACTGAATTCATCATTAGTCCTCTTGTTAAATTAACCACTTTCCCTCCCATTTGCATATTTTCCTTCTCAAATTCGCAATATAGATCCAAAAGGCTATGGTTGGAAAGGTCTTGTTCCACTAGGATACAGAAAGATGACAGATAAATGGGCCCCACATGCCCCTAATTAATCCCCAAAATTCCTGCACTAATGTCTTTTTGCAAAACATATTCTGAATCTTCAAACCCCATCTTTTTCATTTTTTTCTCCCCCTCCCATGCTTTTTCTTTTCTCCACCCTCCCTTTTACATGCAAAATTTAACACATGACAAAATGACATAGGACATTGCTTGTTTGGTTTCACATCTCAGATATGGACTTTCACAACTACTAAGAAGCTAATAGTTACAACTTCTACACCCGAGATGCTAGTAGTTATCATAGCTTCAACATTCCAGACGTGATTTATTACTTCTCAACCAGTTTCCAAACACTCGTAGAGACATCGCTCCACCTCTAGGTATCACTCCAAGCTGCAAAAACTGGCAAGTGAGACATGGAGACTGGCCTCATTTGAGAGGGAAACCAAGAGCCAACAGTGACACCATTAGCAATAGGGCTAGTAACAATCTTTGACCCCATTGGAGGCTTTGGAAAAAGCAAAGTGGGGCCCGTTTTATCAGGGCTACCTTCCCTTGAGCTGCTTAAACTGGTGACCAGCGAGGAAGGGTTTGAAAAATGAGTCCCTATCTTAGTAGACTCATCTATCATGGCCTGGCTAGATCCTACTGAGTCAATCCCAATGAGATCTTGTAGGGACACAGAGAAAGCAGCACCTCTATAATTTCCACACTTCATGGTTTTCTGGTCGCAGTTGTTTGACTGTTGCTGATGATGATACAAACCCATCTTCCAATCTGATGAACCATTTTCATTATTATTGTCGTTGTTATTGTTCTTGTTCACAGCCTCAACTTCTTCCCTGCTGCTTATGACTTGTTGGCTTGACACAACATTGTACTCTGTGGCCTCAGTTCTTGGCTCACTATCCTTGTTTCTTCTAGCTAGCTCCCCCGCAAGAAGGGTGTTGCTGGCCATGATCCTCTCAACATCGTATCTTGATATGTCAAAGTTGGTCACAGCATTCACCCCACGAAATTTGATTGCAGCTACATCATATGCTTCAGCTGCTTCTTCTTGAGTGCCTAATTTAATTCATAAAAAAAAATGAATTTAGTTTTAATATACTATCAACATAAAATATGACTTTCAAAACAACAAAGTTATCAATCTTACTATACATTGACAATCTATGAGTATGACTATACATTTTAATTAAATTAAAAATTAAAAGGGCATTAAAAAAAATTGAACTTTCTTGAGGTCATTCATTTCTTGTGGAGATATTATTCACTATTTAGATACCCCTTTTTTTATCTTTCCAGAGAGAACAGCCTTAAAAAAAGTGACTTGTTGCACAGTCCAAAGTAGAGCTATAAGACCAGCCTTATAGAAAGCATTGGCAGTCACTAGCATAATAACATAACATTAATAACAAAGTCCTAACAATGTATCAGAATAAAAAAAAAAAAAAGTCCTAACAATGTATACATTAGCGTTTCAGTTTCATGATTCCAAGGCTAAAGCCTAAAACCCCACTATTTGAAAGATTTGGTAATGAAGTACGAGGAAATGCAACAACTTTCTGGAAGGACTTACTGAATGTCCCAAGATAAAGGTCCTTATTTCCTGCAACTCTGCCTATCCTTGCTTGCCATCTGCCATGTTGGTGGTGCCTGCATAACATTCAAAAATGGATTTAGCCCTAATTAACCAACATATTTAATTTCTATAATTTAAAAAAAAAAAAAAAAAGTGGCAGAGGAACATCATGAACCTTGTCACTCCTCTGTACATTGAGGCACCCCTTGAAAACCCACTACTCTTTCTGCAAAGCAATCACCAGCATCATCATTAAACATTAAAAATAATTGGTAGCTTTTAGCAATATCATCATCATCATCATAATAATAATAATAGTAATAATAGTAATAATAATAATAAATAAAAATAAAAATAAATGTGCACCTTCTCAAGTGGGCCACGTATTCCTGCCTACTCATGTTCTTCATTTCTTCAAGTTCAGTTTGGTAATTTTCTAGCTGCCAAATAGAAGAAAGAAAATGGGACTCCAAGGGATAGTACAATATTTTGAGCCAGAAATGCCACCTGAATTGAAACATACCGGGAAGTTTATGTGCGTTGAAGGTCCCCAATACTTGAGAGCCGCGAGATCATAAGCCCTTGCAGCTTTCTCTTCCATGTCATAACCACCTTCAGTTCACAAACAAAAATTCACCACTCATCAAATTAGCATTTACCAAAAGCATGAGCATTGAAAATGCAGAACCTTGGAAAAGGACTTAAGAGCATACCCAAATAAACTGTGACATGCAACGTTTTGTTGAGTGGTCAATGGTCATCCACATTGAGAACACACAATAGGTGAAAAAAAGTTAGTGGGCACAACAGCTCAAAAAACAAAGTAAGAAAAATACTTCAAAATAAATAATGTTTATTTTCTAATTACCAATGACTAAAGTTTTTGGTAACTAACCTTGTCGTCCTTTCCTGGTTTGCCCTTCCTTCTTGCAACTGTTATCCCACAAATGCGCTTCATATCTACCAGTCCATCTATGCCTGATACACAACCACCAAGAATGTCACCACAAAATTTACTCAAAATACACAATAAGTTAAACTCAAAAAATAGAACCACCATGAATTTGACTAAATAAACTCCAAAAAAAAATTAAAAAATGGAACTAAAGGGAGCATCAAGTAATGAAAAATACTATTGTAAAATAGGACCACTAGAATCAGCCTAGTAGTAAGAGTTTGAATAGTTTACATGAAACTTCAGATTCAAACCTCATTCTTGCCATTGTACACCAAAAGAAATAATTATAGAAATAAAGGGGAGGTGAAGTGAACTAACTAACCTTGTCACACCTCTATACTGAGAAGTTCTCTGCCCGAATGTGTCAATGGATTTCCTATGCACAGGTTGCTTCTGGCCAAGCTTAGCAGACCCTCTCTTCTTGGCATCCACAGCCACTGAGTCAGTCCCAGAAGATGAGATCTGAGTTGGAACAGTGACACAGCTTGATTGAGAACCAGGGCTCATAGACAAGCTTAGAGACTGTAACTCCCCACACCCAACACTACCAACACCAACATTCCCAGAAGCACCATTATCCTCTCCAAGGCCACTACTACTACTATTCACTTGATGCTGCTCCAGATTCTGCTGAGTGGAAGAATATTCCCTTGGGGGCACCCAGTTTTTGAAGCAAGCAATGCCTTCTTCCACCACTTGAGGCATTTGGGAGCTGCAAACTGCCACGTGGGGTGGTGGTTCCTTGGCCTCTTCCTCCACTTGGTAAATTCCAAGCCCCGAGTAATATGGATGGGTTTGTTGCCTGAAAGGGTCAGAAAGAAGGTCCAAAGAAGAAGAATGGTCTCTGTTGGTTTCAGGTTCAGCATTCTGGTTACTATAGTAGATGCTGTCTAGGCTTAGAGCCATTGCTTCCCTTTCATGCCCTCCATAGTCTTGGGACCCCATAGTTGCACCACCAAGGAAGTCCTCAAGTTTTGGAGACGAAGTTGGCACCATCACTTCAACAAGGCCACAACAAAAAACACACTCTTAAAGATCCATATTGCAAATTGCAAAACAAGAAAAACTAAAACAAAAAGTGCAGTTTATCATGTACTTTTCATGATGTTCTCCTATATAAAAATTGCAAATTGAAGTATGACCTCGACAATATATTAATCGTTATTATAGATTAATTGAGGTGAAACTCTAATTCTAATAAAAAGAAAAACACCAAAAACACATAAAGAAGTTGGAAGGAAAGTTTTGAATGCATGGGAGAGGGTAAGAATACCTACCTTGGGTTTGTGATCTGGTGAGAGCTTCCATAATGCAAAGTGACCCATCTGACTTGAGAGGCATCATGGCTAAAGGAGGGTGAAAGGCACTGTTTTCTCCAACACCATAACAGATTCCTGAGGTGTTGAGGTGTGAGGGTGACATATAGAAGTTAGTGGGAACAGTGTTGCAAGCTGCTGCTGCTGCTGCAGCAGAAGCCTGAGGGTGATGATAGTAGTGATGATGATGATGGGGAGGGCCAGCAGAAGAAGAAGTAACATCCATTTTCATGTGGGGTGAGAGAGAGAACCCCAACCAGTTATGATTGTTCCCATCATCGGTGTTGCTATCATTCATGGACTTCATCTTTTTTTTCTTTCTCAACTTAATTACTTGAAAAAGGTTTGAACTTGCTAGCACCACCACCAGTATCTTCTCTCGTAGCAACTAGGCAAGTCAATCATTGGGTGGCAAATAAACAAATCATATCAAAATAATAATCTTCTTGATGCCAATGAAGACTTGGTTTTTGTTGTTTAGCTACAGCAAAGTTTTTTTTCTCACACCAAACCAAAACTCTCTCTCTCTCTTTCTTCACTCGAGCATAACAAAACTGGTCTCTTTAAACTAAGCAGAAGGAATAAGTTACTAGCAAGTGATGCTGGGAGAACCAACTTCATGCCATAGGGATCTGTGTATGGATGTGTGTGTGTATATATACACAAACACAAGGTCTTGCCTTTTCTTAAATTTTTTTTTTTAATAAAAAATAAGAAAAGAAAACTCTGCCACCCCACTTAGCTTTTCTTAAACCCTATGTTAAACCCAGAATCAAATCAAATATATATCAAAGTGGATAAGAACAAAGAGCCCAAAATGGTAATGGTGAGATGAACTTTTTTTGGTCAGTTTCTGAAAACTTGAATGCTAGTAGGTGAATCTAGTGTGCAAATGACCAAAGATATAGACGGTCAGGGGAATTGGGAAAAGATTCAGAACTCAGGTAGCCAAAAAAGTTTATTTAATATTTCTGGGTTATTATATTTTACACTTCTATTTCATCACAAATTGACATGTACATTAGTTAATTGACTTTTACAATATAATACTGGTTTTTGGATATCTGATCATTACAAAAACTTTATTGACACTTTTTTTTTTGTCACATTGCATTATTGAAATTATCAATCACTTATTTTTTCTTTCTTCTTATCTCTTTTTAAATATAGACATCAAAAGGTGTCTAAATATATATTTTATAATAATAATCTTAAAAAAAAAATATCTATTCTAATTTTTAGATGATTCATAATATAATTTTTTATGATATATATATATAAATTAAACTCATTATATTCATAAACTCAATTTTTTTCTCTCACTTTTATCTTTTTATTTCTATTTTTATCTATTTTTTCTGATTATTTTTATTTCATCTATTAATTTTTATTTTTAAAAAAATCCTCTATTTTTTTTAGTAATGACACACATACACTCATTTATTTTAAGTACTTCACCAACACTTTTCATTTTTCCTCTATTTTTCTCTTTCTATCACATCATAGACTTTATAATACCTATATTTTTCTCTTTTTATTTTCTCTCTCTTCTTATGTGTCTCATAGCACAATTAATGTCTATAAAACATTGTTTTTTCTTCCTTTCAATTATATAGCCCACAGAAAATGGAATTTATTAATTGAATATCATTTATTCTCCTTTCTTATAATTCACTTTTTTTTTTATCTTTCTCTATCTTTTATATCATATCACATTTTATATTTATTATTTTTTCTTTATTTCTCTTTATCTTCTACTCTAATTAAACTCTTTTTCTTTATTAACCCATTAGATGTTTGTATATTCATTACGTTCACGTTTAATGCTAAAAATACGCTTTCTAATTTAAAAAATTAAAAGCAAGTATACTTAAACTTTTAAATAAATGCTAGTTACATTAAATATAACACTTATACAAACATGCTATAAAGGATTGAGATAAAATACATAAAATCATGGTACAACCATTATACAACAACAACAACAAAAAATCTCAAAATGGGATGAACACTAACATTTTTCTTATTAATTTAATATTGACTTAAATATCTTTTTGGTCCTTACAATTTAGTATTTTTTTACTTTTCGTCCTTGTAAATTTTTTTTTTGTTTCAGTCATTGCAAATTATGTTTGTTTTACTTTTCGTCCTTATAGTAGTTTAAATAATATTTTTTTTACTGTTTAAAGCGCTATCTAAACTACTATAAAAATGAAAAATAAAACAAACATAATTTATAAAGATTAAAATAAAAAAAAAATTACAAAAATAAAAAATAAAAAAATATTAAATTACAAGGACAAAAAGATATTTAATATTTGATTTTTACGGTGACAAGGTTGCAAGCAGTGCACTGGATGGGGGCCATAGATTTGACGGGCAGGACATATCTGCCCATCCAGTCACTTCATACAGGACACCCATTCTGTGCCACCCTGCATACTGCAAAGTCTAAAAGCATCTTCTATTTTTCTTTTCTTTTAATTTTAACAAATAATAAAGCATATCATTCTGCTCTACTCTACGTATATTCATTTCATTTTTTTATTGTTCATAAATTTAAACAATAAATTAATAATATTTCGTACAATACTGCTATTCTACAATATTTAGAGATTTTAAATTTAAATAAATAAATATAAATAGTTTAAATTTAGAGATAAAAGAATAGATTTTCAAATAAATATTTAAAAATAATGTAAAATAAAATTATGAAAATAATTAATAATTCAATTCTATTTAATAATATAAACATGTTAAATAATAATATAGTTAATTAATGTTCCAATAATAAAAATAAAATATAACAATAAATAATTTCAGTACAAAAATTAAAGAAATAAATTTATAATATAACAAGTTATTTATAATCATTATATTTTAATTTAGGTTGTCAACAGATAATTTCTTTAATTAAATAAACACATATATTAACAATGACATGTGTATTAAATAAATTTAGATCTTCAAATGTTAATGACTAGCATGTCAAAGTCGTGTAACGAAAATAAATAAAAAAATTATAATATTTTTCTATTATTTGTATATAGCTTTTTAATTTTATTTTTATACTATTTTTATAATATAACATTATTATGTTAATTACTAATAATAAATGCAGATGCACGTCATGTCAAATAATCAATTGTAATTAAATAAAATGAAGTATGTTCCTTAAATACACCTGCACGAAGAGAAATTATTGTTAAGCTATGATCTGGTGAATCTTCACGGGTTCGTGTACTTTCTTGTACAACTACCATATTTCAAATTAATTGTAACCAGTATAATTGTAACTAGTATATTAGTCCTTATGATAAATATTTATTTTTATGTATTAGATTTTATAATAAACAAATATTTTTAAATATATAAATAAATAAATATTCCTTTTTTTAATAATAATAAAAAAAAAAAAAGATGATACAGAACTTTACTGTCACCATGAATGGGTTTCAACGTCTAACCCATCGTTCACCGTCGATGAGGACAAAGAGAGGTTCCTTTGTGGGTCTTCTGATCTGACCTCTGCTGACTTTATGAGTCTGCATGCTCATTCATCCTTCGGTGTTTCACAGTGAACTGAAGGAGTGAGTCACCTGTGTTTTACTGTCCAATTTTTTTTTTTTACATGAAAATAAATTAAAAATTTAATTTTGACACCTTCCAAACATGTAAATTAATTGGTATGAGATTATATTATGTTAACCAAATCAATGCTCGTTTGGGTTGCCGGTAGGGGAAGCCGAAACATTGGTTTGAGAAGCAAGTCCCTTCATACTTCTGCGATGAAGACACCTAGGACTTCGTTCTGCAGCAAAACCACGATAGAAACAAACATGTACTCCATGGTCTAAAATTCAAGTCTTAGACACAATAAAAGAATTCAAGTTTTAAATGTATAGTTACATTATATTCTCAGAAAGAGCTTTGTGTATGTCGATTAAACCGAAATTTGAAATTATTAATTAAATTAAAATAATTTTATACTATTTGATTCACACGCTCGATGCTAAATTAAAAATCATTTTGTATACATGTGATGTGGCATGTTTAAATATTTGTTAAGCCATCATTAAATAGTAATAAAGAATATTTCTAAAATTTATCAAAATTAAATAATTATATAATACTAAAGTTAACTTTAATCATGTTTCCAAGAATTTAAAAACATAATTTATCTTATACTTTCTCCGTTTCTTTTTAAGTGTCGTTTAAGGTTGTTACGTAGAAATAAAGGAACGAAATAAACTTTTTTGGTTCTAATAAAACAGTTATGGAGTTTTCTATTTTATCCTTCTTCTTTTCTATTCCATAATAAATGCATATGTAAAATTAATTAAAGATTAAGAAATAAATAAGAGTATAATTGATAAAAATATAATTAATATAATATTGAATTTTGTAAATAACAGATAAATAAAAATAAAAAAATTTAAAAAAATACGACATTTAAAAAGTAACGGCGGGAGTATTCTATTAAGAAATCATTGATTTGAAATTTAGTAATACTTGGTCACCGAAAAGTGAATTGTGACTTTTTTTTTTTACATTATCAAAATTTACTTTATCTACTCTCACCGAATACAATGTATCTTTTGCTTCCACCGTATACAATGTATCTAGTGAAAAGATAATAAGAAGACTATTGAAGTAAAAAAAAATATATATATATAATAAGAAGACTATTTTTATTTTTTTTAGAAATCACATGTAATTTTTTCTTGAAATATTTAATACTGCATATTTAGAATTTGAATTCAAAATTATTAATAAATTAAAATAATTTTATACCAATTGTTTTACGTGTTCAATAAAAAAATAATTTTTATTTGATAATTAATAAGAATAAATATTAATCATACAATTATATATTATACAAGTTTTATTTGCTAATTATTTGTCATTTGAGTAGCTCTGATCAATATAGGTTTTTTTTAACGAAATTTGAACAATCAATATAACTGTTATATGTCTATACTATTAGAGTAAATTATACTAACTATTTTTTAGGTTTCATGAAATTATACAAATTTTTTCTATTTTTTTATTCATGCATTAGCCTCTCTTAATTGTTTGAAAAATATACAGTAACTCTCCTTAATTGTTTGAAACAATGTTTTCAAAACAGGACCGGACCGGCCGGTTCGACCGGGAACCAGTCTGGTGACCGGTCCGGATACTCTATAAAATCGGAGGAACTCGGAACCGGTGGAAACCGGTCAAAAACCAGTCAAATCGGGCCAAAACCGGTTCCCAAAACCGGTTTGAACCGATATTTTTTTTATTTTTTTTAATTTTTATTTTTTTTCATTTAAAATTTAGTACAAAATATTTTAAAGATAAATAAAAACACATATTTAATAAATACCTCAAATAGTTATAAATTATTTTATCAATTATTATTATTATTTTCTTGTAAAACATATAATTTGCTCATTTATATTAATTTATAATTTTTTTATATCTTGATTTTTGATCATTTTATATTATATTAATTTGTCATTTTCTTTCTTTATTCTAAATGTAAATTTGTTATTGTTAATGGACATTATTTTATTTTATTAAAATTTGAACTTAAGTATTATGATATATTTAATTAAACTTTTATATATTTTTTTAATGTTAAAACCTTGTAAAGTGATGTTTTAAGTTTTATTATAGTTTTTAATGTTATAAAGTTATGTGATATTATATTTATTTAATATTATTTTTTATTATTATTTTATTAATACCGGTTCAACCACGGTTGAACCATTGAACCTCGAATCAGTGTCTTGACCGGTTCAATGACCGGTCCGATTTTAAAAATATTGATTTAAAAAATTTTACATTGTGCTTCCATATAAAGGGGATCAATGTAAATGTTAAACAAGTATGGAGAGCTTGTATAATTTCATGAAATCTCATAAGCACCTCAGAGACATTTAGTGTAATCAAGTGTTTAAAAAATATTACATTGTCTTTCCATATAAAGGCGATCACTATAAATGTTAAACAAGAATGAGAAGCTTGTATAATTTCATAAAACCTCATAAATATTTAGTGTAATTTACTCTAAAATATATTATACTAACAATATAATGTAAGTATGTAACAATGATAAATATCAATTTTCAATACTAATAAAATTATTTAATAATAATACATCATTCTATTAACCTAAATCTATAACGTTTATATTGACAACTCAAATTCCAATTGACAAAATATCTACTAGGGAAAAAAGAGACATTCCGTACCTATCTCTATATTTTTTAAATAAAACAAAATAAAAAGAAATAAATATGGTGGAAGTTAAATAGAAGAAGCTAATATGAGAGGTTGAAACTAAATATGGTGGAATAGTTTGCCCAATTACTTAAAGGATAAAAATATCTAAATAAATGTGGAGACGAAATTAAGGTATCGCCTTTTTTAATAGTTATAAATGAAAATAAAATCAACAATAAATGGTTAATAAATAATTTTTATAGTGCATGAACAATTAAGAATAAAAAACCTTTAAAATTACAGGGGGGGGAAAAATCATCAACTTTGTATTTAAATCTCTATCTCATTCGTAACAAAATGCTAAATATCTTTTAAAATCAAGGGAGTAGTTACTTTTCAGCTTATATTTCATTTGCTCCTTGTTCTGACGCTAGATGTTTGTTGACTTGGTTTAGGCACTACTTGTGCTGAAGCTAAGTGTTTTAATTTTAATAAAAGTTTTATTAGCCTTTCAAAAAAAAAAAAAAAAAACTTGCTAACCGGTTCAACCGATACTGCTCTCTCACCTCATCTTCATTTTAAAAGTTGCATTAATGTTTTCTTAAACAACAATCACAATATATATATATATATATATATATATATATATATATATATATATATATATATATATATCATGCTGAATATCAATTACTAGATACACAAAAATGCATAATTCCAGCTGGTTATAATTTTTCTATACAATATACTCAGGAAGTAGTCACGGCCTCTAGAGTTGCATCTCCAGTGTTAAAATGATATATTAACATGTACCCAAAAAAATTATAAAATAAAATAATTTGAAGGCCATTTACTTTTTCGGTTTTTCCACTGTCTCTTTGTGCATAGTCAACAACTACTTCCAGACAAAAAGAGAAAGTGGGTCTTTGATAAGCATGAAATATTCCAGAATGATGATCAAAAGGGACCCAAAAACAGACTTTACGACGATAATGCATTTTACTCATAAAATATTCTCTTATCTTAATTAAACAATTTCTCTTCACATAAATCGTATCTCTGGAACGTGGATATCGTTTTGTTAATTTTTTTTTTTTTTTTAAGAATGATAATGTTTTCGGAAACAGTTTAACAGCTGTGTTGTTTTACTGCTCCTAGCCGGTGCAATTATCTTTCAATGTTCCAAGATTTTAATATTGTAAAAAATTGCGAATGACAGTTATTGCAATTTCATTGTGATTTTGATATGTAAAAAAAATTGCTAACAATATAGTTTATGTAATCGCTTTGTAATGGCGAAAACTTCAAAAAAATTTGATATTGCAACAAAAATTATAAGTTTTCTAAAACCTTAGGAAATCAAGCTTGCCTCAGTTGTAAAGTTTAAATATATGAAATCCAGAAAAAACAAGTATGAGAATTTATATAAATTCTCTCAACCATGACCTTGTATCGCATTTGATTATGAGTGTGTTATTTTAATTAAATTAAGCAACTTTCTCGCACTAGGAGTTCAAACTACGAGCAACTATATTCCTTCTCTTCAAACAATTTTGTTGTGGATAAATCAAAATTCAAAAGTTTTAGATATATAATTATTATAATAATGATCATGTCGATCATCTCATTAAATAATACCGTACAAGGTAAGATCTGAATCGTCGTCAGACACAAGTTTAATTATGGTGTGTAATGCTTTAACTTTTGAGTCACTCCTTTCTTTGGCCAAACGGGGGAATGAATGTTTAGAAAGATATTCTGACACGTTTAAGTCAATAAATATTTGAATAATACTACTTCATAATTAATGTTAATAATATCTTACCTTTTTCTTCAAAAAAAAAAATATCTTACCTTTATTGATTAGTAATGTGTATGCAATATGTGAATAATGTTAATTTTCCTGAAAAGAGAGGACAAAGTTTCAATATAGGATTGTCCATCCTCCTGGCTCTCCATTGTGTGAGGTGCTAATGGTTTCCAGAGCAAGTATATAACAACAAATTATTATTAAATAATGAAAAACTTTTTCATATTTACAGAACAAGTATAATATACTAAATTCTTAATAATTTTTGTGAATATCTCCACAATTATCAGATATTCTTCAATCTCCATGGTTTATTTCTCTTAAGATTTCATATTCTAAATTTGGATATGAAAATATCCTTTCTGAGAGATCTAATTTCACTTTACCATAAATATTCCTTCTTCGAATAAAATTGTTTCTTGCAGAGAATATCTACAATATAGACAGAATAATCACATATACTAGAGAAGTTTCTCATTTGCTATCGGCTTGTATGCTTCTAGCCTTTCCTTCTTTAGTTTTTTTTTTGGTTAGAGACCACGGGTATCCTAACCTACAAGGTCAAAAATTAATTTCGCTCGCGATGCGTGACTGTCACTGGTTCAAGAAAATTTTGCACACAGAAGAATCAAACACAAGTTCTCCGGCTAAATAGATTGTTCCTCCACATGTGAACGCAGGACCAACCCAAAGGTAAAACAACTAAAGCTTATGCTTTAGGCCGAAAGTATTTGCTTTTAATTTTTATAAAGTAAAAAAGTCCCCATATGTTGATAAAAATGCAACATATGTTAGTAAAAAGACTCAATATATAACTTTTTCATTTAAAGTAAAAAAATTCCTCTTAAAATTAGTTTTAGGCCTCACTCATCATTGGGCCGGCCCTGTGTGAACGCAGCGGAGTTTTACACTACTACATCAACATATGGGTTATCTTAAACTCTTTTAAACACGCCTTAATGAGTTTCCACACTAGTGTTGATTAAATTCATATATTTAGTGTGTTTGAGTAATAGTTTACAAAAGTGATTTTGCAAAATTTATTATGATTAAACTTGATCTCGAAGTAAATTGATTTATATATGTAGATGTTTTTATTCTAAAATTAAGTTAATTAATCTAAAGGTTACCTAAGATGTTTCAAACTCAAAATTAATTTTGAACTCTAAATTAATTTATTAATATTTTTTTGTCCTGTGTCAAAGACCACGGGTGTCCTCCAATCCACTGGGTCAGAGACTAATCCTGCTCGCGGTGCGTGAGGGAGGGATTCTTTCAATTCAGAGGGAATAGTTGACTTCTTCGGAACATTGCATTAGTGCGTTTCTACTTATCTATGATAGCTATGATACAGAACACAATTAATAGGCGTCATTGATGCAAGATTTTGATCGTGACAAAATAAGCTCCTCACTTTGATGGTAGCACCACACAAGGTGAAGGGACAACTTGGTTGGTCGGTCAGGTCCGATTTTCACAACACTGCTCGTTGGTAATTTAGCCACCACGACGGCTGATCAGCTGTTCAATCAATTGAGTTAGACACTTAGACCCCTTCGGTCTTGTTGAACCTTTGACTTGTTTAAGTATGGTAAATATTATTAGGACATATTAAGAATTCAAGAGTAAATTTTACACACGGAGGGAATCGAATACGAGTTCTCTCGCTAGATAGATCATTCCCCCTCATATGAATGCAATGAGACCTTACACCACTGCGCCAACCATTTGGGTTAATTAATTATTAATATGAGATCAAATATGTGAATATTTATTTAAAATCACATTAGTTAATATTTTAATATAATTTTAAATAATTAAAGATAAATCTAAATATATGCAATTAGTTTCCTTCAATTTTGGGTGGTCAAACTATCTCTTTAATTTCTACATTTTTATTTCCTTTTTCAACTTTTTTGCTGTTAATGGGCATGCAATGTACTAAGCTATGGTGCTTGCTAGTTGCTACCGAGTGAGTGGTCGAGGTTCTTTCTCTATGTAGTCATGTAGATGAAAAATGTTTCACGCAAATTTGCATGGAATGCTGCTTCGTGGAGACAAATTTTCAAACGGGAATGATTTGTGTTTGAACCCAATGAAAGGCTGTGTCCCAATTTAATAGGAAAAGTGCTGAGAAGGTAAGGCTCTCTGCTCTCGCACAGACTAAGGAAATGATTCTTTCCACTGTTATAAACGAGAATCTCTTAGTAAAGTTTATTATTTTAAATAATATTATATGTATTTGATATTCTAATAATACTTATAAAGTTATAATTTTTAATTCCTTCAACTCTTATCATCAAATCTTACATTTTATATTATATTTTTTTCCATGCTCTTCCAATTTTTCACTTGTCGAAGAAATGGTTAGAAAATCATAGAATAAAAGTAACTTTACTCTTTTATTGTTTTTAGTGCACTATTATTATTTTTTGTACCATTTAAACAGTGTCATCTATGTTAAAATATTTAAAAAAAATAATTAGATTAAGTTAGTTTACCAAAGGGGTCTAACTCAGTTGATTGATCATGGTATGTGAGTGTTGTAACCCCTTGATACTGTCTTCGATTCCTATGGATAAAAAAAAAATAAGTTAGTTTAAGTTTTAGCACCAATAAATTTCTCTAGATGTGTAATGACACTTTTTCTATAGGACTTATTGGTACGTGTAAGTCTCTCATGATATAAAAAGAGCTTTCCAATGTAAATTGAGGTATTATAATTAGGGATGGCAAAACAATCTCACTCTCTTGGCCCGATTTGGCCTGTTGAAAAAAAATTAAAAATAAAAAACAAATATTTTTGAAGAAAGTACGAGATCTTACAATGCGGGACATTTGCCTTTTGAAATACCTTATAAAATTATAACAATTATACTTATATCCTATTTAAATAAAAAATTACATCTATCCCCTTATTTTTATATTATTTGTATAAATTGTCCTGACTCCCATTTTTTTTAGAACATTATACATACTTTTGCTATTTTTACGTTCATGCTACATGTATATTAATATTTTTGAAAAAAAACTTAAATATGTTTTATCCTATATAAATATAATTAAATTTTGTTTTAATCTTCTAATTTTTTCATAAATTTTTTTAAAAGAACTTTAAAGTAGTCTTTATCACAATTCAATTGTTACACGATATATATTTAAATATGTTATGTCAATTTAATGACCACTTTAAAGGTGACATGTGTGTCTAGATGTAATTTAGCATAAGGAAGAACTTCAAGTGGTATGTCTCCATCCTCCAATAGTGACTTCTTAATTTTCCTAAAGATTGAATTTTTATCCACCAATTTAAGTTTCTTATTTTAAGAATCCAATGTTTCTTTCTTTCCTATTTTGTGACTTTTTCTTTAGAGATATCAGTATCTCTAATTTAGCTTGTACATGCAGAATCGATTGTCTTACCACTCCTTAAAGTGATAACATTATTACAATGCTCTCTTAGTTTGTCAGTGGTATTACTAGAAACTTCACTATTAGGTCTTTCATCCATTTGTTTAGAAAGTTGGTCCATTTTGTTTTCTAGATTCTTTATGGAGGCCTCTTGATTTTTTTTTATAGAGGCATAGGTGGATTGCGTAAACTGTTTTAGTATATCCTCTAATGAAGGACTTTTATCAATTCATTGATGTTGCTAGGTTCTTCTACTAGGCTGCCCTCTATCCCGCCTCTATGAAAGGTGAGGATGTTGTCACCAACATGCATTATAAGTATTGGAATACATGTGGTTTTGCTGCCTCCCAGAATTCTTAACATAACTAACACCCTCTTGAGCATTCAATTTGGCAACACATTCCCCATTTGCATGAGGCCTCCACAAAAAGCCACATACGAGCTCATGCATTGTTTGAACTAAAGCATAGCTTGAGGTTGTTGGTAGTTCATTTGTATGGTCTTCAAGTGCTTGGTGAGAGCTTCCAATAGAGTTGTTATGAGTTTTTGTTGTGCCAACATAGCACTATATGTCAAGCGTCAAGACTCATCTTCATGCAATTGGCCCTCTATCATGCTGAACACAGTATTCAATTGGAAGCCATGGATTTTATGGATTCTTAGGCCTTTTTAATTGTCTTTGTATTTTGTAGATCTTGTAGATCTTTCAACTAAAGCATCAAGAATCATTATATATATATATATATAATGCTCAAGATCATCAAGAATCCATCCTAAGTAGCTAGTAACAGTCCTCTTAGGTAGATTATGGAACATACAAAAATTTAGACAATTGCATAATTTTTCTCCAAAATTATTTTTAATATTTTAGTTAATTTTCTAAGAGTAAAATAAAGCTTCTATAATTTTTGCAATTATATTTTAGCTAAAAACTAGATTCTGGTTAGTTTAATGACACTAGGGGTAGTTTGGTAATTTTTTGGGCTTCAATAAAAAAATTTAAAAATCATACTTGGATAGTACTCGATAATCTGAAGATAATAGTGTGTGTCAGAATTCTAGAACCCCCTTTAGATTTTTAAATATAAATTTCAAATAATTTAGAAATAGAAATTTATGAAAATTGAGATGTTAAAAAGCCTTAGAGAAGAAATTTTTTTAAAAAATATATTTTTAATTTTTCATTTTGGCTCTTGCTGACTTAAATGCAAGCGAAAGAAAAATAAATTATATATATATATATATATATATATATATATATATTTAATTTTTTATTTTGGTCAATGAATGTTTCATTTTAGTTCGTGGACGCAAGAAGAATTTGTTTTAAAAAAAATCATGACCATTTTGCTTCTTGAAGGTTTCAATTTGGTCACTATTAACATGAAGGCCACATGGCGAGCTAGCAAAACATTACATGACACTTAACATGCCACCGTATCATTTGTTAACAACATTACTAACGGACCCTAAGGGTTAGACAAACTTAACTAATAGATTGCATTTTAGGGACATTTTTGCTAATTTTCATCTTTTTGGGATTAGCTTGAGAGCACCTCACACTTTCAAGGACGAAAGTGATGGTTTACTCATGAAAGATGATTTATATGATAAAAAAATATCTTTATTATGAATTTTAATTATAATACAGTTTATATATTCAAAAGTATTTATTATAAATTTTAGTTATATGAAATGGGTATTTATCTTTTACATTGCATAGACTAAAATACTAGTTAACTTATATATTTCATCATTTATTAATTTTAATATTTGCAAATTCCTTTTCAAAAACCAGAAAAAGTGAATCCAATTCAAATAAAAATAAATTGGATTGAATTGACTTTCATTTTTAAAATCAAACTGATTAAATAATTGAGAAACAAAATCAAAATAATTGAATCGAATAATTTTTCTCTCAAACCGCAAACAGCTAGCCATAAAAATAACCAACAATCTCCCTCTATTAAAGTACTTCTCCTCGCATTTGGCCAACAATCTGTGCCTTTTCGAAAGTTCAACTCATGACCTTAATTGGCTCTAATACTATTTATTGAATCAAACACTTATCACTAGATAAGTGCAATTCTTCTTGCTTCCATCAACAAATTTCACTATTTTTATTTTTCAACTCTAACCTTTAATGTTACCACGACACGATTTTTGCTCACTAGTATATTTCTTTCACACACACACAAGAAAACCATTGGTATACCCCCCCTACGCCCCCCCCCCCCCCCCCCCCCCCCCCCCCCCCCCCCCCTCCTTCTAGCATGTTACAAGGATGGCCACAACCTTTCTGTCAAGGACTTCACCTTGCTTTCTGCCCATCACAATCCAATGAATTCACTTCTGTTCTTTACCCTTTTCACTTTCGTTAATTTCTTTTTTCCCCACTTCTTTTTTTTTATCATGTATAGAAAATGATATTAATAACACAGTTTTTGTATGAGTGTCTTTACCACATATAGCAGGCAGAACTACAATAAAAAAAATGAACAGAAAATTAAAATTTTAGGGAGTGTAGAAATTATAATTCTTTTAATTTCATTAAAAAAATATAGTTCATATTCATAAAAGGATTTCAAAAATAATAAAATGAGTAATGCATTCAATAAACAAGTATGATTATTTTACATAAATTATTACATTAATCATGTGAAATTAGTCTATTATCACTCATCCAAATTAAAAGATTGAGTCAAAAAGTCCCTTATTTATTGGTATCTTGATAATAAGAGTTAAAAACATTTGGTAAGTAAGAGTGGCGAAATTCAACCACTATATATAAATGCTTAATTACTACCCTCTTTCTTTGACCCTATTAGGGGCCATCTAGAGGGTCCTCGTCCCTTAAATTTACTGCGGTCTCAAAGTAGTTCGTAATTGGCTAGAAAAAAAAAGATTTAAACAAAATAAGAAACCCAATATATAAATAATTAGAGTATAAATGAAGGGTAAATTCTGACAAATTTTATCCACATTGTCAGGATTAAAATCCAAAAACGCCAATTTAGAAAGGTTTCACTGATTTTTATGAGTTATGAGCTATCTTTTTTTCTCCAAACCATAATGGCAACATTGTTGTCACTAGTCCAAACTCTTCAACTGTATTATTATACGTTCATGTCAATGATTGCTATGAAGACACGATGATCATGTTAAATTGAAATCGGTAAACTATTGCAAAAAAATAATCGTTGATCATGTAATATAATCTTATGACAAGATTTCAACAAGCAAACTTTTGTGTCTCCTCTGTCACACCTTCTGTTAAACACTGAATTAATAAGTCACTGACATATTATAGAAGAAAAAGACGTGGAACTAACTAGGAAGACAAAAGAGACAAGCACTGTTCAGATGCACTGAACAGTTGAACCAACCACGCATACGGAAATTCAGGAGTCATTAACAATGAGCTCCAAGGACGTATATATGTTCACATTGATCTAGAATTTGAATAGTGCTAATGAACAGCGGTAACAAAACAAAAATCCGTTTTAAGTCACTTTCTCACAAACTTTTTTTATTTAAATAATGATGTATATTACACGTATTTACTCAATGTAAATAAATTTCAATTAACTAATGTGTTACATATGAATTGGTTCATCAATCTAAACTATAACTCAAAAGAATGAACAAGTGATTCTTCAATTATCTCTGGTTAAAATAACAGCAAAAAAAAATGTTTATAGTAATCAAGATTTTAAAATACGATTTGCAACTACAATTGCGGTGACAACATCAAGATTTTTTTTAAGATTTTCACACCTATAATTATGGATGCATCTACTACATATGTATGTAATTTTCTACTATATGTGTGTTTAAAAGTGTGTTAAATATGCTCGACCTACACACATTTTCACATTAAAAAACAAAAGCAACATATAAGCAATAAATAGTGATGAGGGATCAAGTTACTCAAAGAGTAATTTTGAATTTCTCTCCATCTCACCATTCATTTTCTTGGAATTTAAGATATATAGTTAAGATTAGATTATAATCTAATAGTTACTCTCCAAAAATCAAAAGAATACCTTCAAGTTAAGAAAACATTTTTCTTTTGTTTTTTTTTTTTTGGAAAACATAGCTATGTAACTAGAGAAGTATTAGCAATACACTCTCTAAAATATTTTCTACTATTAGTTAAACTTTCTCGAAAACTCCAAAATCATTAATGTCTCATTAAATACGAAGTGAAA
Source organism: Pueraria montana var. lobata (assembly GCA_026413185.1). Classification (NCBI taxonomy): domain Eukaryota; kingdom Viridiplantae; phylum Streptophyta; class Magnoliopsida; order Fabales; family Fabaceae; genus Pueraria; species Pueraria montana. The sequence goes on from CM048646.1 coordinate 6,155,061, forward strand.
CTCACAAAATTTTATAATTTCAATAAATTTTAATCAATAATAAAAATTATATTTAAAAAAGTGTGTTAGAAAATATATATAGGATAATTTCTCCTGTAATTATAAGTTGCATATAAGATGATATAGCTAAGACCCATCTCATGAAATTTTTGGGTGACTAAGGGATGTTGAGCCGAGGATCAGAGATTAATTTTTTGAGATACAGAGATCTATTTAAGAGATTAACATCTACGATCGATGTTATTCTTTCATACATTTTTTTTATAAAAATTATTCTTTCATATGTACAAACATAAAAATCGAATTTCTTGATAACATATCTAAGTAACATAATTATCTATCAATCATGACCTAATATGTTGGTGGTCCATCTACATGAATGTGGACAGAGAAAATATCCAATGAAGGGAAAAGCAGGGAGTAATTGAGAATCACGTGAGATCAGAAAATCCACCATCATTCATTCACGGCTGCAGCAGAAGGCAGAAGCTAAGCTTAGCTTCGGAGGAGATCCAAGCATAAAACAAAGTTAGATTTTGAGATCACTGTCCCCTGCTGTGATGGCTACACGACTGGTCTGAGAAAGATCACTAGCTGTAATATCATTGTGTTGCTGTGGCCCTGTGCACTTGTGCATGCAGCTGCCACTGTCAGCACTCACCACAGCATATATATGTTTCCCTATCTATATCAATATCTATCTATCTTCCCCCATTCAAATCAAAATGCATGCCTTTCATGTCATGCATGATGCACCAAACAAAACAAGAACAAAACAATTTGGTCTACAACCTTGTGTCTTTCTACACACTACTACACTCTCTCTCCTCATTATGCTCCCTTCCTTAGATGCAAAAACTGCCCCTTCAACCAACTCAAATTCAATCTCCTTCTCTCACCTCTCTTGATATGTCAATGTCCAAGCTTGCATGTCCTGTCACGATCACCTTAGATTCTTACTCTCTCGACTTATCAAGGGTGTGCCCTTCCCTTTTCTCTCTTTTTCCTCATTCTTGACTTCTTGTTCCTCTCTTTTTCTTATTTTAATGTCGACAGCGATTGAAAGAGCTCAGAGACAACTTGGTGTCTGCTTTTGATATATCCCTTTTATATTTTTTCTTTCTACCTTTCGGTCTTTGTTTTGTTATCATGAATGTCGCAATAAACTAAGAAAAATACAGTGTTGCATGGAAGGAAAATCAGGAATCCCCTAAAAAAGGGTACTATTGAAACTCAAAGAAAATGAACAAAATAATCCATATCCTATGGCACCTTCTTCTAGTGTACTAGTTTCTAAAAGAGTGAAAGGGATATATATCAAATTCGTTCTTGGAAGTTGGAAGATCGATGTATAATATAATGTATATAATATTTTTCCAACTAGTCCTTATTATAGGTAGATCTTCATGAAAGTAGGGTTTGGCTCTTCGTTCAAAAAATAACCCTTGTCTTTCCCTTGTCACCACTCTTCTCTATAGTACCTGAAATGTGGTATGATAGCAGTTCATTGCTTCAATGGCTATGCTGTGTTTGGTTTATCTATTGACTCAAGTTGCTATCCGATTATTAATGGACCAAGACTATGAATGCGTGTTTCTTGTTTTACGGCATTACGGGTTTTTAAGAGCAAGCATTAACTGACTTGACAGGAATGTGGTGAAAAAGAAAGCTAACCCCACAAAGCACAATTTCTTAAAAGGAAAAAAATTACAAAGTCTCTTGGTATATTTAGATTAAAATTTGTAAATTTAAGTTTGGATTGATTTCATTTTGCAAGTTAAAGTTTGCAAAAGATCACTAAGTGCGTGAATCAACTCGCGTGAAGTTGTTTTCCAGCTTAATAAGTGTTTTCGGATTCGAATCTTTGGCATGTAGCCACGTTAAATACTTGGAGGGAGAGTTTTGCCGTTCATAATGATCCTATCCGACTTGAACATGATTGATCGTTTCTAGTGGAGGATACATGTAGTCTAAAAAAAAAAAATTAAGTTTGCAAAAGCAATTTTAATATTGCTTTTAATTGAAACTTAGTTTTAGACTAAATATATCACTAAATTGAACTTGACAAACGTAAATTAGAAGAGGCTAAATGATAAACTAAATGTAGTTTTTTTTTTTTACCTAATTCATCCCTATAAAATTTCTTATAAAATCAACTTATAAGATAAATAGTGGTGATATTTGAATACTCTTTTATTTTAAACATCTCATTAACACTTCTTCTTTTTTTCTATCTCTTTTTTCCTATCACATTATATCACTTATCATATCTATGTTTTTCTATCTTTTTTCTCTCTCACTAGGTATCTACTAGCATTTGGGTGTCTAAATATATTTTTCCTAAGATAAATAGTGTTGCTATTTCCGGTCAATATGGAACTTCTATGCATTTTTAGGTTTAGTGTGTGAACAATGTCATAAATGCTCTAATAATTAATTAAAGATAAATTATAATATCATCTTAAATTTTGTGCTTAAATCATTCGTACAAAGCAAACTTCTAATATAAAGAATGCCTAGGTTTTATAAGCTCTGATAAGGTACTATATATCTAATCAATGTATCACTTGAATTTTACCCTATACAAAGCACAAATCCTTCTGGTTAAACTTGGTCCGCATGATAAACAAGCAATGTGTAAAATCTTTGTCCAAAGGATATAACATGAGCTTCCTGCTTTTTTTTTTTGGTGAATAGCTTCCTGCTTTTATTGGGCATGCATGCGTCTTCCACATTGCCAGTATTTGTCATCAACGAAGACCAGTCTTCAAGTTACATTAAGTCTATCGCTTCGTATGTATTAGTACTCTTTTAGTCATTAAATTCTATATTCATTTAAGTACGTAAAGTTTATTTTCTTCACCAATTCCTCTTTTATCAAGATATGTATGTATGGTGTCTTCTACATCTTTTAAGATTGAGCATGCGTTTGTATAACGATTTATGTAGCGATTGTTTAATAAATTCTTATTGCATATTAACTTATGTTATAGATATTACCATAAAACTTTTAAGGGTATGTTTGTTTTAAAATCTAGTCAAATTAATTTTAATATAATTAAAATATGTGTCTGAATTAAGCTTTGTTATAAATTTTATATTATAATGAGTGGCACGGTGAGAGTAATTGTTTTTGTGTGCAGAACACACACAAACCCTAAATTATGTTAGAAAAACATAGTTTGATTAGTTATGTACATCTAATAACAAGAAACTTGTTGAAATAAGTTTAAAATGCCTATTGGAATTATATATAAGTTATTTTTACAAAGTTTATGTGTTTAGCTAAATAGCTTTATTAATAAGTGTTTTTTAAATAAATGTTTATCACTTAAACAATTGTATATAAGTTATTTTTATAATGTAAGAGAAAATTGTGGCGGAAATCCGAGTTTAACAAAAGACAAAAAAAAGTGTTACGGGGAGAAATGCCTCGATACCAAAAAGGGACAATTTCTTAAACAAAACAGACTGCGTATAATTAAAAATAAAAAATTAGCCCTAGCATGTACAAAATCGTTATAAAAACACAACCACCTCAATGAAGTATGTAATTGATTGTGTAATAATATAAATTATAACTAGTGCGTGTATCCATGCCATGCATGAATTATTATTTAATGAGAGACAAAGTACTAATGTTTTAACTTGTATATGATAATATATAAATAAATTTATAACCCAATTTAAAAATATTTGATATATGATCATATTTCAAGAAATTATTTATTAACGATAGGATTTTATAATCTTCAACTATTTCCAGTTTCAAAAAGCATTTATAATAATTTAAAATTTCAAGAAGTAAGTTGTAACAAATTTAAAATAATTAAAATTAGAAAATATTAATTTAATAGTTTAATTCCAATTATTATCAATTTCAAAATAGAATTTATAACATTTTTAAAAATTTTAAGTTTTAAGAAGGCATTATAATAATTATTCAAAAATTAACATTAGTTAATATGAAATTACTAATTTAACCTAAAAAATCATTTATTATTTCTTTTAAATTGTTTAAAATATTAAGAAAACATTTCTAACAATTTTAAATAATTAAAATTAATAAATTTGAGTTTAATTATTTAATGTCAAATATTCATAGCTTCAATAAAGCATTTATACAAAATTTTAAAATAGAAATTATAACAATTTTTAAATATTTAAAGTTATTAAATTTTAATTTAACTATTTGTTGAGTCATAAGACGAATCATGACCCTCAATTATTTTGATTGTATGCAAAATAAATATTAAGTAAAAAGATTGTGTCTTATAAATGCCAACATACGAAAACGTTGTATCTGCGTCTGTAAGATACAGATGATACGCAGATAAACGCTTTAGTCTGAAGAAGCATTTAAAGGCATAGTAAATGCACTATCATTTTGTTATTTGTTTTGCAGTGAATGTTCATAGAACATCCTCTTAGGATCTGTTGAAGTACATAAAAAAGAATATAAAGAAGAGTCATAGTTTCTGAAGCTTCCCACGCCTCAAAAGACGCGCTACAGCTAGCAATTAGTACTTGTCTGAGCAAGCGATGTGACCACAGCAGCAGAAGGATTTGGAGTATATCTCAAGAAAGATAAACATAATGTTTTATCAGCTCAGAATGACTAGTTGGTGACAAGCATTTAATGCTCGCGTTAAATGCCCTCAATCACCCTCCTTTAGACGATGGTCAGACGCAAGAAAGAAGAACGTTTTGAGACAACGGTTACTTCCTCAACAAGTGTATATATAGAAGAAGATTTGAAGTGCTAATAACAACATATAAACTGAATTCAAATTCAAGCATTCAAACCACTTTGTTTATCCTGAGAGAAAAAGACTTAGCTCTTAATCTTGTATATCCGTCTGTAAGACGATAGCTCTAAAGTCTGTGCGCCCTTTATAAAAACGAATCTAGTGGTTTGTTTTAGAGCCAGAAGTGGCTTGGTAGTAAAGAATACTTGGATTTTAGCTTGGAGAGGCTAAGTGTGAAATACTACTTGGGTGAGCCAGAAGTAACAGTGAAAAATACTTGTAACTTGTGATAAGTTATTGGAACTTGGTGGTTTGCCAAGAACTGGACGTAGTCTCGGGGTGAGACGAACCAGTATAAACTCCTGTATTGTCTTTCTTTATCTTACATCTCTTATAACTGCTTTGAACTGACTTTGGGTTGTGATTAAAACCTGTTTTGTTTAAAAGGCTTTCATCTGTTGAGTTATCGTCTGTTGAAACGTTTTCTTAAAACTTCTATATCTGATCAGACGCTACACTCTGTTTACAAAAGGTTGTGAAAATTTTTATAAATTACAATTCAACCCCCCCTTCTTGTGACTTTTGTCTTTACAGTTTGGTATCAGAGCTCAGCCTCTAAGGGTTGAGCACCTGACCGTGTCTGGAGGAAAAGATCCAAATGGCCAATCACGACAATTAGTTCATTCCTGAGGGAGCCTCTCTAACAAGGCCTCCAGCCTTTCTTGGAGATGACTATCCCTACTGGAAAGATCGCATGGAGATGTACATCAAGTCCAATCAATATCAACTATGGAACATCATCATAAATGGAGATATTCCCATTACAAGGCCCGAGGATCAATGGACTCAAGATGACTACAACATCCTTCAACTCAACAACAAGGCCAGATATACTTTGATCTGTGCTTTAACCAGAAATTAGTACAAGAAGGTGCGTAGACTGAAATCGGCCAAGGAGATTTGGGATTCTCTCTGCACCAACTATGAAGAAACAGAAGATGTTCAACTAAGAAAAGCTGCCACTCTGACTAGACATTATGAACGTTTCTCCATGAAAGAAGGAGAAAGTGTCGATGACATGTTTGGGAGACTTCAAGTCCTTCTCTCAGACCTGGAATCTCTTGGGCACACGTACACTAAAGCTCAGGTCAACCTGAAGATTCTTGACAGCATGCCCAAAGTGTGGGAACCCAAGACCACAACTATCCAAGAAGCAAGGAACATGAAAACCTTGTCTTGGGATGAGCTGTTAGGAGTGCTACGAGTGCATGAAGTACATCTGCGCAACAGAGATCAACTACCTGCGAACAACACTAACAATTCCACTACTCTCAAAGTTGGTGAAACCAGCACCATCAAAGAAGAAAAGAAAAGAGCCCCCAAGGCCCTGAAGGTTCAAACAAAGGAATCAGACGAAAGCTCTGCCGAATCTACAGACGATGAAGTTGTTCTCATGGCAAGAAAATTCAAGCAGATGCTGAAAAAGAAAAACAAGTTCATATAGTCCTCCAGAAAGAAAGATTACAGATTAAAGAAGAAAGATAAGGAGGTCAGTCAAGAGATCATCTACTTCGAGTGTAGAAAGCCTGGACACATGAAATCTGAATGTCCAAGGCTAAAGAAAAAGAAGTCCTAAGGTGGCAAGAAAAAGAAGAAAAGTCTGATGGCCACATGGGACGACTCAGACAGTGAGCAAAGCAGCAGCTCAGACGATGAACAAGCAAATGTCTGTCTGATGGCAGAGACAGAAGAAAAAGTTGAGATAAAAACTTGTTCTGAATCTGAAAGCTCATCTGGTTCTTCATCAGACGATGAAGAAGAGATGTCTTATGACGTTTTACTTCAAAACTGTCATATGATCTCTCAGTAATGTAAAAAATTTAAACAAAAACTCAAACAATCTGTTTGTGAAATAGAATCGCTGAAGAAATCAAATGCAGAACTAGAAGAAAAAGTCAAGACTCTGGAAGAGAGCCAAAGTCAAACCAACACCCCTAGTCAAACAGACGATTCATCCATAGTTGAAAAACTAATGGAAGAAGTAGCCTGTTTAAATAAGGACTTTGGGAAGTTTTTGGAGAGTTCTAACACTCTCACTATGCTTTTAAAATATCATCAACATCCCCATGATAAATCTGGTTTAGGCTTAGCAAAAGATGCATCTGCTTCTACTCAATCTGATCCAGACAAATGTGACTTCTGTGGTAGATCTTAGCACTCCAAGTTCAGATGCATACATAAGAAGAAGCAAATGTCTAAGGGCACTAATGCTACTGGACCCAAAAAGATTTGGGTACCAAAGTCTCAGATTATTCCTATTTCAGATATCCTTGGTAGGAAAAGGCAAGGGTTTGAGTTGGTACCTGGACAGTGGTTGCTCACGACACATGACGGGAGAAAGGTCTATGCTCCTAGACCTAAAACCGGTTGAAGGCGGAGCAGTTGCCTTTGGAGGCATGGGAAAAGGACGCATCACGGGCATAGGTAAAGTTGGTATGTCCTCCCTAACCTCCATAGACAACGTCCTATATGTTGAAGGTCTGAGGTATAACCTACTGAGCATAAGTCAATTATGTGACAATGGTTATATAGTCTCCTTCAACAAGGACAGATGCATAGTCAAAACAGATGATGGCAAGTCTGTCTTTTCTGCCAGACGGCACAACAATTTATATGAAATTGATCTTATAGATCTTAGCAAGCAGAAGGTAACGTGTCTGCTATCCAGAGAGGATGAAAGATGGATTTGGCATAAAAAGCTTGGGCACGTGAATCTGAAACACATTTCAAAAATTTCAAAAAAGGGTTTAGTAAGAGAATTGCCCGAGATTTCTTGGAAAACTCATCTTCTCTGTGAAGCATGTCAAAAGGGGAAACAAATTAAAACTTCTTTTAAATCTAAAAATGTTGTTTCCACCTTCAGACCATTGCAACTCTTGCATATGGATTTATTTGGTCCTACTAGAACGTTGAGTCTGGGCGGAAAGAAATATGGCTTAGTTATTGTTGATGACTATTCAAGATATACATGGGTATACTTCCTAGGCCATAAACATGAGTCTTTCAATATCTTTGAAATATTCTGTAAACGATTTCAAAATGAAAAAGGGCTTTTGCATCTCTAGCATCAAAAGTGATCATGGAACTGAGTTTGAAAATGCTGAGTTCAAATCTTTCTGCGAAAAGAATGAAATTTTTCACAACTTCTCTTCACCAAGAACACCTCAACAAAATGGGGTAGTTGAAAGGAAAAACCGAACTCTGCAAGAGATGGCTAGAACCATGCTCTGTGAGAACTCTCTTCCTAAACATTTCAGGGCAGAGGCTGTAAACACTGCTTATTATGTTCAAAACAGAGTATTTATCAGACCTATGATTGAAAAGACTCCCTATGAACTATGGAGAGGAAGAAGACCCAACATTGCTTACTTTCATCTTTTTGGATGTGAGTGTTACATCTTAAACACCAAAGATCAATTGGGAAAATTTGATTCTAAAGTGGATAAAGGTGTTTTTCTAGGATATTCTAATACATCCAAGGCTTACAGAGTTTTTAATACAAGGACCTTAGTTGTAGAAGAATCTATCCATGTTAAGTTTAATGATGGACTAACATATGATAGGAGACTATCAGATCTTGAGGATGATTTTGTAGATATGTAGATAGGTCTGTCTACCGCACCAAAATCAGACGAAAGTCAACCCTCTCAGGAAATTCTTTCTCAAGTTGAAGGAGCGTCTGACTCTCAACCACAGACAAGAGACTGAAAATTCGTAACTTATAATCCACAAGATCAGATCATAGGAGATCAGAAAGAAGGTGTAAAGACCAGATCATCCTTCAGAGATCAAGCATCATACGCTTTCATCTCAAAAATAGAGCCAAAAATAATAGACGAAGCCCTGACAGACGATCACTGGATCTTAGCCATGGAAGAAGAATTAAACCAGTTTACCGGAAACGACGTCTGGACCCTTGTCCCCAAACAAAAGAACAAAAGCATCGTTGAAACAAGATGGGTCTTCAAAAACATACTAGATGAACAAGGAAAGGTGGTAAGAAACAAAGCTAGATTAGTAGCTCAAGGCTATAATCAGCAGGAAGGTATAGACTTCACATAAACTTTTGCTCTTGTAGCTAGACTAGAAGCCATTAGAATCATGCTTGCTTTTGCTGCTCATAAAAACATTAAGCTTTTTCAAATGGATGTCAAGAGTGCCTTCTTAAATGGTTTTATTGAAGAAGAGGTTTATGTTAAACAACCTCCTGGTTTTGAAGATTCCACTCTGAAAGAACATGTTTTCAAACTCAAAAAGGCTCTGTATGGTCTGAAACAAGCACCTCGTGCTTGGTATGACAGACTGAGCTCTTTTCTTTTAAAAAATGGTTTTATGAGAGGAAAAGTAGACACTACTCTTTTCAGAAAAGAAGTGGAGAAAGATTTTATTATAGTTCAAATTTATGTAGATGATATTATCTTTGGAGCTACTATTGAATCTTTATGCAAGGATTTCTCTGACTTGATGAAAAGCGAGTTTGAAATGAGTATGATGGGAGAACTTAAGTTCTTCTTAGGACTTTAGATCAAACAAGATGACAAAGGGATTTATATTCATCAACAGAAATATACAAGGAAGCTTCTTAAGAAGTTCAAAATGGAAGACGCTAAACCAATGAAAACAGCTATGCATGCTTCCAGTCCCTTGAGTAAAGACGAATCAGGTAAACCAGTAGATCAGACGATCTACAGAGGTATGATTGGCTCACTTCTTTATCTTACAGCGAATAGACTTGATATTATGCATAGAGTCTGTCTGTGTGCTAGATTTCAGTCAGATCCTAGAGGGTCTCATCTTAAAGTTGTTAAAAGGATCTTACGTTATCTAGTGGGTACCACTAACCTTAGTCTGTTCTATAAGAAAAATCAAGATTTCAGGTTAATTGGATACTACAACGTAGATTATGCAAGAGACAGAGTTGAACGAAAAAGTACAAGTGGAGGATGCCACTTTATAGGATCCTGTCTCATTTCATAGGCTAGCAAGAAGCAGAACTCAATCGCTTTATCTACTGCAGAAGCTGAATATGTGTCTGCTACAAGTTGCTGCTAACAACTTCTATGGGTGAAATATCAATTAGAAGATTACTCTAGTTATAAAAACAATATACCTGTATATTGTGACAATACTAGTGCAATCAATTTATCTAAAAATCCCATACAACATTCTAAGGCAAAGCATATTGAAATCAGAAATCATTTCATTTGTGATTATGTTCAAAAAGGTATTTTCAATATTAAGTTTGTAGATACAGATCACCAATGGGCTGATATCTTTACAAAGTCTTTGTCTGAAGATTGTTTCATCTGTATAAGGAATCATCTGCATATGCACATGCATTCAGATTAAACATTTGCATTTCATCGGACGATACCCTTTGTCTTATTTTCTCTTCATTAATCTGTTGGAATTAATGTGTGTTCAAGTATACAGACGTTAAGCTGCCCACATTCTCAACGGTAATAAGTCTTTTCGTTTTTCTCTCAAAATGTGCGCCGCCCTTTTCGCCATGATGAGACAGTTTTCGAAAAGTTTTTAATGATATTAAAATCGCTCTTTTTATGACGTTCTCTCTCATTTCTTATCTCTGGTATAAAAGAACGAAGTGCCTAAAGAAGAAGGTTCTTTTGATCTTTCTTATCTTTCTGAAAAACTCTGAGTTTCTCAAAGATTTCAAAGATCAAAACTTTCTCATCTCTTCTTTCTAAAAACCTAAAATCTTTCTGAGAACAATGGCACCAAGGAAGCAAATCGCATCTTCTGCTACTCCACTCATCCGCAACGTGGACAAAGCAGTTGCAACTTTTCCAGAGGAGCTTTTCATTCCTGGAAAGTGGGCGAGTCTGAGCGAACTTGCAAAGGAGGGCTTTGACGTTCAGGACATGTTCACCAGGGCTGGGTGGACCTACTTTGTTGGAAAACACAGTGTCTGGTACCATGGTCCCTGTGCCCTCTTCTGGGGGACAGCGAAGATGGAAGACGACCAATGCATCAAGGGGACGATTGGTCAGACGAAGATGGAGATTAACCCTACAACCATAGCCAAGGCTATTGGTTGTGCTGAAGAGGGTTTGGTCTTTGACAAAGATTGGGAGAAGACCATCACCCAAGAAATGATGGACAAGCTTCTCTATGACGGGGTAAGGCCTACAGACGAAGACCCCAAGAAGAAAGCTGCAGCATTGAAAAGTTTTCTTAGGTCTGCCAACATGACTCATGTATGCAGACTCCTTCACAACATGCTATTCAACATCGTGCTCCCAAGGACAGGGTTAAGGAACCACGTGAGTGAAAGGGACAGATTCTACATCTACAACATTGTTATAGGAGAAAAGATCAACCTTCTAGATCTGATCTTCTATCATCTGGAGCAGGCCTTCAAGGACAGATTCTCCACAAAGAAGCAGAAGAACCCCATCCCTTACCACATGTTGTTCACTCAACTCATGAGGGATGCTGGTGTTAATCTGTCTGAGTTCGAAGCGTCTGAAGGAGTTACCCAGGTGACAGGAACAACTTTTGTGAGAATGGGAATAGCTCACAAGTTTCCTGAATGGGTAAAGAAGGAAGGCACCAAAGTGAAGAAGGAGCCTGTGGAGGAATCAACAGATGAACCTGCGTCTGTTGCAAAGGAACAGACACTACCTAAGCCCAAACCCGCACAGACGAAATCAACCACCAAATGCACCCAACCTCCCTCTGACCTACCTCTCAAAAAGCCCTTCACCAGAGCTACAAAAATCTGCATCATCACCAAAGCCAAACTCACCACCTCACCCGAACCAACACATACAACATCTCAAATCGAAACTTAACCTGCACCCTCCCAGACTCAAGAATCAGATGTTGAGATTTTTGATGCACCTACCTCTGAGCCCCAAATCTCTCCTTCACCCAAACCTCACACCTCTCCCAAACCCAAGCCTTCACCCAAACCTAAAATCTCATCTTTTCCTCCTCCAGCCAATAAGAAGGAAGCATCAGCTATCAGGAAAGCTCAGGAGCTTTCAAGGAAAGAAGCTGCCAAAAAGGCTAAGTTGGACAAAAGCCTTGAAGCAAAAGAACAGATTGAGTTAGAGCAATCTGTAGTAGAGTATGTGAAGACTCTATCAACTGAAGAGCTTAAAAGGAAGGCTGATGAAGAAGCTTCAGTCCCTACAGACGAAGCTAAGGAAGACGCTGACATGGCAGAGGCTGTTCTTGAGTCTATTAAGACTCTTTCTGAGGAAGAACAGAAAATAGCAGCCATGGAGGATCTAGGGCGAATTAAATCTGCCCTAGTTCAAACAGCAGAAATTGCATCTGCAGAATAGGCTAACAAATAACTGACGCTTCAGATGCTCACCATTAATGATGATGCAGACGAAGCTGAAATCGAAGAGCTAAATGAAGTCCTTCTACAATCTGCTCTAGAAGCAAGTGCACAAGGTTTGGAAATTAGAGAAGATCTTGTAGAGACCGATGATTCTGGCCCACGTGCCATCTACAGACCGGTCACTGAAGAGGATGAACGACGAGTAGATGAGCACTTAGCACAATCAGACGCAGACCGCGCCTCAAGGCAGATGGTCATCTATGGTGGCTCATCATCTGAACCCTCCTCTGCACCTCAGACTCAGACAAATGGAGAGTTGCAGACTCTGACTGAAGATGAGTTGTTCAGAAGCAGGAGGTACGCTGCAAAGGCCACTCTCTCACTGGGGTACATTTATGGAAGTCTAGCCCTAGACTTTGCTCAAAAGTACAGAGGCTATGACTGAATTATCAGACGCAGCCCCAACATCCCTCTTCCTCCAGTACAACCACCATCAGACCCCAATGTTAATGTTTGCTACTATCGTGGGTGGAAGCGTCCCAGAGTCAATGAATGGGAACGCTGCAATAGGGAATGGAGACGAAAGGGGATCTGCACAGATGAGGATCAAGCCTTCCTGCTTGATTCCATCAACTTCGTTGAGTTATGGAAGAAGGACGTCCCTGGAATCAATCCTTTCATTCTTCCCAACTACGAAGTGCTACCAAAGGAGGAACTACCTGCGCTCTCATGCTATCAGGAGGAACCTCATTTCAGAATGTTTTATCCGCGACAGACAAAAGCAACAGACCTACACTCCATTATTTTCGAGCATAATCCGCGTGGCAGACGTAGCTATCCACCTGGAGCCTCCATCTGGAGAAGACTCTCAATGCTCACAGACAAGGTTCCCTTCTATGAGCCTGTTAATCTGCAACAGATGATGGGTCTGCTTGCATACCTCAACATGATTCTTCCCTGGAATCATGCTGGGGCAGGCCACTCTGTCTACACTGAAGATCTCAATCTGGACGACCCTGAAGCAAGTCCAACATTCAGTCTTTGGGAATCTTCAGACTACTCTGCAGAGCTAAGGATGAAGTTGTAGATGAACAAGGAAGAAATCAAGAAGAGACAAAACTCTTTCAGGCAGATCCAAAGACGAGCACAGATGATGCCTCACTTTTTAGGCACACAATTTCGCTGTGTGGCCTCCTCTCAGACCCAATTCAAGCTTGTTGTGGATAAGTTATTCCCATACTTCCCATCTTGAATTATAAGGGTAAAGAGAAAGTTGAAGAAGATGATGAGTCTCCTTAGAAGAATATTCGAGTATGCAGAGGCAGGCCCTTCAGACGGAAGTTTGAGGCCATCTATTAGAAGTCTGCTACTGCAAGAACATTTGAAGATCTACAGACTATCAGACGTATCAGGAAGTTTGATGCTTTCTGCTCTGGTCTAGAACCTGAGGACAAGCCTCTTGCAGACGAGTACCATTTGAAGATAGGCAGATGCTACCAGTGCATCGGACATGAAGGGTTTCTCTCTACATCCAGTGCCTCCGAGCTCATGCCATGGAAGACCAAGTTCTACTATCAATCTGACAGAGACTTTTCCTTCATCGTGGAGCTTCCACATTCCACTTTCTTCTTTGACAAGCTTATTCTGGGTATAGTGGAAGACCCAGCGAGGTCATTGAACCATTCAGACCTCTCATCTCTGAAAAAGACATCCATGATTTGTATGCCGAACTCTGGGCAACCAGAAAAGCTCTGTGTCAAGCTTTGGAAGATAGAAAAGCTCTCGAGACTGAGCTCAAAAAGTGGATCAACATAGATGCCTTCTTCAAAGGACACCGCCGCAGATGCACTCCCACTCCACCAGGATCCCCTATGGTACTATCATCAGACTCTGACTCTGATACCTCTGACTCTGACGGTCCCGTTCCTGGGGAACCAGGTTTTGCTGATTGCCATGCAAAAGGGGGAGAAGGGAAGAGTAAAAAGAAATGAAGATAAAGTTACATCTGAGGGGGAGCTACATCAAAGGGGGAGGCCAAGAAAAAGGAAAAGTTTTTTTTTTTATCTGTATAAACACATCATCTTGATGTGAAAAATCTTTCAATAAGACAAGTTGTTTGATTACTTATCAAACGTGAGTCTTCTTTTCTCTCTGTTTAAATTCTATGCTTAGAGTTAATATTTTCTGTAGCTCTAATACACCTTTTTACAATATTTGCTTGGCATCATCAAAAGGGAGAGATTGTTGAATCATAAGACGAATCAGGACCCTCAATTATTTTGATTGTATGCAAAACAAATATTAAGTAAAAAGATTGCGTCTTATAAATGCCAACAGACGAAAACGTTGTATCTGCGTCTGTAAGATAAGATGATACGCAGACAGATGCTTTAGTCTGAAGAAGCATTTAAAGGCATAGTAAATGCACTATCGTTTTGTTATCTGTTTTACAAGGAATGTTCATAGAACATCCTCCTAGGATCTGTCGAAGTGCATAAAAGGGAATAGAAAGAAGAGTCAAAGTTTCTGAAGCTTCCCACACCTCAAAAAATGCACTACAACTAGCAATTAGTACTTGTCTGAGCAAGCGATGTGACCACTGCAGCAGAAGGATTTGGAGTATATCTCAAAAAAGATAAGCAGAATGCTTTATCAGCTCAGAATGACTAGTTGGTGACAAGTATTTAATGCTCGCATTAAATGCCCTCAACCACCCTCCTTCAGACGATGGTCAGACGCAAGAAAGAAGACCGTTTAGAGACAACGGTTACTTCCTCAGCAAGTGTATATATAGAAGAAGATTTGAAGTGCTAATAACAACACATGAACTGAATTCAAATTAAAGCATTCTTTCAAGCCTTCATTCTTTATCTTGTAAAAGCTCTATTTGTAAAAAGCTCTCAAACCACTTTGTTTATCCTGAGAGAAAAAGACTTAGCTCTTAATCTTGTATATCTGTTTGTAAGACAATAGCTCTAAAGTCTGTGCGCCCTTTATAAAAACAATTCTAGTGATTTGCTTTAGAGCCAGAAGTGGCTTGGTAGTAAAGAATACTTGGGTTTTAGCTTGGAGAGGCTAAGTGTGAAATACTACTTGGATGAGCCAGAAGTGACAGTGAAAAATACTTGTAACTTGTGATAAGTTATTGGAACTTGGTGGTTTGCCAAGAACTGGACGTAGTCTCGGGGTGAGATGAACCAGTATAAACTCCTGTGTTGTCTTTCTTTGTCTTACATATCTTATAACTACTTTGAACTGACTTTGGATTGTGATTAAAACCTGTTTTGTTTAAAAGGCTTTCATCTATTGAGTTATCGTCTGTTGAAAAATTTTCTTAAAACTTCTATATCTGATCAAACGTTATACTTTGTTTATAAAAGATTGCGAAATTTTTTATAAATCACAATTCAACCTCCCCTTCTTGTGACTTTTGCCTTTACACTATTTAATTTCAACAATTTATAGTTTCAATAAAGCATTTGTAATGTTTTATTTAAAAAGTTTAGAATTAAAAAATTATAAGAATTTTCAAATAATTAAAATGTTTAATTACTTTTTTGTCCTCTAATTTATTTATTAGGTTCAATTTGGTCCCTTTACCTTTAAAAGATTCAATTAAGTCCCTTAATTTTTAAAATGGATTCAATTTGGTCCTTCCGTCCAAATTATTATAATTATTTTTATTATATAATTAAAATTTAAATAATTATCAAGCAATCAAGTAAGTTTATATTTTAATTTTATGCGCAACTAAGTTAATAATTTGTTTATAAAAGAAAATTAGAAATAATATATATTAAAATGTGTATATCTGTAAACCCAATCACATTTTATTAAATGAGTTTAAAGGATATATTTGTGATTCAATAAATTTAAATATGACAAAATATATATAATTGTTTTTGAAAATTTTATTTGTCAATACAATTTAAACTAATGTAAATTTAGCTAATATATTTTTTTTTATCAGAGGAGCTAGGTAAGTTTTAAAATAATTAATTTTTTTAATTCATAATAAGTTAAATTTTTTTTTTAAATAATGGCTACTTAGTGAATTTTTCATTTAACAGATATATATATATATATATATATATATATATATATATATATATGAAAGATAAATTCTTTGATAAAAATGAATATTCTACACATTAACTAAAATGTTTTAGATTGTTTTTTTCTTGTTTTATTTTTCATTTATACTTTTATTACGATTTAACTTAATTGATTGATTTAATCAAAATACATATTTGCAATATTTACTTTAGTTACCATAATTATGTATTTTTTATGATTTATTAGAAAATAAAATAAAATAAAAAAATCTAGTGTTATTTTGGCGAAAAAAGAATTAATAAGGTGTTGTCACATGGCATATGAATTTTGTGTGGGAAAAATTTTCATCCTTAATTACTTTAATTAAATAATAAGATGTCAAATAATTATTTTTGTTATATATTGAATACAAACATTTATAAATTAAAATCAATTTACTTATATGAATTAAAATTTAAGATGAAAATAATTTTATAAATTTGAATATTTATAATTTGTGAAAGATTTCCTATACCTGGAGCGTTGGTTATAATCTCAATTTGTGAAAGTGGTTGTCTAGAAATTATGTTAATGTCCTCAATCATTGGCAATAGGATATGATTTGTAATTGTATACACTCATTAACATAATCTTTAATAATCTTTAAATAAATATAAACAAAATTAATTCCATATAATTGATAAATCAGTTACGAATAATTTATAAACATAATCAATTCCACTTTGCAATACGAAATATAAATCAGTTTCACTACAAATAGTTGACCCAAAATTTACAGATCCTGTTAATAAATTCCGCTCCCAATTTAATATTATTATCAATTTGATTTTTGAATTTGTCAAACAATAATTTTTATCTTTTGATGTCACTGGACTTTTGTATAAGATTGCAACACCTAAAACAAAAGCAAAATTTACCCATACCTCAATTAATATAATTAATAATTAACAATAATTAACATTTATTTAAACGTAAATAAACTCGTATATAAAAGAGAAATTAACAAAATCATAAATTACTGATTTTACTGATTTACTTATTTAAATATTTTCCGTAATTAATGTGTTGGATTACCCTATAAAATAAATCATATTCTACCCTAAATATAGAAACAAATATTTTGTAATTATATATTTTGAAGAAAAAAAAAACTGAATATAGAGTTCCTTTTAAACTTCAACTTTTTTTTTTAAAGAAAACTTCAACTATTCTAAGACTATAATACGGTAGGTGAACATGTCTTTCAAATATATTAAGATATAATATTCATTTTTCTGTATATTATTTAACATGATTTTTTTAAAAAATCTAATATATATATATATTTCAAAATTAAGCTATGTACTATAAATTTGGTAATATCTTAGTGTGCTCGATAGTCGATAACATGTTGAACAAAATTATATTAAATTTAAAATTCATATGCTATTAATGTGATAAAAAATTTAACATGTTCGGGTGTAAATTCAAATTAAGAGATTGAACAAAATAATACTAAGTTAATAATCTAATTGAATAAAGAGTAATAACGGTGTCCATAATCTCATATCTAAGTTTTTTTATTATTAATTAATCTATAAAAAAATCATTTTTAATTTTTTTATAGAGTTAATAAATTAATCTATAAATTAAATTGTTGGTCCTTAACTTGATGATTAATTGACTCAAAATTTACGGATCCTATTACTCCCAAATTAATATTACTACCAATTTGATGTTTGAATTTGTCAAACAATAATTTTTATCTTTGATGTCACTGGACTTTTGTATAAGATTGCAACACCAAAAAGGCAAAAACAAAAGCAAAATTTTCCCGTACCTCAATTAATATAATTAAAAATTAACAATAATTAACATTTATTTAAATAAACGCGTATATAAAAGAGAAATTAACAAAATCATAAATTATTTCAATATCCAAATGACAAAAAAAGCGGAATTCCTATGAAAAAAAGAAATTAAGAAAAACATGAATCATTTCAATATCTAAATAATGCTTCATCCTTGACAAACTTCAATGAAAAAATTGTTTCTGTAGTGGAGATTTCTCAACTACAACTTTCTAACCTTTTCTAAATCTTTTTTTTTATTGAGGAAGCGACCCCAACCACTACCAAGTGAACACTCTCTATGTTTACATCCACTCTTCTTGAGAATTTTACACTTGTACCATTGGTTGTCATCCTCATCAACCAAATAACAAAAATTATACGCATTGACGCATGACTTACCAATCTTGGAAGAATTTCCTTAAAAAAAAAAAAAAATTAGTGTACAACAAATATAGAATTTTAGTAAAGAAGAAAACTAATAACCAATGGTACCCAACTTTTTAAAATCGGTATTAATTGAGGAATTTTACCAGCTGTATTACTTTCTCGTAATGTTACTTTTGTCAGAAGTCATCTTCATAGTTTTCTACGTATATATTAACATCTTCATCATAGTCAGATGATAAATTAATCAAATTTTGCTCCGCATTCATCTTGACACATAAAGAAAGGGAAAAAAAGAGCCAAAACCCTAATGAGAAAAAAATAAAAATAACATTAAAGCAAAAGGAATCCGTATGAAGAAGAAAAGTGTATAAAGAATAGTGAAACAAAGAAATAATGGTTTGTATTATATATTATACCTTGAAGGAGATAAAAATATTATGGCCAAAACAATTTTTAAACCTAAAAACTAAGTCAATATATATAGGCATGGATGACAGAGATACACAGGATGAGTCAGGAAACTTTTTTTTTTTTTTAGAAATTAGGTGCATTTAATGTTTTTTATATGTATTTATTAAAATTTTATTACCTTTTCTTATGCATTTAAAATTACTTTATTGTCCTTGAAAGTTTTGGGGGGAAAATTTTATGTTTGGTGTATATTCCTTTAAGTAATAAAGGATATGAAAGTAATTACAATAAACTATGAGTTTAGTTTTAAATAATAAATTTAGAATTCAATGAATTACAATTGAAAAATAACTACACAGCTATAATTCTAAAAATTCAAGAATTATAAAAAAAATTCTCGACATTTATATTTTACTAAATAGAGTTTAAGTTTAATTGTCATTTAATGCATTATTAGTGTAAAAATATTTGCACTATCAGCCAATTAGAAATTATATTTAAGGTAATTATTATAAAGTCAACAAATTTATCATAATATATACACTAATAGTTTAAAAAAATATACACCACTATTCAATCACAAATTGTTTATCCATAGGAATCGAACTCAAGTATTAGAAGGTTTATAACAACTCACGCACACTACTCAATCAACTGAACTAGACCTCTTGGTAAATCGTCATGCATTATTTGTTGACTTTTATAATAATTATCTTAAAAATTATACTAAAGATATTTAATCAATTGGTAGTATAAAAACTTTTATACTGAGAGCATATGTCTATTAAACTATTAAATATTTATGTATAGTTATTTAAAAATTAAAAAAAACAAATAATGATGTTTCTTGCATTTAATTAAATATCTCAAGTATCATAAAATTTTGTCTGATTTTTTTTTTCACTTTTACATCAACTATCCTAATTATTTGAAATATATTAACACTTCTATACATTAACACTATACTACACTTCTTATTCAATAAACATATTATAATTTGTACTTCTATAATAGATTGCTATAAATATTAGAAAAGCAAGGAGTCATGTGAAATCTTAGAAAATGTTAGTATAATTTATACTATAGTCTATGATACTGTGTGTACTTAAATTAAGAGTTTAATTTTCATACGTTAATAATATAAAAAAATTACATTGTCAAATAATTAAAAATTATTATTAATACTATAACTTTTAAGATAATTATTATAAATATAAATAAGATTATCATGACAATTTGATTGAATAGGGTACAAATTATATATTTACTTTAAGGAATTGATATTAAAATTAAAAATTTCAAAATAAACACATTAAATTTAAATAAAATAAAAAAATAGGCCTTGTTAATACATATGCTAGGACACTACTAGTAGTACTAGCTAGCTATATATGTGTCCCATTACTCGATCATCATAGCAAAAGCATCTTAAATATATTCATCCATATAAGGCATGTGTATAATATATCACAGTCCCGTTTATAGTAACGTGATGAGTGGAGGGGGAAGGTCAACCGTTGATGAAGACTAGTGTGGCAGAAGAAAAGAAAGAGAATCTTAAAAACAAATAATAAATGGTATAATTGAGGAAAGTATATAGTGCTGTGTTGGGGTGATTTGACAGCGCATGGCATGGCATGGCATGCAGTGCCTAAAGAAACAACCTTTTCCGACGGCCAGCGCCAGCGGCAGCGTGTAGCGCACAGAGAATACAATTCACAGCCTAACCCTATACATCATCCTATGCCTATACTATAAGGCTATTATGCCTATTCCTATTCCTGTTGCTATTGTTTTCTTTCTGTCACACTATCACGTCACTTCTATTCTTTGTTCTACTTTACTTCTTTTCGACTTCGTTTCAATATCACCACCTTACTAATTACCTCGTTCCCCAGTCAATTTTTGTCTGCTACCCTGTCTCTGATTGATTCTTCAGTCTACAGAGTTGGTACCTTTCCATTTCAAAACAAAGAAAAATTAGGAGGCTTTAAAAATTGGAAGAAAAAAAATATATATGAACACCCAATGACATATGAATTTTTTTTAGAAAGATAGAGATAAGAAGATGGAAAAAAAATTGTAAATATGATAGATGATACTATCTCTGATCCTAATTATAAATAACATATGACAAATCATTAATACCAAGAAAAATAATTATTACAGCTTTTTTTTTAATTAATCTATCAAAAATTCAATTTTTATTCCAAAAATACCATTTATTTTAAATGATTGTCATAGTGTATGGGAAATAAAGTAAACAATAAAGTAATGGTACAAAAAAAATTTACTTTAAAAACTAGTAATTGTTACTTATAATTAGGACCAAAGAAAAAGTAACTACTTTGTTACTTATAATTAGGATCAGAGGTAGTATAATATGATAGAAATACAGATAGAAAAAAGTTAAAGATGTTAGTAGGGTGTTTGATATTTAGAAGTGTCTAACACCCTGTTCGTTTGCAGTGAAAGAAAGCTGAAAATGAGTAAAATGAATAACAGTAAAACGACGTAGGACTCACACTTTTACACTCTACTTTAATTCAAAACTTTTATCTCATTCATTTTCATTCCATCTCATTTCACTCTACCGAACACACCCTAAATATCATTACCCTTAAAAATTTTAAAGGCTTATTATTTTTTTAGTTACAAAACTTTTTAAATTTTTTCTTTTGTCTTTAATCTAAATTTTGATCAATCAAAATTTTTGAAGTTTTTTTTTTGTTATTACTAATAGTTTTTGTTGTCAAGTAACAACGATGTTAATAGCCTAGAGACTTATTATGTCATCAAGGAATCTGACGAGATAATTACATGTCATTTTTTTGGATAAACTATGTTATTAATATCTCATCTTTTTAGAACAGTCGATAATGTCAAACTAATTTTGACCATTCAAAATTTAGATTAGGGATTGAAAGTAGAAATTCGAAAAAGTTTAGGAAACGAAAAGATAGTAAACCCAAAATTTAAATTTGAATAGAATAAAAAGTAAATAATAATAATAATTTAAATGTCAATTTTTATTTTCTCTTCCATCAAATACAAAAATGTTCTTAAAATGGGTTTGGACTTAACGGTTTAGACTTAACTCAACTCTATAAAATTGAATTATGAGATGAGAATTGTCTACCACTTACATCGCTAATTTAGTCATATCATTAATCGATGTGAGATCTTCGACGAATGTATGGTTGTTCATATTTTTATATATTTTTTCCTCTTGTGAATAAATTATTAAAAAGAATGTGGATAAAAAATAGTGAAAGTAAAGTTTTAAGTTATTTATTTTTATAATATTAATTAGAATACATAATTTTTTTAGAGAATAAGATTTTCACTTTTTCTATTTGCTTCTGTAAAAAAAAAAAATTCACTTTTTCTATTTCCTCAATTAAACATTTTTAACTTATTTTCTCTCTTCCTTCCTTTGCATGTGCATTTCACAATTATTCAATAAGGTTACATAAGTTTTTCAACTAGTAAAAAAAGTTAGAAATTATCTGAAATGACATGCCAAACATAGTCATAATTTATGTAATAAGATAAAATATTTATCTCTCAACTACCTCAAACTATTTTTTTTTAATTGTTATCTATGTATTTAATTTTCCAAGCCAATTATCCCCTTTAATCTACTATCTAAATTAAATTAATGTTTTTTTAAAAGAATTGTCAATAATTAAGAATATTTTTATATCATAATTTAAATTATTCATTATAATATGAAATTATGTTTTATATATTTAAATATATTTATTTATTATAGATTTTAATTATAATATAATTATTTTAATTATAATTATTTTATACTGTCAATCAATAAAAAGTATATCATTAGTAAGATCTTCAAGATAATTATTATAAAAAGTCAACCAGTTTGTGATTAAATTACAATAAAAAAAATCTTTGACGTTATTAGCACATATACTATTTACTCTAATATAATTTATATATTAAAAATATTTATTTATTATAGTTTTTAATAAAATATTAGTTTAATATAAAAGAAATATAAAGGGAAGAAAAGAGAAAATGATTATTTTTTCTTAACCTATTATATTTTCAAGAGTACAGTACAAGGAGAATAAAAGAGTACACCTACAACATTTAGCATGACGTTGCCATTGCTGTAAAATGGTATTTTTGAATAAAAAAATCTTTCTAGATATTCAGGAAATTTTACACATCAAACTTAACAAACTTAACAATCTTTTCTGCCAAATATGCTTATATACATAGGAGAGCTCCTCTCAGGTAAGGATAACTTCACTCATTTCACTACTCTATGACTATCATACACATTCTAATTTGAGCATCAGAATCTTTACAAGGACCATCACGAACCACTGTATCTTCCACCGTGTCGTTGGCCAAAATCTTATCCCTCTTTTTTTTGGGTGAATGTAAATCTTATCCCTCTACCACATACAACAAGATTCATTTTGGTCTATAAAGTTTGGAATCGAGAAAATCAGATCAAGTATTGGATTGGGTCAATATTATATAGGCCTAAGAACAACATACAACCTTTTTTTTTAATGAAACTGGGCCACACGTCGTAATAACTAAAGGTCCGGAAAAGGTTTGCGGGTTGGATCAGGTCTTGTACAAACTTTTTATGTTTTCCAGGAAGCACAACAAGTAGATTTTAGTTTAGTGGGGTAAAATCCATAACCAAACTCATCTCTATATTTGTATAGGTATTAACTAATACATATTTATTAATTTATATAATCCATAACCAAACTCATTATTTGCATTTTTAGTTAACTTAAATATAGCCTCCCATCACGACTCTCTGATAAATTAATAAAACATTAACGCTATTATAATACTAATAATGATGAAAAAAATAATAAAAGAGTGTGTGTGTGTATATATATATATATATATATATATATATATATATATATATATATATATATATTACTGACCATGGTATTGGTACAAATTATTCATTGTCGGAAGCAATGCCTAAGCTTCGTAGGGGACTGTGAGTGCACACCAAGGTAAGTATTCTCCTCCCAAAATAGTTTATATCATACCCAAATTGACATCACCAGGATTCAAATCCTGGACCACTTGGTTAAGGAACACAAGCCGCTATCACTTGTACCAACCAATGTTGGTATATATATAGTATGACTCCAGTGAGAACTCTTTCTTATGTGAGAACAAGCAATAATAACCATTAGATTAAGATTAAAAATAATAGACAGTAGAGATTAAAATATTTAAAATTCAAATTAAAATATAATATAACCATCAAATCTCTAAAAGATTTACCAAACAAAAATTAAATCTATAAAAGATCTCAATTATCATTTTCTAAGATATTTCAATTAACCCATCACCATTACCACGATAACCGTCGCTGCCACTGCAGCCACCACTATGATTGTCATTGCCGCCACCACCGTAGTCATGACTGTTGTTGCGCGCCACCACCGCATCACCACCATGACCACCACTGTCGCCATGACCTTTGTCGCCATCGTCGTTGCCGCCACCACCGCCGTCGACGGCGATGGTGGCAGCAGCGACGATGTTCATGGCGGTGGTGGCGGCAACAACGATGGTGACAAAGGTCATGGTGGCGGAGGTGGTGGCAGTCATGGTGGCGGTGATCGTGATAATTGAGATATTTTAGGACGTGATAAGATTTGATTTTTGTTTAGTGAATCTTTTAGAAATTTGATGGTTATATTAGATTTTAATTTGAATTTTAAATATTTTAATCTCAACTATTTATTATTTTTAATATTGATCTGATGATTGTTATTGATTGTTCTCATGTTGTCACATAAGAAAGAGTTTTCACATGAGTCGTACTCTCTCTCTCTCTCTCTCTCTCTCTATATATATATATATATATATGTGTGTGTGTGTGTGTGTGTGTGCATACTTCAAAGGGAAAAAATATTCAAAGAAAATTTAACTCCTAATTATAAAGAATTTACATTAAAATTATTTATCTTAATTAAAAGATCTTTAAAAATTTTCAATTATAGTAATAAAATATTATAAATATATATTATACACATATGACTAGGATTGGGTAATACTCATGCAAATTTTTATGGATAAATACCGCATCCAGATCTATTTAATAAGCAAATTTCTTAATATTGTAAGTAAATTTTATGGTTACTCTATGTCTAGATAGTAGATTCAATTACCATCCTTACTGCTCTGACATATTAATGTTTTATTTTCATAATAAATTTTATAAATTTATTAAAAACAATAAATATTTAACTATTGAAATAGTTATTTTTTTCATTTTTTTAAATAATTTCCTTTATCATTTGTAACTCGTCGTATATACAGGCTCAAGTCAAGGACAAGCACATAACCGTAAATATATCAAAATAAAGCATATTATTCCCAAAGCAAACCTATAGTTTCATTTGCAGTCCAAAAGAGGCCCATAAAGAACGCGACGGGGTGTTTCTTTAGCATGTCTAATTAATGCTTCAAAAATTAAAGGCTTAAATATCTTTTAGGTCATTGTAATTTAGTGTTTTTTTGCTTTTCGTCCTTGCAAATTTTTTTGTTTGGTTTTAGTCCTTACAAATTATGTTTGTTTTATTTTTTGTCCTTATAGTGGTTTAGATAGCGCTTTGAACAGTGAAATAACACTATCTAAATTACTATAAGGACGAAAAGCAAAACAAACATAATTTGCAAGGACTGAAACAAAAAAAAAAAATTTGCAAGGACGAAAAATAAAAAAACACTAAATTGCAAGAACCAAAAATATATTTAAACCAAAATTAAATCAATTATTGAATTGTCAAAAACATTGATTTCCGATTTGTTCATTTGACCGTAATTAAATTATATTAGAACCGGCTACAATTAAATATATATTAATTTTATATAATAAATTAAGAGTTTAATGATCATGCACGCTCATAGTGTAAAATAATTTTACACTATCAATCAATCACAAATCACTGTTAATATGATTTTTAAAGTATTATTATAAAAGTTAACAAGTTTACCATACATTATGATTTGTAATTGAATGACAGTGTAAAATTAGTTTATACTGTTAGTGCATAATCTATTTTCTCATAAAATAATATAAACTCATAAAGGTTAAGTAAACTTTTAAAAGTAACACAATTATATCTAGGGAAAAAAGCACTTTGTCCCTACCTTACTATTTAAGTAAGCACTTTTCACCCTTACATATAAAATTAAACATGATACTATATCTTAATATAATATAATTAATTGTAATTATTTTCATCCAATTTAATAATTTATTTTATCGGAATCAAATAAACATTGTGCACATGATATTTAAAAGACTAAGTATCAAATGTTACCTTCAAAATTCAAATACGGCATGGAGTAGGAAATCAAATATTCGTGTAAGAAATGCAAACTATAAAATGAAAATACCAATTTTAGCAACTCTAAGAAGCTCCATCGTGAATCTACATGGTTTGAGCCTAAGTCTGGCACCACGTGTGGCCCATTATGCTGAACGTTATCGAACCAAGAGATAATGTATTAGTTCCCACCAGAGTATGATGTGTGTTGGATTTATGTTATGGTTTTGAACTTGTTAATGACTATAAGTAACTAAATTCCCATATTTTAATATAATTTGTATTTTCTTGCCTATTGGGTTTGTTTTGTTACTTTGAATGTTGTGCTGGGAATTCATCACCCACAATATGATCCTAGTTAGCTAATTGACTAGAAACCATACTACAATTAAATGACTTAATTAATGGAACTAAAGATTAAACCAGATCAAGGAGTTTAGGAGAACCAATCACAATCCCTTCACTCTCGATCAATTATTGAATTAACAACCTTGTTGAAACTTGGTGTTTTTCATAACTGTGGCCTTGTATCAGGGACTTAACAAAATTCGCTAATTTATAAGAGACCTAAAACATATTTAAGCCAAAAAAACAATATTAGCATTGCATGACCATTGGCCATTGGGTGCTACTAGATTAAGCATACATGGGTGATTGACAATTAGAAAGAAACATGATTAAGGATTCCACGATCTTAGTACTTGACAAGTAGCCTCTGTGGGGCGATATTTAAGTCTTAAATATTCAATTTTATTACTTATCAACAGGTAAACTTGCCTAGCAAACGCAACATAGATCACTCTAGAATTACAAGCCCTGCCTACAATATTAGCTTCTTTGATGAACATGACCAATCTAATAGATAATTCTGATGAGCGAAACATAAATGAGGTTTGCCATATTTATTTACACAAGGGAAGGTGGCTGTTTTTCATTTTCACATGCGAAAGATGATTCTTGCACCACTAAAGGTAATATATTACTTCTCAATCTTACCATTCAACTCATTAAGCTATGCTACATGAAATGTGCACCAGCTTCCTAGACAGAAAAGGACAGAAATAAGACATTATTAACAATCTGTAATGCTTGCTACCAAGTGCTAGGAAAATTTTTAGCTTTTAGTCTTAAAGCCACCAATTCAACAGGGATATAGGACTAAAGTGAGACTTTAAATAAACCTAAGGCACTAAAGGTGTTATTTGACTCTAATTCTAAAATGGCTAGCAAACATAAAATAGTGCAATATCTATCTCCTTTTCTTGTTCCTCTTGTGCATATGTTATACATCACTGTCGCCCAAGGTAGTTGCAGTCAAAAGACAACACAACCAATTTATTCATACTACCAAAAGCCTCTACTTTGCTAGCACGGACATTGGACACCATGACACCTGTAATGTCCAAAATATAGGACACCGCAACATGGATATATATATTCAAAATCATCTAAAAAAATTAGTCAAATATAACATTTTCTTATAACAATGAGTCTCACAAAAAATACTAAGAGACATCATTTACAATTTGAGCACATTGTTTCCTTATGTTAAAAAGGATCTAATCCATCCACCCATCTAAAAACCAAAAAGAGATAGTGTTGACCTATATGGCATTTGCTGTCAGGCTGTCAGGCATACAGCACAAGTTCTAGAATTATCTTGACACAATATTGGCACACATACAGCAAATACCAAATAGAGATAGTGTTGTCTCATTAATAACATGACACGCACATAACAAGAAGATAAGTAAATTAATATAATACACCACCAGGTTCCATATTGCAAATAAAAATGTGAAAGACAAAAAAGAGAATGAGAAATGAAGATGGTGGGAGTTATGGAAGTCACGAACTCACGATTGAGAAGAAAAGTTGAGAGATGTCGGCAGCAAAAAACCAAAAGGTCTCACACCAGCAAAGAGGGAATAGAGAAGCATACTTAAGTTTCTGTGTTTTTCCAGTTTCTCAATTTAAAATTTGTTTTTTAAATTTTTTTAAAAAATTAAAAA
This sequence comes from Pueraria montana var. lobata, assembly GCA_026413185.1. Classification (NCBI taxonomy): domain Eukaryota; kingdom Viridiplantae; phylum Streptophyta; class Magnoliopsida; order Fabales; family Fabaceae; genus Pueraria; species Pueraria montana. Next base: position 6,183,234 of record CM048646.1, read on the forward strand.
TTACATGCTGAAGCCGTGTCCCTTTGTGGCTGAAGCAGTGTCGGAGCCGTGTCTTCAAGTGTCGGAGCCACAAAAAAATTAATATTTTAATCCGACACTGGAGGCGAGTGTCCGACACTTGTCGTACGGGTGTCAGTGTCGGACATGCGGACACGCCAGTGATGAGCAGTGTCCGTGCTTCATAGCTACTTTGTCATCATTTAACATGAATGGTAAGCTTGTTTGGAAAACCTGGAAGATCTCAGAAAGTGACACCCCATAGTGCAAATGGACCAGAGCATGATTCAAATGACTTAATAGTTAATGCACTTTTAATTGATCAAAGGTGTGTAATAATAGTATACGCATTTAGTTGAATTAAATTCAACTACAGTAAACATCTAATCTTACTTCGACCAGAGCATGATTCAAATGACTTAATAGTTAATGCACTTTTAATTGATCAAAGGTGTAACAATAGTATACGCATTTAGTTGAATAAAATTCAACTGCAGTAAACATCTACTCTTACTTGTTTCATATGAGCCGATAGTACAAGGAGATTAGCAATTGAAACTGATGTTCTGATGCATACACATTATGGTGCCTTGAACATGCAACCCATTGCTACCACCGCCGTACTAATGACGTGAGCAGCTACAAAAGTAAAGAACGAATTTTGTATCAGGATTCAGTATCCAATGCTCAATAGATGGCTATATAATATATAGTGATAAAGAAAAGATTAGTATGAGTAAAAATTTAAATTATTTGCACAATTAGTTCCAAGTATTTGGAAATTGTGCTGCTGAAGTAGAAATTAACAGTATATAGGCTCTGTAAATCTCACTTTTCATTAAAGACTTAATTAATACTTTTGGCAAGCACAAGCATGGATTCCACCAGTTAATAAATTAAGCACTTTCCAAGAATTAATAACCTATTCTTTCATACCAAGCTTTGAAATGGAATTAGAAATATAATATCCTGAGATCTAATAAAGATGAAAAGGTTATATACCTCAAAGAGTTCAAAGGGACTGCCACGGCGATAGTCATCGCTCTTCTTACTATTGTCAACTGGAAGAATAGTATATAATAATGCTCTGAAAGTGATAAGTAAAACAGCAGTGCTTCCCAGACTCACAAATACAAAACCATAATTCGGTAGATGACCTGACGCTGCTGCCCTTATTACTATTCCTATCTGCCAAGAAGTCAAAAAGAGATAAATGGGATTTGTTTTGTGGAAGATCAATGGAAAAAGAAAACAACTGTGCAACAATACATACTTTATTTTTCCCAGTGTGGAACAATTAAATTACCAAATATCTGTAACAAAATTATATTGTCAATCTTAGACAAGAAAATAGTAATATGTTTGTGTGTACTTGGGGAAAAGATTGCCAAAATATATTTTACTTACTGCATGTTCATATGAATGCAAAGCAACTCTGTTCAAGCTGTAATTAGCAGTTGAAACTCAAAAGTAATGTTATAATTTACTTACTACATGTTCAAGTTGAACTTAAAATGAAAGAGCTAATTTCATTTATAGCTGAATTCTTTAAGACACTTGCTTAGCATGATATCAGTTTACTAATTCAATTCAATTACATTACAAATCAGATGAGGAACCAAAATTTTATATTAGCCTTCTTTTTTCCACAGGTTTAGATTAAGATCGCAAGTAAAGATTCAAGATTTCTTCTGAGTTTATATCAAGATTGTGGACATGGATTCAAGCTTCCCTCCAAGTACACACATTCTAAAACCTTCTTTGATTAAATTTGAGTGATGTGAGCATGTTATATTATGCATCATTGTGTAACAAAATCCAAGATTTATTTTCTAAAATTCCATCAAGTAAGCCAACAAGCTTCACACAAGAAGCAAGCATTCAACTTACAGGGATCCCAACAGCCCATGACTTGGCAGTAGCAATGACACCCTTGGAGAGACCATTCATCCCACGGCCATCCTCCCCATAACCTCCAAGGAAGTAAGCACCCAAAAACCACCCTGCACAGCATTGAAACACACCCAATTTTCAAACCTCAATCTCTCCAAAACACAAATTCCACAATTCATGGGAAAAACAAAAACAAAAAACCAAACACACCCGCTATAAAAGGGTCAGCAGTGCGGAGAGTCTCAAGGTCCAAAACAGAAAGTCCATGACTGTATCTTCCAATTGTCGCAAACACAAACAAGGCCAACACATCCGCACCAGCTAGCAGAGCCACACGCCTGCAACACAATAACCCATTAACCCTTATAGGCTTATAAGTTATACCACACATGCATGATAACCTCATGACCCACTTGAAATTTTGCAACAAGTTTTCTACTTTATGAAGAAAACCGATAAAAAAAGTTACCCCCATTTTTCAAAAGGAGGAGAAGAGGTGGGTTTCTCGAACTGGATGACACCCTCCAATGGAACATCCTCGCCAGTCACGAAAACCGTTTGGTCATTGGCAAAAGGAGAAGGAGAAGAAGTGGAAGTTGAGGGTGAATCTGAGTCAAGGTTACCCTCTGCTTTGGCGAGTGTGAGATGCAAGGGTCTTGTTGTGGAGCTTCTTCTGGTGATGAATTTGGGTGCAGGATTCGAAAACGTTGTTGGTGGGTTTGTTACAGTGATGAATTTGGGTGGAGACAAGAGAGAAGAACACTTTAAAAACATGGCTCCTCCGCAAGGAGCTTGGATATGGCTAACCAGTATCATTAATGCTCCTCAATAGCACTGCAGTTTGTTTGTGTTCTAGTTTCTCATCCACACAACATTATGATTCATTGCGTTGTAATTTGTAAATATAGCATCACGTGCAGTTTTGGACAATTTTCTGGCCAGTATTTATGCAAACTTTCGAAGAAAAGTGATATTTGTAACGGAGTTTTTATTATATTTATTGTCACTTTAATTAAAAAAAAAAAAAACTTTTGTCTTATTGACAAATTAAAAAAAAAAGGAATTTTAAAATGCTTTGCCTATATTAATAAATTTGCTAAAATAAGGAGTCAGACTTAAGCATGTTACTTTAATCTAAACTAGTTGGATTACCCGTGAACGCACGGGATAATTGTTTTTGTAATTAATATTTAATAACAATAGATTTAAGAATAATACTATTCAATAATTTTTTGTTTCAATCATGATAAAGAAATATTCCTGTAATCATAGATGAAAATATTTTAGTTATGTAAATCAATTTTTGAACATAAACTAAAGAATAGCTTTGGAGAGTTAATACACGTAATAAAATAAGAGCAAATTACAGTAATATCTCTTGAAATTTCATGTAATTACATAAACATTTCTGCTTTTTTAATCATTACTTTTATCTTCCCCTACGAGATGTTAGTGTAAGATTTGAGGGGTGTCAGTGTAATGTTTTCAAACATATAAGAGGATGTTAGGATAATGTTTTCAAACTTAATGGGAGGTTAATGTAAGAAAATAAAAAAGAGTGAAATTATGTGTAATTTGATAAAAACTCAGAGAGTGTTGCTGTAATTTGCTCATAAAATAATGATTAATAAAATATAACATTCATTGAAAGACAATGATTAATATCATACCAAAAGAAAAGTTCAACTATTTAAAGAAAATTATAATACCATCACATATTGTTTGGACAGTAAAAAGAAATCCAGAATAAAAACAACGGAAAAGACTTAAACAAATTCTATGAAATTTTCAAGTAGTGAGAATCTTTGCCGTTAATAAGAGGCTTAGCATTGATAACTTCAATTTCAATCTTGCTTCTATTCTTGAGTTTGTTAGCAGAGCAAAATTCTTTCCAAACAGCCTACAAATGAGCTTCTTCATCATATCTCCCTTCTCTAATTTCACAAACAAAAGTTCTTTCGTGCTCATCAAGTATTTCCAATTTATATATATAACATTGAAACATTTTACTCTCAACATTCCATAATACATCCATAAGAAGATTGAAGTATCAATTAAATGACATTCAAAATTGAATGACATGACTCTTCAGTTTTTTTTCAACAATATTTTGAAAATAGCATCATAGTGTGGCATAAGTGACATTAAATATCATTATTGATTTAATCAAATGTCTATTGAGTTTTTTTTTAAAAAAGATATTTAATAATATGAATAGATGCTTTCCTTATTTTTATATGACCATTGGTTTTTTTTTTAATCCAAAAAAATTGAAGAATCGATTAAATGACTTTAAAAATTTAATGACATGACTCTTTAGTTTTTTTTTCATAACAATTTTGAAAATACCATTATTATGTGCCCTAAATGACATTTTATATCATTGGTACAAATGTGTGTTCAATTTTTTTATTTTAAAAAATAAATTTAATAATATCAATACATGCTTTCCTAATTCAGCAAAAAAAAAAATACATGCTTTCCTTATTTTATATATGACCCCATTATTTTTTTTAAATATAAAAAATGATGTATTTAATTATTGACATTGAAAGATTAACAGATATATAATACTAAACAATTATTTAAATTATTTTGCTCATTAATCTTGAATGGGATTTTTTAAAACTGCAAAAAGGAAACCTTAACTGGATAGATATTACTTGGTTAGGAATTTCAACAGGTTAATAATCTAAATAGATACTTCTATAAATTTATCCAAGATAAATAATTTTTAAATAAAAAAATTTTACGTGAAATAAAGTTACTTAATTTTAATATAATATATTTGTTTTTAAAATAGTCCAATCATTGGTAAATAAGACTTTTCATGCATTTGAATACTGAAATTGTCAATTAATTAAAGTGATTAAAATAAAAAGTTTTAACCCCAAATTATGGTATTTATTCATTTATTATTTATTTAATAAATTTTCAATGACAATCAATTAAATCAATTAAAGTTTTTAGATAAGACTTTTGATGGATTTTAATACTGAAATGTTGTTCAATATAATAGACCATGAAAACCGTAATGTATTATTAGATGATTTTCAATGTATATATAAATATTTTACTTCAAAAAAATGTATATATAAATATTTTAGTTCAAAAAAATGTATATATAAATATTTAATCAATTAATTTCTTTTGTCAATCAATTAAACTTATTAAAATCAAAGTTTTAATCCAAATTTATGGTATTAATTAATTTGTTTATTTATTAAATTTTCAATGACAATCAATTAAATTAATTAAACAAATAAAAATCAAAATGTTTACCCCAATTCACGGTATAAAAGATTGAACCCAAACTTCATACTTTATAATTTTTTTTATTGACAATTCATCAATATTGGTATTTTACAATTGGAGAAACGTTGTCATGAAAACTGTAATGTATTATTAAATGATTTTCAATGTATATATAAATATTTATTCAATTAATTTATTATTTTTTTCAATCAATTAAACTGATTAAAATCAAAGTTTTAACCCTAATTTATGGTATTTATTTATTTATTTATTTATTAAATTTTCAATGACAATCAAATAATTAATTAAACAGATAAAAATCAAAGTGTTTACCCTCAATTTACAGTATAAAAGATTGAACCCAAATGCCATACTTTATAATTTTTTTATTGACAATCCATCAATATTGGTATTTTACAATTGCTGATTTTTTTTAAAATTAAAATTTAATAGCCCAAACAAAAAAACTTGATTAGTTATTTTAATCAACTTCTCAATAACAAAGAAATCCATACCATATTATCCATAACAAAAAACATAGTCAACTACTATGTTTAATCCATTACAAAATCAAACAAACAACTAAATATAAAAAGAAGTCCTAAAATACTAATCCGACTTGATGTAGACAACACCACTTTCACTCTTATCAACTCCCAAAAACAAAGTACTTCCTGCTCCATACTGGTTAACTTTTAAACAAATGTTCCATTCACCATCGACACAACAATACAAAGCAAAGTCACAATCCCAGTTCAAACTGCAGTATCATATGTTGCCTTTCTCATCCACAAACTAAAGATCTTTAGCAGTCCTAGATACCGCGTGATCACAAAATCCATATGGCAAGTACTGATAGAAAAATTGAACATTCATTACTATTCAAAAAGGAAATGTTTCGGAAAAAAAAAACATAAGAAAAAAAATATAAATACCAGTCTTCTGTCAAAAACATCATCTGCTGATAATGTTTTTTTATTAAGGAGTGAAGAAGCTTGGGTTGCTTAAAAACCCCATCAGCAATCATTTTTCTTTTGCCCACAAAAGAAACAGATGTTGCAGCCATCCTTTATCCAAAAACAAACTTAGATTCACTTTGAGGATATTTCACCTCATCACCCAACCTATTTTTGACATTAAAAATAAAAGTATCTAAATTAAGATAGATAAGTTCAAGCCAACCACCATTGTTAATACCATAAAATTCTCCAACGAGTACAGAACCTTCGGTTAAATAAACCTTTTTTTTTCTTCTCTACCAAAACCCTGAATTCGTTTCCATATGGATCTTCCAGATTAACAGAAGTGTCAATGTCATAAAAAAAAACAATAGAAAACAGATATGGTAGCTTAATCTTCTCCTACATAATCACAAAACAACAAACATAGCTTTACACCATTAAACCATATACAAATAATAAATAGAAGAATACAAACAAAACAATAAAACACATAATCTTACCAAATCAGCCACAAATTCACATTGAAAGGTCTTTTTTTTTTTCATATCATTAATGTGAGATAAATCATCTTCAACGTCAAATGCATGTGAATTCATCGTTTAAAGAAAGAACAGACAAAATAGATGTTTTTACAATTTCAATCTGACTACAGGAATATATATATATATATATATATATATATATATAGAGAGAGAGAGAGAGAGAGAGAGAGAGAGAGAGAGAGAGAGAGAGAGAGAGAGAGAGAAAGAACTTGCAGATATCAAAATAAGAAGAGACTATAAGATGATTCATTGGATGCATCATTAATACTTGGAAAATGAAAAGACATAGGCACACCATTAAATTAAATTGCATAAAAAAATGTATAGACAATAACTCCTTATTGAATATATGCATCAAAATTAATCTGAACAATTGCCAATAAAATGAGGCAAATTACATGAGAGAATTAATTAATGACATAATTAGAGGAAAATTTGGGTGGGAAAACAGGATGTTGCAGAAGTAACACCATTAAATGCATATTGACCATTAAATCATAATGTCTAACTACTGGGAGAATGAAACGACAACAATATAAATTGGGTAGAAAACAAAAACGGAAATTACTCCCTTAAAATAGACAAATAAAAAGGCACAAAATAACGTTAATTAAATACAAAAATTAATTGACTTTTAATTACACCAAAACAAACCCAAATGATAATTATTTAGGCTGCAAAATAAAATAACAGAACTAACCCCATACCTTATTGGCTTTATATATATAATAGATAATAGATAGATACTAAATAATACATTTTTCAATTCCCCCTAACTCCTTCGTCATCAACACAAAAACATGCATCTTCTTTACGTTAAAAGAATTGATAACCATGTTGGCCTTATCGGGAACTTCATTTACCTTTTCTATCTCATGTTAAACTCATTTTGATCAAACAAGTATTTCAAACTTTTGCAAATAATAAAAGCATTTTCAATTCATGCAAATGATGTCCTTATATTCTCAAAGTAAAAGCCACATTGTGGCTAGCTAACTCCGAGTCATGAGTAAGGTAATTCTTCTCGTGAGTTTTCAACTGTCACATTAATTATTATCTGTTACTAGGTTTCTTTGTCACATTAATGTAGTTATAGAAAAGCTTGACATAAGGAGTAAAATGCAGGTAAAGGTTGGAAATGGTAGTTCTCATTCTTTTGATTACATAGCAAAGTGATAAAATCCACATTGATAGAGATTGGAATAAGTGTGAATGTGTAGATCTTGAAGAACCTTTTCATATTTGGCAATAAAAATAATCTAAGAATTCAAAGCTACACTATTTAACATTTAACATTATTTAACATGCTTATCTAATCTAATTATTCAACTCAGTACCTTGCCATTAGAACCAGCAAAGAAGACCCTTTCATGACTAGGAGCTAAAGCCAAAGCAGTTACACATCCCTTATGATTTTAGACAGTGTTATTATCATATTACCTCTTATTTTATAATTTTATACTGTTAATGACTAACAAATGAAAAAATATGAAACTTTAACATTGAGAAAGACTTCATAAAATGCTTTTATTTACTCTTATTTTTCAAAATAGTTTAATAGAAAATTGTGCTAACCTTCAAACTCACTATCACTTGTTGTACACAATACTTCTCAGTCTTACAACATATACTTTATGGGCTAGGTTAACAGAAAAGTGTAAAACTATATATGTTGTTGACCTCCAAACTCACTATCACTTGTTACACACAATACTTCTCAGTCTTACAACATTTACTTTCTAGGCCAAATTAACATAGAAGTGTAAAACTATATATGTTGTTGGCCTCCAAACCCACTATCACTTGCTGCACACAATACTTCTCAGTCTCAGACTTCTTTATTTTTATTAATATAAAGATTCCAATTATCTTTTATTAAGATTCTTATATTTATTGTTATATGTTTCCATGTTTAATGTTAAAATTTAAATTCAAATACACAATATATGAATAGAATAAATGAAAAGATATAACAAAATATGTTACAAATTACATATTGTAGAAGATAAATTGACTATTTTATCTTGCAATTATGAAGTTGGTCAGAAAAATACTCTTGATTGCCTAAATAATTTAATTACCAAATTATCCTTATTTTAAATGGAAATAAAAGAAGTAAATTAAATAGAAAAAAATGTGATAAATTTTCCCTCAAAGACTTCTTTACTTTTATGTGTATGGGGGGAGGGGTAATATTTCTATTATTTTGAAAAAAATAATTTTAAAACTTGAAAAGATTAAAAAATAAATAATATTACAAAAAATATTTTATAAAATATTAATTTCTATTAATAAAATAATATAAATAAAAAATTAATTTTTGTTAATAAAATTTTATAAAAATTAATATGACATTACAAAAGAAATTTATTTTAGCTTCCCATGCTTAAGCAACCTCTAATGTTGAATACACTTGTTATCTCAAATTTCACTTATTAAAAATTATAAATATATTAAATGAATGCATAAATTCAAATACTCAATATTAAAACCATTAAAACTCATTATCCTTCTCTCAATACCTAATAAAAAAATTCATGTCAAAACAAAAAACCTAATAATAAAAAAACACTTTTGGTAAGTTTAAACACTTTATTTTTTTAATATGCAGTAACTTTGTTCGGTTAGGGAGTTCCAAAGGGTTTTAGGCTTTGGTTGTGAGCTGCACCAAAACATTCTTTGGTTATTCTTATTTCTGTTTTGGGGGACATAAATACTATATAACCATTGAAGATAGGGTGCTTTTGTAAATGGATTTAGGTTTTCCTGTACCTACAACTAATATATATACATTTTTTTGTGATAAAAAAAGACTAAATTGATCATTTCATTAATTTACTACTCTAACTAGCGTAATAACCAGTGCAAGGTACGGGGTAAAGTTTATAATTTATAAGTTTTTAGAGAGTGTAAAAAAAAATGAAAATAATTACAAATACTAATATATACACAATTAATTTAATTTATACTTATATATAAGTTTTTAGAGAGTGTAAAAAAATATGAAAATAATTACGAATACTAATATATATACAATTAATTTAATTATACTTATATATATGTCTTATATCATTTTAATTTATATAAATATTCATTTTAAACATTATTATCTTTATAAAATATTTGTATTTATATATAAGTTAAATATATAACTAACTTTAATAAAAAATACTAATAATAAAAATATTTTATATTACATTTTGTAATTATTAGCTTTTCTTTTTAAAAAATATATTTTTATAATAAAGGAAAAAATGAATAACATTAATTATATAAAAAATTAGATTTTTCGGTGTTTAAACTTAAAGATTACAATAAAAAAAATTACTGTTGATTTAAAAAATAAGATAGTGCTTATATAATAATATTGTAAATCATATTTTGTTTAAGCTAATAACTAATAGATTTGTAAATTTTTCTTTAGTGGTTTCAAGTTGGTTTAGGTTCTTTTTTTAGTTTTATTTGATATAACATTTTTATCTTTATGCATATAAAATAATAAGGTCTTTTAAGCATGTTAGTTAGTCCCAACAAAAAAAAGCATGTTATTTAAAATTTGCACCCTAGGATATATGTGGATAAAATCTGCAACGGATGCAAAATGGATATCTCTAATAGGTACTCGTGGGTAATGGGTACGAACATTTTCTCTATTCACTTGTTAATAGGGTGGGGGGACGGGTATTATGGTACCCGTACCCGCGGGTATCCGTTACCTATTAAAGAGACTAATTTTATTTAGACATATTTTATTTGGACTTGTGCACTAAAGAGACTAATCTTATTTGGAACTTAATTATGTCTTGGAGTGCAATATTATTTGGACATCTTTTCATTTTTTACCTTTAAACTTTTTTTTAAGAAATGGTTAAAATAAACAAAAATATAATTAAACTAAATTTTAAAATATTTTAAACTATTTTATATTTTTAATAAATATTCACGGATACCCGTGGATGTTAAAAAATTTGTGTGTATCCACTTAAGGGTACCCATGTGGGTAACGGGGCAGGCACGAGATAGGTAGTGCCAGGTAGCTACTACTTATGTTTGTCTCGCCCTATTGCCATCCCACCATATACATGAAAATGAAACTTCTTTTTTCATTATTATACATGAAAGTGAAACTTGATATACATATAATCAATACATCATTATTGAATACAACAAATGCATAATGGTCATAATTAATATATATATTGATTGATTGATTGATAATTGATATTTCTCCTTCTTATTTCACCTAAAATATAAATATATTAATTGTCTTATAAATATTAAGATTGTGATTGTGCTAATAATATTTTTTTTTACCAGAAAGTGACATGTATACTGACAATCCTAGTCATATATATATGTATGGGGTTTGCTAATGCGCACACACCTATTTTTCAGTTGGACTGCATTAGCAATATATACCAAAATATTATGACAAAAAAAACCAATTACCTCTTTCCTTTTAGTTAGTTTATTTTAGGGATACTTTAGTAATTTAGTGTTTACCTTTTTTTTTTAAAAAAATAATTCTAAAATTATCTCATCTTATTCCATTACATAATTGATATAAAATATCCAGAAATTAAATACAAAATATGATACATGCACTAAGTCTTTGGTAGCAATGATGTATTTGATATTCTTGTATTAAAAAATAATTTGAATTAGTTAGAAGAATTTGATATTTTAAAGCATGAAACAATTTAATATTTTAAAACTAAACAAATAAGAAACATATAATGTTTATCCAACATTACCTAAGTCAAATTTTGAAACACCTTTCTGTAAACAACAATTGAAGTTGTGTTTATAGTACGACCATTAGAGCTAGGCAAACGGGTCAGCCCGCCCATTTAGGCCCGTACCTGTAAAGCCCGCAAATCATTTAACCCGCCCGCGAAGCCCGCAATTTAAATGGGCTCTGTTTTAGTGAGTCCGTAACCACATCGTTTAGTCCGCGGGCTAAACGGGCCGGCCCGCATCCGTAAAAAAATTTAAAAAAAATTGAAAATTAAATTTTAAAAATTTAAATTTAACCATTTTTTAAACCTTTTTTTTTTTGGAAAAAGCAAAATACTTTATTATGATAGTTTAAAAATCCTATTCCAGCAATGTCACATTCATATCTTTCTTCAAGCCAAAATGTAATGAAATAAACTCAAAACAAAATAGATAGTTTAAAAACAATTGTCTAAAAAAACTTAAATTAAAAAAGTTAAAAATAAAATTTATCAAAAGGAATAAACTCAAAAAAACATCATCTTTACTCACTTTATTTTTTATTTTACTTTAAATTTTATTATAGTATTAAAATTTTATATTTTTAAATTAAAATATGTAAAGCCTGCGGGCTACCCGTGAAGCCTGCGGTTAAACAGGTAGGGCTAAAAAACCCACATTTTAAATGGACTCAAAAAAATTGAGCCCGTATACCGTACGGGCTGCGGGTTATACTGGTGGCCCACAGGCCCAAGCCCAAATGCCCAGCTCTAACAATCATCGTTGTCAAGTATAAATATCTTTAAACATTTATGAGTTGTAACGTTTGAAATTGTAACATAGAGTTGACCATGCGAAAAAACAGATCATGAAAGATAGACACTCACATGTTTGAGAGATTGACCTTGACTTTTATTTATAGTCATTGCAAAAGAAACAACCAAAAGAAATTCTTGGATCAAATGGTATCAATGATAATATAGGAATAAAAACCTTCTCCCCGATTTTGCTACCAAAAATTACTTTTGCCTCCAACACATGATTACCTAATTGTGTGACTATTAGTCGGGTCCCAATACACAATCCTGAAGATTGATCTATATTTCTCAATAACATGATGAAAAACCAATCTTTAACTTCAAATAATGTAAATTTACTATTAAAAAAATGGTTGCATAAGCACAATAAAAACAATGTTATAATAATTAGTCAAATGATAATACCAAAGTTATATCTTCTTGTGTTTGTGAAGATGAAACATTCATATCACTTCCTCCATCATAGACATTAACTTAATTAAAACAAATGATAAATTATTTTTTGTTAACCTATAAATTAATATAGTTAAAAAATTAGTTGATGAATGCAAAATACCTTTATATTATTATCAACTTCAATGGAGTCAACAACCTTTTCAATGGACTCAGCAACCTTAAATTCAAGCTCATCATCAACATTACAATCCTTATCACAAAAATAAAAAATAACAAAAATATAAAAAATACCTCAATATCATTTTCAATCTTAAACTGCTCAATTAATTTTTTATCGTTGGCCATCTTCTTCATAGTATATCTATTCCAGTTATGTTCAATGTTTCCATCACCGATTTATATTTTGAATAAAAAAATTTGGTTAAAAAATTCTTCAAATTCAGTTGGACGATCAAAATTTTCCTTTTCCTATTAAGATTAATGATGATATAATATGTAACTTAAAAAATTATGACCACATCAAACATTATTAAACTAAAGATTTGAACAGAGTTTACAGGCAAATACCTTTTTCATTCTCTTTAGTATATCAGAAGCCAATTTTCCTAAGAACTCCACAACAATACAATCGAATAACACAAAACATGTAGAGCATGTGTCGTCAATTACCATCAAATTCAATCTGTACCTGTAACCATATAGATGCAGAAGAAATAAATCCACAAAATGTAAAAAAAAAAAAAAACACCCATCATTTTAAATGAATTTTAAAAATACAATTTTTAAAGTACCTTCAAATTGCAATAACATAATCGTCACAATTTTGACAATAGAACTTAACATCAGTAGCATGAACTGTCTTAAAACACTTATTACACCCTTCATAAGACCAACCTTTACTATTATCAATTTCAATTATAGTAGCAAGAACAAATGCAACCCTAGGCTGTCATTAAATAAATATTAGTACAAATATTAGATAAGTTAAATATTTGAAGGTGACCAGAATTGAATGTTACTTATGTAGCTTCCACAACATTTGAGATAGTCATTTGTTTAGCTTGAATAATATTATCATCTAATGAAATTGAAGTGTTGCTAGTAATCTGGCTAATAACTTGGGTAAGAGATTGACCTTCATTAAGCAATTTGTAATATAAATAAAATAATAGACCTTATTTAAAAATAATTCAAATATAAACACATTAATTTGTAATTAATAAATACAAATGAACATTAATAAAAGATGTTATATACCTTTTTTTTTTATAATCAACATCTTTTTCTAAACCTGGATTTATCAACAATTTTGTCCACTAAAGGTATTAGATATGCCACTTTTCCGTACAACAAATAAATATAAACTTAACATAAAATTTAACAATTTACATTAAAAAAAAATATATGAATGAGTACAATTTTAATACCGGGATAAAATAAAAACATGTAACAGTACCATTAAACTTGTTTAATTTGCACAATTGAAGAATCACCACTATTGGAGAACCCAAATCATAAGTGCTTAAAAACTTATCTATCTGGGCCACATAATCACGCAAAGAGTACAAACAATTTTATTGCTCCTGTATCAAAGAATAGGACAAATATTTGATACATATAAAAGACATAAAATAATTGACTAAAAATTACGGAAGAAATAAGCATAGGGTTTATTGTATCTTATTCCAAATCTTCAAGCATAATATCAATATGCATATTTTTTTTTCCAATTCTTGTCAGTCTTCTTAATGGTATCCTTTTCTACAACATGTTGATAGATGCTTTATATGCTTACATATCTTAGCATTTATCTTACATTTTTCATGACTTAGAACTTTGTTTTAATCAATTTTAGGCTAATCTCACTATTATTTAGAAGTAGTGTTAATATTGCTAATCCTTTAGGAGTTTTACTAGTTTTTGATATTTTGTTGTAGGAATAGAAGAAGAATTAAAGAATTTGGAGCATGAGTCATTGGAAGTTCAAGCCAACATCTTTGGAAGCATATTTTGAAAGCCAAAAGCCAACATCTTCCTTTTATTTTGCTGAGGCCGGACTTGAGAGATTTGAGGTTGGGCCTAAGAATGAAGAAATTTCCCTTTTTCTTGCTGTCAACCTGAGGCTGGGCATGAGAAGTATGAGGCTAGGCGTGAGGACCTTCAAGTTACACCCCTGATGCCTTTTCTGAAGCTGAGCGTGGAAGACTTGAGGCTGGGTGTGAGAGTGCTGATGTGGCTTAAGTGGTGCGAAAACAAAGATATTTATGAGGGAAAAGTTGTTATTTGGCATGCATTCATGTTGTAGACCTCTTCTTGGCTTGGAGTGACACTTGGAGAGCTTCCCTTGGGTTTCCATGGCTTCTACTTCAAGTTTCTTCCTTTCTTCTTCATTTTTGCTATTGCACATATCTATGTGTAGCTAATTTCACCCTTGTTGGGGTTTGACGTAGTTGACCCAAAACTCATGTATACTCTTTAAGTTTTTAATTAAAGTTTATTATCCATGTTATGTGCTTTCTCCTTCTCTTAATGCTTGCTTTGGCTTAATCACCCTTTGCTTGATTTTGTGGTTTGAATCCGATTGGAAAATGTTGTTAAACCTAGAAATGGAGAAGAGCAACTAATGGGGTTTGTTGTTAGGAATAGAGCAAGACCTATTAGTCATCCTTAAACTCTTGTTCTTCTCTCAAGTATCTTGGTTGATTTATGCAAGGAATTGATAGGTTGGTCAAGAGACTTAGGTTTTCACTCTAAGGAATTAGGGTTTAAACATTTTTGTGAGTTGATGATAACATTTGGATAATGAACTTGATTGGTAGCTTTTGTATGCATGGATGAGTGGTTAACGAAGTCAAACCTCAACACGAGTGAAATTAGCTACACATAGATATGTGTAGTAGCAAAAATGAAGAAGAAAGGAAGAAACTTGAAGTAGAAGCCATGAGAACCAATGGATTGTGTGTGTTATGTGTCAACTGAAGTGAATTGTTATGTAACAGAGTACTGAATTATTTGCATCATAGAAAAGACTATAGAAATTATGAATCCACTATAGAAACGAGGAAATGACAGAAAGAAAGAAGCAATCGGCAAATAAAATTTTGACTTTTACTATTCGTACCCATGTTTTTTCTAACCTCACACCCGCTTTTTCTATAACAAAAACTCAGGTAAAGCCTAAATTATCACGAAAACTAGTAAACACATAATAATGACAAAAACAAAACAATCTATTTTATTTATATAGTTCATTAAATAACACGATTTAAATTTAATTCCTTTTTCATACATCTGTCACTTATCTCGATGTATTTTTCTACACTGTCCGATGATTTTCGGACTATATTTATGCAAATCTTCTTTACAAAAAAAATATGTCTGCCACCTCTCATGGGCTAGGCCTTTCCACGAGGTACTAAGCAAAAACATCACCTTATTATCAAAGTCTTATATAACAAAATCCCTTAGGATTTTCAACAACTATTTTTCTCACACTTTCGACATTACTAAATATGTCAAATAACATACGTCATTATTTTTCTCTAAGACAATTGTTAATTGTTATCCTAATCATCAAGGTTATTAAATTTTAAAATTTATTAGGATTAACTACATTACTTAAGGATTTAAATTTTGGATACTTAAGTGAAATAAAGATTTTACTAAATAATAATTTTCTTACCATTTTTGAAATTCCAATGTGTTACTTTTATCCTGTAAAAATTCCAGCTCAAAACAAGTTTGAGAAGTGATAGAAAGTTTAATTTCTTTGAACCATGTTCAATGGAAAGCCAAATTCGGCACTGTCAACTTGTAGGAATTTTAGAAAATTCTCTAGATATCTATTTTACAATTGGGATACCATTTTGAAAAATAGGATTCAAGAGCTTTAATTCTATATAAAAAGTTTTTAATTCCGAAGTCATTTGCTACAATCAATAAGAGCTCACATTTAGTACTGCCAAAGAGAAATCGACCTTATTTGGTCAATTTGGTTAATATGATAGAATTATTGGAATGGTGATGTTTGTTTATTGAGGTGTGAATTTTTGTAAGAAAGTTGATAGGTAATATCCATTGACCTGTTCTATTTCATTTTAAGTTCCAAAGATGTGAATCTTGAGTATTTAATATTTGAAATATGTTTTGTGTGATACAGTCTTTTGACTGTAGGATGGATCTTGTAATCATGTTGTTTATCTCTATGATGTGCTCACAAGTAAGTTTATCTATGAGAAAATGACTTTGTTGTTGGGGTTAGTATATTATGGTTAATGGGATATAATTTGTTGAGATTATTATATCGTTGGTTGAGGTGCTTAAAATTTTGTTGAGAACATTATTTATTATTAAGGTGTATGTGTTTTGTTGAGAAATTGAAATGGAATGTTGATGAGATGATGATATATGTGAACTATGTGTTGGAACCATTCCTATATGTTAAAGAGGAGTTAGCTATGTCCTTTGGAAAGATTTTTATAGAAAAAATGGTATGCTTGGGAGGGTGAGTTTCACGTCAGAACTCCAGCCCACTAAAGCAACCCGGGGGTCTCGCCTAGTGGGATATCTTTCCAAGTACCACCCCTATACTTTGACTTTGAATGGCGTGTTGGAGTGTTGAGAACTACTTCCCAAGAGGTTTAGTGACTCTTTTAGTGTATAGGGGATGGATTGTTGTTGTGGTTAAAGATTGTGGATTGTTGAGATGTATTTAGATACTTAAGTCAGGCCATTGGAGACGGCGGATACGGAGGTGCCGTATCTCAGACAGTAAGGGACTCCAAATATGTTTTGCCGCTGGAATACGGGGGTGCACACAGTTGGTGCACAAAAATATTCTGAATGTTGTATGTGCACAGTTGGTGCGTAGGTGTGCACAGTTGGTGCACAGACATATGAGTAGGCACGTAAGTTGAGGGTGCTTGGAGGGCTTTCAACCTAGTGTTGGGGATTTTCCTGGTGGCTAATGGGAATGGGCCTATAGAATAGACGAGTGGGTGAATCCCTATAGATGTAAGGTCTTGCAAACCTATAGAGGTAAGCCATTATAGAACATGTCTATTTTCGATAAAACCACACTTTCCCTGTAGAGTTAGCTCAAGGGACTCCCAGAATGGTCAGAATGTACAAACTATGGTAGGGGATGGGGCCTATGGGAATAACCACACTTAAACAAATACCAAAGGGAATAACTAACTTCCTTGGTTGTATGCATGTCTTAGGAAAAATAAAATTATTTTCTTATGTGAGAAGGATGTATAGTTGCTTTCAACTTCTTCATTCTTGCCTAGATGCTAGAATGTGTAAGTATAAGATATTTCAGTGCATGGTATGCTGATTGATGTGATCAATGACTCTTTTACCACATGTACATACTTCTCATACAAGGTAACCACATAAAAACTCTATGCTGGTCCATTCTATACAAAGACTAAACAAAGGAAAGAAGGAAGAAATTGCATCTTCAATCCCATGCTCACTCCATCTAATAAACCTCCAAGAGGAAGAATTCACCTGAAAAACCATTTGCTCCCCTGAACACGACGTTCGAGATCATCACAGGCACAAATCCACAAGTGCAAACAGCTCAAGGGTAAGCTTACCAAACAAAACTATGCATATAAGTACATAAGTAAATTTCCAAATTATTAAGGAATAGAAAGAGAACCAAACTTTGTATACTTCAATATAATACTATACATAATAACTGAAAATTCTACACAAAACTTAGTTCATAAACTTATATCAAAACTTAGTTCATCAATAAATACCAATAAACAACACCATCATGGTTCAACCATCTCAACTAATTCATACGACAGAGTTATCACATAAATCCTCAACATAATCAATAACAACATAGCTCTATTACCAAATACTACCATGAATCATCAGATCTAATGGATTATGTCCATTCAACAAAAGTCACAATCTCAACATAATACAACCACCAACAACCATCATTACAAGGTGATGTACAACATAAACCATTAGACAACCTTAGTCAATAAGACTGACTCTATTCCATGGAGTTTCAACATCATATGAGCGATTCCTCACAGGCCCTATCGCCTACCATAGTCTGTACATTATGACCATTCAGGGAGTCGCTTGAGCTGACCCTACGGGAAAAGTGTGGTTTTATCGAAAATAGACAAGTGTTATAGTGGCTTACCTCTGTAGGTTTGCAAGACCTTACATCTACAAGGATTCGCCCACTCGTATATTCCATAGGCCCATTCCCGTTAGCCACCACAAAAATCCCCAGCACTAGGTTGAGAACCATCAAAGTACTCTCAACTTACGTGCCTACTCATATGTTTGTGCACCAACTGTGCAAATACAACATTCGGAATATTTCTGTGCACCAACTGTGTGCACCCCCATATTCTAGTGGCAAAACATATTTGGAGTCCCTTACAGTTTGAGATACGGCACCTCCGTACCCGCCATCTCCAATGGCTTGACTTAAGTGTCCAAATACATCTCAACAATCCAAAATCCTTAATCACGACAACAATCCATCCACTATACACTAAAAGAGTCACTAACCTCTTGGGAAGTAGTTCTCAACATTCCAACACGTCATTCGGAGTCAAAACATAGGGTGGTACTTGGGAAGATATCCCACTAGGCGAGACCCTCGGGTCGCTTTAGTGTGCCGGAGTTCTGACGTGAAACTCACCCTCCCAAGTATACCATTTTTTTTCTATAAAAATCTTCCCAAAGGACATAGCTAACTCCTCTTTAACATATAGGGATGGTTCCAACACATAGTTCACATATATCATCATCTCATCAACATTCCATTTCAATTTCTCAACAAAAACACATACACCTCAATAATAAATAATGTTCTCAACAAAATTTTAAGCACCTCAATCAACGATATAATAATCTCAACAAATTATATCCGATTAACCATAATATACTAACCCCAACAATAAAGTCATTTTCTCATAGATAAACTTACTTGTGAGCACATCATAGAGATAAACAACATGATTACAAGATCCATTCTACAGTCAAAAGACTGTATCACACAAAATATATTTCAAATTTTAAATACTCAAGATTCACATCGTTGGAACTTAAAATTAAATAGAACAGGTCAATGGATATTACCTATCAACTTCCTTACAAAAATTCACACCTCAATAAACAAACATCACCATTCCAATAATTCTATCATATTAACCAAATTGACCAAATAAGATCGATTTCTCTTTGACAGTACTAAATGTGAGCTCTCACTGATTGTAGCAAATGACCTCGGATACCATTATTGTAATGACCCGCAAAAATATTCACAAGTAATAATGTGAATAATGTTGTTGATATATGAGAATATCTTATTCTTACACATTCTAGCAAGTAAGTTTATCTATGAGAAAATGATATCTCAACATTTTAGAAACATTCACACCTCAATAAACAAAGGTTGTCAAAACATATAAGCTCAAACCAGGCTCTGGTACCACTATTGTAATGACCCACCTTCGTTACATAACTATCAACAATTGATTTCATTTTATTCAATTTAAAAAAAAATCAAACTTTCATTAGTTTATTTATGAAAATACCATATAAACTTTTCTCAATTTCAAAGCCAACATAGATACAATTCAAAACTTAAAACATAAACCACATGTACATACTTCTCTTACAAGGTAACCACATAAAACTCTATGCTGATCCATTCTATACAAAAGACTAAACAAAGGAAAGAAGGAAGAGATTGCATCTTCAATCCCATGCTCACTCCATCTAATAAACCTCCAAGAGGAAGAATCCACCTGGAAAGCCATCTGTTCCCCCAAACACGACTTCCGAGATTATCATAGGCACAAACCACAAGTGCAAACAGCGCAAGGGTAAGCTTACCAAACAAAACTATACATATATGTAAATAAGTGAATTTCCAATTATTAAGGAATAGAACGAGAAAACTAGATTTCATATACTTCAAAATACTATACATAATAATTGAAAAATGTTATACAAAACTTAGTTCATAAACTCAAAACTCAGTTCATCAATAAAAACCAATAAACAACACCATCATGGCTTAACCATCTCAAATAGTTCATACAACATAGTTATATCACCAATTATTAACATGAATCATCAGATATCATGGATTACATCCAATCAACAAATTTTATAAATCCTCAATTAACATCAACAACATAAATCATCACCACTCATCATCATGAGCCATAAACATCATAAGTCACATCTGACATCAACTATCACAAACCTCAACATAATCAACAACAACATAGCTCTATTCCTAATTTCTACCATGAATCATCAGATCTCATGGATTTTATCAAATCAACAAAAGTCACAATCTCAACATAATACAACCATCAGCATCTCTCATCACAAAGTGATGTACAACATAAACCACTAGACAACCTCGGTCAACAAGACTGACTCTACTCCATGGAGTTTCATCATATGAGCGGTCCTTCATAGGCCCCATCCGCTACCATAGTCTGTACATTCTGACCATTCAGGGAGTTCCTTGAGTTGACCCTACGGGAAAAGTGTGGTTTTATCGAAAATAGACAAGTGTTATAGTGGCTTACCTCTGTAGGTTTGCAAGACCTTACATCTATAGGGATTCGCCCACTCGTCTATTCTATAGGCCCATTCCAGTTAGCCAACACGAAAATCCCCAGCACTAGGTTGAGAGCCCTCCAAGCACCCTCAACTTACGTGCCTACTCATATGTCTGTGCACACCTACACACCAACTGTGCAAATACAACATTCAGATATTTCTGTGCACCAACTGTGTGCACCCACCGTATTCTAGCGGCAAAACATATTTGGAGTCCCTTATAGTCTGAGATACGGCACCTTCGTACCCGCCATCTCCAATGGCCTGACTTAAGTATCCAAATACATCTCAACAATCCACAGTCTTTAACCACAACAACAATCCATCCCCTATACACTAAAAGAGTCACTAAACCTCTTGGGAAGTAGTTCCCAACACTTCAACACGCCATTCAGAGTCAAAATATAGGGGTGGTACTTGAAAAGATATCCCACTAGGCGAGACCCCCGGGTCGCTTTAGTGGGCTGGAGTTCTGACGTGAAACTCACCCTCCCAAGTATACCATTTTTTCTATAAAAATCTTCCCAAAGGACATAGCTAACTCCTTTTTAACATATAGGGATGGCTCCAACACATAGTACACATATATCATCATCTCATCAACATTCCATTTCAATTTCTCAACAAAAACACATACACCTCAATAATAAATAATGTTCTCAACAAAATTTTAAGCACCTCAATCAATAATATAATAATCTCAACAAATTATATCCCATTAACCATAATATACTAACCCCAACAACAAAGTCATTTTCTCATAGATAAACTTACTTGTGAGCACATCATAGAGATAAACAACATGATTACAAGATCCATCCTATAGTCAAAAGACTGTATCACACAAAACATATTTCAAATATTAAATACTCAAGATTCACATCCTTGGAACTTAAAATGAAATAGAATAGGTCAATGGATATTACCTATCAACTTCCTTACAAAAATTCACACCTCAACAAAAAAAAAAAATCACCATTTCAATAATTCTATCATATTAACCAAATTGACCAAATAAGGTCGATTTCTCTGTGGCAGTACTGAATGTGAGCTCTCACTAATTGTAGCAAATGACTTCGGAAATAAAAACTTTTTATATAGATTTAAAGCTCTTGAATCCTATTTTTCAAAATGGTACCCCAATTGTAAAATAGACATCTAGAGAATTTTCTAAAATTCCTACAAGTTGACAATACCGAATTTGACTTTCCAGTGAACATGGTTCAAAGAAATTAAATTTTCTAATACTTCCCAAACTTGTTTTGAGTTGGAATTTTTACAGGATAAAGGTAACACATTGGTATTTCAAAAATGATATCCCATGTCCTTAAATTCATTCCCAATTATTCCCAGTAAAATTTTCTCTAACATGTAATTAAATTTCCTCAAACACATTGGAATTTTCACCACAATCAAATTTCGAGGATGATTTTTTTTTGTAGGGGAGAATTGTAACACTATGATTTTTTGTAATGTATGATAAGTGATTTAATTAAAATGTTAGAGAAATTAAATTTAAATTATGTTACGTGATGGGTTAATTAATAAATGGAATGAATTGTTATGTGTTGTTGGATGTTTAGTGACTTTCAATGATTTTTAGATCTTACATACTTACTTATATGTGAATTTTTGTAAAGGAGATTTGCAGAAATATAGTGTAAAAATCATCGGACAGTGTAGAAAAATACACCGAGATAAGTGACAGATGTATGAAAGGGGAATTAAATTTAAATCGTGTTATTTAATGAACTATATAAATAAAATAGATTGTTTTATTTATGTCATTATTGTGTGTTTAGTAGTTTTTGTGATAATTTAGCCTTTACGTGAGTTTTTGTTATAGAAAACGGGGTGTGAGGTTAGAAAAAACATGGTACGAATAGCAAAAGTCAAAACTTTATATGCTCATTCCTTCTTTCTTTCCATCATTTTCTCGTTTCTTCCTTCTTATCCACTTCTTCCTTCTCCCTTCGCTCTCCCTTCTCTATTCGCTTCTTCCTTCTCTCTTGGGTTGAATTAGCTTGTCTCCTTCTTCTATAGAGCTTCTTGGATTTTCATCTAATTGGTAAGCTTATATCTTTTTATTCTGTGATCTCTTGATTAATTTTTCTCTTTCCACCAAGAAGCTACTAAATGGGTTTCATTTAAAATTTTGGGTTGTGGATGAAATCTTGATTGAAGCTTGTTTTGATGTTGGTTTAGATTCCTCCTAGTTGATTCCATAGCAAAAGTTAAGGAAATTTCAAGAATTTTGGATAAGGGAAGCTTCCTTGTGAATTCTATTTTCAGTTTAAGTGTGGTTGAGAGTTAGGGGGCTCAACCACATACAACATGCATGCCCCTCTTGTTGTTTATGTTGTGTTGCTTGGTGTTTGAACTTGAGATATTAATGGAATGGGTTGGAAACCCTTTGGCAGTGGCTGTGTGGGATTGCATGTACTGTCTTGGGATTGTTTTGATCTTTGAAATTGATTGGGTAGGCTCCTAACACAAAGGAGACCATGCCCAAATTTGATTGAAATTATTTGGTAAGATTTGCATGTGAAAATCAAACCACAAAATAAAGTGGCAGGGGCTGTTTGATTCGTCCAGCTCTGGATAGTCCCCACAGTTTTTTGATTTTTGGAAGATCTAACCGTTGGTTTTTCGTGAGATTTGTTTTGAATAAAAATAGACACAAAATGTAACAACTTTAGTTTTGATACTTTGGCGAGATAACTTCTTTTTGAGGTTCATCCATGACCTACAAAGTAGTTGTTCTGTTTTCGAGTTCCACGGGAACAGGTCTTGGTTTTTCTCAAATTTTATACTTGTGTACTTATCTTTTCTTTTTCGAGTTTGTACCATTAAAAACTAGACAAAAAAAGATTTGTAATCATATAAATTACGAAAATTATCATGCACAACTTCTAAATTAAATTTTTTAAAAGAAATAGGACAAGGAATGGAGCTGTGTTTGGAGTCCAAAATTTTGGCTGTTAGAGAAAATTTTACTAGGAGCAATTGGGAATGAATTTGAGGACATGGGATATCATTTTTGAAATAACAATGTGTTACCTTTATCCTGTAAAAATTTCAACTCAAAACAAGTTTAGGAAGTGTTAGAAAATTTAATTTCTTTGAACCATGTTCACCGGAAAATCAAATTTCGGTACTGTCAACTTGTAGAAAATTTAGAAAATTCTCTAGATGTCTATTTTACAATTGGGATACCATTTTGAAAAATAGGATTCAAGAGCTTTAATTCTATATAAAAAAAACTTAATTACGAGGTTATTTCCAAATTATTAAGGAATAGAAAGAGAACCAAACTTTGGGAGTGAGTTTGATGTTTTAAAATTGCACGTGACAAAAGTTTATTTCATGGAAATGACTACCCTAAGATTTCCTCTATTTCCTCTTTTCTTTATTCTTAACAGTAAGTATTTCCAAAAGTAGTTGTGATACGTGTTGGAATTCCAACTAATGTTTTTGGGGTTTGATTCTAAAGGTAGAAAAGTGTTTTAATGATTTTCTTGTGTTAGATGAACAAGTTTTACTACCTTTCTTTTTAAGTAATGGAAATTAGCTTTTGAAAAACACCCACACCTATGCCAGTGTCCCCTTTTAGTTTTGATCTTTATGTTTCTCTCCGTAGAGATATTTGTTTTGAAGTTGTGGTTTGCTTTTGAAAGTGGATTTGTTCTTTTAGAATTTGATTTCCAAGATGGTAATGCCATATTGGATCTTTACCCTTTTATTCAAAACATGTTTTACTTATTGCCTTTGATTTTCAAATGGTTGTTGATAGACTTGATAGGAATGTTCTTGCTTTTGGAATCTAACAACTTTAAACCCACATAGGTTTTGTTTTAGAAAGCTCTTGTTGTTTTATTCCTTTAGGAGAATCCTTTGGAAACTTGTTTTAGTTGTTTTCAAGTGATGGTTTGTAGTGTCCTATGGCACTATATTCTCTTATGTTGTCATGTAATGGTTTTTGACTCATGATTTTTGTTTTCAATTACATTACCATTTTTCCTTATTGCTTGAAAGTTCAATGCATAAACTATCTTTGGAAGTTCTTGTTTGATCACTTGTTTTAAAATTGAATTGTGTTTTATGTACTTCAGATGAATACACATATAAAAAGAGTTTGGTATGTAAAAAAAAAGGTGATATATATATTGGTTTATCCACCTTGAAAACATGTTTTGAAGCTTCTTTTGGACAAATAGATAAAAGTGTGCTTTTTTATTTTTGAACTTGTTAGGAGATTAAGTCCATCTTGTGTGTGTTTAGACCTTTTTCTGAAGAAAAAGAAAATCAAAGTAGGCTTTATGTGTTTAAGTTCAATGGGAATTTAAGAATTCTTATATGTTTTGAAAACCCTTTTATTAAAATGAATAGGAGGTTTTGAAATATAATTAGTTTTTGATGTGTTTAAAGTGAATTACAAGTTTCGCTTGTTCATATTGAAAAGTATTTTGAAATCTTTTGAAAATAGCCAAAAAGATGTTTTATGATATTGAACTTGTTGTGGAGTTTGAGTTTCCTTCTGCGGGGGTGTTTTGAGCATTTCGTTCGAAGAGAAAATTGGATTTAAGTATAATTATGTGTTTAAATTTGGGAAAAATTTAAGTTTTCTTCTATGTGTTTTAGAAAAACCTTTGGCAAAGTGGATTTGGACGTCTTAAGTTGACTAAAGTTTTCATTCTCTTAAATGCATTGATTTCTTTGTTTTATTCAAGAGTTGTATAGTATGGAATAAAGAGGATGTTAACTGGTGATGATCTATTCGAAAAGGTTTTGGTTAAGGGATAGGAAACATATTGTGTGGTTATGAACAGTGTTATAACAGTTTCACCACAATCAAATTTCGAGGACAAAATTTTTTTGTTGTTGGGGAAAATTGTAACACTATGATTTTTCATAATGTATGATAAATGATTTAATTAAAATGTCAGAGAAATTAAATTTAAATTATGTTACGTAATGAGTTAATTAATAAATGGAATGAATTGTTATGTATTGTTGGATGTTTAGTGAGTTTCAATGATTTTTAGATCTTATATACTTACTTCTATGTGAATTTTTGTAAAGAAGATTTGTAGAAATATAGTCCAAAAATCATTGGACAGTGTAGAAAAATACACCGAGATAAGTGATAGATGTATGAAAAAGGAATTAAATTTAAATCGTGTTATTTAATGAACTATATAAATAAAATAGATTATTTTGTTTATGTCATTATTGTGTGTTTAGTAGTTTTCGTGATAATTTAGGCTTTATGTGAGTTTTTGTTATAGAAAAAGGGGGTGTGAGATTAGGAAAAACATGGTACGAATAACAAAAGTTAAAACTTTACGTCATTTCCTCGTTTCTTCCTTCTTATCCGCTTCTTCCTTCTCCCTTCGCTCTCCTTTCTCTATTCGCTTCTTCCTTCTCTCTTGGGTTGAAATTTAGCTTGTGTCCTTCTATATAGCTTCTTGGATTTCCATCTAATTGGTAAGCTTATCTCTTTTTATTTTGTGATCTCTTAGTTAATTTCTCTCTTTCCACCAATAAGCTACTAAATGGGTTTCAATTAAAATTTTGGGTTGTGGATGAAATCTTTATTGAAGCTTGTTTTGATGTTGGTTTAGGTTCCTTCTAGTTGATTCCATAGCAAAAGTTAAGGTAATTTCAAGAATTTTGGGTAAGGGAAGCTTCCTTGTGAATTCTATTTTCAGTTTAAGTGTGGTTGAGAGTTAGGGGACTCAACCACATATAGCATGCATGCCCCTCTTGTTGTTTATGTTGTGTTGCTTGGTGTTGGAACTTGAGATATTGATGGAATGGGTTGGGAACCCTTTGGCAGTGGCTGTGTGGGATTTTCATGTATGTCTTTGGATTGTTTTAATATTTGAAATTGATTGGGAAGGCTCCTAAAACAAAGGAGACCATGTCCAAATTTTCTTGAAATTATTTGATAAGCTTTGCATATGAAAATCAAACCACAAAATAAAGTGGCAGTGGCTGTTTGGTTCGTTCAGCTCTGGATAGTCCCCACGGTTTTGTGATTTTCGAAAGATCTAACCGTTGGTTTTTCATAAAATTTGTTTTGAATGAAAATAGACACAAAATGGAGAAACTTTTATTTTGACACTGTATCAAGATAACTTCGTTTTGAGGCTCATCCGTGACCCACAATTTGGTGTTCTGTTTTTGGTGTTCTGTTGGAACATGTCTCGGTTTTTCCCAATTTTACACTTGTGTACTTATCTATTCTTTTTCGAGTTTGTACCATTAAAAACTAGAAAAAAAACAAGATTTTTAACCATATAAATTACGAAAATTATCATGCACAACTTCTAAATTAACTTTTTGAAAAGAAACAGGACAAGGAATGGAGCTCTGTTTGGAGTCTGAAATTTTGGCTGTTAGAGAAAATTTTACTGGGAACAATTGGGAATGAATTTGAGGACATGGGATATCATTTTTGAAAGACCAATGTGTTACCTTTATCCTGTAAAAATTCCAGCTCAAAAAAAAATTGGAAAGTGTTAGAAAATTTAATTTCTGTGAACCATGTTCACTGGAAAGTCAAATTCTGTACTGTCAACTTGTAGGAATTTTAGAAAATTCTATAGATGTCTATTTTACAATTGGGATATCATTTTGAAAAATAGGATTCAATAACTTTAATTCTATATAAAAGTTTTTAATTCCGAGATCATTTGCTATAATCAGTGAGAGCTCACATTCAGTACTGTCATAGAGAAATCGACCTTATTTGGTCAATTTGGTTAATATGATAGAATTATTAGAATGATGAAGTTTGTTTATTGAGGTGTGAATTTTTGTAAGAAAGTTGATAGGTAATATCCATTGAGCTATTCTATTTTATTTTAAGTTCCAAGGATGTGAATATTGAGTATTTAATATTTGAAATATGTTTTGTGTGATACAGTCTTTTGACTGTAAGATGAATCTTGTAATCATGTTGTTTATCTCTATGATGTGCTCACAAGTAAGTTTATCTATGAGAAAATGACTTTGTTGTTGGGGGTTAGTATATTATGGTTAATGGGATATAATTTGTTGAGATTATTATATTGTTGATTGAGGGGCTTAAAATTTTGTTGAGAACATTATTTATTATTAAGGTGTATGTGTTTTGTTAAGAAATTGAAATGGAATGTTGATGAGATGATGATATATGTGTACTATGTGTTGGAACCATCCCTATATGTTAAAGAGGAGTTAGCTATGTCCTTTGGGAAGATTTTTATAGAAAAATGATATACTTGGGAGGGTGAGTTTCACGTCAGAACTCCGGCCCACTAAAGCGACCCGGGGGTCTCGCCTAGTGGGATATCTTTCCAAGTACCACCCCTATATTTTGACTCCGGATGGCTTGTTGGAGTGTTGAGAACTACTTTCCAAGAGGTTTAATGACTCTTTTAGTGTATAAGGGATGGATTGTTGTTGTGGTTAAAGATTGTGGATTGTTGAGATGTGTTTGGATACTTAAGTCAGGCCATTGGAGATGGCGGGTACGAAGGTGCCGTATCTCAAACTGTAAGGGACTCCAAATATGTTTTGCTGCTGGAATATGGTGGGTGTACACAGTTGGTGCACAGAAATATTCCGAATGTTGTATTTGCACAGTTGGTGCGTAGATGTGCACAGTTGGTGCACAGACATATAAGTAGGCACGTAAGTTGAGGGTGCTTGGAGGGCTTTCAACCTAGTGATGGAGATTTTCGTGGTGGCTAACGGGAATGGGCCTATAGAATAGACGAGTGGGTGAATCTCTATAAATGTAAGGTCTTGCAAACCTACAGAGGTAAGCCACTATAGCACTTGTCTATTTTCGATAAAACCACACTTTTCCCGTAGGGTCAGCTCAAGGGATTCCCGGAATGGTCAGAATGTACAGACTATGGTAGGTGATAGGGCCTATGAGGGACCGCTCATATGATGTTGAAACTCCATGGAGTAGAGTCAGTCTTGTTGACCGAGGTTATCTAGTGGTTTATGTTGTACATCACTTTGTGATGAGGGATGCTGATGGTTGTATTATGTTGAGATTGTGACTTTTGTTGATTCGATAAAATCCATGAGATCTGATGATTCACGGTAGAAATTAGGAATAGAGCTATGTTGTTGTTGATTATGTTGAGGTTTGTGACAGTTGATGTCAGATGTGACTTATGATGTTTATGGCTCATGATGATGAGTGGTGATGGTTTATGTTGTTGATGTTAACTGAGGATTTATAAAATTTGTTGATTGGATGTAATCCATGAGATTTGATGATTCATGTTAATAATTAATAATATAACTATGTTATATGAACTATTTTAGATGGTTGAGCCATGATGGTATTGTTTATTGGTGTTTATTGATGAACTGAGTTTTGAGTTTATGAACTAAGTGTTTTATAACATTTTCAGTTATTATGTATAGTATTTTGAAGTATATGAAATCTAGTTTTCTCGTTCTATTCCTTAATAATTGGAAATTCACTTATTTACATATATGTATAGTTTTGTTTGGTAAGCTTACCCTTGCGCTGTTTGCACTTGTGGTTTGTGCCTGTGATGATCTTGGACGTCGTGTTCGGGGGAGCAAATGGTGTGCAAACTCTCTGACTTGAAATTTAAACTCGCACAGGCACTTGGTTTGGTTCCCACAAGTGTGCGAAGCTCTCAGGACTTCCAAAAAGATGCTCTTTTGCCTTCGCAAGACTTCCAAAGCTCTAAACTTCAACCCAAATGGTCTTCAACGCATCAAATCTCTCTTGGGACATCCCTATTGCTTACTCCAAGCTTCAACAAAGTTCCTAAAAACACAAGAAAACAACCCAAGATCAAGCATAAAAGGGTAAAAACTAGAAATTCCTAACTAAACTAAACTTTCATTAAAACTCAACTAAATTGAAGATAAACAAAGCTCCGAAGCATGGAAAATATCAATAATTGCCCGAAAATCACTACAAAATGTAGGAGTATGAGACAATTATCAACACCCCAAACTTAGAACTTTGCTCGTCCTCGAGCAACAAAACAAGAGATAAACAAGACAAATCCTAAGAAACACTAAAAACACATAAGGACATGGCCTGCAATAATTTCCCAACTCATCATCATCAAGCATGCTATCAAAAAAATTCCAAAACAACTCAGTCCAAACATAATGTGGTGCCCATACAAAAGAGTCAAGTAGCAATTCATCAAGAGATTAATATGGATGACAAAGAATGCAATAAACCACCAATGTTCCTTGGTCCTCACAAAGTGTATCACTCAATCACACAAAAAAGGTGAGTGTATCTCTCAAACACACATTGAAACCACACATATTAATTTTGCTTTTCGTCTCTCAACAGTTCACAATTATCAAACATGCAAGCAAGGATCACTAAGGACTTTCTTGGCTTGTAACGTGGCTGGGCTACAACAAAATCTTGGTTTTTCAGGGATTCAAAACATCTAAGAATATGAGAGCAAAAAGAGAAAAATTCTCTAACTTAATCTCAACAATAAAGATCAATTAATTGGACCCCAAGTTCATTCAACAACCAAGACCATATTATTTAACCTCACCTATGTCCCACAACACTTTATTTATTTTCTTTTTATCTTTTTGTTTTTTTGTTTTTTGTTTTTTGTTTTTTTTTTTTTATAATTGATGTTGTAGGACAAAGGTGAGCCACAAACATTTTATTCCTCTTTTTTTTTTTTTTTTTTTTTTTTAGTTATACTAACTGTTGACACTAGAATTCCCTTGGGGTACCCTTCTTTTATCTCTTTTGGGTGTTTGGTAAAACACCCCAAACTTAATGTACAACCCTATTTCTCAGTTTGCTCTCCTATTCCTAGGAATGGACAACATTTGTTTTTCTTTTAAGGCTAAGGGTCATGCATCAAGAAAATTTTCTATTAGGCTCAAAAAGGGTGCAAGGGATTTTATTGAAAAAGGAAGAAGCTTTTTTGGCTCATAGCTTAAAATAACAAACAAGGCCTTGATCCTTTCCAAGCTAGCATGCAAAACAAAGGACTCAAGAGACTCAAGCAAAATCAAATGTGCAAAATTGATGGTATCACTCATCATATATCACAGTAAATTCCTCACCAAGGTAGGTCTCCTCAAGGAAACAAAGGTATCAGAACAAATAAGCCACACATATTAACCACAATCAGAAATTCACAAGATTGTAGGAGTGCAACCACACTTATGCAATGGATCAAAAGCTATTTTTCTCATGCTTTAACAAACAAGCAAGTCATCACTACAGGCCAAATCATAGGACCACATAACAAAAAAATTAACATTTATTCTAAAAACAGAAAGTAATAAAAATAGGGAAAGTAAAGGAAAAGAAATACCAACCTTGGGAGGACTAGTCATCATAGTCCTCCCCCATCCCATTGTCATTAGAGGTCCTCCCCCATCCCATTGTCATTAGAGGCCCATCATCACCCCCTTGGCTAAGAATGTGCTGGTCCCCAGCTCTCATTGGCCAATCAACATGGGCCTCAAACTTCGCCTCAACACCCCAAACTTAAAGGGATGCCAAGGATACAATAAAAACAAGGGAAGAAAAAGAAATAAAGAAAGAGAAGAGTTTTTTTTTTTTTATGCAAATGCACTGGTGTGCGCTTAGTTTGCACAGGTGTGCTTTTTCTCTGCCTCAGAATTCCAAATTGCGCTAAAAATTGTAGTTTTGGCTGGCGCACATGCACAAGTGTGCACCTAGATTGCACAGGTGTGCATCTTCTCTGTCTTCCGCACCATTTTTTTTTTTTTTGATGTTTTCCCAATATCTTCATCATGTGCATAGCAACCTGACCTAACTCAAAAGAAACACCTAAAACATAAAATAGAACAAAAATAAATAAAGAAAATGAAGCCAAAATTTAGAGAGAAAAAGGGAGAGAAAGCTGGGTTGCCTTCCAGTAAGCGCTTCTTTAACGTCACTAGCTTGACGGATGAGTGACCTCAAGGGTCACTAAGATGAATGGTTGTGGTCAACCCCAACCCCCTGGGGGGCTCACAGAGTCACAGACATTGAAAGTCACCTCTTCATCTTGCACTTTAAGCTTAAACTCTCCTTTGCCAACATCAATTAGAGCATCAACAGTCTTCATAAAAGGTCGTCCCAAGATAATGGGAATCTGTGAATCCTCCGCCATGTCCATGACAACAAAATCAGCGGGAATTGTGAATTTGTCGACCTTCACCAACATGTTTTCCACCACCCCATGAGGGTATATAATGGAGCGATCAGCAAGCTGTAATGTCATGCGAGTTGGCTTTACCTCCACATCTCCAACTCTCTTTAGCATAGATAGGGGCATCAGGTTGATGCTCGCCCCCAAATCAAGCAACGCTCTATCAACAGAAAGGTTCCCAATGGTGATGGGAATAGTAAAGCTCCCAGGGTCCTTATGTTTGGCAGGCAATGTCTTCTGAATTATAGCACTACACTCCGCTTCCAACTCAATGGTATCCTTCTCAATGAACTTCTTTTTCCTTGTCAAGAAGTCCTTCAAGAATTTGGCATAGATTGGAATTTGCTTCAAGGCTTCCGAGAATGGGATATTGATGTAGAGTTGTTTGAGAATGTCTAAGAATCGAGCAAATTGTCTCTCCTTATCAATTTTTGTTGGTGCTTTAGGATAAGGGAGCTTTGTAGTGAGAGGGGCTTTGGCTCTTAACTTTTCTTCCTTGGCTTTCCGAGCTCTAGCCCACTTCATCTTTGAGTCCCCATCTGCGCTTCGAACTTCAACCTTCTTCACTTCAGCTTCCTCCACTACTTCATCATCTCCATTCACCATATCATACTCTGACCCATTAATTGCAAAGATTGCACTGCAGTTAGCCTTGGGATTGGTCTGAGTGTTGGCTGAAAAGCCACTCTTAGTGTACTCTGTGAATTCTGCCACCTGTTTTGCAAGCTGCCCAACTTGAGTCTCTAAGTTTCTAAGAGAGGCATCAGTGCTCTTCTGATTAGAAATAGAGACTTGCATAAAATCCGTGAGAGTCTCTTCCAACTTCGTCGTGCAGTCATAGAGGTTGGGCTTTTGTTGGGAAGATCTTTCATCAACTCCTTTATCAAAGACAGGATGAGTCTGAAAGCCACTACGGTTAGAGTTGTTACCGTAGAAATTATGCTTCCCTTGGCCATAGTTGTTCTGTCTCCCCATATAATTCACCTCTTCCTCTTGTGTGCTGGAAGTATAAGGGCAGTGCTTTACATGATGATTACCCCCACAAATTTCACAACTAAGCACTCGGTGATGTGATTGAGAAGAGGAAGCTTTCATTAACTGTTGGGGAAGATTGGCCACTTGCACCTTGAGTGCTTCCACCTGGGCTAGAATTGCATCTTGAGAGTTGAGCTCCATTACTCCTCTGCGTGGAGCTCTATCATGTTGAGCTTCAAAATCACTGGCCGCCATGTTTTCAATCAACTCTATGGCTTCATCCAGTGACTTATTTTTAATCACTCCTCCACCAGCTGCAGCATCAAGCATCACCTTTGTTTGCCCCTTCAGACCCCCAAGGAAAATATAGAGTTGATCAACCTGTCCAATCCCATGGTTGGGGCACTTCATCAAAAGAGTCTTGTATCTCTCCCAAGTTTCATGGAGTGACTCATCATTCCTTTGGCGGAAACCCAATATGTCAATCTTTGCTTGGCTTTTCTTCACTTCAGGGAAAAATCGATCCAAGAACTTTCTTTCCACTTCAGTCCAAGTGGAAAGACTCTGAGATGGAAGGTTGGTGAGCCACTTCAATGCATTTCCTATGAGGGAGAAACGGAACACCCTCATATATAAGCTTTCCTCTTCATTCTGGGCCACCCCTGCTGTGCCGCATAGATCATAAAAAGTGGTCAAATAGTTATAGGGGTCTTCATTCTCTAAACCAGCAAACGCATGTTGACTGAGAAGTGTGAGCAATGCTGGTTTAGCTTCAACTATGCGGTTGGCGTTCCTTGGCCTGGCAATACTAGAGAACACTCTTGGACCATTATTGTTGATATGATCCGCAAGAGTTCTCCTAGCAGGTTGCTTTTCTTCTGCCATGTCTTCCTCCTCTGAACTAGAAGAACGTTCGGAAAGTGAGTGAGGCTTGGAAGAACTCTCTTCCAATGTCAACTGCTTCGCTAGTTGCTTTGCTCTTTTAGTTTGACCGCTAATCAGCCTAGCAGTCTTCTCAATCTCTGGAATGAAACGGAGCTCTTGAGGATTTGTCTTGCTCCTTGTACCAATAGTACCTGGCATGCACAAAATCACAAACAACTAGAGCAACTAGAAAGACCGTTAGCACCGGATAAGGAAGAAGAAAATAAAATAAAAATTAAAAATAAAATGCGAAAGAATAAAAGAATGTTTAAAGTCCACAAAATATAATAAAAATTTGCCCAATTACCGAGACACAAGTCCCCGGCAACGGCGCCAGAAACTTGTTGCGATTTTGGCAAGTGTACCAAATCGTGCAAGTAACACAATGATAAGTAGAGTATCGTATCCACAGGGACTTGTACGATAATTGGGTAATTTTCGTAAATTAAGTAGACTACGAATATTGAGGAAATTTAAGTAATTAAATTTAAAGACAATTGCAGAAAAATTAAATGAATAAAAGAAGAGAAATTGGATTTGGGTAAATTCACCAAACACGTAGCGTGTGCAGAAAATTGGGTTTAAATCAATAGAAGAATTACGTCGGGGTTTAACTTCATCAAGTCATCCTAACATGCAATCACTAATTTTCTTAATCAAATAAGCTTTTGTTATCATCAACCCACAAATTTATTCAAACCTTAATCCCTTAAGTGAGAGAACCTAAGTCCTTTGATTCCACTATCAATCCCTTGAATTAGTGAAACCAAAGTACTTGCATTAGGAATAGAGGTTCTAACGATGCCCAATCCTTTTTACCCTATCCCTAGGAATAAAAAGTATTGGGTGTTCTCTCCAGTTCGCAATTCAATTAAATTTCCCAATTATAATTGAATATATAGAATCATGCATTCGGGTGATCAAGCCAAAAACAAGCATTATGCATAGAAGAGAAACAATAACGATACTTAATTGAATAATAAAAGAGTAATTACATGGAAGTAGACTCAATTACATTAAACCCCAACGAAGAATGGACTTAGCTATGCATAGCCATGGGGGAAGAAGCAGGAGATGATGAAAGAATGGAGAACTGAGCCAAACGCGTTCTAAGCCGTCGTCGGACCTCCTGTTTCACTCTACGCACTACGTATCTCATACCTAGGCTAGAACAGAAATTTCTATTTAAAGCTATGGGCCAATAATGGTTCAAGCCCAAAAGAGAACGAAATAAAAAAATAAAGATAAATCTCGCTGAGCTCGATGCACAGGTGTGCACTCAGAGTGCACAGGTGTGCAAACTCTCTGACTTGAAATTTAAACTCGCACAGGCACTTGGTTTGGTTCGCACAGGTGTGCGAAGCTCTCAGGACTTCCAAAAAGATGCTCTTTTGCCTTCGCAAGACTTCCAAAGCTCTAAACTTCAACCCAAATGGTCTTCAACGCATCAAATCTCTCTTGGGACATCCCTATTGCTTACTCCAAGCTTCAACAAAGTTCCTAAAAACACAAGAAAACAACCCAAGATCAAGCATAAAAGGGTAAAAACTAGAAATTCCTAACTAAACTAAACTTTCATTAAAACTCAACTAAATTGAAGATAAACAAAGCTCCGAAGCATGGAAAATATCAATAATTGCCCGAAAATCACTACAAAATGTAGGAGTATGAGACAATTATCACCTTGCGCTGTTTGCACTTGTGGTTTGTGCCTGTGATGATCTTGGACGTCGTGTTCGGGGGAGCAAATGGCTTTCCAGGTGGATTCTTTCTCTTGGAGGTTTATTAGATGGAGTGAGCATGGGATTGAAGATGCAATCTCTTCCTTCTTTCCTTTGTTTAGTCTTTTGTATAGAATGGACCAACATATAGTTTTATGTGGTTACCTTGTAAGAGAAGTATGTACATGTGGTTTATGTTTTAAGTTTTGAATTGTATCTATGTTGGCTTTGAAATTGAGAAAAGTTTATACGGTATTTTCATAAATAAACTAATGAAAGTTTGATTTTTTTTTAAATTGAATAAAATGAAATCAATTGTTGATAGTTATGTAACGAAGGCGGTTCGTTAAAATAGTGGTATCAGAGCACTATTGTGGACGTGTTGATGAGATTATTAATGCTCTCACTTCAGAACTCCGGCCCACTAGAAATACCAATGTGTTACCTTTATCATGTAAAAATTTCATGCCACTAGATATGATAGTTATGTAATGGAGTTTCACGCCAGAACTCTGGCCTACTAGAAATACCAATGTGTTACCTTTATCCTGTAAAAATTCCAGCTCAAAACAAGTTTGGAAAGTGTTAGAAAATTTAATTTCTTTGAACCATGTTCACTAGAAAGTCAAATTCGGTACTGTCAACTTGTAGGAATTTTAGAAAATTCTCTAGATATCTATTTTACAATTGGGATACCATTTTGAAAAATAGGATTCAAGAGCTTTAATTCTATATAAAAAGTTTTTAATTCCAAGGTCATTTGCTATAATCAGTGAGAGCTCACATTCAGTACTGCCAAAGAGAAATCGACCTTATTTGGTCAATCTGGTTAATATGATAGAATTATTGGAATGGTGATGTTTGTTTATTGAGGTGTGAATTTTTGTAAGGAAGTTGATAGGTAATATCCATTGACCTGTTCTATTTCATTTTAAGTTCCAAGGATGTGAATCTTGTGTATTTAATATTTGAAATATGTTTTGTGTGATATAGTCTTTTAACTGTAGGATGGTTCTTGTAATAATGTTGTTTATCTCTGTGATGTGCTCACAAGTAAGTTTATCTATGAGAGAATGAATTTGTTGTTGGGGTTAGTATATTATGATTAATGGGATATAATTTGTTGAGATTATTATATTGTTGATTGAGGTACTTAAAATTTTGTTGAGAACATTATTTATTATTGAGGTGTATGTGTTTTGTTGAGAAAGTGAAATGTAATGTTGATGAGATGATGATATATGTGAACTATGCATTGGAACCATTCCTATATGTTAAAGAGGAGTTAGCTATGTCCTTTGGGAAGACTTTTATAGAAAAATGGTATACTTGGGAGGGGAGTTTCACGCTAGAACTCCGGCCCATTAAAGCGACCCGGGGGTCTCGTCTAGTGGGATATCTTTCCAAGTACCACCCCTATGTTTTAACTCCGAATGGCGTGTTGGAGTGTTGAGAACTATTTCCCAAGAGGTTTAGTGACTCTTTTAGTGTATAGGGGATGGATTGTTGTTGTGGTTAAAGATTGTGGATTGTTGATATGTATTTGGATACTTAAGTCAGACCATTGGAGATGGCGGGTACGGAGGTGCCATATCTCAGACTGTAAGGGACTCCAAATATGTGTTGTCGCTGGAATACGGTGGGTGCACACAGTTGGTGCACAGAAATATTCTGAATGTTGTATTTGCACAGTTGGTGCGTAGGTGTGCATAGTTGGTACACAGACATATGAGTAGGCACGTAAGTTGAGGGTGCTTGGAAGGCTCTCAACCTAGTGTTGGGGGTTTTCGTGGTGGCTAACGGGGATACCACTTTCCATCAGCTGCTGAAGTTTCTGTTGATGTGGCTTGGCCACATTATCCTAGGGACCAGGATAATCCCCAGGGAGGAGGAGGGTTTGCTGCTGCTGCTGATGGGGATGTTGATGCACAGTTGGAAGAGGAAGGAGTGGAGGAAGGGTGATCTTTTGGCCTGGTGTTGAGGGAGTCATATTGTTTTTTTTTGGTCTTTTGTTTTTGTTGTGTTTAGTTGTTATTGTTTAACTTGTGTGATGTGTTAGATTGAACATGTGTTAAGTGTGTGGTTTGAGACTTTAGCACAATTTCAGTTCAGCCATTGCATGAGTTCTTGATGATGTTTAAATTCCATTATGATATGATTATATGCTTGTGGTTGTACTCCGATATTCTTAGTTGGATGCTTTGTAGTATTCCGTGCGGTTAATGAGTTTGGCATGATGTTGTTGAAAATCATTGAGTGCTTGTTTTAACCGTGTGAGTCTTTGAGCTTCCATTGATTTATTTGATTGAGTGCCACCATTGGAATGCGTACAATTGGTTTTGCTTGAATCTCTATTACCTTGAATTACATATGCTTGTTGAGAAGTGATCAAGGCATGTTCTTGTGTAAATTTTAGCCATTGGACCAAATAGTTAACCCAACAATTTGTTGTCCTTTGCATGACCCCCTTTGAGCCAAACACATTTTTTATTCTTGAATCCTTGAGCCTAAAAGAAAGACAATTGCTTCCCACACCTTAGGGATAGGAGAACAAGTCATTTAGTGGATTGCAAGAGTTTAAGTTTGGGGTTTTTTGTGTGATTACCAAGAAAGGATAGCAATGTTGGGAATCTTTATGTGGTTTCTTGTTTTCAAGCCACCCTTGTGTCATGTTAAAAAAAAAGTGAAAATGAATTAAAAAAAAAAAGAGAAAAAGATTTGAAAAGTAAGCAAGGTGGCTCAGTAATTCTTGTTTTGATGTTGGTCAAGGTTGTTTCTAGCATTGGGATGTATTGAATGAAGGTTTTCATTGAACTTGAGAAGTTGGAATTGTTGAATGAATTGTGATCATAGAAGATGCTCTCCTATTCTCTTGTGGTGTAATTTTGCTTATTCGGAAAAACCAATATTCTTTGTAGCCCACCCAAGATTCAACCCAATAAAAGACCTTTGTGATCTTTGCATGCATGTGTGGTTTTATGGTTTCTTTTGAGATGAAAAGCAAAACTGAATTGTGTGGTTTCAATGTGTGTGATCGAGAGATACACTTGCCCGGATACACTTGTGTGCTTGAGAGAAACACCTTTTCGGTGAGGGAACAATTGCTCTTTGGTTTCTCAATTTCAGTTACTGCAATGCTTATTAGTCTCTTAAGGAATTATTTGCATTTGTATCTGGCTATGAAATTTTGTGTGGGCACCACAGGATATGGTTATTCATTTTGGAAATTCTTGCTCAAAGACTTGAGTTGAAAGCATGTGTGGATGGATGTGATGTGGTGCTTGATTTTCAAACCATGTTGTTTGTGCATAATTTCATGTTTATGTTGATGTTAGGTAGGTTGTTTATGTTTAGTTGTGTAGCTTAGTTTTATTTTGCTTGAGGATAAGCAAAGTTCTAAGTTTGGGGTGTTTGATAGATGCTTTATATGCTTACATATCTTAGCATTTATCTTACATTTTTCATGACTTAGAACTTTGTTTTAATCAATTTTAGGCTAATCTAACTATTGTTTAGAAGTAGTGTTAATATTGCTAATCCTTTAGGAGTTATACTAGCTTTTGATATTTTGTTGTAGGAATAGAAGAAGAATTAAAGAATTTGGAGCATGAGTCATTGGAAGTTCAAGCCAACATCTTTGGAAGCATGTTTTGAAAGCCAAAAGCCAACATCTTCCTTTTATTTTGCTAAGGCCGGGCTTGAGAGATTTGAGGCTGGGCCTGAGAATGAAGAAATTTCCCTTTTCTTGTAGTCAACCTGAGGCTGGGCGTGAGGACCTTCAAGTTACACTCCTGATGCCTTTTCTGAAGCTGAGCGTGGGAAGACTTGAGGCTGGGCGTGAGAGTGTTGATGTGGCTTAAGTGGTGCGAAAACAAAGATATTTATGAGGGAAAAGTTGTCATTTGGCATGCATTCATGTTGCAGACCTCTTCTTGGCTTGGAGTGACACTTGGAGAGCTTCCCGTGGGTTCTCATGGCTTCTACTTCAAGTTTCTTCCTTTCTTCTTCATTTTTGCTACTGCACATATCTATGTGTAGCTAATTTTACCCTTGTTGGGGTTTGATGTAGTTGACCCAAAACTCATGTATAATCTCTAAGTTTTTAATTAAAGTTTATTATTCATGTTATGTGCTTTCTCTTTCTCTCAATGCTTGCTTTGGCTTGATCACCCTTTGCTTGATTTTGTGGTTTGAATCCGATTGGAAAGTGTTTTTAAACCTAGAAATGGAGAAGAGCACCTAATGGGGTTTGTTGCTAGGAATAGAGCAAGACCCATTAGTCATCCTTAAACTCTTGTTCTTTTCCCAAGTATCTTGGTTGATTTATGCAAGGAATTGATAGGTTAGTCAAGAGACTTAGGTTTTCACTCTAAGGAATTAGGGTTTAAACATTTTTGTGAGTTGATGATAACATTTGGATAATGAACTTAATTGGTAGCTTTTGTATGCATGGATGAGTGGCTAACGAAGTCAAACCCCAACACGACGTATTATTGTCTTGAAATCTCTATTTTCCGCATTTTACTTGTTTGAGAAAATCCCAAAAATAGTTTCTAGTTAAGTTTATTGTCCAGTTTAGATTTTTAGTGCTTTATTCCAACTTTAAATCCATTTCATTGCATATTTACTATTTTATTTATTGTTCTAGTAAGTGTCCTTATGAAAATAGCCTACTATTGAACAAGTCCCTATGGATACGATACTTGGACTTCCATTTTATATTACTTGAACGACTTGGTTCACTTGCCAAGGAGATATCACATGTCCAATCACATCTAGCAAAAAATAATTACTTGTTTATCAAGTAAGAGAATTTTGACAAAAAATATTATTCAAATAAGGAACCATATAAGCATCACAACTAACCCATCAACATGAATTCGTCAGTAGAAGACATAATATGTTGAAAGGAAACAAAATTAAAATAAGACTTTAGAATGTTATCTGCTCTGGTTTTCGTTATCTTAGTGATTCCCAAAAATTGTAATTTATATTTATGGGTTGATGTCCTCCATTTTTCATTTATAGTAACCGATAGATTCTCTATGATATATAGAGAGCACTCATCCAATAATTTGGCAAACTTGTCAAATTGAAAACGCTTCAAGGTAGCATGAATCCTTGCACACTAAAAAAAAGTCACTTCTAAGTATAATATAGCAAATATATTGAATCCATGCAGACTCCCCTCATAGGAGAGGCCAAATATAAAATTAAATTTTAGTTAATAAACTAGATTTTAAACCTGTGCGTTGCACGAGTTTATTTAAATTTTATATTTTTTTAGAAAAATATATGCACATAAATACAATCATCAGTTTTTTAAAATATTTAGTATAGATCAAATACAATTAAATTAAATTTGAGAAAGTTAATTAATTATATTTTTAATTGAAGACATTTTGTCCTTAAAAATATTAAGCGCATTAAAATTTCTTATG
This sequence comes from Pueraria montana var. lobata, assembly GCA_026413185.1. NCBI lineage: Eukaryota > Viridiplantae > Streptophyta > Magnoliopsida > Fabales > Fabaceae > Pueraria > Pueraria montana. The sequence goes on from CM048646.1 coordinate 6,224,703, forward strand.
ATTTTGAACTTTCTACGAATAATAATAATGATATAATACCTATATAAAAAGTAAAAATTTATAATATATATATATAATAAATTTGAATATACAATATATAATTATTTAAATTTGAGTGTTTAATTTTATTATTGTGTGTTTGTAATTAATAATGTTTAAATATATTTATTGTAAAAATTAAAATTTATTTTAAATTTATTAAAATAGTGTGATTTTTATTAAATGGATATAGTTGTTAATTATTTTAAAATAAATTTTTTAATCATTTGAAGATATTAATTTTAATTATGTAAAACTGTTAAAGGTTTGAGTTGGTTAACCTTATCATGGCATAAATTGAACACCTACAATCAACGCAATGAGATTTGTCTATGATTATTACCATTTATTTATTTATTTATTTGTTTATTTATTTATTTATTTATTTATTATTATTATTACTAGTACTACATGTTATTTTATTTTAATTTTATTACTTGCTACTTTTTTAAATTATTTATTTATAAGAATTATTATATACTTCAGACTTTTTATCTGGATTATTTTGTTATAAGAATTATTTTTTTCTTTTTTAATTATTTATATGTATTACTAATTTTATTTAATATTATTAGATGCTATTTTTTATATGTATTAGACTTTTTTTCTCATTCTAAGTTAATTCGAAAAGAGAACGTTATTAAAAATAAACTATACTATTATGGAATATTCTACCACTATTTTATATTTATCATACATTATGAATATTTATTATTCTTTAAGGTCTGAATTCATATGAATAAAAAATAAGGTCTTATAATTAACCATTATTATTATTATTATTATTATTATTATTATTATTATTATTATTATTATTATTATTATTATTATTATTATTATTATTATTATTATTATTATTATTTGTCATTTAAAGCAGTTATCTTTTAAGTGACAGTTAGTAATTTTTTTAATCAAATTTGGTATTTGATTTTAGTAATTGTTATCTTTTTTTAATTAATCACCAAGATCAAAATAATGTTTATTGAAAATTTATTTAATCTTGTCTGTTACAAATCTTGACATTTTATTTTAGTAATTATTAGCTCTTTTAATTAATTATTAAGATTAAAATATTGGTGACTGAAAATTTATTTAATACTTGACTGTTATAATAATAATAATAATAATAATAATAATAATAATAATAATAATAATAATAGTAATAATAATAATAACAATTCTTTTTAAAAATATAATAATAATAATTTGCAGTATCTATATAAAGATCAGTTTTTTAAATTAAAAAGCTTCAAAGAGTTAAAAATAATAATTAAAAATCAGAAAGTTGGGAAAAAAGAAACTAACTCAAATTAAAACACGTGTATTGAAATTTACTCTGCGTAGATTTTAAAATCGTATTAGGAAGGGGAAGAGAGTGAATTATGGGAGACGAAGCAACCCAAGAACGTGAAAGATTGTTAGCAGCTTCTCTCATATTTCTGATCGTTGCTGCTTTTCAATTTGCATACTGTTGTCTCAATCACAAATACATTATTTGTAATATAATAGTAGTAAAAGCAAAACATAAGAATATACATGGAAAACTTGAGCAATAATGAACAAAATATAAAATAACATAATAGTCAAATGAGAAAAATAAAAAGAATACACAAAAATGATACCTACAAAGAGAATACAAAATAAATAATAAATAATAGACTAAGGTCACGTTAAAATAATGCGTTGATCCGTGATTTGTATTGGTTTGGAACTTTGCTGGAACCTTAATATTCTATTTGTGATTTATGTAACGGATTGTCCGTCTGCATTAACACCAACCCAAGAGCTGATTGAGGAAAAGATTTCTTGGCATGTGCATAGCAGCATCATTTCATTCATAACATAAGGGAGCTAGTGAGTAGAAACTGGCATATTACATTCTTAGTGGTAGGCCACGAAGCAAAGTAGAGCTTTGTCTTTAATTTCATCTCTGTACCAAAAAAAAGTAGTGCTTTGATAAAAAAACAGAAAGCGATAGCCATAAGTAATTTTATTTTTTTTGGTGAATATAGCCATAAGTAATCTACTTAAACAGAGAGAGAAATTAGAAACAGAAGTATCATGAGTGGTGAAAAAAGTTGCGCAAGGGTTTCTGATGATGACCCTAACCGAGATACCAAAAAGGTCAAGTTTAGAGATGGTGAAAAAGAAAAGGAAGACGAGGAGATGGTGATTGTTACTGAGAAGGAGGCTTTATACAGGGACAAATTATTGTCTTTCGGTGGCGAGGGGAGCACACAATGGGAGACAGAAGCAGGAAAATATCATGGCTACAAGTGGAAAAATGCGAAAGAAGACATTAGTCAATTTTCGTCACGGGAATATGACCCTTGTCCAGAGATTTGTGTTTCTGATGAAGAACTTATGAACTGGAATGCAGGATGGAAGAATGCGCTTATCATTAATGTCTTGGGGAAAAATGTGAGCTTTAAAGTGTTGGAAGCGAAGGTGCGTCGTGAATGGGAGAAGACCGGAAAATTTTCTATCATTGATATGCCTAGAAATTTTTACGTGATCCAGCTCACATCTCCTGAAGATTATAATCATGCGTTATATGAAGGCCCTTGGATGGTGGCAGGCCATCACATTCTGGTGCAGAGATGGAGACCTTTCTTTCTTGCTTCTGCAGTTGAAGAAAGGAAAGTAGCAGTGTGGGTGCGGATTCCTGGCTTGCCATTGGAATTGTACAATGATACCTTTCTTTGGAGGGTTGGAGCAACATTAGGGATTCCTTTGAAAATTGACAGACTCACTTCTATACAATCTCGTGGCAAATTTGCGAGAATTTGTATTGAATTAGATCTGTGCAAGAAATTGGTTCCATCAATCAAAGTTAGAAGTTTAGTATTGCCTCTCGAATATGAGGGATTACACTTGGTGTGCTTTCACTGCGGAATGTATGGACATAGGCAGGAGAATTGTCCTGAGAAACCAGTTGTGAATGATAAAAGAGAAGGGGAACTAGTCGAGAAAGCAATAAGAGAAGAGATGTCAGGTACCATCATGGTGCCTAACAAAGATGGTCTCATGGAGGAGCCGCCATTGACGACGGCTGGGCACAAGGAGAAGTCTGCAGTTAATGCGACATTGATTGTAAATGATTTGCATGCAGAAAAAACGGGATCCACTCGATATGGCAATGATACGTATGGCCCATGGATGTTGGTAAAAAGAGTTAACATGAATAAGAATCGTGTCATAATTCCTAAATCTGGAGTTAATGACAATATTAAAGGAAAGAATATTCGCCCATTATCAGGAAATAATCCGAGTGGATCGCGCTTTATGGCATTGAATGAGAAAGATGTGGGCGAGAATTCAAAGGCGAATGAGGAGGGTATGATAATTAAAAGGAGTAAGAATGTTATTGAAAAAGAAAATCCCAAGGATACTCCTGTCAAAACGGTAGGCCCCACTCCTAAGATCTTTTCGCTGGACAAAGGAAATGGGAAACACGTGCAACCTGGGAAGGAACGTGATAATTTACCAAAAGCATCGAAGGAAGGATTTAAAATCCTGAAGGAAGTGTCATCTCATGTAGCTAGAAAAGGAGGTCAACGTAAAACTCCTTATGCGAAAACAAGTGGGAAGAGTGCAATGGCTACCTCACAAAATATGCAAGCAAAAATTTTTACTAAAGAGGATAGACAAAAGAAAAAGGAGAAGGATGATGAGATGCTTCGGGCCATGAAATATATTGATACATGAGATAAATTATGGTATGAAATGATAGATTCGAGTTTTATTGAGAAGACCAATCAGGAGCTCAGGATCAAGAAGGATTCGTCCTTTGGTGGTGGAGAATCTAGTAAAGAGATGGGTGTCCAAGGGGCTGTTATGCCAGTATTAGCAGCCTCGGAGGCCACTTCATCTGAAATGGAAATTACTGCTAGTTGTGATGCGCACAATGTTGGTAAGGAGCACGGCCAGAGTTTGGCTAAATTATCCTCCCAAGTTTAAATGAATATCCTAACATGGAACTGTATGGGAACTAGTTCTCGAGGTTTTGGTGGTCTCGTCAAAGATATTTCTCGGGAATATGATTCTTCCCTCATGTTTATGTTAGAAACTCGTGCTAGTAATGAGGCAGCTAAGCGAATCGTTCCAAAGTTGGGATTCGATGGTTCCTTCATTGTTGACGCACGGGGGCATGCTGGAGGTATATGGTGCTTATGGAGAACCAACCTTTGGCACGTGGAAATTCTTAGAAGTGATGATCAGTTTGTTCACTTGAAGGTGGGTTGGAAAAATCAAGCTAAATGGATTCTCACGGTGGTGTATGGTAGTCCTAACTACCAAAAAAGAAAATCACTTTGGGAAGCTTTAGCTAGTATGGCAGAGACAGTGAGTGAATCTTGGATGGTTGTGGGGGATTTCAACACCGTTCTTAATTCACATGACAGAAGTGGGGGATCTCAGAACCCTTCTTGGAGAGGTGCCAATGATTTTCAAGAGATGATGCAGGAGTGTGATCTTGTGGACGCAAGATTTCAGGGCCCTGCTTTTACATGGAAAAGAGGTGACTTGTTGGAAAGACTTGATCGAGATCTTTTTAACATTGATTGGCGGCTTAGATTTCCAAATGCGCTTATTCTCCACCTTCCTTTTTTCAAGTCTGATCATAGACCGTTGCTTATCAAAATGTCTCATAATCAACCTCCAAATAAGAAGAGGAGACCTTTTAGATTTCTAGCTGCATGGATGACACACAAAGAATTCCAACCTTTCTTAAAAAATATTTGGAAAGGAGATGTTGATTGGAATGTTAGAGTTCGTGAGCTTCAACATGAACTGCGCCTTTGGAATAAAATGGTGTTCGGGGATATTTTTAGAAGAAAGCAGAAACTTCTAAGGAGTCTTGATTCTGTTTCCCATCAGATTACTCGTAGGGGTTTGAGCTCCCTAGAATCAAGGCAAAGACAAATATGGCATGAATATCAGGAGGTCCTTAGGCAAGAGGAGATTCTATGGTTTCAGAGATCTCGTGCAAAATGGCTCTATTTTGGTGACAGAAATACTCGTTATTTCCATGGTGTAACTGCCATTAGGAGACAGAAAAATACATATGAAGCCATCCAGGATGAGAATGGAGAATGGGTAGCGGAAGGAGAGCACTTGGAGAGGTTAGTATCTAATTATTTTATTAACCTTTTTACTGATGATTCTTCCTTTGTGCCCTTCTGTCTCCAGGGAGCCTTCCCTAGACTATCTGGTATACAGATGCAAAGATTTCACGAGAAGGTTTCTATAGAAGAGATTCGTAAGGCTCTCTTTTCTATGGGAAATTTTAAGGCTCCTGGTGCTGATGGTCTTCAGGCAGTTTTTTACAAAAGCCAGTGGGAGATTGTGGGGGACGCTCTATGTAGTTTGATTAAAACTATTTTTGATGATCCTGAAAAGGTGAAAATGGTTAATCAGACTCTTATTGCTTTAATTCCCAAAGTGGAATCAGTGACGGCCATGAAGCATTTTCATCCTATTAGTCTTTGTAATGTCTCTTACAAGATAGTTACAAAGATTATTACATCGAGGCTTAGGAATGTCATGGAGGATTTGGTGAATCCCTGCCAAAGTAGCTTCATTCCAAATCGGAGTACCGGGAGATAATATCATTATTGCTCAGGAAGTGATGCATTCCATGAGAAAGAAGAAAGGTGCAGTAGGATGGATGGCTATTAAAGTTGATCTTGAGAAAGCCTATGACAGGCTCAAATGGGAGTTTGTGGTTGAAACTTTGAGAGATATTGGCTTCCCTGAAATTTTCATCAATATGGTAAGATGTTGTATTTCCTCTTCTCAAATGCAGGTGTTGTGGAATGGAGAAGCTCTTGATTCTTTCCAACCTTCAAGAGGAGTGAGTAAAAGGAGATCCAATATCGCCCTACATTTTTGTGCTTTGCATCGAAAGGCTATTTCAGTTGATCAATCTTGTGGTAGAGAAAAAGCTTTGGCGGCCAATTCGTCTCTCTAGAGGAGGACCTTTTCTATCCCACTTGGCGTTCGCTGATGACCTCCTTTTATTTGCAGAGGCTTCCCCTAATCAGGCTGATATTATTAAAAAGATATTGGATGTGTTTTCTGAGAGCTCAGGTCAGAAAGTAAATTCGGAGAAAACTAGAATGTATTTTTCGAATAATGTTAATTGGCAAACGCGTGATAATATTGTCCAGCAGATGGGATTTCAAAGAACTGCTGATCTTGGCAAGTATTTGGGTATCCCTCTTCATCATAAAAGAGCTAATGCCCAAAGCTTTCGTATTATCATTGAAAAAATTGATCAAAGATTGAGCAACTGGAAGGCCAAGAACTTATCTATTGCAGGAAGGGTAACGCTTACAAAAGCGGTGCTGCAGGCTTTGCCTGTTTATGTGATGCAAACAAATTCATTTCCAAATTCTATTTGTAATGAAATTGATAGGAGATGTAGAAACTTTGTGTGGGGAGACACTGCTAGTGATAAAAGAATACACTGGATGAACTGGAAAGAAATTTGTGCTCCTAAGGAGAATGGAGGGTTCGAGTTAAGAATGGCAGGCCTTACCAACCAGGCTATGTTGATGAAGGCAGGGTGGAAACTATGCACCAGTCCTAATGATCTTTGGGTTCGTGTTGTCAGAAGCAAATACCAATGTGGTTCAGATGTATTACCCCGAATTGATCACAACAGAACTGGGTCAAATTTCTGGCGTGGTTTGGTCAAGAGTTGGGACAAGTTAAATTCAAATTTAATTTGGAAAGTGGGCACTGGCAGATCAATTCGATTCTGGAAAGATAAGTGGGTGCCAGGAGAGGGGAGACTCGTAGACAAAAGAATCAACAATTTCTATGGAGGAGATGATATTCCTGTTTGCTTTTTCGTAAAGTCTAATGGATCCTGGGATTTGGAAAGATTAAATGATATCCTTCCAAGACAGATTGTTGACAAAATCCAAAGAATTCCTCCTCCTCGGGGTTCTAGTCAGCGTGATTCAGGGAAGCCTATCGGAGTATTTCAGGTATTCATGATGACTCATCACGTAACATTTTCAAATATATTTGGAAATGGAATGGCCCAGAACGCATCCGGTTTCATTTATGGAAGATTGCTCGTGGCGTTTTGCCTATCAATGATCTTCGATACCGTACACATATGACTCTTGATAACTCATGCCCTCTATGCCATGATAATCTAGAGTCTCTTTCACATTGCATTCGTGAGTGCAGATGCGTTCAAGAAATTTGGCATATCCTTTGGCAAGGAAATATACCATCCACATTCCTCCAGTCAGACTTTGATAGTTGGTTTCTGGATAACTTGACAGGAATGTATAATGGGATAATATCAAACTGGTCTCAGATTTTTGGTGTTACGGTGGACCAAATTTGGTGGAGAAGAAATGATGTTGTTTTCAGACACCAATGGCGGACAACTTCTCAGATAGTGTATGGAATTCATGCTGTGATTCTTGACCTTGTAAGAGCCAAGGATCATAATGTTAGTCTTCATCCTGTTGAAAATCCTAATATCTTAGTCAGTGTTGGTTGCTGGTTGAGGCCCCCCAATGGAGTTTTCAAGATAAATTGTGACGGAGCTGTGTTTCCTGTTGAAACTATTGCTACATGTGGTGCAGTGATTAGAGATGATCTTGGTAGTTTCAGAAGAGCTATATCATGTCGCATTGGCTTCTGCTCTATCCTTGTTGCAGAATTATGGGCCATCATTTATGGTCTTCGTTTGGCTGAAGAAATGATGCTGGAGAAGATAATTGTGGAGACTGATTCATTAGCTGCGATTCATCTTATCAATGACAGAGGTAGAGCAGTGAATGAGTTTTTTGACTTGCTGCAAGGGATTGATAGATTACGTAAAGTTTTCCATGTGTGTAGTTTTATGCATGTCATGAGAGAAGCCAATATGTTAGCAGACAAGTTTGCAAAATTTGGAGTTTCTCTCACTACTGATTGCCTTGTTTTTAGTAGTCTTCCTGACTTTGGGCTGGTTCCCTTCATGGGAGACCAGCAGTGTACTTTGTCCAATAGTGGCTCTTAATTAATTTCGTTCTTGGGGTTGTGCCCCATGCATTCAGCAAAAAAAATTTAGAAACAGAATCCACGTAACAGAATAAAAGAGACTATGCTTATCAAATGAGAAATAGTGATATCTACTGAAACAGAAATAAATCAGAATAATACAGACTATGCTTACTCTGATAGCATTTAGGTCAGGCTTATATAGATAATACAATCTACCAATTTAATTGACAATGGTAAAAATGACAATGTAATATTAATATCAATTAATAGCTATAAATAGTATTGAATTTAAAAAATAGTAATAAATGGAGAAAAACTAGAAGTCATATTACTGTTACTTAAAATTGATATAAGACGTTAATTTTACTATTGAGACATGAATAGTAATAAATGAAGAAAAGTAAAAAGTCATATTAGCAAGTCATAATTTTTTTTTGACTGCTTACCAAGTCATAATTTAATTAGCAGAATAAAGCTCATATTTTTTTGGCTTAATTATATATTTGGTCCTTTAATTATTTAAGAATATTCAATTAGGTCCCTCAATTTTTAAAAAGTTCAATTAAGTCCTCTAATTATTAAAAATACTATAATCATATCCTTTCCGTCTGATTGGAACTGACGGTGTTAAGTTACAATTTCTGATAGTTTAATTTTATGAATAGTGGCGATTTTCTAACCATCACTATATTTATTATTTAATTTTAAATTAAAATATAATTAAATAAAAGATAAATTTAATAAAATAAAATTTTTAAAAAGTGGCTGTTTATAGCCGCCACTTTATTTATTATTGGTTATTAGAGAACTAACGAGCAACGAGGTAAAAAATTTGGTAGGAATAAACGGAAATGTCGGTATCAGCAACTAATTTGGTGCCTCCGGCAGCTTCGACTTGGAGCTGCGAGTCTACGACTCCACGGAGGCGACGATGACGTCAGCGCCGGCGCGATGTGAATTAAAATAACGACTTTCATTTCTTCGAGTGCCCAGACTAATAGGGACTAGGACCTTCGGAGAGATTGCATTATTGGGTGTTGTTGTTGTTGGGAGAGAGATGGAGAGTGCAGGTTTCGGAGTGAGCGTTCTCTGGCGTGACGACAACTAAAGGTGTGTGTGCGGCGGCGGATGCGGTGACCGGAGAGAGGAGTGTGGAAGGCTGAGGCAGTAGCAGCGACGACATGGATTGGATTTGATTCAAGACTTTTACTGCAACTCACTCGTTCTTCGCTCTCTGATTATTATATTCGGACCAAATTTTCAATGTTTATTTTAGTAAACTATGTCACTACATGTACTGGTGGGGTATTCGGCAAGCATGTAGCCGAATACCCTCCAACACAACTCGGCCCACCCTCACAAACAGGTAAGTGTTCGACGTCTATAGTATAGCCGAACCCCTCCAACACAACTCGGCCCACCCTCGCAAACAGGTAAGTGTTCGGCGTCTATAGTATAGCCGAACCCCCTCTAACACAGCCCGGTTCGGTTGGCAAACGGTAGTGTTCGGCAACTATATAGCCGAACACTATCGACCCATTAACACCCAAATAGTTTAAGTTCGGCACCACCAGGGCTGAACACCAGTAATAGTATAAAGTGTCATTAGGCGGTTCCTGACGACATAAACTTAAGGTTAGAAAGTAATTAAGCAACCTTAATTACCACGATCCCATGATCAGGAAGAGGTCAGGGCCCATGAGGACCCATGCCCAATAGGATAAGTATAAAAAGGAGATACGCCCCCAAGGTAAAGGAAGTTGGAATCCTCATTTATTAGATACATTAAATGCTCTGGGCCGAAATCTGACTTGAGCGTTGGAGTGCCTTTTTCAGGTACCCCCCACTTTTCGGACGAATACAACAGGCCTCGGAATAAAGAACATCAGATGAAGACTCCAGTACTCTCAGACAGGAACATTTTGGCGCCCACCGTGGGGCTCGGTAAAACTTTCCCCGTAGCCCCACAAGGAATGTTTACTACCCGAAGTCACGCACATATGGAAGAACAACGCCTCGTCGACGAAAATTTAGTGGAAGATCAAACAAATCTGTCTTCGGAACTAAGACAGTTGTGAGCCGACATATCAGCAATGAGGAAACAGCATGCTCAGGAGTTATCGGCCCTCCGCCAAGAGAACGTCAAATTGAGAAACCTGAACCGATCCTGGAAACCCGAGAATCAGCAACCAGACAAGCAACATGAAGACGAGTCGGCCGTCAACCTTAGCATGCAGGGTACGACGAATCGGCCTTCCTTTTTTACCATCAACACTCAGTCACACCCCTATAGGCATCCTTTTGTCTCCGGGATCATGGAAACTCCCCTTCCTCCAAATTGGAAGAGCCTCAGTCTGGACCGATACGATGGTAACACAGATCCAGATGAACATGTAGACGTCTATGTAACCCAAATCAGTCTATACACAGCAGAAGATGTCGTCCTATGCAGGGTTTTCCCCACGTCCCTCAAGGGACACGCCCTCAATTGGTTTACTCGCCTACCACCCAACTCCATTGATAGCTTCGAGACGTTGGTGACTAAATTCGACAATCAGTTCGCAACTAGCAGACCTCATCATCTGACTTCGGTGGCACTAGTGAATATTCGGCAGGAAAAAGGGGAATCCCTAAGAACGTTCATGGAAAGGTTCGGCAGAATTGCCTTAAATATCCGAAACCTAGACCCAGCGGTGGCCATGCATCAGTTAGTGACTGCTCTTAGGCCAGGAGCCTTTGTGAACAGTCTCTGCAAGAAGCCGGCACTCGGTATGGACGACCTCCGACAACTAGCAGCAAAGTACATGCAGATCGAAGAATTATCCGAATACAGGAACCAGGTCCAAGCAGAGGCCAACCCAAGAAAGAAAGAACAAGAAAAGGATTATCAAGGAAAGGGGAAAGACAAAATCCACAAGGAGAAGGAGTATCGTGGCTCCCGGTATGTGACTTACACACCGCTCAACACTAGCTGATCCCGAATACTCGAACAGGCAGTGGCTACAGAAATACTGGCCATGCCAAAGAGAGCCAATACTCCTCCTAAGGCTGACTATAGCAAACAGTGTCGATACCACCGCAATAAAGGCCATTCCATTGAAAAATGCGCCACAATTAAAGACAAGATTGAAGACCTCATCAAAATGGGGCATCTCAGAGACTTCGTCCATGATCTAAGGGCTGAAAGGTCTCAATTTTCAAAATATAAAGACAACGACAGAACCTATAGAATTGACTTTAGCCATGGCAGGAGGGCCGAAAGACAAAGAAGCAGGTCCAAGGAGCGGCAAGACATAAAACCCTATAATCCTCGGAAAGCCATCAACACGATTGCCGGGGGATTTGCAGGAGGAGGAAGTACCTCGTCGGCCCGAAAAAAGCATCTCCGGTTAGTCCGGTCAGTCAACATGACGTCGGCCATAAACAAGCTCAAAATGCCACCCATCACATTCACCGACGCGGACTTTCAGGGGTCCGACCCAATGCAAGACGATCCAATGGTCATTAGTATAGATGTAGCCGACTGCATAGTCCGGAAGACGCTGATATATCAAGGAAGCTCAGTAGACATCCTGTACTGGAACACCTTCAAACAATTGGACATACCAGAGGGGAAGCTCACGCCATATGACGAACCCTTGGTTGGATTCTTCGGTGAGAGGGTTAACACCAGGGGATGTATAGAGTTGGACATGACCTTCGGATATGAGGGAAAGGAGTACAAGACCATAAGAGTAAGATACATTGTAGTGCACGCCAACGCCTCGTATAACATACTACTCGGACATCCGTCGTTGAATATTCTCGGGGCCATAGTCTCCACTCCACATCTGGCCATGAAATTTCCATCAAATCGAGGCACGGTCATTACGATTCATGCAGACCAAAAAGCGGCCAGAGAATGCTAATTGGCCAGCCTCAAGGTAATTCAGTTGAAGGAAGATGAGTGCAAGTCAGTATACCTGGTCTCGGCGGTGGAACTATCAGACCAAACTTTGGATCTTGATCCCAGAATCGAGGAGGACAAGCGGGTAAAACTGAATGAGGAGATCCATGCATTTCAAATTGGTGAAGAGAAAACTCAAACTACATACCTCGGGAGCAATCTATCCAAAAAAGACAGGCTTCGAATTCAAAGGGTAGTGAAATGAAACGCCGACCTCTTTGCCTGGAAGGCCGCAGACATGCCTGGTATTGACCCAAGATTTCATTGCCACAAGTTGGCAATATGCCGAGAGGCAAGACCAATTTCACAAAAGAAAAGGAAGATGAGGGAGGATAGGAGGAGAGCGGTAGAAGAAGAAGTGTCCAAGTTGCTAGCCGCCAGCTTTATCCGGGAAGTCAAATATTCCACTTGGCTAGCCAATGTGGTCATGGTAAAGAAGGCAAATGGAAAATGGAGGATGTGTACATACTACACGGATTTGAACAAGGCTTGCCCAAAGGATGCCTACCTGCTACCAAACATCGACAGATTGGTCGATGGGGCAGCCATACATCTTTGTCTTAGTTTTTTGGATCCTTATTCAGGATACAACCAAATCTGAATGTACCCTCCCGATGAGGATAAGACCGCTTTTATAACCAAATCAACCAACTTTTGCTACAAAGTCATGTCCTTCGGCCTGAAAAATGCGAGAGCCACCTATCAAAGGTTGATGGATAAAGTTTTCCAAAAGCAGCTAGGACGGAACCTAGAGGTGTATGTCGATGATATGGTTGTTAAGTCCTCCAAGCCTGACAAACACGCAGGGGACCTTGAAGAGATCTTCGCTGAACTCAGGAAGCACAACATGCGCCTAAACCCCGAAAAATTTGTCTTCGGCGTCCAAGGAGGAAAATTTTTGGGCTTCATGTTAACGTGCCGAGGCATAGAAGCCAACCCTGACAAATGCGAAGCGGTTATTCGTATGAAAAGCCTGAAGACCCCAAAGGATGTCTAGAGACTTACAGGGAGAATTGCTTCTCTATCACGTTTCCTGCCAAGAATCGCAGAAAAGGCAAAATCCATTATGCGTTTGCTAAAAATAGCCAAGAACTTCTCATGGAACCAACAATGTGAAAAGGCCTTCCAAGAACTGAAAAAGACCTTCTCGGCCCCACCCATACTCAAGAAACCAGAACCTGCAAAAGATCTAATGCTTTACATTTCGGTCTCTCAAGCGGCCATAAGTGCGGTGTTAGTGCAAGAACATGAAGAAGGTCAAGCACCCATATACTTTACCAGCCGAGTACTACAGGAGACCGAGACCAGGTACCAAACAATTGAGAAGGCAGCTCTAGCACTAGTGAATGCTGCAAGACGCCTTAGACAATACTTTCAAGGACACCGAGTGATTGTAAAAACCGATTGCCCAATTGTAAGGGTATTAAGGAAACCGGAACTAGTAGGGAGAATGATGGCATGGTCAGTAGAACTCTCCGAGTTTGACTTAAAGTACAAATCGAGGGGTCCCGTCAAAGCACAGTGTCTAACAGATTTTGTCAATGAGCTACACCCTGCTGAAACCTTCGAAAAAGAGTGGTGGGTAGTACACGTCGACGGCTCATCAAACCAAAGGGAAAGCGGAGCAGGTATCATATTGGAAGGACCCAACCGAGTATGGTTAGAACAGTCCCTATGGTTCGATTTCAAAGCATCCAACAATCAGGCCGAGTATGAGGCCTTATTAGCTGGGCTCAGATTGACAAGAGAGATGGGAACTCGAAAAGTGCAATGTTGGAGTGATTCGCAAGTGGCAGCCGAACAGATCAACGGTGGTTTCCAAGTCAAAGACCCACAGTTGTTGAAGTACTATCACACTTTCATGCAACTGAAACAAGAATTCGAGGAAGTTCGGGTAAATCATTTAGCCCGAGAACATAATGACAGGGCAGATTGACTCGCTAAATTAGCTACCACTCAGAAACCCGGACAGTTGAGAACATTTATCCAGGAGACGTTGTCGGAACCAAGTGTAACTGTCGAGGAATGCATGCAACTTTCGACAGCCAGAAATACTTGGACAACCGAAATACAACAATATTTGGCACAGGGATCCCTTCCGGAGGATAAGGAAAAGGCCAAAAGGTTGCGAATCAATGTTGCAAGATACATTGTGATCATCGGAGAGTTGTACAGAAGGGGATTTTCCACACCCCTATTAAAGTGTCTAGAGAAAGATCAGGCATAATACGTGATGAAGGAGCTGCACGAAGGAATTTGTGCCATGCACTCGGGTGCAAGAACGATGGCAACTCGGGTTTTGCGAGCAGGATATTACTGGCCAACCCTCAAAACTGATTGCGCAGAATACGTCAAAAGGTGTAGCCAGTGCCAAAAACATGCCAACCTTATCCACCAACCAGCTGACGAACTGCACTCCATCTCGTCACCTTTGCCTTTTCGCTGTATGGGGAGCCAACATCTTGGGTCCTTTTCCTATAGCCAAAGGGCAGTGCAAGTTCTTGATAGTAGCTGTCGACTACTTCACAAAATGGATAGAGGCCGAGCCCTTGGCGGTCATTTCGGCTCAGAACGTACAAAATTTTTTGTGGAAAAATATCATCACTCGATTCGGCATTTCGTATGCAATCGTCACCGACAATGGTCTACAATTCACGGATAAGAAATTGAACACTTTTCTCGAAGGATTGGGAATAAAGCATAAAGTGACCTCAGTCGAACATCCCCAAATGAACGGACAGGCAGAGGCCGCAAACAAAGTCATCTTGGGAGAGCTGAAGAGAAGGTTAGGAGCAGCCAAAGGGACATGGGCCGAGGAGATACCCGAAATATTGTGGGAATATAGATGTACCCCACAATCAACCATCAGAGAAACACCCTTCAGAATGGTTTATGGGACCGAAGTAATGATCCCGGCCGAAGTAGGAGAACCCTATTTTCGAAGACAAAACTTCGAGACTCCCGAAAATGAAAGCTCCATGAGATGCGAACTAGACTTGGTTGAAGAGGTACGCGACTGAGCACGCCTCAATGCCGAAGCATGCAGACAAAGAATGACTCAGAGATTCAACTCAAAGCTGAAGCCGCGAGACTTTAAAGAAGGAGACCTGGTCCTAAGGATGCAAGGTGACGCCCGAAGAGACTCCAAGGAAGGAAAACTAGCAGCCAATTGGGACGGCCCATTCAGAATTCGACAAAACCTCAACAATGGGGCTTACAGGTTGGAAGAGCTATCAGGAAGAGCAATACCGAGAACCTGGAATTCCACTCACCTCAAATATTACTTCAGTTAAATGTATCTTTTCATTATGTATTCGGGTGTTGTACTTTTTTCCCTTATTCGATTTTTTATCCCTACAAGAATGTGAAAGGATTTTTTCCGATAAGGTTTTAATGAGGCACACCTCAAATGAATTTTAATAAAATGCCCTATGCTTCGCTATCATTGTTTAAATGCAGCATAATAGCACTATTCGGATCTTATTCAAAATGGTTTCCCTCCCGAGTATTCCTACTCGGCTAAGGATGCATCATTCGGATATTCTTCAAAATGGTTTCCCTCCCGAGTACCCCTACTCTGCTAAGGATGCGCCACTCGGATCTTATTCAAAATGGTTTCCCTCCCGAGTATTCCTACTCGGCTAAGGATGCACCATTCGGATCTTATTCAAAATGGTTTCCCTCCCGAGTATTCCTACTCGGCTAAGGATGCATCATTCGGATATTCTTCAAAATGGTTTCCCTCTCGAGTATTCCTACTCGGTTAAGGATGCACCATTCGGATCTTCTTCAAAATGGTTTCCCTCCCGAGTATTCCTACTCGGTTAAGGATGCACCATTCGGATCTTCTTCAAAATGGTTTCCCTCCCGAGTACCCCTACTCGGCTAAGGATGCGCCACTCGGATCTTATTCAAAATGGTTTCCCTCCCGAGTATTCCTACTCGGCTAAGGATGCACCATTCGGATCTTATTCAAAATGATTTCCCTCCCGAGTATTCCTACTCGGCTAAGGATGTGCCACTCAGATCTTATTCAAAATGGTTTCCTTCCCGAGTATTCCTACTCGGCTAAGGATGCACCATTCGGATCTTATTCCAAATGGTTTCCCTCCCGAGTATTCCTACTCGGCTAAGGATGCACCATTCGGATCTTATTCAAAATGGACTCCCTCCCGAGTATTCCTACTCGGCTAAGGATGCACCATCCGGATCTTCTTTAAAATGGTTTCCCTCCCGAGTACTCCTACTTGGCTAAGGATGCACCATTTGGATCTTTTTGAAAATGGTTTCCCTCCCGAGTACTCCTACTCGGCTAAGGATGCACCATTCGGATCCTCTCAACCTTTTTATTATGAAGAATTTCGGTAAATGCAGAGGATAACAAAGGATGACGTGTCACTCGCAGTGGCTCTCCCGAAGAACACATACAACCGTATCTTACTTAAATAAAAAACGTAACTATCACAAGGTAATTGGATAACAGTAAGAGTGCAAAATTAATCCAACTAGAGAAGTAAACACCGAAAGGATAAACATATATTTCATTAATCACCAAAAAAGGGGTAGAATCATTTACAAGCGTTCTTTAAAACAAAAACAAAAACAAAAAAAAGGCTATAACGCCCTAACCCCACAAACATTTCATTCTGTCGGATCCTCCCGAACCTCGACATCAACAACATCATCCTCCCCCCCATCTTCATTGGCCCCGGGGTCCACGCTGCCTTCAACGGCCGAAGCATGAAGAGGATTCTCCAAAACAGCATCCTCTGGAATATCATCAATAGGCATTAGCTGTCCTTGATAAACATCCTTCTCCATGTCAAAAATACTGCGGTCGCGCACATTATAATAATGCATTATTTGCCGCAAGCCGTGGAGAAAACCAACCTCGTGTTCGGCCAAAATTTTATCTTCAGCCGAAGCAAGAATCCTCTCCTTGGCAGCACGCTCCGCGTCCCGCTCTTCCCGGGCTTCGGCCAGCAGCGCTCTCAGCCGCTCGATCTCATCCGACTGAAGCTTAGAATCCTTCTCGGCCATTATTACCTTAGTATTTAAATCATTAACATTGGCCGAAAGGTCCTTAACCTCCTCCTTCAGTCGCCCGTTCTCGTCGGCCAAAACCATGTTTGCCTCCAACACCTGTTTGTTGGACACCTGGGCCTCCTCCAAACTTTTCTTCAGCTTCTCGGCCTCCCTAAGAGGATTCGCGAACATATGGTATGCAAGGGCCGAAGCCCTTGCCTGAAACTCGCAGTAAGCCGACCAGTTGGCAGCAGCATCGGCTTTGTTTAAGATGGCCTTCCCAGTTAGGGGTGAGCATAAACCCGACACCCGACCGTAAACCGAAAAACCCGAGTAAAAAAAGGCTTGACGGGTGGGTTCGAGCGGGTCAGCGGTTTTGAACGGGTAAAAAAATATATTAATACGGCTAGTGTTGGTCGGGATCGGTTTCAAATTTTTTTGCCCATCGATATCCGAACCCGACCGACCATGCGTGCAAGAAGAGGCTCAATTGCTAAACACGTTTCAATTTAATATCCTTTCTGTGACTTGTGTAAAGTGTAACAGCTGGAATCCAATACATGTATTCAAAATTTACGAGTTACGAAGCAAATTACAACTACCAAAGCAAGTAATTATTACTTGTTGCAGACCTTTAGAATTTAGATATCCGAATTGCTATACACTTAGAGCATATCAACCGTTCATTCAAAGATTTATATTTACACTTTAACTAAATCAACACTTCACTCTCAACACATTAGTATGCATTAGGACGAAGGCTTCTACAATGGTGAGGAACACGCGTGTGATCGTCGGAGAAGAACGATAGTTGCTGGAGAAGAGCTTTTGCAACAGCGGAGAGCACGCATCGCATACACCCTTCACCTTGGTCGCCGGAGAAGAATGTCAAACTATTGCAGAAGAAGAGAAGTCGAGGCCGTCGTTGAAGTGATCACAAAAGTCTGGGGCGATTTCACAAACCTTAAGCATCTTCTTCATCTCAATCCTTCTCCTCCTACTTTTTTGTCCAATTTTTTTTCCTCCAAATCCGAGTAGACCCACCCGAAGTTATCCGCAACCCGCCTAACCCGAAACCGATAAACCCGAAGAGTCTTACGGTCGGAATTGGGTCATGTAATTACTATGTTCGGTTTGTTTCGAATGAGGTTTTACGGTCCGAACCCGACCGAACCCGTCCGTTGATCACCCCTATTCCCAGTATCCGAGATGTCACTGGCACTCACCATCTTCTTCGGCCTAAAATCTTTGGCAAAAAAGCCCTCGGCGGTCAAGGCATTAATTGAAGACAAAGACACCGAAGCCGAAAAATCCAATGTCTTTTGCTTCAGCTTTTTAGCCCTTTCCTCTTCCGAAGCCTCACGGCTTTGGTGCCTTTCTTGTGATCTTTGTCCTTACTTCTCTTTTCTCCCGTCGGAGGGGGTACTGTATCCACTGGGGTCGGCCGAGGGGTCGGTTGCCTGGGAACGGGGGGCACTGAAGCAACACCAGACTTGTTCCCCGCAGCCTGGGCCAGATTCTTCCTAGCATTCCGGAAGGAAAGGACATCTCCTCCAACATCAGCCATGATACCTACACAAAACACTCAGTCATTGACAAGGTCTAAACATTGAAACACCAGAAAAGAAAGAACCAAAGCCTTACCACACATGTCGGCTAAAACAGAGGAAGAATTTAACAAAGCCACAAGCTGCCTAGCTGGGAGCTTTCGAGGAAGAGACTCAAGAAAGAGGAGATCCTCGCGTTCTGTTTCGGTCATCATGGATTTCAGAAACTTGTCATAACAACGAGGGTTTCGCTCCCAATAGAACGGAAACAGGGACTTCCCATTCATGTTGAAAAGATGGTTAGTCCCTATGTTTGGCCTAACAACTACCTTAAAGAAACTGGTTTTGAAATTTTTGTAAGAGGTAGTAAAGGACCGGAAGAGAGGCCTCTTCGGCTTCCTTATTAAGGAAACCCACAAACCATCTTTGGGCCGAGTACAAAAATAATACAAAAACACACTCACCGAAGACTCTACAAAGTTAAAAATGCAGAGAGCACGGAAGGCTTGGATAGCAGCCCACCCATTCGGGTGCAACTACGAGGGTGCCACGTTTAAAACCCGGAGCACCCCCATTGTGAAGTCATTAAAAGGAACCTTTACATGTAGGTCACGAAATACACAATCATACATGTAAAAGAAGTCCCTTTTCGACTCACCCTTCCCCATAAAAACAAATTCAGGATTCGGCTCTCGCCGACAACATTGTAACCCTACAGGACAAAACTCATCTTCGGCAATAGAAGACACACTACATTTATCATCATATCGAGACCAATAGGCCCCAACCTCCCCGTCGACCCAGGTATACCCTTCCAGGGTAATCGGCGAAAATTCCCTTTTCCCTCGAATAACCCGGGGTTTACGCTTCGGTTTTGTACCAGATGCCTCCCCTGCCGAAGAGGCCGAAGGGACCGAAAGGCCCATGACACTCTCACCCACCCCCTCTCGGACAGGGGACGAAGAGGGGGATGCCGAAGAGGAATAAGAGAAAGACGAGGACGAAGACGAGACAGTCGAAGACCCCTCACTAGAATCCCCACTAACCGAGGAAGAGGACGGAATGTCAACTACCCCGGTTCCCCTAAAAAGCTCACGGCCAGCCGAACTCATGATAATGGAAAGAAAAAGAAATAGCCGAACTCTCGTACCTTGGTTAAGACGAGAAGAGTGAAGCTAGAAGTAACTATTCGGCCGAGAGCAAAATAAGAAGATTTTGGTAAATCGTAAATACGGGTGCGAAGACGACATCCTTCACCCTATTTATAGGGCCCAGGCCCATAACGATCCAGAAACATCTGAATACTGTCAGCCGTTAGATCCACTAAGATCTAATGGCCTACAAAATGCAACACTTCGATCCCCGCCAAACCCAACGGCTTTTTTCTGCCATAAATGGCAGTAAGTTCAAACGACACGACAATGAGACACCAATCCCAATACAAAGCCTCTTCGTTACTCCTTCTCACTTGAGGCTAGGGGGCATGTGTACTGGTGGGGTATTCAGCAAGCATGTAGCTGAATACCCTCCAACACAACTCGGCCCACCCTCGCAAACAGGTAAGTGTTCGGCGTCTATAGTATAGCCGAACTCCCTCCAACACAGCCCGGTTCGGTTGGCAAACGGTAGTGTTCGGCAACTATATAGCCGAACACTATCGACCCATTAACACCCAAAAAGTTTAAGACTAGTATTCGGCACCACCAGGGCCGAACACCAGTAATAGTATAAAGTGTCATTAGGCGGTTCCTGACGACATAAACTTAAGGTTAGAAAGTAATTAAGCAACCTTAATTACCACGACCCCATGATCAGGAAGAGGTCAGGGCCCATGAGGGCCCAAGCCCAATAGGATAAGTATAAAAAGGAGATATGCCCTCAAGGTAAAGGAGGCTGGAATCCTCATTTATTAGATACATTAAATGCTCTGGGCTGAAATCTGACTTGAGTGTTGGAGTGCCTTTTTCAGGTACCCCCCACCTTTCGGACAAATACAACAGGCCTCGGAATAAAGAACATCAGCTGAAGACTCCAGTACTCTCAGACAGGAACACTACATTTTTGTTTCGTTTAGATAATATCTTCTTTTACTCTCAAAACTTAGAGAAGGCAAATTTTTTCCAAAGTCATTTTTTGGATTGGTATCTCGAGAGTTTGGAGCAACTGAAAATATCTAAGAATTTGTCGGAGATGGTGAAGAGGTTGCGTTTTGCTGTTGAGGACTTGGTGCATGTTTGGATTGCCGGTGCGGCAATCCAAACCTACGTTCCGGCAATCCAAACCTACGTTTCAAGAAGCATCAAAACTCATGCTTATGCAGTAAACCACCCTCGGACGTCGTGCTGCCGCAAGTCTACCGGCAAAGCAAACAGGCTCTTGAGGAGCCAACATTCTCCCCCATTAAAGCCTTAGAGATTTTTTAATTTTGAAAAATAATAAATAAAGTGGCGGCTATAAACCGCCACTTTTTTAAAATTTTATTTTGTTTAAATTTATCTTTTATTTAATTATATTTTTTAATTTAAAATTAAATAATAAATATAGTAGTGGTTAGAAAACCGCCACTATTCATAAAATAAACCGCCATAACTTGCAATTTAACACTGTTAGCTTCAATTTGACGGAAAAGGTATGATTGTAGTGTTTTTAATAATTAGATGACCTAATTAAACTTTTTAAAATTTAAAAATTGAGGGACCTAATTGAACATTCCTAAATAATTAAAGGACCAAATGTATAATTAAGCCTTTTTTTTTTGTACAGATAAAGGTCATATTTTTGTTGCTATAAGAAAAATTAAAAGTATATACATTTTTTTTGGGTACATAAAGCATATACATTAATATTATTCACAAATGATTTAATAAAATTCACGTCTAATAATTTAAAATTATGTAAAATCTGCTCAACAAATATTTAACAAATATTTATCATAAAATATTATCATTAATATTCTGTTGTCAAACTGGGTGAATTGCTCCAATTATTATTTAAATGATCACAATTTAACTTATTTTAACAACACTGCACATCTTATTTTATCCGCACCCTGCTCAACCAACTGAGCTAGACCCCTTGATAAAATAATCATTAATTTAAAAATTAATCGTAAGAAAGTAAAAGTAAATAATTATTTTAAAAATATAATTTTAATTTTTAAATTAATACTAAATTATCTCTTATTTTATTAATTTTATCTATTTCTATTTAGTAAATATATAAAAGATAATAATTATAACAATAGTAAATTATTATTTTAAAAATTAATAATCCTCCGTTAATGTTAAATAAGATTGAATCATATCAACGGTTACTAAGAAGTTAAAGTTTCGATCTAACGGTTCTAAAATGTTCAAGTAAAATTTACATAGTTGAATCAGATCAACGACTATTATGAAGTTAAATTTTCGATCCAACGACTCTAATAACTTCAAGTGAACTTATATATATATATATATATATATATATATATATATATATATATATATATATATATATATATATATAATATAGATAGATAGATAGATAGATATTTTTTAGTCTACATAGATATTTTAATAAATATATATGTATTAATTTTCTTATAAAATACTACCTCCGTTCTTATCTCTTGATGTTTTAGCTTCTTGTGTTTTTGTTCCGAAACTCTTGATTTTTCAAGTCTCATTAATTATTTTTTTCCACATGTACCCCTATTTAAGATGACCTAGATTTTTACAACTTCTTCCATTATAGATATTAAATGTATTTTTTGTGAGTAGTATTAAATGTTTCTTAAATTATTTGCATTAACTTTAAACTTCAAGAGATAAGAAACAGAGGTAGCATTAATAGTTATATATTCCAAAAATATTAATCACATAAATAATTTATCAAAATATCTCTTTTGCATGTGACAAAAATTATTTATAATTGACTTTATATTAAACCTTTTAGTTATTTTGTTCAAAATAATATAACAAGTATTATTTCAACACATTAAAAATGATTTTAACTAAAAACGAATATGCAAATTGTTTTAACTAGATTATACTATTTGTTTTCTCATAGTTTACAAGCGTGTCTAGATTTGTGCACTCAAGTTAAACAAGATGTTAGAGTCTCACAGACAATGTCCATAAGAAGATAAGAACAAGAGGAGAAAACAAAAAAAATATACGTAAAATTATGATAAAAAAAAGAGAATATTAATTTACATGTTTCAAAACTCAAGCGATCTATTTTTTATATTAGTTTTCATAAGCTTGTCAAGGGTTAATAAACAACCTTTAATTTTAAATCAATATAAATAAAAGATTAATAAAGTCATTTGATTGCAAATGCAATCATTTATTATCTATAAAATAATCTCCTTATATATATAAATGACTAAGATATTCTCTCATTTT
The DNA here is from genome assembly GCA_026413185.1 of Pueraria montana var. lobata. Lineage (NCBI taxonomy): Eukaryota > Viridiplantae > Streptophyta > Magnoliopsida > Fabales > Fabaceae > Pueraria > Pueraria montana. The sequence goes on from CM048646.1 coordinate 6,247,661, forward strand.
CTTGCTTCACTCTCCCCACTCTCTCTTATTTGAATACTCTCCTAACATGCATCTGGTTATTCTATTTTTTCCTAAAATTTCTCTTATCAATTTTTGTAACTACCTCACATTCATAATATTTTTATAACTACCTCCATTCACTTATTTTTCTATATTTTTTAAATACTTTTTATCAGTTTTTTAACTCTATTTTTTAATTCCAAAGATTTATCTCTTTCATAAATAATTTCAAATCCTTAATTCAATTTACTTTTCAATTTTCAAAGATAATTTAAAAAAGGCTTAAATACCTTTTTAGTCCTTGCAATTTAAGACTTTTTTGCTTTTCGTCCTTACAAAATATTTTTTTTTGGTTTTGGTCCTTGCAAATTATGTTTGTTTTGTTTTTCGTCCTTAAAGTGGTTTAGATAGCGCTTTTTTTACTGTTCAAAGCGCTATCTAAACTGCTTTAAGGACGAAAAATAAAATAAACATAATTTGCAAGGACTAAAACCAAAAAAAAAATTTGCAAGGACGAAAAGTAAAAAAACACTAAATTGCAAGGATTAAAAACATATTTAAACCTTTAAAAAATTAAAGTTACATCATTACATCTTCCCTTAACTTTTTTTTCTTTAAAAAAATATGGTTTCTAATTTATTTTATAATTATCTCTTTTTCAAAATTTCATTCGATGTGTTATATAATTTTTTTTTTCAAATTTTATACTCTCTAATCTTTTGAGTTTTTTTTAATATTTTTTATCTGATTTTCTAACTCTATTTTTTAATTTTGAAGATTTCTCTCTTTCATCAATAATTCCAAATCCTTGATCCAATTTACTTTTCAATTTTCAAAGTTAATATTAAAAAAATTAAAGTTACATCATTACATATTTCCTTATTTTTTTTCTTTTAAAAAATTATAGTTTCTAATTTCTTTTATAATTATCTCTTTTTCAATATTTCTTTCAATGTACTATATAATTATTATTTTTTCAAATTTTATACTCTCTAATCTATTGTTTTTTTAATATTTCTTTTATCAGATTTTCTAACTCTATTTTTTAATTCCGAAGATTTCTCTCTTTAGTCAATAATTCTAAATCTTTAATTCAATTTAATTTTCAATTTTCAAAGTTAATATTAAAAAAATTAAAGTTACATTTTTACATCTTCCCTTATTTTTTTTTTAATTTTATAGTTTCTAATTTCTTTTATAATTATATATTTTTTAAAATTTCTTTCAATGTGTTATATAATTCTTTTGTTTTTTTTTTAAATTTATTTCTATTGACTATATAAATAAGATAATGAAAATTTTAGTAAGCCCGTGCTAAAACACTAGTAATAATGAATTATAAAAGAAAATATTATCAAAAAGAAAATGTAAATGATATTCCGATATTGTGTTTAAAAAGAGAAAAAAAAATGAAATTATCTTTCCAATAAATACTATAAAAAAGGAAATGAAATATTTATCAAAAGAAAATAAAATAAATCTTTATCCTTACAATGATAACTATAAAAGGATAATAAAGTATTTTATCAAAATTATGAAAAAGATATATAATACTTAAGAATTATTATTATCTCTAAAATCAAACCCTATCAAATAAAAGTAATTACTATAATTTAAAAATATTACTTATAGTACTAAAAAAAATTAAAATCACAAAAAATCACGCGGGGGCAAAGCCTCCCAACCCACAACATACATTGGTTCCTGAATCCATGTATCATACATGAGATTATGACTCTCAAAATATTGAAGTAATATTAGAAACTTAATTTTTTTTTACCTTTTCATCTATGAATATCATCTCCATAGTATTTATTTGCAGATGATTTTTGAAATTAGAAACTTCATAAAGTCTAATAATGCCGACTTTTAATTTCCAATAAACTTTGCCTGAAACGATGTCTTCGATGAAACTAAACTTTCTCACCATGTTTAGCAATTCAACAATTCATCAATTTAGAAAAATAAAGATGATATGATATGTGATAAAATTTTGTCTTTGTAAATTGTTTTACCTTTAAATAGACGTGATAATTATGAATAAGAGTTTATTATGTCAATAAATTAATAATTTTAGATAGAATAAAATAATTACGACAATATTTATAAGAGATATCCCTTTAAATATAATCAATAAAAAATAATTATTGAAGTAATATATATTCTTTATAGATACTATTTTGGAATTATTTTTATAAAAAAATTAATTTCTCGATATATATTATTAAATCACTTTTTAAAAGTGCTATCTTTTATGTATTGACTATATATAAATTTACTTTTTATTGGTTTAATGGTTTTTTAAAAGACATAAGATTACGCCAATTTTTTATAGGTTCTTTATATAAATTTTATTTTTTATCTATTTATTTCTGGAAATGACTGTTATTTTTATTATTATTATTATTATTATAAAGATAAAAATAAAGTATAATTAAGCCAAACCAAAATTAAGTGCTGTGAGGGGTTTGCCGCCACTGCCACTGCCACTGCCACTGCCGACCCTCTCCCCCTTATAAATCGCGTCGCTTCAACCACTTTCATTAGCAGGCGAAACGCAGCGTTTCGTTCGGCAGCATGATACGGGGAGGCCAAAACTACGTTTCTTCCGCTCCGGTGTTCTCAAACGACGGGAAGCGCCTTCTCGTTTGCAGCGGCTCCACCGTGTCCGTCTTCAGCACCGCCACCGGCTCCCGCGTTTCGTCGCTGGAAGGCCACACCGCCGCCGTCACCGCCGTCGTGGTGGTCCCCACCTCCACGTTCTTGTGCTACTGTTGGACCGCTTCTGTCGACGGAACCATTCGCCACTGGGATTATTCCGTTCCCGAATGCGTCAATATTATCGACATTCGCTTCCCCATTTTCTCTATGGTAACAACACATTGCCAAAGGAACATAAGCATTTGTTAACTGTTATTGGCCTCGAAACCTAGTGTTTAGTTTTGATACATTGTATATCTCTTTTAGGTGGTGCCTTCGATATTGTCTCCGCTAGAAGAAAACGATGCTAATGTTTTTGCTTACGTGTCTGTTCAAAGTGGAAATCGGCAGGACAATCGCCCCAAGCCTCGTTATGGACAGATCAGAAAGTGTAATTTGACCAACTTTCGCTACCGCTATTTTAGCAACATAATCTTAAAAGAGGTAAATTTTGATCAAAATTCAATGAGCACATTCTGTTTCAATCTATCATTGGCATTTTCATGAAGTTTTGTTACTTTTATTTGGAGTCAAGTACAAATACCAAAGTGAGTGAGAGAGGGGACTGGCGAAAGAGTAATAGTCAAACTTAATGTCATTTGGACTGCTTGTTTTATATTTTTTATTTAGGAAGTTTTGTAATTAGAAAACCCCTGAAGGTGGTGATTTGTACTAATGTATCCTCTAACCAGAAATGATTTCATTTTTGTTCATCTGTTCGTCCTCAGATGTTGTTGGTCAACATAAGAGAATTCAATTTATTTATTATATCGGTTGTTGTTGTTGTTGTTGTTGTTGCTTAAGTGCATGGCACGTTCTCTCACTTTTTGACAGACCAAACGACCAGAATCTTTAACCGTTAGTCCCTCGGGAAAATTTTTGGGTATAAAAGACAAGAGGAGACTTCATATATGGAAACTTCCTAAAATGGACACTGATTCTGCTGTGTCTAAGAAGATTACCCTGCATCATACAAAGACCTTTACAGTTCTTGCATTCCATCCGACAGAGAGAACTGTGGCTGCCGGTGATGTAACTGGAAGAATTTTAATTTGGAGTGGATTTGGTGCTCAGAAGTTCCTGAACAGTAGTGGATTAGTGAATGGAAGATCAACGGATAAGGTAGATAAGGTTGGGGTAAGGGAAAATGATGATGCTGAATCATGCGCCACATGGCATTGGCACTCTTCTGGAGTGAGGCATCTATCTTTCTCTTCAGATGGAGCCCACCTCTACTCAGGTAAATTATATTGCCTGAAGTAAATAATAGAAGTCATTGAACTGGGGAATGTGTGTCTGAACTCTCTTATGCACGTCGAGCAATATAAGTTATTGCTTATATGGCTTCATTTGATATCAGGTGGGAAGGAAGGAGTTTTTGTGCTTTGGCAGTTACACACAGAAAAGGATTTTTTACCAAGAATTGGATCTCCACTTCTGTATTTTGTAAATTCTCCTGATCCATCATTTTTCTCAGTAAGTATTACTAATGTGTAGTTGAACATATAATATAATTAGAAGTCTCTGGGTCTATCCTGACAATTAGTTCATTATATTGTTTAACTAATTAGGGGTCTGCAGATATCTTGTGCAGATAATCAAATTCATATATTGAAGATGCCTTCAATGGAAATAGTAAGGTCTATTTCTGGTATCAAGGTTAGTTCCTATGTTTATTCTCTTTGTATTCTTAGTTCTCTGCTCACTATGTCCTAATATTATTCCTAATGCACATTGTTGAAAATCAGAATATTATATTCTGATTCTATTAATAATAGCGGTTTATAGGAACATAATCTTTAATTTAGAGGAAACAAAATATCCTCTATTTATGTGTAATTAATGAAATTAATCTATATAAACACGCATCTGCTGTGTACTCTAAAACACGATTTTCCCTCCATTATACTTTTGTTTTCTCCTATTTTAACATGGTATCTAGAGCCTGACAGAGGAATAACAAAAATCGTGCCCCACCGGGGACCTACTGTCCCCGGTGGACCTCTATGCTCGGCCTTATTTCGACGACCTGTTTTCGCTTTCCGGCGACATTTTCCCCCTTTTTCAGGCGCATTTTTTGGCAACCATCGCAGTCCACTGCCGGAGCTTCGGCGACCTTTCCAGCCGGTGACCCCACCACCAGCATTGCCGTCCACCGATCTACGCAACGGTGGTGACGGCGGCCTCATTGGAGATCCGACGCTCCCTCACGCGCCCTTCCTTTGCGTGCCAAACACCATTTGAGCGCCCCACTGTTACAGCGCGCGACGGCGCATGAAGGTGCCATTTAGGTTGCAACGTCACCAGCTTGGTTGCCCCTTCATTGCGCCCTTAACCCTGCAGTTTCGCCTCCATCAGAGTTGTTTTGCGTGCCTAGCTCTTTAGCCTAGGTTTTGCATACGTGTTTCTTTTGCAGTTGTTTGCTCACGTACGGTTTCTTTCCCTTGATGGCTTCAAAATCCTAGCGCCACTGTTGCAGTTGCACGTGTTTTGCTCGTATTGTTTTAGCCCGTTATGACCCTCAGGCAAATCTTGCTATTGATGAAGATTCTCTCTTTTTTTTTTTTTTCAAGTTTTAAATATTTTTGGGTCTTTACTAATATTGGTTTGAAGCTTCTAAATGTTGGTTTTAAGAAAGTCGGAACTTGCTTTGCTTGCCATGAATTTTCTTAGGCTGATGGGTATTCCAGCTCTCTGGCAATGTTATCTTTCTAGCAATATTCCCCGACTTCACCAAGATCCCAGAGTTGTCTTCAAAATATTATTTTTAGTGGAGCTCAATTTTTATGTTTTTGTTGGGAATAAATTTTCTTGTAACAAGCTGAGAGCTTAGTAAGCTTCAGCTTGAGGGGGAGTGTTGAAAATCAGAATATTATATTCTGATTCTATGAATAATAGCGGTTTATAGGAACATAATCTTTAATTTAGAGGAAACAAAATATCCTCTATTTATGTGTAATTAATGAAATTAATCTATATAAACACCATAGTTTTAAAACCCGGACCGACCCGGCCGGTCGGACCGGGAACCGGTGGTTAGACCGGGTCGAGTCGGTCATCGGACCGGTCATGCTTTCGACCCGGTCAAACCCGATCAAACCCGGGGGTTGACCGGGTTGACCCGGTGACCCGACCCGGTCCCTTTTTTTTTTTTTTTAGATTTTTTAATTTTTTTAAATTTTTTTTTAAAAAATTTTAATTTTTTTTTTAAATTTTAATTTTAATTTTTTTTTTAAATTTCTTGAAACGACGTTATTTGGATAAAAAATCAAAAGAAAGAAAGGTTTTGTGACTGTGACCGTTTGCCAAAACATTGCTTGTTGTGTCGTGTTTGTGAGTCTGTGAATTTTCTTCTTCAAACTTCAAAGTGCACACACATAAACCCTAATGCCATCATTTCAACCACATCGATCCACACCACATGATTCTATTTAATCCAACTTGAATGTTATTTTTAGTTAATTCTGTTTTTATTATTTATGAGTAGTGATTCTTAGGTAATTGATACTGTGATTTTATCACTGTGAATTTTGTTTGAAGAAGTGATGGTACAGTTGATAGTGTGATTCTATTATTTTAAATTCTGTTTAAACTTTAAAAAAGTTTAATAAGTAATTTATAATGTGATTTTATTACTATGAATATCAATAGATTTGAACTTGAAAAATGAGCTTGTGGAATTTTATTAATTTGTTATGTGATTTTTTTTTTTACTTTTTTAAGACAGGTATAAAATTTTCAAATTTTTTAATACAGACCGGGTCATGCGGGTCAATTAGTGACCCACCGGTTCGACCAGTGACCCAGTGCCTTGACCGGGTCGGTCACCGGGTCGGTTTTTAAAACTATGATAAACACGCATCCGCTGTGTACTCTGACACACGGTTTTCAGTCCATTATACCTCTGTTTTCTTCTATTTTAACACACATGAAAACCACTGATTTTGATTATCTGACATTTTAGAAATTATTTTCTTCATTGGAAAATTGAACTATTGACCATTTTTATAATTTTCTACTTAATATAGGCTTGCAAGCTTGAAGCATCATGGCCAATTTTAAGAAAATATTTGATTTTGACGAGGTGAATTTTTTAATCCACTTCCACATCAAACTATGCTGAGAAAATATAAGAACATCTATACTAAAGTGTCTTTACTTTCTGAATAAGATCCTGTTAGAACAGTGAAAATACAATTTTATTTTTTATCCATTTTATATATTATTTTTCCAGGGTGTTTGCATGACAACTTGCATTTGCTGGAACTTGATATAACCTTTACATTTTTTGTTTTTGCAGCCCCCTTTGTCTTCTCAAGATATATGTGAAGGCCTTTCCAGCCGAGCTGCCTTTGACTGCTCTTCTGGTTTAGTGGCTGTACGCACAGAGAACTATGGCATCCAATTCTACAGCTTGTTTGCTGATCGCGAAGTTTCTGAGGTAATATCTTTTTATTCAATTGTTTTTCCTTGAACTTCTTGGAATGGCCATTTTTTTTATATGATGAAATCTCAGTCCATTTATATTAATGTCTTAACATGCTTCAGATATATTTCATTATGTTTTTAAGTTCTCATCGTATTTTTATGTTTATACTTTATATTGATCTGGTGTTTGGTCAGGTATTTCTGCCTTAATTTATAATTACTTTTAAGGTGTGATAACAGCATGAATATTAAACACATCAAATGTATAATGTTGAAATTTGTTGTTCTGCAGGTTAAAGTCTGTGAAAGAAACCATCAACCAGTTGATGAGGTCACGGTATGTGCTAGTCACATATAATTTCCCACATCTTGTCTCAGCTTATAATGCATTTGATTGATGATTAATCCGTTCAATGGAATCATGTGGTTAAAGGTGGTGGTGAGCTTGGTGGAGCTGTCTGTTGATGGCTCTATGATGGGTACAGTTGAAGTCAAGCTTCCTGAAGATGGAATAGGAGGTCTTGTTTGTTTGAAGTTTTGGGATTTGGATGAAAACAAGAGATTTTCAGTATCCACCCTTATTTATGAACCTCACAGGTTTGTTCACGGATTATTTTTTCAAGGAAAATTAAAAATCTCAAGAAGCTTTATCATGGTTATATAAGTGGGCCCACATAATGTAGGCATAGAGGTAACTTAATAGAATGGCATGGCAGGACTTGTTCAATTGTTCAGTGTTGTGGTTGGTTTTTTGTAACTATTCTATAACTCCTAGAATTGCACTTCTACCTTGTCAAGCTGAACTTTAGGTGTGTAGCGCCTTTAGATATATTAGAAAGTGGAGTTGATGCATATCTACTTATTGATAGGGATGCTCGTATTTCTTCTGTTGCTTTCCATCCAACTTGTCCTATGGCTGTCAGCTCATCCTATGGTGGAGATTTCAAGGTAATTTTGGACAAATGAATGCTTACGATTTGCTTCTGGTGACACTTATTTACTTTTACATATTTCAGATATGGGTCTGCAAGGAAGAAATTCAGCAAAAAGGCCAGATGCTTCAGAATTCTGGTTGGGTGTGTCATGCTGTTGGGTCATACAAGTATATAATCCTACTATGATTGTTAGAATTAACCAATATTTGCTTTTGTAGGCTATAGATGTTGAAGAAAAAACCAATCAATACTTTACTGTTTAAGCTCTGCCTTCAATATGAAAACCCCAGGAACCTCTTATTCCTAATGGGTTGTAAACTTGTAATAAAGTGGATAACTTTATCGAACAAGGTAGTTATCATTTAAATATTGGAAGGGTCACAGATTATGGATATCAGATGAACATAGTCTTTCTCCTAGATTTCTTTTTAAATAAAACAAAGAGGATTAGTAGTGGCATTAAGTTCTCTTTAGTTTCCAGAGATTCCTGGCTGAACCCCTTAATGTGTGTAGTTGTTTTATTTCCTTCATTATTTTGTTGGTTTTGCACTTGGAAGTATTGCATTTTGTTGTAATTTGGCCCCTTGACAGCACTTTAATAATTTGCAAAATGAAGAACGTAATTGTATTCTTCAGCATGATGAGCAAAATATGATTTGGCTGCTGATTGCTTCTGTTTCAAATTAAGTTGATTATATGACTAACTCATTGTCATGATGTGGATACATTGTGCCTTTGCAGAAATAAAGCCATGAGAGCTGCTGCTTTTTCAGCTGATGGTTCTGTGCTGGCAGTTGCAGCAGACACTGTTATTACATTGTGGGATCCTAATAATAATGTCCTCGTTGCTGTTATAGGAGAAACTCCAATGGTGATCTTCTTGAACCCTGGTCATCCCTATTATTATTTTTATTACTATTATTATTATTATGCTTCTTCATACTAAAACACTTCATTATAAATGCCGTTCCATGTTTATAAATAAAACACGCCAACCCCCTCATCCAGGTGCATGTTGTGAAGTGTATAATTTGACTATTTGCTGTATCTGGACTTTGCTTAAGGATTTAAGGCCTGCTATTGGAGGCAGAAAAGCCTGCAATTATTGGGTCTATATCTAGCAGCATGCATCAAAACATCAAATACAGGACCAATAGAGTATGAAAAAAAGAAAAAGAAAAAAGGCTTTAATATATTTTTGTTCCTTGTAATTATGGTTAAATTTAATTTTAGTCCTCAAAATTGGTTAATTTTGGACCTTATTTTTAAAAAAAAAAATTCGCTATAACAATTTAGCGGTGATGTGGCATGCATCCAATCTTGTTATATCATCATCCTTTCTAAGGTGGCATATATAGATGCATGCCATGTCACCAGTAAGTGGTGGTAGGAATGATTTTGGAAAAATGTTATATTTATGAAGACCGAAACCAACAATATTTTTGAAGAATTAAAATGAAATTTAGTCATAACTACAGAGACTAAAAACATATTTTACCCAAGGAGAAAAACACATGAGCAAATAATTTCCTTTTGTTGTATTTGAGTGTTCATGCCTATATGATATTGCTTTTGAGTTATACATTTTAGGATTCATTAATTAGTACCTTTACTTGTTCCCCCCCTTATCTCTAATTTGTTGTGTTTTTTCCCAGCCTATTATGAGCCTCGTCTTTGCTGGAAAGTCAGATTATCTTCTATCTGTATGTCATGGTTCAAAACCACAGCTGTCTGTTTGGAGCATGTCAAAGTTAGCTGCATCTTGGTCATACAGACTCCGGATAGAAGGTTTAAAGATTCTATTTCTTTTCCTACGATGTACTGACTATGATTTCACATGTCGCTTGTATTCAATTTAAGAAATCATATATCATTCAAATTTCTACACTGTCTATCTTGCAATCAGTAGAACTTGTCTAAATTCTTGGTTGATATTTTTCACTTATGTTCTTTGCATATTAGCACATACTGTTTTATCTTTCTAAACTTATGACTACATGATTGGAATTGTGTTGATCTGACAGAATTTTGATGCATATTCTTACAGCTGTCTCCTCTGCTATAGATTTGACATATTTTGCTGTCCTTGCTCTCCTTCCCGAATCAAATTCAAATGAATGTACATTTAAAGGTGATGGGATAATCTTATTATTCAACGTGACAGATCCTGTTCCTGTGGCTTCCTGGTCTGTAACTAAGGTACAATCCCTTTACGTCTCTTTGAAAAATTCTGACTATAGGCCAAAAATTGAGTTATCAACTGTCAGCTTTGAGAATGTTTTTTAAATCCACATTGCTTGTACCCTTTGGGGGGTTTATTGTGCATATCTCGATTTAATGAAGAAATATATAGTATTTTAATTCTTAGTGTCTCCAAATATCTGTTATTACAGTGCGGGATTTAGTGAAACGGCATTCACCCTGAATAGCATCGCAGTTTTCACCATTTTGCCTTTTGCAGACAAAACCAGTGTCATCAATGGCAAATAGTGGTTCATTGTGGAAAAGAAAAAAACTGCTATGCCTTATGGCAGATTGTTTTGCAAACAAATAACAAACAGAAGTACAGCGGTCGATACATACGCACGCTCCCACACACTAATAGACAAAAATAGAATAGGCTACGTTATAAAAATAAAGACTAGAAAGAATATATTCATCCTCAATTCTTAAAAGTTGACATATAAACTAGACTCAAAATAGAGATGCAAAAGCATTGGGAATCCGAAAACAGAGACTGTCAGACTGACCAACTTGAAAATGAAACTGAAATAAAATTGAAATGAATGAATGATGAAAATCTTAGATAGAATAAAACAAAATAGATAAACATGGATTAAAAATTGTTTAGAAACAGAAAACTGAGTGAAAAAGGGAAAGAAATAATTGAATCTAAAAATAAAATAAGTCAATAAATGAAACACAAAATGGAATTCACGTCAATTATAAAAAATTTAAAAACAGAGTAGCTTAAGATAATTAGAGACTGATGTCTTTATTGAAGATGATGGTGCTCATTGGAAGGAGTGCTGGAATGGGCCTCCCTTGACAAGTGCCAGAGTGAGTCATGCTCACTGGTTGGAGAGAAGTAGAGAAACAGGGACTCTTGATTGTCTCTGTCATCTGCAGATTAAGTTAGGTATAAAGCCTTAAATTATCAGGATTTAGATTCCTATTACTAAACTATTACTAAATCCCTAAAATATTGGAATTTAAAAAGGCCAAAAAAGATAAAATTCAATCATCTCAAACCACCAACACCCACCATCCTCTGCCGTATACGCCATGGTAATTTTGGTTGCACATAGCAAAATGGCAAGACGTGCAACACCATTGATGGTGAATTGCCATTCTACCAAAATCTGCAACACTATCATCATAACACTAGACCAAACTGCCATAACGTAATGTTGGATATGGTGGTTGATGGTGGTCTGAGATGAAAAAATACTGGCGAAGATTGTTGTAAACAAACTTGTTAAATATGTTATGTTAACTGCTGATAGCAATATGAGTGCAAGCTAGTCTGTGCATTGCCTTTGAGATTAGAAACTAAAATTTTCAGTTTTATTTCCCCCCACTTTTGGCAATATTCAGGTATGCGTGATAACTTAAGAATAGAAATAGATAATAATTCAGATTGTTTAGGAATTGCATCGAAAAATATCTTCCAAAATTGATTTTTTCTTATATATAATTTTTTAACCTTAGTGCATGACTGAATTCTTTAGTATGCTTATGTTGCTTGGCTTGTTCTTTCTGTCTTTCTCTTTTCATTCAGGCCAAGGGAGGGGGGCTTTCTTTTCTCAAAGGAGATCCATCTGAACAAGCAGTTATTGATGGGAAACCATCACAGACACTGCTTGTATATATAAATGGAGATCATGAATATGTCATCTTTCATCCATATGGCAAAGAAGCCTGTGAGCTTAGTACGACTAGGCAGGATGATCTTGTGTTTGAAGAAACAGGTGTGAAGACTTTACTTCATCTGTTGTATTTTGTTCATGTTTGTACTGTTCTGCTGTGTATGGAAGAAGACAAGAAGTCAGGTTCAAGTTCAATCCCATTAATATGTGTATGACTGTATGTATTAGATGAAAGTGAGAGAAGCAAATCGTGCCCATACAATTAAATGAATGGTTAAGCTTAGATTTAATTGAAATGATCTTGATCATTCATGTTTAGTTATGTAGCCAAAATTAACTCCTCTAATGCTCTTACAAGAAACGTCCCATAAAGAAAGAAAGAATGAATGAGTTAAAATAGGTTGTATTAAAAAACTTCACGACCTTTTTGTTGTCTCGTATTTTAGTTTTTCATTTTAGTATGTTAGGTTGTATGGCAAAAAAGTCCTCGATAAATAGATTGTATTTTTTGGCCTTGAATTTCAGGACAATTTGGATACACATCAATTTATGGAGAGCTACCCAAGTCTGATTCGAAAAGGAACATGGCTTCATGGATTTCTTTTGCTGCTTCCGAGAGGCCTTGGGAGACCATATTTAGTGGACCATCACATGCGTTGCCACCCCTCACTAAATTGTGTTCGGAGTTTTTGGAGTCCCTGCTGGAGAAAAGGACAGCAACTGTAGAATGACACACTACATGCAATGAACTCCGTCAAGGGATGATATAGATACTAAAACCAAAATTTTCTAAAAATACATGGACCAAAAACATATTTTCCAATAATAAGATCAACAAAAGGACAACAGACTTTATGTCACGCAATTTCTACTTCTTTCAATTATTTGATTAGGGAAACGAATGTTTTAATAAATAAAAAATAGAAAATTAATTGTTTTTGAATGACATATTTATGTTAATTTGACACAATGTCATAAATAAATAATAGGGTAAAATATGTTTTTAGTTTCTATATTTTTGAATCAACCATTTTAATCCTCAAACTTTGAAAAATACTTGTTTTTAGTCCCTCTCCTCCAATAATGTTAATACTGTTAACAGAAATACAGTTTTCGGCGGCTATAAATTGCCATAAAATACACATTTCTTATGTGTTTAAACTCAACATCATTGACGGCTAAAAATCGCCACAAAGATTATTAAAAAAAATAGACTCAAACTCAACGAGAAGTCCGTCTCTTTCATTACTAACGACACATTATGTGTCTATTTTTTTAATAATCTGTGACGATTTTTAGCCGTCGATGATGTTGAGTTTAAATACAAGAGAAATGTGTATTTTGTGGCAGTTTATAGTCGTCAGAAATTATATTTCCGTTAATAGTATTAACACCATTAGAGGGGAGGGACTAAAAGCAAATGTTTTTCAAAGTTTGAGGATTAAAATGGTTGATTCGAAAGTACAGAGACTAAAACTAAGTTTTTCTGAAAATACAGGGACCAAAAATATATTTTACCCTAAATAATAATAATAATAATAATAATAAATAAATACAAAGTGGAGAGACTACTATTAGCAATATTCATATGTATTTTGCATTTTAAAGAAATTAATAATTTAAATTACTATATGGATTAAACAGCTGAAGCCATATGGAAGGTACAACACTTAACTCAGTAATATTGTTCAGCATCAGCCTCATTTTTATTTTTATTTTTTAATTTTGTTTACAGAATCAGCCTCATCTTTAAAATAGCATTATTGCATGTTATGCATAAACAAGAAAAAACATGAGAGAATTACTACACTAAATATTTTATATACAATTAACAAATTTCACAATTACGATCTTAAAAATACCTTATCAGGGTCTAAAATGACTTTCACAGTGTAAATCTCCTTATATATATACAAGTATAAGTTTATTACTTAAGAATTTTTACTGTTTTTTTTTTCTCCAACGTAATGAGTTGCTTAAATTGGTCCAATTGAAATCATTTATTCTTAAGAAATTGTTAAACAACATTGCTTAAATAAGCAAATCTGCTAAAATAAGCAACGCCAACTGACTTAATTCAATGCTAAAATTAGTTAAGTACTATTGCTTGACTCTAAGAAATTGAGATAAACAACCCGTTGAAATTGATATTAGAAAATGTCTACACGGGTCCTCAGTTTGAAACTTTGAATATCTCGTGAAATCATATGACATGCATATTTAAGGGGTTAAAAAATAAAGACATGTTACCAAATGTATTATAAACTCGTATTCGTTGAATAAAACACAAGATAATGTTTTTTTATTTTATTAAAATTTACCATATATTATTTTAAGTTATGCTTCTTCCGGTTCTTTTATAAGACCCAATTAATTAATTTACTAAGATTAAAAAAATTAGTTAATTTAGTTAATAACATTAAATTTATCCTAAATTTATGTTTTATTTTTAAATTATCCCTAACCTTAATGAAACATACTCTTATTCTTTTTTCAAATATTTTTATTAATTTTAGTTCTTTCAATCTCTTTTGTTATTAATATATTTATCACTTTAAATTTTATTGACTACGCATGTGAATAGTCAAAGTAATAAGTTTTTCAAAATACTTGTATATAAGACAAAGTTAAACTCCTATAGAGCTTAAAACATTAATGTATTTCACTTACTATTTGTTGAACTTAGAAAAAATACTCATAATTAAGAGTATTTTTATATAAAAAAAAACATAATCAATTAATGTAAGAGACATTCTAGATTGATTTTTATAAAAAAGAGCAAGCCAAACCTCTATTTTAGTTCTTATAAAAAAGGATTGGCATATTTCAAACAGCAAATGTGTTGTTTCACATAAGAGTCACTGTTAACTAGTTTATCTAAGAGAAATGTTAGGAATACATTATTCAATGCACTCTTTTGAACATCCTCTCTTATTAATTGAAAATTATTGGAATTTTTTTATAGTTTTTTTTATATAAATTTTAACTAATAGTAATGTGTTAGAGAATGAGTTATTAGCACTCCTCTTATCTAAATATTACAAAAAAAAACTCCTAAATGATTTGTCAAGTTTTCATAAATTATAGCAAGAGAAGTGTTAACAACACTTTCTCTATTATTAGTTAAAATTTATTAAAAATTATAAAATTATTAATGAAGCTCATTAGATGAGAAGCGAGACTTATAAATTTTCATAATTTCTAATAAATTTTAATAAGTAATAAAAAATATGTTAAAAATTATATTAAAAAGTGCACTATCAATATTTTTGTTATCATAATGATAATTTTGATTGGTTGATAGTGTAAAGATTGTTCACATTGATAGTATATAATTATTAAATTTAATAAAAAAAATATGTTAAAATATATATTATTGAAAAATGTGTTATACTATTATTAGCATTTCTTATTACTAGTTGAGTGTCCTGTGTGATGCACTAACTAATTGTTAAATTATTTGAATAATTTATATGAGTTTGTTATAAAACACTCCCTCAGTTTCTTTCTTTTTATATGTCGTTTAAGGTTTATTTGTAGAAACCAATGAATGTATTAAATTTTTTTCATTCTAATAAACTGATTATGGGATTTCCTATTTTATCATTTTTTTCATTTCTACTCTACAATAAATGCATGTGTAGATTCATTGAAGATTAAGAGAGAAGTAAGAGTATAATTGATAAAAGAATAATTAATGCGATCTTGAACTTTGCAAACGACAAATAAATAGAAACAATTTTTTTTCAAAAATACAACACTTAAAAAGAAACGGAGAGAATATATAACATAATTCTGCAAACTGTTGATTGCAATTTAAAGTGGATTAATAACAATTATTTCTTTTAAATCATGCACGGAAAAATAGTTATAACAACTTATTATGAAATACTTGCTAAAAATATAAGGATAAGAGGTTGATATATAATTAAAAAAAATAACGCATTGATGTTGTAAGGGTAAAAAAATTATTATTATTTTAATTAATAATCTATTTCTTTATTTCAAATCAAGCAAATTTATAATTTTATTTCTACTCTATTTTTTTATTTTATTTTCCTTCTCTACCAAACCAAACATACCAAAGCATGAAAAGGTTTTACTACCAATGCCTCTACTGTTCCACATAGATATTCATGATTTATGTCCTATTTGGTAGAGAAGAGAGAAATATAATAGATGAAAATAAAATGGATGAATGAAAATAGGTGAGAAATAAAATAGAACTAAAAGTGTTTAGTTAAAGAGAAATAGATAAAATATGAGTGAAAATATGTAATAAATAATACAATGGACCCCACAAATTTTTAAATTGTTTTCACTCTAATCCTTTGTTTGGTTATTATAGAAAAGAGAAGAAAGGAAGAGAATTGTGTGAAAGAGTAGTGTGCATGACTGCATGTTTTATTTTTATTATCAGCAAAATTAATATATTATATATAATAATTGGCACCAATGATGCCTGCAAGTACATCAGTTTCCCCTAAAAAAATCTCCACTGACTTTGTTGGTTATGAAATATTTATGACCTTAAAGATCCATAAATACTAAAAAAAAACCAAGCATACAGGGAGTCCTATTCTCCTACAATTACGGTGCCACCGCGCACCGTCCCAACAAACTGAACCTTAATACATACAAATTTGTTCCCAACCAAAAAACATACATCCAAGACCTTTAACTGAAAAAGCAAACCCTGGCACCTCACCTCCAAAACCAACCCCGTTGTCCACTGTGAAACCAGTAAAATTCCTACGGGAGCAGCATAGTAGCCTCAAAATCAGAACCAACGCAATATATCCCTATTTTCTTTCCCTATTAGCCACTGACCCCATACAGATTAGAAGATTCATTGACCAATCATAAAAAATATTCCAGCACCTCCTTTCGGAACAGATATCCATTGCACGGAATTTAACCAAATCTACCACTTCATCCGCTTGTATCTGCTAATGGTTTTAAATCGCGGTTGCGGACATTGTAGCTACTGCGATGCAGATTGCGGTCGTTGTAGCGTGAAGTTATTAAATGTTTGCACCAGATACTAAAAATACTTATAATTCTTTATATATATTTTATTTACAATGTTGTATAAAGCTTCTATGCATTTTTTTAAACTTTTTCTAATCTTTATGCATAATTTAAATTTAATTATAATTGAAATAATAATATTATAGATAAACATCTTAAAATTTATTATACTATAATTATTATCTTGATAATATAATTATAGGTAATAAAACTGTTAATTTATATAATATATTTACCTTTCAGCTTACATTTTAATCCACCATTTATTTGTTTACTAATTTATAAAATAAATTAAAATTAATATTTAAGAATGTACAAATTTAAATTAAAGATATAATGAGAACATGCGGCTAGTAATATTAAACAAATCTGTTAGCAAAAAAAAAAGTAACATTAAACAAATCTATTAAACAAATTAAAAATAAAATAACTAATTGCCCCCTTTTTTTTTTCACCGAAACCATCATCATCCCTCTCTGTATTTTTCTTTCCACGTTTTATTTCATCCAGAAGCCACCATATATCTTCCCTCATCAGTCATCACCCACCCACAACCATTCAGCTTCAGCCATCCATGGCCATGGCAGCCCGCAACCCTTCTACCATAGATGAAACAAGTTGCGAGCAAGAAATCAATGGGCACTAGTGTTTACCATAGGTGAAGATCGAAAATTGAAAGAGGCAAGGAGGGGAGATGAGAAGTAAGAAAGGAGAATGACTCAGAGAAGAAATGTTATATTTTTATTCTTCAAAACTGAAATTGATTCTGTTGGGAACTTCTGGGGTCTGGAATTTTTTATTTTGACTGAGAAATTGAATGGAACATGTGAAAGGAAGTTGCAGTCGGTCAAACGGCGGTTGCGGCTGGTCGGACGACAGTTGCGGTTGATCAGACGGTGTTGCAGTGGCTGATGCGTCATGTTACGGTTATAATGCGGCTACGTTGCGGCCGCTACGGGTGATTTCATATCACTTCGCGATTGCGGCTTGATGCGGTTGCGGAGAGGACCACAACATCAACATTGCAGCTGCATTGCACGTTGCCACTATTTAAAACCATGTATATGCTCTTCTCTAAAAATAGCCCCATTCCTTTTGAGCCATAGGGACCATATTACTACCATCCACACCAAAAGCCACAATTTACCACCAAACCCACACAAGTGCTGCAACAAATGGACTGAGGATTCTTTTGGTAACACCGTATGCACACCAATAAAACGATAAGTATCCATCCAAATTGGCCAAGCAACTTGGCTTGTAAAGAAAAGATGATCTGTTGTTTCACCTGCTATACCACAAAAAGGACATAGAGCTCCATTACCCCCTGCAAGAATATTACGTTTCACTGGATTGGATTTTGTAGGAAGTCTATCCAACAAAAATCTCCAAGCAAAAACTGAAATCTTCGAGGGCACCGGTACACTCCACAAACACCTGTATAGGATTTTCTCATCAGCAGCCATAAGGCTTACTTTACTACATACTTTCCTGATTCATCACCAGTCCACACCCAAGAATCAAGCATTCCTTGATTTGGCAGTTTTGATTAGATAACTTGCATGAACTCTTCCACTTGCTGTTGCTCCCATTGGAACCATGATCTCCTCCACTGTAAGTCCCAACGCCACTGGTCTTGTTCCCAGAGACCACTCTCAGTAATACTTCTTTACTTCCTGACGCTGTTTGCATATAATCTAGGAAATCTATATCACATAATCTCTCTCCACCCTCCCAATTATCCCCCTAGAAACTGACATTCCCCCCATCACCTACTTTACATTCCAAACTTCTATAGAACCACCATTCTTGATTCCATGGCCCACAAACTGACAACACATCCCTCCACCACAATGAGCATCCAGCCCCATCTATCAACTCTTCACCCCTCCTCAAATTACCATGTTTTGACTCTAGGACTTTGCACCAAAGTGAATCTCATCTTTTTTTTTTTTTTTTTTGAATTTGGAGTATCTCTCTATCGAAAGTCAAAATCTAATCTATCGAGATACGAATATCCATTTAAGGGACTGACTTCTCCGACAAATATTTTTCCATAATGTGAATCTCATCTTTATTTATTAGTTAAAAAAACTTTAATTCAAATATTTTTTCTTTTATTTCATTTCTTCTATTTTCTATCCCCAAATAGTATTCCGCACGCGCGTCTTGGTGCGCTGGATGTTGGACGGGTATCGCAACAAAATCCCTGGGGATCCGTACTTTTTCTGCATGGTTGTTTTTTGGTCGTTTCTAGGGAAGTTAATTTGTACCACCTCCCCGACGTTGAGTATGGTACCTTTTTTTGGTGAGCTTGAGGATCGTATCTTCTCCTACCATTGTTTGTTTGTTCTACACATGGATATTCGATTTAGAGGAAGGTGAATTGCCATGTTTCTTTGGAAGCCTATTAGCATCTCTCTAGAAGTCTCTTCTTTCTCATTTTCCCTTTATATATGACGTTTCTATTTTACAAATTACTTCTTTCACAGGTTGGACTAGTAGTGGTGGAAGTCTAGAGAGATTTTTGTGCTGTTTCAATAATGAAATGTATAGTGATCACAATTGTGCAAATTAGTCTAAACCGAATGAAGTATGAACTGATCACAATTTATTCAATAATTAGTTCAAAATTTGCCTTGGAGAAATTGTGGAATTTCATATAGTGAGATTCAAACCTTGATTTTCATGACTTGGAGTGGATCAGCATTCTAACCAATATTCCATTGACTTCCTTTTCTTATTTATTTTGCAAATTTACGTATATAATGGTTCTTTTAAATTAATTTAAAAATCAATCTGACATGATTTTTCGTAAAGTTCATGTTATTTATTAATTAATATATTATATAGTATTAAAATGTGCAAATTTACGTGTGTGTGTGTCTATATATATATATATATATATATATATATATATATATATATATATATCCATGTATTTTTATAATTAGTTAGTTTATTTAATTTGCTCTCAACTAAAATATATATTTTTAATTTGAATACTGAAAGACTGAAAGTAGTTAAACAAAATAATGTTAAAATGACAAGAAATTATATAATGTACTACGTATCATATATTTTTTTTCCGCCAATTATTTTTTTTCTGAAGGAGAGAGAGTAGTATTTTGTAATTGAGAAATGATAGTGACACCCTCTCTGTTCTCTAACACTCTCCTTATTTTGGTGGATATCACTTATAGATTTGGAGAGAAAATCATTAAATGATAAGTGAACTTACTAAAATTAATGATTTCTAACAAATTTCAACTAATCACATAGAGAGTCTTGGAAGGTGAGTATTAGAGAGAGTGTCGCTAGCATTACTTTTTGTAAATAATTATTAATTTAATAATAACTTCTATGATAAATAAACTTTGGTAAATGCAACTAGTGCCTTAAGGGCACTGGTTAAGGAACTAAAAGGAAAAATATTTTTATTGGGAGACGCAAAACTGTGTTGTCCATGATTTTTTTTGCGCTCTCCTATGATTTTCATAATAAATACTTTCTTCTTTTAATTTCTTAACCAGTGATTGTTAGCAAGACCCATAAACTTTAATTTAAAACTTAAAAATTCGAGCCTGCAAAAATATATTAATAGCGACGGACAGTATTAACATCCTAAATAATAACTTATCTCACGTATAAAGGACATCGAAATAAATTTTTCATAAGATAAAAAATGGTAACTTATAATCTCCGCCCTCCGAAATCCTAATGTGGTTCGAATTTGTAAGACCGGTATGCCATGGTCAAAAGCTGTCACTCCCCAGTCCTCAGGCATATGATATGGCTAGAGTAATGCTTTTAATTTACTACTACAATAACATTGAGATGATATTTGCCATTTATTTAAATTGTATATGATTATAGTTTTTTTTTCCCGTTAAATAATTTCTAGGGGTGTATCAATGACATATTAGGATGGGTTAAATTTATTCTACGTTTAGATCTACATTTCGATAAGATGAACTTTTTAAATCATATTGTCCTTAAATTCAAATCAATTGATGATATATAGATTTAATTAATTAGATCAAGTTTAAAAAAGACGGAACCTAATTCATTTATTTAAAATAATAGTATATATTTTAAAGTAATTAGGTATGACTTTTAAAGTAATTAGTGTAAAAGTTAATAAACTCATCATACATGATGATTTGTAATTAAATAATAGTGTAAAAATTTGTATAACTTTTTTTCTCGTTAAGGTATCTGAAATATATCAAAATTATGCTCGATCTATTATTAAAATATATGTCATACAACAAGGGCTTAAATAGTATATCAAATGTCAAGAAACACAATAATGAGGGCTGCTATTTAATACGAAGGCTCTTATGGACGAAAGTACACGTGTTATGCTTTTTAAAGTGAGCAAGTAATTATTTGGATTTAACAGAAATCAAAAGAAGATTAGATATTAAATAACTAACCAATTAAAAACATTCGTCAGTTTTTGTGCGGTCATTCTTCGTAAAATTAAGCATTTTCCAATTTTTAAAACATGATAAAAATTAAACCAAAAATAACACAATCGTATCTTAATTCTCAATCTCTTCCCGCTGTCTCCTTCCCGAGTCATTGTTTCTTCCTTATCAACAACTAGTCACAATGCCTCGACTGATTAAAAAAACAGTCACAATGCCTCGTTGCGAACGTAATAGCAACAGATATTAACAAGAATGAAATGTGTTAAAAACTAAAGAAATGACCATTTTCTTCATTAATTCTAGAATCAATCTAGAAAATATTAATTTCAATATTAGTTTATTCTATGTCAAGGAACCAATCTAAGATATTAATAAATAAAAAACTAAACAACCAATATTAATATTGATATTAAAAGATGGAGTTAAAAAAAATCTAAGATATTAAAAGCAACCAATGTGTTCAAAACATTTTTTTTACTGGTGCTTATTTCTTCATTTTCTCTTTGTTCGCTCAAGAGAGTTACATCCCGTCATCCAATTTCCCATTCCCCTGTCCGCTATTTCTTTTTTTAGCAAATTACAGTAATATTTCCTGAAGTTTCATGTAATTACATAAGTATCTCCTATTTTTTTAACCATTACTTTCACCTCCCCTGTAAGAGGTGTTAGTTTAAGATTTGAGGGGATGTAGTGTAATGTTTTCAAACTTAAAGGGGAATTAGTGTAGGAAAATAAAAAAGTGTAGGGTTATTGTATAATTTGATAAAAGTTCAAGGAATCACTACAAGAAAAGCGCTAATTACCGACGGAAATTTACCGACGGACTAAAATCCGTAGGTAATTTTAATTTACCGACGGAAATTTACCTACGGCCAAAATCCGTAGGTAATTTTAACTTACCGACGGAAATTTACCGACGGCCTTTAAATCCGTAGGTAATTTTAACTTTTCGACGGAAAGTTACCGACGGATTTATATCCGTAGGTAATTTTGTAATTACAGACAGAAATTTACTAGCAGATTTTTGTCCGTAGATAATATAAGCCTTTGGACAAATTTTCCGTGGGTAATATATGGAAAGTTAAATATATGTTAGATTTGCATATATGTTAAATATGGAGTTGTTATTAATTTTTTAAAATATAAAAATTGAAATATATATTATATAAAAATATAGATTAAATGATAAATATATAGTATAATTGATTTTTATAATATAATTTCTAAATCTACTCTTAATTAATTTTAAATAAATTGCTATATAAATTATTTTAGCTTTAAATAAATTACTCTTAATTATACTATAAATTAACATATGTAGTTCACCTCTAATTTAATTCTTCCCTTGATTCACAATTTTTTGCTAACCATTTGCGTAATCACCTTCATATGATTAATTAATTCTATAGTTAAATCCCTTCTATGATATATATATATATATATATGTGTGTGTGTGTGTGTGTGTGTGTGTGTATTCCCCAGGTTGAATTTCGTATTCCATTTATAGCAGCTTTTTCTTATTAAGTAATCCTATATGTTCATCTTCATTGTCATCTGTTTGGTATGTTTCAAAGCAGATCTAGTCCAGGAGAAAGATACGATGTAGATCGAAAGATCTCAATGTTGAACCAAATAACAAAAGAGCACGATGGTCGAGTACTTGCAAGCACTTCGACGCTTAAGTTAGTGTGTGAGTATGAAATGAAGAGTGGATAATGAGAATTGGACCAGTTTGACACCTCATACCAGTGGCGAATCTTAATGGTGATCACCAAGGGGGAAGGGGGGCCAAGGCACCCCCCCCCCCCCCCCCCCCCCCAAAGTTCTTACAAAATTCATATATATATATATATATATATATATATATATATATATATATATATATATGGACATTTTGGATGATGAACACCTTGCTACTGCAATAGCTAATTAAGAACAAGCAAAAGTTAATCGAAAAGACGCTAAGTATTGCTCGGTCTGACCCAAATCTAATCCAAAAACATTGACAACACACATATATATATTTTAAGTATTTTTAAAATTATTTATTTTTAATTACTAATATTTTAAGTCATTATAGATAATATAGAAAATTTTAATTTATAAATTTTTAGTCATTGGAAAAGTATAAAGAATGTAATATTTACTTATTATTATTATTATTATTATTATTATTGACACTTTTATGTTAATGTTGATCTCTAAATTTTTATTTTTGATAACATAATAACATAAGCTGTTATGGCTAATTTAATAAAAAATTTCTATTAATGTAGATTTTTCTATTAATTTTGGAATTTTGTTGCAAATTTTGTACCAAAATTTTATTGAAATTTTCTATAAGAGAAATGGTAGCTAGCGACACTCTCTTTTAGACACTTTCCCTATGATTGGTTGAAATTTATTGTAAATTATCAATTTTGGTGGATCTAACATATCATTTAAGGATTCTCTTTTATGATTTAGCTGTGAGATATACCAAAATGGGTGATTTTTATAAATTTCAATCAATCATAAGAAAAACGTCTAAGAAAGTCTCACTAATAATATAATTATTTGCTATAATTATAGCAAATATAATTATTTCCTTAAAAATTCATTGAAAAGATCATAAAAAACTTTTTTTGTGTATTTTTATACAATTTTTTTATATATATTAGAGAATCAAAATAATAATTAATTAAACCTATATTATATATTAATAATTTATATAACATATATATATGTATAAAAAAAGAAAAAAGATATAGGCAAAACTTTAGTGCGTGAGACTATTATTTAAATTCAGCATTAAATTATTAATTTTAAAACAACAAATTTTTGATAAATAATATAATAACAAAGTTACTACAATTTTTTATCAGTATATATTGAAAAGATTACAAAGTTACAAGTATTAGTAAGATATTATTAGTAATTACTAATTATTCAGTAAACAAATTGTGGGTGCCAGTATAATTCAATAGTTATAATAATGAACTAGCAATTGAAAATAAAGACCAATTCAAGGTGAAGTAAAACTCCTCAAATGTAAACCCACCGAATTATTTAAAAAAAAAAAAAAAAAGAGCCCACCGAAAACAAATACCAGTTGTGGTGTGCAGTTTTACACTTTGGAAACCTAAACCCACGAATTGAAGTGCAGTTCATAGCGTTACGTACAGTCGCGTCTCCCCTTTCCTCCTCCCTCTCACCAGCGGCGTCTGGCAACTCCAACCAGTGTCCTCCCTCTCACCAGCGTCACAGTCACGTCTCCCCTTTCCTCCTCCCTCTCTTCGTCCTTGACCATTCCTCCCACATCCGCATCCTCCTCCGCTGCAAATCTCAATCTCAGCACTTGTTTAAGCACTTGTTCGAATTCAAACTTCTTCTTTGTGGTGCCTACTGCATTTACTTTCTTCTTCTGTTTGGGTGTTTAATGGTTTGTGGTTCCTCTTATTTCCATAAAGATTGATTTGCATTTAATTTAAATTTTTTTTATCTCTGTTTTGGTTTTGAAGTTTGTGGTGGTTAAATTCGCAGAGGAGGATATAAGGGCACACAACATGTTTGTTGAAGGTCCTAACTGAAAATTTGCAAACTGATTTTGAAGGTATTCTATTTTATTTCTGTTGTGTTCTGTTCTATTCTGAAAGTTTGTGGTGCTTAAACTTGATTTTTTTATCTCTATTGGGGAGATGGAGACCAGAGCTGAGGCATTGGACAATTATGTGGTGCTTTTGGAGAAAACCAATTATCAAAATAGTGTTATGTTAGATTGGGGTGCCTTTTAAGATTTGGGTATTGTCAATAATGTTTGCTCTGAAATGGGGTTTAAAGATTGAATGTGGAAATAATTCAGTTTAGTTGATTTAGTTTTTGGTTTAATCAAATTCATTTACTCGGTCAAGCTTTTCAGCTTAATTTAATTTCTGACAGCATGACTTATGTCTTATGGCTAACTAGATAGCATGTTATTTATGAAGTTTTATTTTACTTATTTGAGTGATTTTCATAATCTTCATTTGCAGCTTTTGTTCTGTTCCTGACTTGAGACAAATAGCAAGAATCCTTAATGACCTCATGAGGTAATCAAGCAAGAATCCTTATAGCATAAGCTAGTTTTTCTTTTGCATCCTAAGGTTAGTTTTGTTCAAGATAGTCTATATTTCAGTAAAATTTGCCCTGCACAGCCTACCCTGCACATGCCTAAGCCTGAGTATTAATTAATTAATTGAACCTGCATGCAAATCAGCTTTTGATGGTCTGCATTGGGTCCTTACCACATTGATCTTAATGCAATTTTGACCTTAGATTTTTGTGCTGATTGATTTTGTTATTATTAGTTTGAAAGCTGAGCATAATTTACCTTTTCTACTCAGCTGATTATAAATGGTAATTTTCTGGAAAACCCTGCTCCTGAATTTGGATAAGCATCGCCCACTCAGTCAATTGCCCACAGATATCCAAACTGAACCATCACATCCTTTAGTATTCTTATCTTAACCTATATATAATATCTGAAATCGTTCTCTGCTGTGTCATTTTGACTTATTTTTCCTTTGCCTCCGTCTATACAGTGAGGTCACCAGCTGATAGAATTGACATATTCTCTCGGATCAGAGCTAAATCTGGCATAAATAGTCAAATAGTTGTGTTAGATATATAAACTTCGGTTAGAGATTTTAACTCGTGCAAACTCTAGTTTGTTAATTAATATATTAAAACGAAACTAGCTAGACAAATATATGACCAAACACTGGGTATGGGGCTGAAGGTTTACTAGGTAATAATGAGACTTTGGCAAGTGTATC
Organism: Pueraria montana var. lobata; assembly: GCA_026413185.1. Classification (NCBI taxonomy): domain Eukaryota; kingdom Viridiplantae; phylum Streptophyta; class Magnoliopsida; order Fabales; family Fabaceae; genus Pueraria; species Pueraria montana. Next base: position 6,273,853 of record CM048646.1, read on the forward strand.
AGAATAATTGAAATAGTAAGACATTGAGTATCATTTTCAGGGACAGAAAGGTAATTAGGAATTTCACAAATTCATGCATTTCTACTAGGAACGACGAGAATGATTTATAATTAATTGAATTAAAGAAAATAAGAATTTAAATTAAAAGAAAATGATAAAAAAAAATCAGTTTCTAGGTTTTCTAATTAGCATGCAAGAACGCAAGTAAGTTGATTTAATTCAAATGAGGGAAAACATGATTGAAGTTAAACTTCATTTTCTTTCAACAATAATTTCTAATTTGGGTTTTTAATTCAATTTAATTTCTTATCTTTTTATTGGATTTTCTAATTTATTTAAATCCTAATTCTTTATGCAATCAAACCTTTAACCTAGTTAATAACTCTAATTTTTTAGGTGAAAATTAAATATAAATAAGCATTAAGAACTGAAACACCTAATGATAGTGGTATTTAATATGACTATTCCTTTTTTTTTTTTTTTGGTGAATATATGACTATTCCTATAACCCAAAAGATTGATAGGTTTAGTTTGTGTCTCAGAACACATTTATGAGATAAATTTTCTTTTATGAAATAGGTCTAAAGTTTCTAAGGGTGGCCAAATCTTAAGAAGAGCTAAGAAAAACAAAATTTTATTAAAATTCCCAAATGAAGAATCCATATATATTGCATGTTTCTCATCATATACATTGCCACTTGATCTTAAGATTCAAAGGCATATTTTGTCCTTCATTGCTCGTTAACAAATCAAAGTTTCTTTACCCATCTTTTAATAATATAGAAGTGCCAATTATTTTATCATGTTGATATTTATGTGAGTGTGACGTTTGAGAGTTTGGGTAGATACTTCTATCAATAAATTCTTAAAAAAAACACACACACGTAATTGCCACACTAATTTTAAATAAATATTTAAATTATCTTTTTCCACTAATTTGGAGTGGCAGCAAGTTAAATTTTAAGATTCAAAGGCATATTTTGTCCTTCATTGCTCGTGAACAAATCAAAGTTTCTTTATCCATCTTTTAATAATATAGAAGTGCCAATTATTTTATCATGTTGATATTTTTCATAAATTAACTTTATATTTTAATCAATTTTATTTGCAACAAAGTCCGGTCATGATATAAAAAAAAAATCTTTCTTTGTTAACAACATTAGTGCATGATATTTTATCTTATATCACTATCAATAATTAGTTCTATTATAAATAAATAAAAACTATCATTTCCTTCTATTAAAAAAATTATCCTTCAGATCAAAACTCATCACTTTTCAATCAAATAATTTCAACCGATCACTTTTGTATTTTAAGTTTGAACGGCCTCAAAGGCCACAAATTTTTTTTTCTTTCAAATTTTATCTTCTTTCAAAATCTATCTCAAATTTTGGGTTGGCCTATCCTATCTAATTTTATCTAGTCCAATGTAAAACTTGAATGCAATATTGGTTAAATTCAGTTTGGATAAAAAGCTAAGCATAACTTCCAGCCTATCAATTATTACCACCAACCAACTGATTATGTTAAATTATATAGACATAACTCTATGCCTTTCAGTTATTACTGCTGACCAACCAATAAGCAATTATGGTCATTAAATTTCCTGCATTTGAAATTATGACCTCTGGATCATAAGGCAACAACCTCACTGTCACATGTAGTCATATTGTTAGAACATACTTCTTATGATATAATTAGAGTATTTTGAGTAGGATCCAACCCAAGGTTAGAAGATTTCAGCACCTATGTAGAGCCTTAATTTATATTAACGTATTTTAGAGAGCTAATTGCTGCAACAATGAAATTAGTTGAATAGTGAAAATTTGCTTGTTCAAATATGGAGTTCAAATGATATGAATTATTCAATGATTTTCATCATTGAAAGAGGGAATACTTTGGGGGGAGGGGAATTGTTAAATTTTTCCTTAATAAATTATAATACTATCTTCTACTGCTATCATTGAACAGTGAAAATTTGGGTACCCTATATTCCACTAAAATGGTTGTCTGCCTTTTTCTTACATCCACGTTTATTTCATGCAGAGCTTCTATACTTGAGAAAGCCTAAAAATCAGTTTGGGATTTAATTTTAGAAAAGCACAAGGAATCACTTTTGGTATGCTAACTTTATTTATATGCATAAGAATGTAGGATTATTTGATTCATCCATATCAGAGACTTCTCTAGAATTTATTTATGGAGAAATTTCTTAACTAATTTGTCTCGTTGCTCATGACAGTTTGAGATTTTGGCCATTTGGTTACTGCACTAAACATTACTAGGAGACATTACTGCACTGCATAGCTGGACATACAAGGTAAGTTCTCCATTGTTATTTTTTTAATTGAAATTGAAATCTCATCTTATAATTCCAAATAATTTTTAATGATTTGTATGTTGCTTACAAATTGACCTAATTTGCTATCCTTCTTACATTGATTAGTGATATGCATATTTCTCTATGTTTTCGTTGTCTCTTTTTTATTAGCAAGTGCCTTAGTTAATGCATCCAGCCAGGTTTTGTATTAGATTAGAGGGACATTATATTCAAGCTATATTGTTTCAAATGAGTGTTTTATGCATTTTCTGTGTGTGCCATTTGTAAATTCTTCGACGTTGGCTAAATTTTATCAACAAAGAAGACAATGTAATTGAAAAATTAGAAGCTAAACTTAATTGTAAATTTACATAATTGTTATTTTCCATGTTGATCATTAAGTGTTTTATTAAGCCTTGGTTCACAAAGAGCATTAAGTATTACTTTTCTGTGCTTGTTTTGAACATGCTTTAACATGTGAAATTGTTTTGAATATACAGAACATGGATTCTTTTTCTATGAATCGTGGTTGGATGTACGATAGGTGTTATAGTGGTAGAAGAGGTTTGAAAGAATCTTTTGTATTGGGGGTTGAAGAGTTTGTAAACAAAGCTCGACAACACAAATATTATAAACTTGATGGGGGGATTAGATGTCCGTGCCTTAAATGTGACTGTACAAGGATTCTAAAGGATTAAATTGTAAAGGTTCACCTTTACAAAGTTGGGTTCAAACCTAATTATTGGATTTGGACTGATCATGGTGAAGAGATGACACATGTTGAAGAAAATTGTGTGGGAGCTTCAAGTAGTGATGTACATGTGGCTCAAGGGGAACAACTTATATCAATGCAGGAAATGGTGTCTGACGCTCTCGGGCAGCATGAGTCTTTTGAAGCACCAGAGTCAAATAACATGGAAGAGCCTCCAAATGAAGGAACTCAGAGATTTTATAATCTGTTGGAAGAGTCAAATAAGCCGTTGTTTGAAGGGGCTTCAGACTCTAAATTGTCAATATGCGTTAGGCTGTTAGCTTGCAAATCTAATTGGAACGTTCCTGATCAATGCTTAGAGTTTATTACACAAATGCTTTTGGATGTAACACCCATAAAGGAGACTTTGCCAAAAAGTTATTATGATGCCAAGAGATTAGTATCAAAGCTGGGATTGGAAGCTAAGAGGATTGATTGTTGTGTGGATGGTTGTATGCTCTTTTATGACAATGAATATGGAAAAAATGATGGAGCATTAGTTCAATGCAAATTTTGTCACAAGCCGAGGTATCAAGATTGCAACACTGGAACAAGTAACAAAAAACAAGTTCCTCTCAAGGCAATGTTCTATTTGCCTATAATTCCTCGGTTACAGAGAATGTTTGCATCAATGCAAACTGCAGGAAAAATGACATGGCATCATGAAAACATAAGAGGTTTGGGAGTGTTACGCCATCCATCTGATGGGGAAGCTTGGAAGCACTTTGATCGGGTACATCCATCTTTTGCTGCTGATCCACGTAATGTACGACTTGGTTTATGCTCTGATGGGTTTAACCCATATATCCAAGCATCATCTTCACCTTATTCTTGTTGGCCCGTAATTGTTACCCCATACAATCTTCCTCCTGAAATGTGCATGTCAAAAGCTTATATGTTCTTGAGTTGCCTAATACCAGGCCCATCTAATCCAAAGGCCGGTATTGATGTTTATTTAGAGCCTTTGATTGACGATCTGAAGAAGTTATGGAGTGGTGTTTTGACATATGATGTTTCAAGGAAGCAAAATTTTATGATGAAGGCTGCTTTGATGTGGACTATTAATGACTTCCCTGCTTATGGCATGTTGTCTGGTTGGGGGACTCATGGTAGATTTGCCTGTCCGTATTGCATGGAGCATAGAAAGTCGTTTACATTACATTACGGGAGGAAAAGTTGTTGGTTTGACTCGCATCGTAGGTTCTTACCCAACGATCATCGACTTAGAAATAATAAAAAAGCATTCAGAAAGGGGCAAGAAGAACATGATGGGCCGCCACCTAGGTTGACACCTGGTCAAGTGTGGCGTAGAGTCAGGAATTTGCCAAAAGTCACAGAAAGTGGTGTCTCAATAATAGAAGGACATGGGGAGTGGCATAACTGGACAAAAAGAAGTATTTTTTGGGATCTTCCATACTGGAAAGATAATTTGTTGAGACACAATCTTGATGTTATGAACATAGAGAAAAAAAATTTTGACAACATATTCAACACTGTGATGAATGTGAGTGGCAAGACGAAAGACAATGAGAAGGCAAGGAAGAATATAGCTTTGTATTGTAGGCGCCCAGACTTGGAGTTGCAACCACATGCTAACGGGAAGATGTTAAAGCCAAAGGCAAATTACACTTTAACTCCAGCGGAAGCAAAGTTAGTTTGTTGTTGGATAAAAGAACTAAGGATGCCCGATGGTTATTCTTCTAACTTGGCAAGATGTGCCGATGTTGACAAGGGAAGGATGCACGGGATGAAGAGCCATGATTGTCATGTATTCATGGAGTGTTTACTTCCTGTTGCATTCAGTTCCTTGCCAATGCATGTGTTAAATCCACTTATTGAAATTAGTCATTTCTTCAAAGATTTATGCTCTGCAACGTTGAAGGAGGATGACCTAGCTAGGATAGAAGAGAACATTCCAATAATTCTTTGCAAGTTGGAAAGAATATTCCCTCCTGGATTTTTTGATTCAATGGAGCATCTTCCTATTCATCTTGCATATGAAGCAAGACTTGGTGGACCGGTGCAGTATAGGTGGATGTATCCATTTGAGAGGTAATACAATTATCACCATATTTGATTTAAATTTCATTTTTTATACTTTTCAATCATCACCTAGTTATTTTAATTTTATAGATTCATGGGCATTTCTAAACGATCGGTGAAAAACAAGGCTAGGGTTGAAGGATCAATTTGTGCGACTTACTTGCATCGTGAGACAACTCATTTTTGTTCGCATTATTTCAACAACTTCATGTTGTCACCGAGGTGTACTAGAAATGAAATGGAAATTCAAAGTGAAAGCCATCCACCAATGTTATCCGTCTTTAACCAACCTGGTCGTCATTCTGGGAAGGAGTTGACTGAATGGTTAACTGATGAACAACACAAATCAGCCCATGTTCATGTGTTGATCAACTGCACTGAAGTTAAACCGTACCTTGAGTAAGTATATAACAACAATTTTTTCTAGATTATATAGTTCAAACCTTAGAAGGTCCTCCTAAATTCACCATTTGAATGATATATTTGGGCAGTTCATTCTTACAATCCCAACAAATAAGGGGATCAAATGCTTCCACTCGTATACATGCAGATTTTCCTACATGGTTCAAGGAACAAGTATGCATCTTGCCATTTATTTAATTTTTCCATTATCTTACAATTCCTAAATGGTCCTCTCAAATTCACCCTTGTCATGTTTCTTACATTCATAGGTCCACAACGAGCCTTTAAATGAAAGAAACCAACACTTAAGGGATTTATCGAATGAGCCTTTGAGATGCGTTAAAGAATGGCACACATACTTTGTTAATGGGTACAAGTTTCAAACGCATGCATGGAGCAAGGGAAAAAAAATGGTAAACAGTGGGGTTTATGTGAAAGGCCTTACAGAAGGAGGTGCAGATGATTTTTATGGGGTCATTCAACACATATACGAGCTAGAGTACAATACTTTAGGCTATCCTAAGAAAGTGGTGGTGTTCTATTGTGATTGGTTTGATCCATCGAGAAGAGGTACAAGAGTGGATCCTAAATTTAATGTTGTGGATATTCGAATGGATGTAAGATATGAACTATTTGATCCATTTATCATTGCGCATAATGTAAGGCAAGTGTATTATGTCCCATATCCAGCATCACGAACAGACAAACATGGTTGGTGTGTTGCAATCAAAACAAAGCCAAGGGGTCGCATAGAATGTCATGATGTGGAAGATGATGAGCCTTACCAAGTAGATGAAATGTCACATTCCAATGAAGTCATTGAAGTTGAAGGCATTTTTGGATTACAAGATGTAGACGATGAGCCTCAAGAAGTGGAACAACATGTTCAAGTAGTAGTAGTAGAAGAAGAAGAAGAAGAAGAAGAAGAAGAAGAAGAAGAAGAAGCAGATTATTTGGCAGAAGACAGTGAAGAGGGGGAATTAGAAGATGACTTTGAAGTCTCTAGCTCTGAAGAGGATTAGGCAAATAGGATAAATGTTTTTGAAATTTGAATTTTGTGATGGAATTGTGTTAGTTAATTGATGATTATTATTAGTATCTCTTTGTTTAGTTATCTATTTTGTGGTGAAATTATATTAGTGATTTGTTATAACTATTATTGATTTCTCTTCAATTAGTTCTCTATTTTTTTATTTATGTATGTTGAATTTGATTTATTATTTGTAATATTATTTCCCTATATATAGATATGACATCAGGAGGTTCTGACCCACCCCGACGCCTGCCCTCTCATGGCAATAAAGGGAAGGAGAAACCAATGACAAAGAAGTCACGTTATGTCATTAAAGTACTATCTCAAAGAGATACACCATCAACATCTGGCCAGAGCCCATCTCCATCCCCAGTTGTTGCACCCACACAATCACCATCCTCAGTTGCTGCTGCCACCCCATCCCCCATACCATCTGCAGTTGCACCCACACCATCACCATCATTAGTTGCTGCAGCCACACAATCCCCATCCCCAACTACTACAGCCACACCACCATCACAACAAGATATTCCATCATCCTCTGGACTTAATGTTGGGAACTTGTCTACCAATGGACATAATTCAGAGCTAGAAGAGGAAGAATTGCCACCCAATGATCGGCCTATGATTGAACCAGTTGGTGGAGGGTAAGAATTAATTAGAATTTACAAAGTTTTCACTATATATTATAGATGCAATTAATTGTCTTTTAATTTTGTGTGACCTTTTTGTATTTAGGTTTAATCCATGCAGGGTTGCGTCACAGGCTATCTCAAAGACCATTAAGCAACAGTTTCTTCATCCATGGCCTACATGGGGAGCCATGAAAGAGAATGAAAAGGATGCCTTTTTCCAACGTTTTAAGGTAAGTTAATTATTTTTGTAAGATGAGCTTCTAATTAAAGAAGCTACTTAGTTGAAATTTAGTTATATATAAACAGTTTTTATTTTTAGTTAACTCAAAAAATCATATTGTGTATTGATGATACTAGCACATTTCATATTGGGACTTTTTTGGTAATATTTCTCACTGGTTTTGTGGACTAGTTTTTAGTCACAATATTATATTATTATCTTCTTGTTTTTGTGGGTGGAAAAATATGTGTCTTGTATAATGTTTGGGGTTAGTTTAGTTGAGTGGAGGAGATTGATATTTACCATTTTTTTAGCTAGCTGTTTTTGTTTTATGTTTGACAAGGGGTCTATGTTATTCTGTTTTGTCTTCAAATGTGGCACATCTTGTGCGTATTTGGTTTTATTTTGTTATGTTTCATGGATTCGTTCAATATTTGTTTCCATTACCGTATCAACCTAGGACGGTACTCAAATTACGTCCATTATATGCTGTGCATTGGTAATTGTAAAGCAGTTATAGCAATTTTTATGGTAATGGATTTTTTAATTTTTCAATAATTGCTGCAGTTTGATTTTGTTAGCTAAAAAACTGGTTAGCCAAATAATAACTAGTTACTTATTATTCCAGGGGTTTAAGTAATAAAACATAGTTAGATAGATAGCCAAAAGTCATTAATTAAGCCATTTAAAGATGCAGTCAGCTCTTGAACATTTACAAGGTGTATGCATTGGAGTTTTCATACTTTTCATTATATTAGTGAAGCACCATGAGTTAATCTTGCATGGTTCAACACTCAGCAATTTGACCCCCTAAAGTTACAAATTGTGGCATAAATTTAATCTCTTGTGCATGTGCAGAAAACCCCCCCTTATATAGTAACTAACCACAACTTGGTAAGTTCAAGTAGTTGAGTTGTTGACTTTTAACTGGTTTTCTCAAAAGGAAATAATTAAATTCTAGTAGTGTTCTTGGCCTTTTTCTTTTTCCAAATTACTACAGTGATGTCTTCCACCACCCTAACTACCTTTTGTTTCTTTCTATTCTCGACCTTTTTCTGTGCAATGACACCTTTGATTGGTTTTGAGTGAATCAATGATGGCTTTGAACAAATTTGAGATTGTGTAGATATTTTCCCTGTCTAATTATGAACAATGATTCATTTTGTTTCCCTCTTTTGGTTGTTAATACATAGCATCTTTTGGTTCACTACAATTTACTCATACTTGTATTATCTACATATATTTTCTTTATTTTGAGTTTGCTTTTAGTTAGTTTGTTCAAAACAAAGACTGCTCTTGCTGTTGGCAAGTTTTTTATATGTGTATTTTCCTCCTTGAGTCCCAACCTTGACATGTTTCTCCCTAGCCTTTTTAAAATATTTTATGGTCTCATAAAATTCTTTCTAGTTGTCTTGATTCCTAAATCTGCAAATAAATATTTAAATTTTGTTTTGTTCTTTGCCTATCCAAATAGATAGAAGTTTTTTTATATTGACATTAATTTTTTCTCCTCATACAGAGGATGGTGATGTGGAGGCCTGAGCACGAGGATCAAATCAGGAGAAATTTTCACTCCAAAGCTTCTCATAGATTGTCTGAAATGTTTAGGGATGCTCGATTGACTAATGAGAGGCCATACTGGCTTGGAGATGATGTGTGGAACCGTTTGTTAGCACATTGGAATTCAGCTTCTTTCCGGTTAAAGTCTGCACAGGCATCCAAAAATCGGGGATCTAAAAAGGGTGGGACCCTACATACAGGTGGCTCCATTAGCACGCATGATCACGCTATGCGCATGGTGTGTATGTCAAATATTTTTGTGGTATTTGTTTAAAACTTAATAATTGTTAATTAAATTATCAATGTTTTTTTTAATTTTGCAGGCAAAGGAGTTTGGTCGGTCTGTATATATTGATGAGGTCTTTCAACAGACACATATAAGAAAGGCTACTGGTGAATTTGTAGATGAAAGATCTAGGAAAACACATGTGAGTCCATTGAATGATATCTTTATTTTTTCATTATTTTATTAATGTTTACCATATTAATGAAATAACGCCTTTTCTTTTGTGATACACAGGAAGATTTTCAAACTAAACTTTCTCAAGCTAGGTCCGAGGCTTCATCATCTGTTGGTGAATCAGAGACCAGCCCTCTTGACCCTGCTTTGGAGGAGAGTATTAGGACTCGATGTTGGGTCCAAGCTGCTGGTGGCAAGCACAAGGGACGACTTTACGGGGTTGGAGAGCTCGCTCGTGGTTATCGAGATGGGGACAGCAGCCTCATGCTTAAAAGGAAAGCACCAAGTAGTACCTCAAATGATTCAGATGAGATTAACCAATTGAGACAAGAGGTTCGTCGAACGAGGGAGGATAATGATCGGTTGACTCGTCAGTTTGAGTCATTTGTTGGTGCTGTCTTACAGTTCCTACCACCTGATGCACAAACTATCGTTCAACAACACCAACAACAGTATAACCAGCAGGACCACCAAAACCACCACCAGGACCAGCAAGACGACCACCAGGACCAGCAACAGGATGACCAACACCAACAGGATGACCAGCAGCAGCAACAACAACAACAACATTCTCCAGATTATTCTGATTATTAAGAATGTATCGTGAAAAACATACTTAACGTTTTAATCTTTTTTATGTAGTTTTTAAATTTGACATGTTTTAAATTATGAATATTTGGACTTGATAAACATAATTAAGTTATATATGATTCTCATTTATAAACATCACCAAGAGATCTTTTTAAATGCTAAAATAGTTATTTTATTATTATTAATAAGCAGGTTCATATATATATATCAAATTTATAAATGGAAAAAAAATGAAAATACATTACCTACGGATTTATCCGTCGAAAATCCGTCGGTAATGTATCAAATAAATACCTACGGATAATTCCGTAGGTAATTACCTACGGAAATATCCGTCGGTAATTACCTAATTACCTATGGAAATATCCGTCGGTAATTACCTACGGATAAATCCGTCGGTAATTACCTACGGCTATTTCCGTAGGTAATTACCTACGGCTATTTCCGTCGGTAAAGAAGAAATCCATTACGTACGGTTAATACCGTCGATAATTATCGACGGATATATCCGTAGATAATTACCTACCAATAATAGCTACGGAAATATCCGTCGGAAATTACCGACGGATTCTAAATATCCGTCGGTAATTATTTTCCGACGACTAAATTACCGACAGAAATTTGCCCGTCGGTAATCCGTCAGTAAAGTACGATTACCGACGGATTTTCATAGTTTTCGATGGATTTTGGCCGTCGGTAATGACGACTTTTCTTGTAGTGAATGTTATTGTAATTTGCTCTTTTTTTTATAAAAAAAAAACATGAATGTTAAAAATTTATATATCATCCATTTTCCCTTGACAGAAGGGGGGGGGGGGGGGGGGGGGGTGGAGGATAGAAGTGGCTTACAGTACTTTTTAATTAAACAAAACGTTTTAAATACTTCATAAAAAGTATATATAATTTTCCAATGAAAATGTTACTTGCTTACTAATATATATAAACACAATTTATAGTTGTTAATTTTTAAAAAGACTCTCAAAATTTTAAAAATATATTTTTATAAAATATTGTAATTAATTTGACTGTATACTGTTGTGTAATAGTGATGCACGTACACTTTCTAAAAAATAAAAATAACATGAATTGAAAAGGATAAAATTCTGAGATAAATGACTAAAGGCGTATAATTTTTATTTAGCTTAATATATATATCTTTTTATCCGTAGGAATCGAAGATAGTACCAGAAGATTTACAACACTCACGCACCCTGCTCAACCAACACTCACGCACCCTGCTCAACCAACTGAGCTAGGACCTCTTGGTTATTTAGCTTAATATATACATACACGTTATGATAATAACTTAAAAAATTCCACCTGAAAAGGCTTTAGTCACTGCTTACTTAGCTATTGCGTGTTACTGGTCAATTTATGTTCAGGGACCCGTAGCCAAAATTACCGATTACGTGAAATATAAAAAATAACGATTTAATGAAAAACATGTAATTTTCTTTGTAGAGACTTAAATAGACGATACAATATTTAGTTTAAACAAGACAATGCATTTGAAACTATATATCATGAAGTTTCGAATGAAAATACATGAGAAAACCTCTACCTGTCTGGTAATTTCTAACATATAATCTATAAACCATATGCTATTAAACGCAAAAGGAAAATTGAGAGGTCAAGGCAAAACAGATTTTCTTGAAATTCTAGAGCCTATAGAAAACATAAGCTAATTTCAATTCTTCTTGCTCGGCCGGTTGCACCAAGCCCATGTCCCAAAATCCACCTCCGAAGTTCAAAGGATTAGTTATGTATCCTGTAGCGACAGCTGTGCCCATAATGTTTCGTAGGATCATCTCATTTCTCAGACATTGTACCCGCCGGGTATAGCATCCATATCTCTGTGAAATGTAAAAGCACAGATTGCTTGAGGGTTTGGTTCAATATCTAAGCCGCCTAGATGCTGATTATAGAGGTCCGTGAATTCACCAGGGCTGTGAACCTCTAACTCGCGTAAAATAATATCCCCCATTTTAAACGATGCGAGAGAGAGAGAGAGATGGAAGAAACGTGCCTGTAAAGAAATCACAAGTGCACACACACAACACAACACAACACAGCAATAAGCCTTTTTTATAGTTATAAATAAAGGTAATTTAGAAAACATTATAAAAGCTCAAATTTAGCGGTAAAACTATACTAACGGATAACTATGAAAACACTTGCTACATATAAATATGAAAACTTCCTACTAGAAAATGAAGTGTATCATTATTTTATAATTATATTAGATTTGGTGTATTTTTTTATCATTACTGTGAATAATGTACCCTAGAAGGGAAGGAAATGGATTGCAATTAAAAAAAAATTCACAAGAAAAAGTTAATGTAAACTTTCTTTTTATGTTGGCTGCAAAAATAATTAAAAACATCCTCTTAAAAATTGCATACTTGCAGACAATCCGTCTCAGTTCCACAACTTCAGAGAAAAAAAAAAGATTTTTTAATTCTCTTTATGCGCATACGCTAAAATGATTATTATTTTTGTGTATGAAAAAATTGAAAAAAATAAATAAAGTCCCGTGAAAGGAATCTGTAATATGATTTTTACAAATAATAATAAAAAATTAGATGCATGGGAAATGAAAGATCATTGATCATTTAGGTAGAAGTAACGTCAAACAGATTATTAAGTTCTTTAAGTTATCCTTTGAGTTTATTTTATTGTATTAAGTAACTACTTCTTGAAGGTCTTATAGTGGACTTTTTATTTATAGTTATCCTTTGATGGGTCTTAATTATCAAGGTACTTCCTTCCCTTCGATTTTCTCTCGGAATTCCACCGATTAAATTTATTGATGTCGGAAGCGATCTTTTATTGGATGAAATTTTTATTTCATATTGTGTAAATACTTAATAAATATATGGAATACTAATAAAAATATACTCCCTCGGCTCCTTTTTAAGTGTTGCGTTTTTGAAATTTTTTTGTTTCTATTTATATATCGTTTGCAAAGTTCAATATTACATTAATTACATTTTTATCAATTATACCTTTATTTATTTCCTAATATTTAATTAATTTACACATGTATTTATTATGAAATAGAAAAGAAGAGGGATAAAATAAAAACTTCACAACTATTTTATTAGAATCAAGAAAAATTATTTCATTTCTTGATTTCTACATAACAACCTTAAATGATACTTAAAAAGAAACGGATGAAGTATGTATTTGTTTTGGTTAAGTACTACTTATTTATGAGTTTTATGTTTTGTTAAAAATTTTCAATTCATATAGTATGGATATGTTCGACTATTATACTTTATTTATATTGGTTACAATATATAATGGACCCGTGCGATACACATGATAGAAATTTATGAGAATATAATATTTTTATGAAATAATTTTTGTTTGTAAATTAAAAAATATAAGATGATAAATTTGAAGACTAAAAATTTGCTGCATTTAATATTGTTAAGAGAAATGAATAAGACTAAGCAAACATCACATTTAATATACTTTACAACTATAAACCAAATCTCTTATATTTAAATATTCTATTTGATTCAACCAACATAGTCCAATGCATTTTAAAGCAAATACTTCATTCAAATTTAATGTCCTATTATAACACCAATTTATTCTTGAAACATAACATTAATAATAATATAAAATAGTGCTATTATACCTAAACACACAACTACATTATTTTATCTGCATAGCAAGTTTTCATAATCAACTTATCAACGGAAGAAACTCAAAAGCTAGCTAGCTCGGTCCATTCATGGCTGCGAAGCTGATACTTTAAAATTTTGTCTCTATGTTTTGGTTAATGTTATCATTGGAAATATAAAAACAAATGCTAAATAATTTAAAGTATGACAAATATGAGAATGAAAAAACAAATGCAAATTTGTAAGAGAAAATAGGTGATGCACTGATTGTGTAAAAAAGTTTTACACTGTCATCCAATCACAACTTACCATGTATGATAAGTTTGTTGACTTTTATAATAGATACCTCAAAAGTCATACTAACGGTGATTTGTGATTGATTAACAACATAAAATAATTTTACACTATTAATGCATCATCATTAAACTCAATTTGTAAACAATTAAAAAGTTTAATAATAGAGTGAGATAACGCCAACCCCCTAAGATTTATGTATATACTATTACACCATTTTATAACTTAATATAGAATGTGATTTTTATCGATCCAACCGTTGAATTATATCTACATATTACCGAGATTATTGTGTCAAATTTTGTCAAAATTGAACAACAATAAGAAGGTAATCAAATGATCAATATTTTAGTATATTTTGAAAAGTTTATATTACGTCAATTTTAATCTATATGAACAAGGTAACAAATAATGTTGGATTAATATGAAATTTTATATGTATTATCTATGTGAAATGAACTTTCAATCCAATGGTGGATTTTAAAAAAACATCATCCAATTGAAAGTTATTGAATGATGTAATAGTTGATCAAGTTACATCGGTGTAATTTGATTCCTCCTCATATATATATATATATATATATATATATATATATATATATATATATATATATATATATATTAGATTAAACAAGACTTACCTATCTAAAATTCTAAAAAACTTCCTTGTAAATGTGTAGGTATTTTTGGTGCATCATTCTTGATTCCTCGTAAAATTAACTTTAAATTTATGACTATTGTCTTGTACTTTGCATTATTCAGTGAGACCAATAAATCTTTTATGATGTATGAAGATCGTTCCTCAAATAAACTTTCATATTTTTGGTTAAGAGTATTTTTTAATAGTAGCTTGTATCTATCCTTGAACTCTAAAATAAATATAGATCTTGTTAAACGCAATGGAAGAAAGAATTATGCTCAACGACAACTTTAATAAGCAATAAACATTTATCTTTTCATCCAACAAAAACAATTTGATACTATTTGTTTAAAGTGAATTATTGAAGTCAGAAACTTTCCAAAAATTAATGACATGAAAATGTATCTTCCAGTCAATCTTTGTAGCCACAATGTCATTAATAAGCACAATTTTGGGAGCTATTTTGAATCTGCATGAAAATAAAGAGTATGATAAATAGATAAATGAAGCTACTATTAAAAAAATGATAAGTGTCCTTATGCAACAAAAGAGTACAAATGATTTAAAACATTTGTGAAGTATATAAAGACGTGAATTCATGAGGACATTGATATTTATTGCCTATACACATTAATTGTAACACCCCAATTTATTTAAAAATATATATATTTATAAAAATATATTAGTTATTATTAAATATTTTATGTTAATTGTTTTAATTAAATAAAAAAATTTGTTGGGTTAAACGTTTTTGGGCCTTTAAGTTGTCTCTTTTTGGCTTTCTTTGGAAATTGTGCCATCAGAACCGCGAACGGAGGAGTGAAAGGAAATCGCGTAGGACCATTGTTGCTGGCCCCCTAGCCATGGAACCACATCTTTCAAGGTAAGGGGGGAGAGAGATTATATCACTCATGGATATGACTATGGTCGGAGGTAGCGTGATTGGCCCTAGACCCCAATTGTATAATCATTTATTGGAATCATAATTCATCTAAGTTCACCTTTCTCATTTCATAAAAGCTCATAAAACAAAGTTAATCACATGATATTAACTTAGAATAGCTTTAGACCTTTTTCTAATTACTCATACAACCAAGATCTCATTTTGATTATCCTTGAAAAGCCATGAATTTCAAAATGTGCACCTAGCATATCTCGCTTAAGCACCATCTCGTTTAAGCTAGAGTTTACTCTCGCTTAAGCTAGAACACGATTATGCAGTTTTTTAGTGTAGCCTAAACAACTCATTCCAATGCGACTTTTAGTTCCCAAATCATCCCCAAACACTCCAAAACATCAATTTTGATAAAAACAAGGTTCTCATACAATCCACAAGTCATACTCAAGAAATTACATGAAATCAAATCAAGGTAGAACTTCCCTTACCTATGAATCCCAGAGCTTAGGTTTTTGAGAGAAGAAAAGAGAAAGAAGAAGCCTTGAGCTCAGCAAAAGAGGGTAGCTGGTTTCCCATCTAATAACAACAACAACACCACCTTACCAAGATCTATGAAGATACCACCCAAAACAACACAAGATGAGAGTTTACACAAATGCCCATAGTTGGTCAATTCAAGGAAAAGAGGAAAAGGAAGAGAGCTTACCATCCAACAATGGAGGCACAAAAGAGAGCATTTCC
Source organism: Pueraria montana var. lobata (assembly GCA_026413185.1). Lineage (NCBI taxonomy): Eukaryota > Viridiplantae > Streptophyta > Magnoliopsida > Fabales > Fabaceae > Pueraria > Pueraria montana. Next base: position 6,290,073 of record CM048646.1, read on the forward strand.
TCTTGAAAGGAGAAACAAGCCTCATCCTTGAGAGAGCTCCTTGCGATGGAGGGAAACACGAGAGAAAAATAAGCTTAGAAAGAAAAAGGGAAGAAGAACACTAGGTTCCTTTGAGGGAAAATGAAAGTGTCCCCTCTTTGGAACAATGGTTTCTCATAAGGGAATAGAAGGATAGAGGGAATGGGCTTTCCTCACTAAAGCCTGGCCCAAACCAAAGCCCCACATAACTACTCATCTCTCACAAACAACATATATAAAATCTCATCCACTTTATTTATATTTTTCAACAACATAAAATAAATTTAATTATTCTTACAGTTTAATTAAAATCACTTAATTATGTAATTAAGAAAATCACAGTGTTACAGAAGGACATAAGAAAATACATGGAGTAAGTTGGAGTACCATGACTCTACCTAAAGATCAAGGAGGAATGGCTATTATCAAACTTACAGAGATGAATAAGGCATGCCTGTCTAAAATTGGGTAGGCACCGCGGGCTGGAGAAGGAGGATTGTGGATGGAGGTTCTCAAAGAGAAGTATAATAAAGGCACCCCTAGCCTCAACAAGTTAGTCGTCTAAGCTTCTTACTCCCCGTTGTGGAAGGTATTAGCAAACATCTGGCCATTCCTAATAGAGACAGAAATGTGGGGAATTAATAATGGTAGAATGGTTAACGCATGGCGCGATAAATGGGTGGATGGAAGTACAAAGCTTGAAGACTTTGCCACAAATCTTCTAGAGCACCTACTAGAAATAAATGTTAAAGGACTCACACTCACTGATGAGAGAGATGAATGGAATAAAAACTTCCTAGCGTAATTCCTCCTTCCAAAGATGATCCAATGAATCATGGTTCTTCTCCCCTCTCACGATGAAACTGGAAATGATAAGCGTATATGGCCTGCAGACAAGTTGTGTAATTTCTCAATTGCTAGCGCATATAAGAGGATAAATAACTTCCATACTATGGAGACAAATGCAATGTGGAAGAGTATCCAGAAGTTACAGACTCCTGAGAGAGTGCAAACCTTTATTTGGTTAGCACAACACGGAAGACTATCCACTAACCAAAGACTTGCGAGATGGAGTATGGGAGACCCGACTTGCCAACTTTGCCATATTGCGGAGGAAACAATTCTGCATGCAATTAGGGACTGCTCGCTAGCAATTACAATGTGGAATCACATAGTCCACACTAAACACCACAATGATTTTTTGGGGGAAACTTAGCATATTGGGTGGAATATAACTTAAGAAGTGAGGCAGGAAGTATAGGGCTTCAACCATGGAGGGATATTCTCTCTGGACTTGGAGGAACAAACAAGTCCATGATAGTACCTACTCTAAGCCTTATAGACCCTGGCAAGTAATTCATGAACAATGGAGGGAGTATATATAAGTAATGGGTAAATAATTCTCTGGTCTCTCATCAAAAAAGACGAAATGATCGAGATTCAAGTCTGTTGGAGAGGGTTAGTACTGCCTCAATACAGATGGAGCGGCCAAAAGCCAAGGAGTTATAGCCGGATTTGGAGGTCTATGGAGAGACTCTAATGGTTAATGGATCAGCGGCTTTTTAAATAGGATTGGATGAACCACCTCATATATAGTCGAACTTTGGAGAGTTTTGGAAGGACTTCATATGGTGAGGGCTAAAGGTATTCAAGCATGTGTTCTGCAAGTTGACTCGGAAGCATTAGTTCATAGCATCAAAGGCTCAAGTGTGGGAAGTGCAATTGGATGGAGGTTGATTCAAACAATCCGTAAAATTCTTCGAGAGTTGGGGCAAGTCCAAATTGAGTATATCTACCGTGAAGGCAACCAGTGTGTCGATGCTAAGGCAAATTTTGCATGCAGTATGGAGTTAGACGTCTTGATGTTTGAGCAACAGCCAACTATGTTGAGCCAACTACTCCTTAGTGACGCACTAGGAATTTCCTTTAATCATATTATTGTAGTGTAATTACTTTTCTTTTAGGCTTTGGCCCCTTTCAATACCAAAAAAAAAAAGAATATTTACTATCCATTGTGTAACACTTACCAACAAACAAACAAAAAAAGAAAGAAAATCTCATAGAACAAAGATAAAATAAGATTAAAGATTGGATTAATTATTATCTTTGTACCCTCTAATCTCCATTGGATTGAGCCCAATGGTTAACAGCTATAGACCTTTTAGCCTCTACGCAATATTGCACTTGAGGCTAGAGGGTTGTGTACCCTCCAATCTCCATTGGGCCGACCTGACCCAAAGCGTAGATCATACATGTGATACCATTAATATCTTAATCTTATATCCCAAATGTTAAGGGATCTAATATGATCATATCTATTCCTAATTTTGTTATATCTTACCTGATCATATCATAATCTTCAAGAATCATAAAGATAAATATATGATCAAGTCTTACCATAATTAAATAATCCTATATAATTCACGCTAGACCAGAGAGTAAGACAAAATACACTTTTATACTCTGGATAGACAGATCCAAATTCTAGGAAAAGCTTATTCCGGAACAATTTCTTATAAAAAAAGTGGACTATCATAAAAAAGTAACCCATATATACACTACATTACACTCACATACAAATATTAGATACCAGAATGGAATAATCTACACGTGCATTTAGCTCTGTTTAACAAAGAACTCTCAAGAAAATAAACATGAAAATGACTTTTTGAAAAGAAGAAGTGACGAATAAAATGGCAATGAAAGAGCAAAACCTCTTATCTTTAAATAGGAAAAAAAACACCTCTTGATATTTTCATCTTCGATTCACCATCAATATAAAATGGAAACAAAGAGTTACACGTTTGTTGAGGAGAGAAAAATGTTTAGGGTTCCAATTTCCATCTTCATTGTGGTATTAATTATTTCAATGAGTTAAACCAAGAGTTTCAATATCAAGAGATATTATGGTATTTTTTTGCACGTTTGCTGAGTAGTTGCACAGTTTTATTAAATTTTTTATTTGATTGTCTTTGAGTTCAATTATTTATCAATGTTGATTATACCCACAATTTGGGCGGAAACATCCTTATTTTTATATATTAAGATATATTAAAATTAATATATTCGCTCCTGTCTCGAATATAAGGAAAAAAATATCTTGGGTGTTGATATCAAATATAAGCAAATTTAAAAAAAAATTATCTTATTTAATGAGACCATTCATAAAATATCCTTCATTTAATTGAGGTTTTATTTTCAGCGTCTCTCTTTTATTGTTATATCAAATTCTAAAAAAGAGTGTAGTTTAGGAAGAAAAAAAAATTATACAAAAATGATACAATTAAATGATGTTAACTATCCTTAAAAAAATGATGCTGACTAACTTCCTTACTTAATAAGCGTAAGTTAGCTTTCTTTTTTTTTTGACTTATATTCGAAGGAGCATTTGATTAATATATATGATATTTTATTTTATGATTCAAATTCGTTTCTTAGAATTCTAATAGGACGCATTTATTGATGTTCACAATATATCGATTTCACATTAAGTTAATCTAAGTATTATTTATTTCCAGTTTGTTAATATTTAGTATATATTGAAGAAAAAATTTGGAACGCATTTTGTTTACGTTTCGCATCAATGCATTTCAAGAATGCAATCCATTTTCTTACCCTACTTTGTATCAATATTCTAAATTCTAAGAAGTTATAAGGTTGGCTTAGTGGTGAATAGAGAAGGGGAGGAGAGGGTTCAAATCTTTCTACTAACAAAAAAAAACTAATAATTAATAACTAACATGTACCGATCAAAAAAAAAAAAAATTCTAAATTCTAATTGCCCAAGTTGTGTTTTCTTTTCACCTTCATCCTTATCAGAGTTTAAGACACGTTTGGTACGGAGTACCTGAGTGGGTATGCTTTTGGAAGATTATATGTGCACTCCATTTCACTGGGATCAAAGTTATGTCATATCATGTAATTAAACAGATTGCACGTCTTATTTAATATCTTTAATTGAATTGGTATCTTGTGCGTTAGCCAATATATTACTCCGTCAGGTCCTTTTTTTATAAAAAATAAATTTTAATATATTTTATACTAAAATTTTCTTATAAAAAGCACTAAAAGTAGTATTTTACTGATTTTTTTTTTTTTTTAATCCGTAGAATGCTGATTTTGTTTTTTCATTTAAGTAACCATACATTATAAATGTTCAAAAATGTTTAAAACCCATTGAAAAATAAACACTATTCTAAATTAGCATCACGCATGAATTGCTTAAAAAATAAAAATCACGCATGAACTTGGTCCCATGTGAGTTGTCAGCGGCGGATCTTTCAGGGGTGCACCCTTACTTTTAAAAAAATTATATATAAATATCTTGAAAGTGTATATTTTGTCCTCCCTAATTTTGTATATTTAAATCCTTTATCCTAATTTTTTTACTTTTTTCATGCTAATAATTATTATTTTTTATTTTTAAATAAATTGTTCTCCTAACTTAAGATCCTAGATCTGCCACTGTGATCGAGAGGATTTAACTCAGTTGGTTAAACAAGGTGTGAGTTATTGTAAATCTCAGTACCGATTCCTACGGATAAAAAAAAATCCGCCAATATGATTTGTCGTTTGTCTTGTATCGACCCCTGCAGAGAACTAGGATCTATCCATGACACAATAATTACTATTTAAAAATGCCATTTACAAATTAAGTCAATGCTTACACCAACACTTTTCTTGGGATTGGGTATAAATATGTCTATAGTTTTTGCTTATGACAAGCAAACATTTAATTAGCTTCTATTTGCAGTGGCATTACACTACACAAGAATATCATTTTGGCTTTTAGGTCTTTTCTTTCCTAATCACACAATAGAATGGAACATGTAGGAGCCTTCCCTGATGGAGAATAGGATTGCTTTAGCCGAATGTTTGCCAATTAGACCTGTCACTTTGACCCTCAACCCTAGGGCCGGCCCTGTTTGGCCCTCCTGTATAGCCCTCTACTGTATAGCCCGTTTAAAGAGGGGCCTTAAGAAAGCCTCACTCATGTCAGCCCCAAATAAATCGGGTCGGGTCAGGGTTGTTGGGGGCCAGCCCACCGTTCCAACAAAAAACATCACAAACATGTTTTCAGATGAATCATAGAATCAGAACACGATTATGGCTTGTTCACGGACACATTTTCTTCACGAACCCTAATCCCTTTTGAATTGTTCCTTCAATTTTTCGACTCAATCTCTCAATCTTGAATTGTTCCTTCAATTTTTTGACTCAATCTCTCAATCGTGCAATCGTCAATTCTTCTGCGATTTCTGAAGGTAACCCCTGGTTTCTTCATCCTTATGCTAAAACGAACTTTTCTTTTTCTTCTCTTGTGTTCATGTAACAAAGCTTGTTTAAACCCCTTTTGTTCTAAACGGGTTATAAGAATCCCCTGTTCATATAAGAATTTTGGAACGAGCTAAATTGTGATGAAACTTCAAGCTGTTAGTATTACTACAAATAAGCTTTTGTTGTATGTTATGAGGTTCACTGTTTTACTTTGACTTGCTATTGTTTGTATGTTTGGTTATGGACTCGTGGGGCTACAGTACCATGGGAACATAATTTAGTGTTTAATCCATAATAGGAGTGTAGGACATTGACCTGCAATAGAACTTTTATATCTTTGTTTTCCTGTTCCTGCAGTAGCACTGTAGCAAATTGTTTCTCCTAGCAAAATTGATTTCTGGAAAAATTAAAAAATGGATACACAAACACTCAAGTCTGTAAATTTTAAATTAACTTGGACATGATTATGAGGGAAGGAAGGGGAGAGAGAAAAGAAGGGAGAGGGCTTCCAGCAATAAACGAAAATGTTAGATAGAAACATGTGTGTCTTTAATTGAAAAGTTGTGAACTGAAAGGGCTTCCAGCAACAGCATATGGTCATTATTTGGATTTCAGTCAACTAACTTTGGGCATTTTCCAGCAGCTGCTCCAGTCAACATACCTTATTATTGCAAAATTAACTAAAAAGTAAAAAATCCTATGTGTTCTAAAAGCAAAAGTTGTTAGGTGAAGGCCCTTTAAGATTGCTGGTTTTGATCTTCACTTAAAATTTGTTTGCTTGAGCTCATTCTGTCACCATTAGTCTCGTAGAATGCAAGGTTTTGATCTTCACTTAAAATAGTATTTATATAAATTGAAATACAAGTTGCAAAGGATCTCTCTTCAATTCTTCCTTTTTTGCAGTGGCTTAAAAGTGAGAGTAGGACTGCATGGTCCACTGGTAGTGGTTCTGACATTTTTGGCAGAAGGAGGTCCCCCGAAGAAACGATTGTGCGAGGTAAGAAATTCTTTTCCCTTTCAATTTCTAAGATTTCACATTTTAACATAGTGTAGAATTGAAATCCTTTGGTGAAAATCATTTATTGCTGCTAGTGCTCACCCTTAACATCCAATTATGATTTATTTCTTTTCATTCTCTTTAATCTTTTGAAACTACTCAAATTATGATTTTAAGATTCTATGTTTCTTTTATTATATAGGAACTACTGAAATTGCATAATTAGCCATCCATTTCATATTGCAAATCTTGAAAGCCCTGTATTGACAAGCTGCTTAACTCAGCCTGCAAAGCTGCCAATTCATCTTCCTCGGCAACAGTGGCCTTTACAGGAACAGGGCGAGTAGGTTGCCGCCCGGCTGGGACTTGCGATGTGGCTGCAGTTGCTGGCTGAAGAAGCTAAGTCAGATGCAGAGGGAAATAGGCCCAAGAGATCAAAAATTTATAGTGTAAGTTTTTTACAATACCTTGTTCATTATTTTCTTTCATTCTTTTTTTATTTTGATAATTGATATTGATATATGATATATTGTAGGACTATAAAATGCGTCAGAATGAAGCTAAATCCATCACTGGTAAAAGTGATTTAGATGTGTATTTGGATGAACCTCAAGTGGATGATGATGACTTTGGGGATTTTGATGTGATTCATTATTGGAAGGTTAATGAGAAAAAGTTTCCTACACTCTCTATAATGGCTCGGGATGTGCTTAGTGTTCCTATTACCACAGTGGCATCGGAGTCTGCCTTTAGCATTGGTGGACGTGTTCTGACAAAATATAGAAGTTCCACTCTCCCTGAACATGTTCAAATGCTTATTTGCACTAGGAATTGGTTGCATGGTTTTCGTCAAAATCCTAGCGGTAATCCTTTGTGTTTTATTTTTTTGTAATGATATGTTATCTTGTCTAATTATTTTAGGATTAATTGTCTTATTATATTTCACTTGGTTGAGTTTTAGATGAAAATGAGACAACAGCAATAGTAGAGTCCCATATGCTTCGTGATGTTGAAGACTAGATCTCTCTCATGGTCTGAATCTCAGGTTAGCTTCCAATTTTCAGATGGGTCTTGCTGTTCTCTAGTTCCAGCAGGGTATTCAATTTCAACGTGTCAGTGTAATTATTGATGAATTTCACTTTTGATCATTTTTTATAATAATTTTTACTGTGCTGTGAGAATTAATCATGCTCCATTTGTGGGCTGAGAATGTGTTAGCTGGTAGGTAACCGTAACATCCTGCTCCATTTGTGAAAATTGTTTCTGCAATTTATATTTTATGGGATCTCTATTTCTTCATTCCCTTTGGTTTTATTTAAACAGATGGTTTCTTCTATTTTAATTATATTTGATAGTTAAAATATCAGATAAGTGGGGGATATAAGTGAAGTGGAGTTTGCGTCGGGGCTATGCTTTTTATTTAAACAAATTCAACAGATATGATTATTATTGGCAGATGGGTAGTAGATAACAGTATACATAGAGTATTAGTATAAGGAGCATATTCTTAACAGGTCTGGGTGCATGATATTCATTGGTGTAGAGACCACACGTGTTTGTGCAGTTAAATTGACATACATTTAGGAACACAGAGCTTTGCTAAATGACATGTCGTGGAGGCAATTAAGAGTATTGGAAATACTATGTAGACTTTACTTTGGGACATGCAGTAATCTTTTGTATGCTTTAAACTTTTAGTGCAACTATGTAGAATTATGCAGGAACTTTAACTTCCTGCTGCTATGTATCTGACCTTTTAGTGCAACTGTGTAATTTAATTTCCAATGGTTTCAGACTTCCCTTCACCTTTCCCTGCTCGTTCAACTTCCTACTGCATTGGATGCCAAGATTGAAATTGAGTGCATAGCATTGGATGCCAAGATGCAGGAAGGGCATATCTTAGTATTGGAGTTTTACTTTGTTTTGTTCTTTGGATAATGGTGCTCTTGTAATTACATTTACCCTAGTATCCTAGCAAGTACTCTAATCTTCGGTATATGTGTTTAGGTATATAAATGTTTTATATACTGCTGCAGCATTGCTAGCAGTGGTAATGCTAAGGCTTGCTTGAGTAACATCTCCAAAGAAGTAGTTTGATAATCTGTGAATGGTATATGGCTATTTGGGTAATGCTGTTATTTCTGGTTGGTTGAATGTTACAGTGATGGCTTTTGGTGAAGCAAATAGCAAAGCACAAATAGTAATTAATTAAAAAAAATTAAAAATAGTTAAAATTTAAGGCCCATGGGCCAGCCCTAGCCCACAGGGCTTTGTGGGCTTTTTGGCCCTGCGGGCTTTGTCATGCGGGTTGTTTGGCCCTGCGGGCTTTTTTAGCCATGGCCCACGCGGGCCAGGGTTGGGCCGGCCCGGGTCGGGCCATTTTGACGGCTCTATTGCCAATGAGGAGCATGATATCACACCTCAATTTCCACTTCTGCAGCTTGGGGAAGATGGTGATGAATTGAACATTGTGACACAACCCACATTTTGTTCTGCTATTGTTTTTCCTACCAAGCAATTGCAGCTAAAAAGGAAGCTTGACGTGCCTGCTGAAGATAAAAATAAACAACAGATCCGAGAATCACAAGAAAAAAGCCTCGTGTTTTAAAAGATGTAACTTCTGTCTCTAATTTCGCAAACCAAATTACTTTCTAAAAATGACCAATTTAGTCCCTGAATTTGTATCTCTGTCATTTTAGTCCATGAAATTAAGGAAAATTTAAATAAATCCCTAAAATTTGGTAAGATTTCATCTAAGTCCTTGAAATTAATCTTTTTTCTCATTTTAGTCCATAAGCTTATGTTATTATTATCACTTAATTCTCCGGACTAGGGACCAAAATGAGGAAGAAAAAAAAAGGTTATTTTCAGGGACTTGAATGAAACTCTACAAAATTTCAGGGACTTTTTTTAAAGTTTTTCTTAGTTTCATATACTAGAATGGTAATGAAATACAAATTTAGGGACTAAATTGATCATTTACTCAAAATTAAAAACACATGTTAATTTTGATCCTTAAAATTATAAAATTGTCATTTTAATCTCTAAAATTACCAAATGACAGTTATTTTAATATTTGGCATTACAGTATAATAGTCATTTTTAGCCCCTCAAATTGCAACAATAACTATTAGAGAAATTCTATGGTACTTGATAAATTAGATTTTGATACCAACTACTACCTTTGTTCCTTAATTGTTGAATTTAGGAAGATTTTTGTTTCTTTTTATTTGTCATTTTTAAAGTTCAAGATAACAATAATGACTCTTTTGTTAATTATACCCTTACTTTTCACCTAATCTTTCATTAATTTATACACATGCATTTATTGTGAAGTAGAAATAAAAATGGGTAAAATAAGAAATTCCATAATTATTTTAATTTTACAAAATAGAAAACACTTTTTAAAATCAGTAATCAAACACATCCTTAGTAATACTCCTTCCGGTCCTTTATATAAGAAACAAATAAATAATTCGTCAATACCAATAAAAATAGTTAAGTTAGTTAGTTTTAGTCAATAATATCATAAATTTAAATTTTATTCCAAAAATACCCTTTAAATTAATTGGTTTAAGTAGTGGTTATGTTAATGACACTACACATCTACCAATGAGTGTAACTTGTATTGTTAAAAGACTAATAAATGTATGAGAAATGAGTGGGTGTCTCATTAATAGATTTCAGAAAATGAAGGATATAAAAGAAAATTAGCAATTAATGCATCTTAAAGTGGATCTATGTTTCTTATATTTATGACTAAAAAAGAATGCTCATTTATCAAATTTGGATTAAAAGGATATTATTACTCCTTTCGTCCCTATTTATAAGACCATTTTAATTACACACCTCTTAAGAAAAGTAGTTAATTTAGTTAATCACATTAAATTTGTCAATAATGTGCATTGTTCTTCCAAAAGTACCTTTAGCTTTTTTTTTAAATGGATCATCTCTCTCCATTTAATTGTTTCTTATCTAATTAATTAATTAATGTTTGAGAGAGAATAATTAATTAAGGGTACTTTAGGAAAAAAATAATTAATACATCTAGAAACTAGAAAAGGGTATTATAAAAGGGATAAATAATTTTCTAAAAGTGGTCTTATAAATAGGGATGGAGGGAGTATAATTTTAGGATTAAATTGACCAAAACTTATTTGGGAGTCCGTTATTCTACATTGAAGGAGGAAATTTGTAACAGTTTGTGTTCCACGATCAGGGGCAAGGATGCATGGTCCAAGAAGAACCAGAAACATGTCAGCAGTGGGGAAGAGGCAGAAGAGACTAATGCAAGATCAGATGGACAGAGCTCTAGTAGTAACATGTCAAGATGATGAGGAAAGTAGTAGAAGAGCTACTTCTGCCTCTAAATCTGCTCTTAACTTAAATGGAAAGACAACAGCATGTAGAGGATTAGCAACAGAACCTCAGTCTGTATGCAAGGGTATATAATTGCTTCAAATACAAAACCTATTTTACCTTAAGAGAAGCTAATTCTTGTGCAGATTGGTTTGCCAAAGAGGGATCATCATCTTATCAATCTATTGTTGTTTGGGAGTCTTGCCCACCCTCTATTAGTTTAGCTATTTTAGCTGATGCTGTGGGCATTGTATCTGTTAGATTTTAGTTCTGTTTGTTTCTATTCTGATGCATCAAAAACAAAAAATACAAAACCTATTTTATTTTATTTTACATTTTCATGCGCTTGCTTAGTAATAGTTTGTATGTGATACTCTCTCTTCTTGAAACTTGCAGAAAAAGAGAGGGAATAAATGAGCGACTAAGAATCCTACAGAATCTTGTCCCAAACAGAACAAAGGTAAATAATATTGGCATAATTCTTGTTTTTAATATTGATTCAATGGTTGTGCCAGAGTATTAATTTCAGGGATGGACGTGTATAGTACGTGTATTCTAACTTGTTATTATTGGCTAATGTGAAAAAAAAGAACTCCCTCGGTCCTAAAATGAATATCATCTTAAGTTTTTTTACATAGATCAAGAAAAATTATTAAATAGATGAAAGAGAAAAGTAATTTTATAAAACCAACTTTATTATTAATATTGCATTGAAAAGTTAAAGTGACACTTATTAGGAGTATTAGTGGAAAAAAATAATTAATACTTCCTCCAGTTCTTTTTATAAGAAATAAAAGGGTATTCTTTTTTTGTTCTAATTATAAGAAACATAGACCCACTTTAAGTTGTATTAATTGCTAGTTTTCTTTTTTATCCTTCATCTTATAAATCCATTAATGAGACACTTACACATTTTTCATACATTTATTGGTCTATTAACAACACAAGTTACACTTATTGGTGAAGGTGCAATGTCATTAATGTAACCACTACTTAAACCAATTAATTTAAGGGATATTTTTGGAATAAAATTAAAATTTATGACATTATTAATTATAACTAATTAACTTAACTATTTTTATTGATCTTGATGATTTAGTTATTTGTTTCTTATATAAAAGATCGGAAAAAGTATTACATTGAAAAGTTAAATACGATACTTATCTTGGGAGAATTTTTTTTTTTCAAATACGATACTCATTTTCGAACATACATGGTAGTAGTTGTGTTTTTAAAGAGAATCTTGGCTTTTTCATTAATCATGTGGAGTCTCTTTCTGACTTTTGTGAAAATCATTAAATGATTACGCAGGCACCTCGTTCCTCTAACTTAGCGACTGCCTTAAGTTCAAAGAACATTGTAGAGTAATGAGCTCAAACCCAAAATGCACCAATTATAATTCCATCAGCTCATTCTAGACATTGGAAAAAGAAATCTATGAATATTGTAATCAAGACCTGACTTGTTAAGTTCTGATCAACATGAAGCTGGAAGACTCGTAATTGTGAATAGTCTTTCATTTAAATGAGCAACGATGCTCCTTTCTCCTTTCACTAAGAAACAAAAAAAAAAAAGGAAAAAGAGAAATTCTACGGCCCCAGTCAGGGACTTTGGACCGGTTGTCTACCATAGTATGACCTTTACAGAGCATGTGCGTATGTTTATCAAAGCAAGACACCTCGTCAACAATATTATATTAAACCTAGGGTAGGCTTCTCACATCCTATGATTTTACCTTGTGGTCCACTAGTTGCTTAATTCCTGCAACACAATTAGCTTATGCAGATCAGATTGGATCTCTAAGTATATGAATCCAACTTTCAAACTTGAAGTAATTCCTAGCTAAGAAATTTGGTTATGATAGTAATAAGAATGCCACAATATGCACAAACAGAAACTCACCCTTAAAGCAACAATTTATGAAGGAAAACAAAACAAGTAAAGGAAAATTGTGTAAGATATCACAAATATTTTACCTGGTGTAGTAGGTCTTCACTTCCTCAGGAGTCTATTCACTGATGGTCATTGATATATGATTGCAGGTCAGGTCGAGCAGACGTTCAATACGGCCTGCAAAAAAGAATATAAGGAGAAGGCTCGACCTCGGCAGTAACTGGCAAAACAATTGCTCAAAGACATTAGGTAAGTGACAACAAAAGGTTTCAATACCTTGTCAAAAATGGAAGTCGAAATCGCCAATCGCGCCGCAGCGATTCTATGGTTTCTTGGAGATATCTGATTTGATCGAGGTTAGTTAGTGACTAGTGGGTTTAACCCGTTTGTTCCACTAATTTCGGTTTCAGGTCCGGTTACTTGGACGTCACCGTTTGTTCATCCCGTCCTCAACTCAATTACTTATATTTAAAAAATCTCTTTTATTTCTTATGACTTTTTATATTTATTTTTCTTTGACTTTTATGTTTAATTATATTTGAAGTAATTATTAAATTTTAATTTGAAAAAAAAAATAGATGAGATACAGCTAAATATGTGCATATGTTTCTATTTGTATCCCACTTTTACAATATACGCCACTTTACAATTTCTATTAACTCATATGAATATCTAAATCTATATACTATATTATTAGTCGGAAAGTACGTAACATTGACTCTGTTGCGCAAAAATAGTTAATAAGCTAGTTTATAACTTTTTTATTTAGTCTGGCTAACAAGTGTCCTTAAGGAATTCAAAATAGAAGATTTTTATTGAAAATCACATTAGAAGTGTATTGGAAATCACAATATATATGGATTAATGTCGATTTTTAATGAAAACTTTCTATTTCGAATTTTTTAACCAGTACCCTAACTGGTTAGCATTTGCCCTTTTTTTAATAATGATTGTATTGAAATTAAAGTTTAAAATCTCATGCAAGTTACTATGTTCATCACTAGGCTGACTCTAATAAATTTAGTTTATAACTCATAACCTAATATTTTTATACTACCTTCGTCTCTTTTTATAAGACGTTGTTTAGAATTTTTTTGTCCCTTTTTATAAGACTATATTCTAATTGTTCTTTGCATTAATTATTTTGTTACCAAAATACCCTTAATTATTTCAGTCCATAAATAATAAATGCTATAAATTATCTCTTTCTCTCTCTTATGAGAATTGGAGAATTAAAGAGTTTAGTTTTAAAAATTAGTAAAATTTCACTACTATTATTCTCTCTATGCATTAATTATTTAAGGGTAAATTTGAAAAAATATTTCAATTACAAACAAATTTAATGCTAATACTTACTCCCTCCGGATCTAAATAGTAGTATAAGCAAAAAAAATTGTTTCACATTAATTAAGAAAGTTGGTTAACAACATTTAATTGCACCAATCTCAATTAAAAATTAGTTATTTTCCTAAATTGCCCTTCATTGGAATTTGATATCAAGAATAAGAAGTTATTGAAATTAAAACCCCTATTAAATGAAGGGTATTTTGGAGATGATTTCATTAAATGAACTAAAGTTAGTTGAGATTTGCTTATATTTAAATCCAAAATTCAAGTCAATTTTTTGCTTATATTTAAAGCCGGAGGGAGTAAATTAACTAATTTTCTTAATAAACGTAAATTAGTCAACAACGTCTTATAAATAGAAACGAATGTGGTATTTTTTTTTTTGAAAACTTCTAGGTGATACCTAAAAAGCTAGTTGATTAAATCTAAAGTGATTGATAAAATTAACAATTGAACTAGCTTGAAAATGTAAAATCACACAAAATGGTATATAATTTTTTATAAATTCTAATTATAGCATTAATATTAGAATATTATTTTTTTAATTTTATTTTAAATATTTTTATTGAATAATATAATTGAAATGAAATGTTTATATAATTTTTTATATTTTTTTAAGAGATACAAGTCAAAGTAGGAAATTCATAAAATTAATAAGGGTAAAAATGAGAGAAAAGTTGATAAGATACTACCTCCATGTTTTTATATAAGAAGCAAATATTAGTATTTTTTTTATTTCTAATTATAAGAAATATATGACCATTTTCAAATATAGTATTTGCTAATTTTCTTTTATATTCCTAATTTATTGTGAAACCTATCAATGAGATATCACTCATTTTTCATGAAATTGGATGCATTTATTGAGTTGTTAACAATATAACTCATTGGTTGAAAAAAAATTCCTTGAATTATAAGTAGTGTCATTATATCTAACTACTGCTTAAACCAATAAATTATATGAATATTTTTGAAATGAAATTTAAATTTATGACAATATTAATTAAAATAAATTAATTTAACTACTTTTATTGATCTTTGATGAATTAAGTATTTATTTATTTATTATATATAGGAATAAAGATAGCATAAACTATCAACCTTACGCTAAATAAATTATAATACGAAGAAAAGCTATAAGCTAATGACATAAAATTGTTTATTGTACACCTCTATTTTTGTCAATCACACTTATAAGCTAAAGCAAATCAAGTAAATTATAAGCCATTATAATTATAAACTAATATTAAAGTATAGGTTGAGGTTATTTATTTTAAAAAATTATAATTAGAGCATGATTGTCTTTAGCCCTCTGTTGTCGCGTGAATAATTAGTCGAATGGATCGGCTAAAGGCTCCAACACAATTCAAAAATAATGTCAAGTAATTGGTTCTAAGAAGGGAAATCTACCTCTTAGTATGGGTCAAACTACTTCAGTAAACGCTTGGTTTAGGTGAAAAGAAAAAGAAGGAAAAAAATAGGATTTGCATGAAAAGTAAAGGTTGAAAGGGTGTAAATGAAAGCTATATATAAAGAAAAACAGTAAAGAAAATGTTGTAAAGCAAAACAGTAAAGACAGAAAGCTTTAAAAATAAAATGCATGATAAAAATAGGTTTGATTTGGATTGATTTTGTGTTAAATATGAAGTACAAAATCAATTTATATGCTAAGATATTAGATACATCAACTCTACCACATTTGTCCCCTATAACTGCGTAAAAAGTAGCTTTAGAACCCTACTCAGTAAGTTTCATCCCCATTCAGCACACTGTCAGTTGAAATTTGGTTGATCCTAAGTACTTAAGTAAGTTGTGGTGGACCCTTTTGTTTGATTATGGTTGATAACTGCTACTGATTTCCCAAGCATGACCTGCCACCTCCGGCAGCTCCATGTTCTGTATTTTGAATCTTGAAAACTGCCTAGGAACCACCTCTAATTTTTAAGGAAACATGATCTTAATGGATTTTAACTGATGTATGTGCCCAAAAATCTAAAAATAATGGGAAATATTTTTCTCTTTATCAAATTAATATTTAATTAATCCTCATAAATATACATCTAAAAAATTAACCGAACTCAGCATGATCTGAAGCCAATTTTGCTAAGCCTCAGTTGTCGAATTTAACATTAATTGACACCACTCCTACTGAATCATCAATAGTTGAATGACACTTCTACTTAATCCTCTTCTACTGAATCATCAGTAGTATAATGTCACTTCTACTGAATCATTAGTAGTATAATGTCATTTCTACTGAATCATCAGTAGTTGAATCTCGCAATAGTAAATAATAGAGGCATAAAAGGTATTCTCAATTTCTCACGAAACAAAAGTGGGGCTGAAAATTTTTCGACTCCATGTTAAGTAATTGATTATGATTGTTTTTTTTTTTATACTCTTACTTTTTTTTATATATAAAATAGCCGTTGACCGTTGTCATGCAATGAAAAAGGAGTGTAGGTCTGCCTATCTGTGGTGGACATGGGTGTTAATTGCCTTAAATATTTAATTTTCACATCATTTATAAGGCAATTAATCTTATTTTCTCCACATTTAGGGTGATGTTTTACTCATTTTAGCTTAGTTTTGTAAATATTAAATTTTTAGTTTAGATATTTAATTTCTTAGATTGCATCTAATATTTTTTGTCTACTTTTTGTAGAAGTGGAGTGGAAAGTGAAAAATCCGTAGAGCCATTTTGTAGAAAAAGCCAACTTTGGTTTAGCTAAGCTAAATTTGGGAGCTGAAGCTAGATTCTGGCAGCAAGAAAAAGGACTTCCGCAAGCTTGGGCTAAATTTGGGAGCTTAAGCTAGATTCTCTTTTTGGACTTAGGTTGTTTTATACTTTAGCTAAGCTAAAATTTTTCGCTTAAGCTAAAAGTCATTAAAAATAGAATTTTTTGGCTCTTGTATAAATAGGATTGACTGTCATTTATGGGGTATCACGTACTTCATTTGGTACTTGGTCACTGTCCCATTGAGAGAAAAAGCTTCCCTTAGGCTTCGTTCATCATCTTCTTCTTTCCTCCAAGTATTTTGATGCTACTCATGGCTATGAGTAGCTAGTTTCCTCCATTGTTCGGGTTAGATGTAACCAAACTCTTACTCTCTTGTATCTTTTGATATTTTTATATATATATTCAGTGTTTTGATGTTAGTATTTGCTTATTCACTTAATGCTTGTTGTGGAATGGCCAACCATGGCATGTTTTTGGGACTTGATTGTTGTTGGAAAATGCTTTCATAGTCTTGAACTGAAGCAAAATACTCAATGAACTTTGTTTCTAGGAATGGAGCTTAGTTCATCGGTTATCTTGAATCACTAGGCTTAAAGCTAGTTCCTTTATTAAATTTTTGAGGAATCGAAACTTAATAATGGAACTAAGACTTTTTTCACCTAAGGGATTAGGGCTAAGAAAGCATTTATTGATTGATTTTAACATTGATTCACAACGGGTATATGTATTATGCGCTCAAGCAAGAAGAGAGTGAGTTTTGGTGAAGTCTAACCCCGACAATATTTTTATCATTTGAAAAATCCTTTGTTTTAAGTTTTGTTTCACTATAAAAACCACAAAAATAGTATCTTTAACTCTGGTTATATTTTTATTATGTTTTAAGTTCCTAAAAATCATTCAAAAGTTAATGTTTTTACCGCTTTCTTGTGATATTTGTTAGCTTAGTTAGTAAATTCGTGAATATTGCCCAATATTATGTAAGTCCCTTGGGAAACGATACTTGGACTTACCAAGATATTACTTGTACGATTTGGTTCACTTGCCAAATGGTTAACAATGGGCATACGAATTTGACGATTAAACAATGTGATCATTCCATCCTACCATTACTTTTTTCTAGTTCTCCATTCAAACTTTTCTTTTTTAAAAAACAAAAATACAACTGGCTAAATATTTACTAGTAAATAACCATTTGAAAAAAATATATAAAACAGTTTAGGAAAAGATGATACCTTTGCTTATACCTTCAAATGGGTAGTAGCACCTGGGGAATGTATCTTGGGAAGATGACCGTCTTCAAATGGCATGGATGTATCTGTCTAGGGTGTTGCTGTGATTTTGGCTCGGTGGAGATTAAAGCTCATTCACGTGGATTACAATGCATGCAGGTAGTATGGATCTGGAAATTGTATTTATGGTTATTGGTCATTAATGAGGGTAGGTAGGAATCCTTAATTATGGGGTTCAATTGGCAGAATGCTATTGGTTAGTTATTGCTACTAAAGACTCTGGCTATCTTTTTTGGTTGGTGATATGTGATAGGGAGCAAATCTGGGAACAGAATCACATTCTTCCTTTTTTGGTTTTATGGTACGGGTCCTTGGTAAGGGGAAACTTGGTTAGTTTATATTTATCCCACAATCATGGCATAAATACCAACTAACCTGGAGTGCTAATTTGTATTTGTTCTTTTGTTCATGGAATTGGTACTCCTAGTACCACTATAAATATATACTTTTGCTGATTTAAAAAAATTAAAAATTTAAATTCTTATATGTGAATGAGAATGTATATAGAAGCTATTTTTCAATGAAAGTGTTTTTAAAAGTAATTCTTGAACAAAAGCATTTTGAAGAGTTATTTCCACAGTTACATACTTACATGTCTTGTCTTTGTCTTCTTGAAAATTTGGTTTTATTTTTTATTATTTTTAAATTTAAATATATTTATTAATTATAGTTTTAAATTTAATTTGATTTAACAATTAGTTCAAAAAATTTCTCCCTCATTCATCTCATACTATTCATCTTTTATTTTTATTAGTATACTTGATTTTTTTAATTGTTTATCCCTTTTAATATACCTTTTTCTTATCTTTACTAGCTTAATAACCCGTGTCTTGCACGGGTGTTGAGTTTATAATTTATAATTTTTAATGTATTTTTAATTTTTAATTTTTTTTATATATGTATGTGTAAGTATGTATATGTAAAAAATATATAAAAATAATTATGAATATTGATATATATTTAAATAATTTTATATTTACACATGTCTTATATCATTTTAATTTATATAAACATTTGTTTTAGAACACTATTATCTTGATAAAGATATTTGCATTTATATATAATTTAAATATATACATAATTTTAATAAAAAAAATATTAATGATAACAAAATTTATAATATATTTTGTAATTATTAATTTTTCTTTAAAAAATATATTTTCGTCATAAAGAAGATAAATGTCTAATGTTAATTATTAAAAAAAATATGATAATTATGAGACAAAAAAGATATTTTTTTAAAAATTAAGTATTAAATTACTATATTATCCTTAAAATAAATTATTTAAAATAAAAAATATTGGTTTTTTTGTCCTAAATATTTTGGTGGAGGTTGCTAATGCACTCCAACTAAAAAAGAGGAGTGTGGATATTAGCAAACCCCATATATATATATATATATATAATTTTATTTTTATAATAATAATTAAATAACAAATTTAAAATTATTCATTTAACTAAAAATACAATTTAATTCTTAATTGTTTATTTTTAATTTCCTTGTTATTCATTATTTTTTATATATTGTTTAAATTAAAATATAATTAATAACTTAATATATAATTCATTTAAAAATATATAAGTAAATTAAAGTTATAAAAAATGGTGTAGCAGGTTACTCGCAGGTATCCTTGAACCCGATAAAACCCGAAGGGGATGGAATGGACATTAAAATTGTAAACCTGTCTCTTTTATACTCGAACCCACCCCGCCTTTTGTGAGGATGAGGATGAGAAGCACCAAACCTAGGATGGCAAATTGTACCCGGACCCTATGGGTACCCGCAAAAATATCCGCAAGTGGGTCGGGTAAATACCTACTTATTGGGACTTGGGCCGGGGTCGGGTATTTACCTGCAATTATTCACGGGTACGGGTACTATAGTACCCGCCCCGCACCTACCATATATATTAATGTAATTAAAATAACTTACTTAAATAAATAATTATGTTATATATATATTTTTCTGTAAAAAAAAAAAGTTATATTTTCCACAAACTAACACTAACAGTAAAATATTTGTGTTATAACTTACAATAATTTTGTATTTATATTTTACATTTTTAATATTATGTGTGGATGTTTTTAATGTTAAGTTTGAATTATTTAAGCGTGAATTTTTAATTTACTTGTAGTAATTTTTTTATTTAATATTTTTATGGCTTAAATGCAATTTTGGTTCCTCTAATTTGCACAATCCGCAATTTTAGTCTCCCTATTTTAAAATAGAGACATTTAGTCCCCCTATTTTGCACAATCCACAATTTTCGTCCCCCTATTTTAAAATAGAGACATTTACTTCCTCAAATTTGTAAAATCTGTAATTTTGGTCCTTCCATCAAATTGAAAGCGTTGACTGTTAATAGATTAACGTTAACCTTAACGTGGTCCAAATATAGTGATTCGACACAAGATTATTTATTTATTTTTTAATTATTTTAAATATTGAGTAGAATAATTGATGAAAAATATATTTTAAAAAAAGATAATATCATTTATTTGACTACGACGTGCCATGTGTTTCAACAACATAGAACTAGTTTAAAATAAATAATTAAGACTTGTGATTTTAATATTAGGACTCACGACTACCTCAGCCATTAAAATCGACTTGGCATGTGCTTTAGTGACGTAGATAAAAAAATAATTATTACTCAGTATTTAAAATAATTAAAAAATAAATAAATAATCTCATGTTACGTCACTATATTTGGGCCACTCAAGGTCAACGTTAATCTCTTAACTGTCAATGCTTTCAATTTGATAAAATGACCAAAATTACGGATTTTACAAAATTGGGAGGCTAAATGTCTCTATTTTAAAGGGTTAACTAAGTTTTTAGTCCCTAAATTTTTTCAAAATTCGGTTTTTAGTCCTTAAACTTTAGTTCGACTGGTCAAGGTCCCTAAACTTTTTAAAAATTCGGTTTTTAGTCCCTAAATTTTAGTTTGACTAGTCAAGGTCCCTAAACTTTTTAAATATTCGATTTTTAGTCCCTAAACTTTTTAAAAATTTGGTTTTTAGTCCTTGAAATCTCATTAATTCAGGGGCTAAAAACTGAATTTTTTAAAAGTTTAGGGACTAAAAATTGAATTTTTAAAAAGTTTAGGGACTTTGACCAGTCAAAATTTTGTTCAAAGACTAAAAATCAAAATTTTAAAATGTTTAGGGACCTTGACCAGTCAAATTAAAGTTTAGGGACGAAAAACAAAATTTTGAAAAAGTTTGGGGACTAAAAACTTAGTTAACCCTATTTTAAAATAGAGGGACCAAGATTGTGGATTGTGCAAAATAGGAGGACTAAATGTCTCTATTTTAAAATAGGAGAACTAAAATTGCGGATTGTGCAAAATAGGGGATCAAAATTACATTTAAGCCTATTTTTTATTGATTTATTAACTTCATACATTAGTAAAGTGCGAGTAGCGGGTGCAGATATTGGTATATAGGTACCCAGCGAGTACGGGGATGGGGATTAAAGTTGCTACCCGTGTGGGTATGGGCCGGGTACGGGTATTTTTTTTAAACGCGGGTATGGGGCGGGTATTATAGGACCCTACCCAGACCCTACCCATTGCCTTCCAAACCCGTCCCATTGCCATGCCTAATTCCAAGTTGATTTAGTTCATTTTTAGTTTTAGTTTGATGTAACATTATTATCCTTATGTATAGAAAATAATTAGATTATTGAAGTTCGTTAGTTTTTTTTTTTTTTTTTGAGATATGAAGTTTGTTAGTTATAATTCAATTCATGATCTTATGCATAAAAGTAAAACTTGATAAATACCTACTCAAATGTAACATTATAAACATAACCAACAATGAACTATAACACATTATTAAATTGTACATGTATACATTTGAACCAAAATACATGTTTATGTAGTAATTATATTTCTTATAAAGTATAATATTTCTCTTTAAAGACAATATGTTCAAATTTGAATCTCGCAATATTTTTAAATTTAAATTTACTTTAAATTTGAAACAAAATATATATTAGTGCTATTAATTAATTTGAATAAGATTATATAATTATATTATTAATTAATTAGAATATTGTAGTCATGATTGATTAATGTAATTAAGTATTTCATAATTAAATAATCATCTTAATTACCATAAATATATATTTATAAATTGAAAATAAAATAAATTATTTAATGGCATTTTGGAGAAGATAAATGAATATAGTGTTGTCATGTAGCATCTACCTACATGATAAAACATTCTTTTATGATAATAATAATAATAATAATAATAATAATAATAATAATAATAATAATAATAATAATAATATTATTATTATTATTATTATTATTATTATTATCATTATTTACGGTAAATCATAAAATCGTGATAATAAAAAATATTTCATAATTATAAAATAAAATCCATAAAACTTAATATATAATTACTGAATTATATAAAATCAAAATCTATTTAAGATTTAATGATTTAATTGATTAATTTAATCAAAATATCAAATTATATATATACTCATTGTAATGATTTTAATTACTATATTTGATATAATTAAGTGAATATATGAATTAAAATATTTAAAATTTCAAATAATAAATATCTTAAAATATAGATAATGTTCAAATTTTATTATCATCCACACATGTATATACAGATATTTTTTAAATTATCAATTATATATTTGCATTATAAAATTATGAGATAGAAAAACCTAATTGCACGATTTCTTTATTTCAATTTGTTATAATTTTCAATTTGAATATGAATTTGAATTTATATTAGTGTTATCAATTAATATGAATTAAATAATTTAAAATTTTAAATCATAAATATATTAAAATATTGATCACATTCAAATTTGAATATGAATTTAAATTAGTGTTATCAATTAATATGAATTAAAAAATTTAAAATTACCATAAAAATAAAATCGTCTTCATTTTGGTGGAAAAAGAATCAATATGGTGTTACCACGTGGCATCAACCTACGTGGCAAAACCTTCTTTTATATAATATAATTGATGATTTCTAACTTAAAATTTAATAAAATTTTAAAATAAATTGTTAATTATTAAAAATAATCTCGAATCACAATATATTATATATCATAAATTTAAAATATAATTTATATATTAAAAAATGCTTATTTATGATCATTTTTAACTATAATATAATTTATACATTAAAAAATATTTATATATTTATGATGAGTTTAAATTATTTAAAGTTAAACCATTATCCATCGTACAGATTCACTGTGTTTGCTCGCCTGCGGTGCATTAAAAAACTTTAGTTTGGATAAAATGCCTGTTTATTGACCTTTTTGTCCTAAACTATAATTGTGGAGATTGGGTCATGATCTAATTAGATATTATTTATTATTGAGGGAGTATTAAAAAGAGAGTGTTAGAGAGAGTGTCGCTAGCATTTCTTTTATTTTAAATTCGATTTCATATATTAAATTTATTTAATTTAAAATAATTAATCTTATTATTTTTTAATTTAATTATCTTTATTTTTATCTTATTTTATGTTTATTTCTTAGTCTATATATATTATTTGTAGTTATCTTTTTTTTTTCTTGAAACTATATTGAATAGGGATACCATTGTGTGAGCTATAGCAAAATGATCAAATAGTAGAATCCATGAAGTGCAAAATAGGTATTCTTTATTTGTAGTGTTTATTTATTTTATGAGATGGACTGAGAACAAAATTTGAATGTACGATATATGACGGAGAATAAAATTTGATGGTAGTCAACTCATTGAAAACTATATTTTACAAGCTGATCTTGGATTTCAAGTGTCAAAAGATTCTTAGTTATTGTTTGCGTTAACTAAAAAATGTCTATATACAAAGCAATGCTATTATTTGTAGTATATTTATTGTTTGTGTTAACTAAAAAATGTCTATATACAAAGCAATGCTATTATTTGTAGTGTATGAAAAGTTGAGATAATTTATTTGCCCCAAAAAAGGTGTTTACTAATTAGTAAATTTTTAATGCATCTGATGAATAAGATCAAAATTAATCTTGACATATTAGTTACATTGCATAACATTCATTTTCTACAATAAATTTATAAAATGATGTAATATGGAACAAAAAAATAAACAATTAATAATAAAATATTATTTTATATATTTTATTTTATTTTCTATCATTTTCATTTTGAGAAAAAGAGCTATGGACTAAGAGTGTAAAATAATTTTACACTGTCATTCAATCACACACCATGACTTTTATAAAATTATCTTAAAAATCATCATTAAACTATTTACACTATCATTATATCACCATTGAACTCTTTAATTTTTCCTATACTTTTAAAATAAAGAAGAAAAAACCCTGCATCGCAAGGTCAGATACTAGTAAATATATCAATTGAGAAATTAATTCTATTATTGGTACAGTCAAACAAATAAATGAAATAATCATATATTTCAAATATTTAAAGTTTGAGAGGAAATGAAACTACTATTTTTCACTATAAGGGGGCGTTTGGTATAGGAGAAATTTTTAGATTCTCAGGAATGTTAGGTTGGAAATGTTAGTTTCCCATGTTTGGTTTCTATTTTAAAAAAATAAAATTCCTGGGAAAGGATATTTCCTAGGAATGTTTTTTAATCAGTTTCCCACGAAAACTTTCCCACAGGGGGAGGTGGGAATCTAACTTTTTCGACTAGGGAAATTTTTTTAATAATATGAAAAGACTAAATTACCCTTTTTTTAAAGTACAAAATATCCCCACCTAGGGTTCATCTTTATCTATAAGTTTATCTATATTGTTGAACGTTGCACTTATCCACGTGATTCTATCTTCTTTAATTTTGAAAAAAATATTAATTTTAAAATTTGTAATTTTTTATCTTTTATCTTTTTTTTAAACATAGATCCCAACTACTTTATTATCTAAGTTTATCTCATTATTTATTATTTCATCTTTTGTATTATTATATTATAATTCAACCACTAATATGATAGTAATTCATAATAATATTATTATATGAATGAAGTTATTTTAATAAAGGGTATATTTGTAAAAATTTCTTATATACCCAGAAAATTTCTACTGTAACCAAGAAACATAGGAAACTTTAATTCCCAAGAAACATACTATGACTAACCAAATATATTTTAACCATTCTCAGGAACCATGATTTCTAGGAATTGATTTTCTCAGGAATCATCATTCCGGATATGAAAAAACTTCTCCCCTACCAAACGCCCCCTAAGTTAAAAATATTAGCTTTTATTTTAAAAAACACTAAACCGTAGAATTATTTTTTAAAAAAAGAAATTAAACACACACACGACTTGTAGTTTTCCAACAGATGAAACTGGGACCGAAAACGGGAGAAGGTGAAAAGGATTTTAGTTTCTTATTCAAGGGGGAGAATGGGCACATCCCCTATATAATTCTTTTTAAAAATAGATATAGCTTTTTTAATCTTGTGTTAAAACGGGTGGTTTTACAATTATTAATTTAATTGTTAATTTTTATATATTAAATTATTATTTTTTGAAACAGCAAAACTTGTTATTAAAACATAAGCATAAGAATGGCCACGAGAAGTGGACCATCCCAGTTCAGAATATACATAAATGGTACTGTTATATAAAGACATGATGAAAACCCCTTTCCGAATCTCAAATTCAGCATCAAGGAAACTATGAAAAACTCAAAAGTTGAAGAAAATTTAAAGCGGAAAGACAAGAAATGGAAAGAACAACGCCACAATCCCTAGGAATTGATAAATTGAGGAGGATTCACCACTTTGAATGTGGAAATTCAAAGATAAGAATCAATGGTAGTTCCTAAGAACCTAGAGAATTTTCTCTCACAAAAGCATCAAAGCTTCATTCCAAATGAGAGTCAAAACTCCTTACAAAGTTAACATTTGGCCTATTTATAATATGAACCTAAAAGGTTTACTAAGGCCCATTACTAAAAGTCCAAACAACTAAAAAGGCCCAAATTAAAAATAAACATCATTAAAAACATAAAAAGCTCAACAAAAGCCCAATTTATGCCCAAATTACATAAACTTCTATTCTAAGATTTGGCTCCACTTTAAGCTCTTCATGTACCATTCTAGTCCTCTATCATTCCCTCCTTCTTGAAGGAAATTAGACCTCGAATTTAGAGCCAAGGTACCTACATCATAAAAATAACACAAAATAACATGTTTTAGTTTTGAAAAAATATTAAAAAAGAAAATCCTATTTCTATTGAGACTTGGATTCCTTAAAAAGGAAAATCTCTTATTATCTATGTGCTTATATATCAATCCTCCCGGATCAAATACAAGCCTAAAGAAACCATCAATTAACACTAAAATGAAATGCTTAATCACAAATTTCAAAGACAAGTCAATCCAATGAAAATTATGAGTAAACAATGACATTTTCAAACCAAGAATGGAAAAATTAGATTTATCCATTTTATGCACAATCCATCTATCAAGACACTTGAGTGTACCATACATTACTAAACTCTCACTATGAGTTGCTCCAATTAATGAATCATGAAATGAACATTTAGGCACACAAAATGCAGCATCTTTAAACCTATGCTCTTTATCCCTATAGAAATCATCATTTTCAATTTTCCCATAAACAACAACACACATAGAGGAAGACTCAAGATGATCATACAAGTCCAAATGATGTGCATTAATATCAAATTTCAAGAACTTGGCACCATCACCTAAAACAATATCATGCATACCAAAAGCAACATTCGATTCATAAACATTTTGGGTTAACACATGGCACACATCAATTAAATCACAAGGTTTAGAGATGGTGTAAGTCAAAATTTTCTTCTCTCTATGGTTGCATTGGTCCTCATATGTCTCCACTTCTTCTCCAAATTGTCTTGCCCATTGATCCTTGATGTACAATTCTTCTCTAGGCATCAAAACAAAAGAATTATGGTAAGGTGCACAATCAAATTTACAAGAAGAATTAAATTCACAATCCAATTTAGGAGAAGGAATTAGAGTTTTGCACTCCCCCTTTGAGGACTCCTTTTCAATTTCTTTCACAAGAGAGACATCACTTTCAAACAAAGTTTTGCATTCATCCTTTTAAAGCTCTTCAAATTCCTTGAGCAAAGAATCATCACAAACAAGGAAAGGATTAGAATGAAAACAAGAACAATCATATTCCTCTTTATCTTTTGCTCTCTCTTTTTCACTCTCTTTTTCAGTTATTTTCTTTTCTCTCATCTCTTTTTCTTTTAACTCATTTTCTTTTGCTCTCATCTCTTTCTCTTTTATTTCTTTTTCTTTCACCTCTTTTCTCTCTTGTTCTATTTTCTTTCTCAACTTAATTTGATCCTCACTTGCTTCCTTAGGTGAAAGTGATGCAAGTTTGTCATTATGTCCTTCATGTGTAAAAGAAATCTTGTGGGTCTTTCCATGGTGCTTCACTTTTCTTTCAATTTGCCAAGGTTTACCTAACAAGATATGACATGTTTCTATGGGAGCTACATCACACAACACAACATCTTTATATGTTCCAATGGTAAAGGGCACCAACACTTGTTGGTCTACAACCAACTCACCTTCACATGGCAATTTCAAGCAATAAGGTGTAGGGTGTGGGGTGGTTTGAAAATTAAGTTTGCTAACCAACCTAGTGCTAGCCACATTAATACAACTATCCCCATCAATAATCAAAGAACACACATTCCCTAGAACCAAGCATCTAGTATGAAATATGTTCTCCTTTTGAATTTCATCCCTACCCTCACATTGAATTCCCAACAACCTCTTACACATCATTAATTCTCTATCTAGAGGTTTGGTACCACATGCACTATGATTATCACTAGAGATATTAGATGAACAAGTATAAGATAACTCACTCGTGACAACTTCATTTTCCTTCAAGACCTTGGTTTTCATGTTTGAACAATGCAATGCAATATGGCCTTTACCTAAGCATTTAAAACATTTAATTGTACCACTCTTAGAAGTAGAAGAAGTGCTAGGGTTAGGAACATGTTTACCACTTGGAGACTTTGAAGCTTGTTGCTTAGGTGAGGAAGATCCCTCCTTCTTGGACTTGTCCTTACCACTAAAAGAGTCATAGTGATAGGTCTTCTTGTAGGAATGCTTCCTCTCAAGTTGTCTCTCCACTTTGTTGGCTTGGTGCACTAGATCCTCCAAGCTCTCATAGCGTTGTAACTTCACTATGTATTGAATGTCTCTATTAAGCCCACGTAAGAACCTTGCCATGGCGGTTTTAGGTTCTTGTGCATTGGCTCTCCTCATAGTCATTTTCATCTCTTTGTAGTATTCATCAACACTCTTGCTACCTTGTGTGAGACTTTGTAGCTTATCATAAGCATGTCTCTCATAGGAAGGTGGTAAGAATGTCTTCCTCATCAAATCCTTCATTTCTTGCCAAGTTGCTATCTTAGGCATCCTTATCCTCTCTCTTCCATCCTCCTTATACTTCCACCATGCAAGTGCACTCCCTACAAACTTCAAGGTAACCTTCCTAATTTTCTTCTCCTCACTATAGTCATGGCATGAAAAGACTTGGTCAACTTTCATCTCCCACTCAATGTATGCTTCCGGATCATTCTTCCCTTGAAAACTAGGAATTTTAAGTTTCTCCTCTTCCATACTATCCTTTATTTTATTTTCTCCCTCATTATCTCCTCCATGTCTCCTAAGCCTCCTTTCTCCTTCATCTTCCCCATAACCTCCATCAATTCTATGGTAAGAAGAACAATACATACCTACACAAAAATGATTAGCACAAATAATAGAAATATGGACCTCACCACTCACTAAGTGTTTCACTCAAATCCACTCGTGTTTCTGTCTTTTGAAGGTTTTTTCTATAATGTGCACACTTGTCTTTTTCCACTCAAACTCCTCTTTAGTCCTTAAGAAGCACTCTCAATCACAAATCAAGAATTTGTATTCAAAGTGAAAGATGTAACAAATCCAAACTCAACTCAAGAGTCCAAAACAAGAAAACTCTAAGACAAAACTAAGGAAATTTAGAAGACAAGCAATAAAAGCTAAAAGAAATGAAAGGGACAACTCAAAATAGAATGCCAAGCAAAGACAAGACTAGAAGACACAAGAATAAGAGTAACACAAAACTAAGAAACTCAAATTTTTCAACTTTGAGAAGAACTAGTGTATTCAAGAGAGCTAAAATGGCATAAAAGTGTATGAAAAAGAAAGAATTAAGCAATGGTGTAGAAGGGCTTCTTATAGGGCAGATTTTTTTCTTTCTAATGGTATATTTTTTTTTTTGAATTTTTTTTTATACTTTGGTCCCTAAACTTTTCATAATTGCACTTGGGCCCCTAAACTTTTTTGTATTTTCACTTTTGCCCCAATAATTTCTTTTTTTATCTTTAAGTCCTTTCTTTTGCTAACAAGTCCTCAAACTTTTTAATATTTATGAAAAACACCCAAACTCACTTAATTCAAATTTTTATGGATCAAACACAAGGGTTTGCCAAAGACTCTCAAGAACACACGTGAACGCTATGAATGTTCTTCCCCAAATTCAAATTTCAAAATCTCAATCTGCAGATCTTAACTCAAATTAAACACAAGGCAATATCAAAAAATATGGATTGAAACAATAAAAATCACAAATCAATGAACAGTACCGAATCGATGAACAGTAAGCGATCGTGAACAGTACCGCAAGCATGAACAGTGCCGCAATCGGAACAGTATCGTCGATGAATAGTGCATGAACTGTGAATAGTTCACGATCGAAACAGTATCACCGATCAAACAGTGCCTATTGTTGAACATTATCGCAATGAACAGTGCGCGGTATGTGAACAGTGCGCGATCGGAACAGTATCACCGATTAAACAGTGCCGATCGGTGAACAATATCACCGATGAACGGTGAACAGTGTTGCGATGAACAATGTGCGATCGGGGAACAGTGTCGCCGATGAACAGTGCGACTCCGCCGAGATGAACAGTGCCAGCGCCGTGATGAATAGTGTCACCACCGCGATGAACAGTGCATCGATGAACAGTGATGCGAAATTTGATGCTGAATCCTTGCTCTGAATACCAAATGATGAAAACCCATTTCCGGATCTCAAATTCAGCATCAACGGAAATTACAGAAACTCAAAAGGTGAAGAAAATATAAAGCGGAAAGACAAGAAATGGAAAGAACAACGCCACAATCTCTAGGGATTGATAAGTTGAGGAGGATTCGCCACTTTGAATATGAAAATTCAAAGATAAGAATCAAGGATAGTTCCTAAGAACCTAGAGAGTTTCCTCTCACAAAAGCATCAAAGCTTCATTCCAAATGAAAGTCAAAATTCCTTACAAAGTTAACATTTGGCCTATTTATAATATGAACCTAAAAGGCTTACCAAAGCCCATTACTAAAAGCCCAAACAACTAAAAAGGCCCAAATTAAAAATAAACATCATTAAAAACATAAAAAGTTCAACAAAAGTCCAATTTATGCCCAAATTACATAAACTTCTATTCTAAGATTTGGCTCCACTTTAAGCTCTTCATATACCATTCTAGTCCTCTATCAAGACAGCACCCCCAACCAAAATAACATAAAAACTACAGTCAAGGCATTGTATCTTGGTTCTTCCAAAAGCGGACAGTTCCAGTGCTGTCTGCACTAACAAGCTTGCCAGTCCTAAATAAAAGGTTGCAAATAGGAAGAAAGAGCTCTACCATCAAAATTATAACAATATGGTGGATGTGAATATCAGAAGTATGCATACTAGTTAAATTCGAAGACAATTGAACAAAAAAGATGCATTTACTGTCACCTTAAAGACAGTAATGACCATATGCAAAGTTGTGGTTCAACTTGAATCTTATGGAACACTCCAGCATTATTTTTTCTTTCCTGAATACGTGACCTTGATACATCTTGACAATTGCCACATCTGCCTTGCCTGGTTCAACACAGATCATGGCCACGCGTATACGATCAAGTCACCCTTGGGATAAGTCAGAGCCAATTGAGAGATTGATACACCAGGTTTCGATTGCATCACCCTCTGCAAGCACCACATGTCAAAATAGGCAACCCACACAATAAACATAAGTCTTTAACAACCAAAAACACATAAAAGACCCTTTCAATGCCAAAACAAAACACATAAAAGAGTTCAAAAGCTTCAACAAATATTAATACCGTCTGAGACAACGGAGAAGTGCGCCATCAGCGTGAGACGAAAACACGAGACTTCGGTCGGTGGAAGGGCACCAAATGAGCGACGTTATTTCATGAGATTTTGATAGGTGGGTCAGTTCTATAGTCTGTGCGCACCAAAATCATAGAGAGAAAAGGAGAGTCAGCATAGAGAAGAAAGAAGGTCGGGAACTTACCAGCTCACGTTGCCATTCAATGTGTCGCGGACGCACGGACCAGATATCGACCCAGCCGTCCTCGTGAGCGGCAGCAACTTTCAAGTTATCCGGGCTTGTTGCTAGGGCTAATATCTTGGAGCACATGGGAAAGGAGGGGGACGACGCTTTCCACATGCCGGAGGGTTAGCGGAACAACAAAGTATCAATAAGAAACAAGAAAGTGTCCGTTCTATTCCAAATGGAAAAAGATATTAGGACACTCAAAAGAGAGAGTGTGAAAAAGGAGAAAAAAAATATAGGTAGTATCATGGAATAGAAAGAGAAAAAATAGAAATATTGATGGAATATTTAAATTATAGAAGTGTTCAAATATAACTATTTATCCCAAATATTTAGGGGTGTTCAAATAAAACGTCCAGTTGGGCCTAACCTACCATATTTGCTCCGGTCCAATTAATTTTAATAATTAAAATATGTGTCTGAATTAATCTTTGTTATAAATTTTACTTTATTTCATAATGAGTGGCACGGTGAGTGTAATTGTTTTTGTGTGCAGAACACACAGACCCTAAACATATTTTTACTAGTAACGTAAAACTAATATAATCCCTTCACTCTCAATCAATTATTTTGAAATAACAACCTTGTTGAAACTTCGTGTTTTTCATTATTGTAGCCTAGCATGACTATTGGACGTGATAATATAGGAAAAACAATATTAGCATTAAATAACCATTGGGTGCTACTAGATTAAGCATACATAGGTGATTGACGATTAGAAAGAAACATCAGTTATAAAGAATTGGGTAATATATTAGTGGGTAAATACCCACTAATATATTAGTCATCACCTATGTGAAAGTACACTTATTAGGCTTTCCATAATTAAAATATTACATGTGATTACTTGTACTTTAGGAATTTTTTTAGACTTTCTTAAATTTCTTTCCCTTCTTGTCTCATTTTCTTTAATCTCAATTTGAACTTCACCTCTATCTATTGTCTAAATAATTAAGGATTTGACAACCTTAAGAGGCTTATAGATAAGTGGAAGAAGAGGTGTGTTTAGAAAAATCTTAGTGAGAGAGAGAGACCTATAAATCACTAAAACTCTTCCCTAAACCCTAAAAAATTGAGAACTCTCCTATAACCCTCACTCTCATTTCTCTCCTTCCTTAAGCCACCCTACTTTCAAAGCAATTAAAGAAATTTGAACTCTCTATTGAAGAGTATCTTTCTATCTCTCTTCTCTTGGAGTTCCAAAACAGTTTCTTAGAGTTGTAAGTCCATCTCTTCCTTACTTCATCTTTTGTTTCCATTTTCTTCTTCTCGAGACAACCCATAATAGGTTCCATAGAAAATTATGAGTTGTGGTTCAAAATCTAACTTGGGAGGTTGGTTTGGGATTGAACTTATGTTCTTATAGTATGAGTTGTTGGATAAGTGGAGTAAAGCTCTTCTCTTTGGCTAAAAGCTTCCTCCCTTCTCCCCTTTTAAAAAGCTAAAAACTTAGAATTTAAAAAAGTAAGGGAATTTTTTTCATGTATTTCTATTTTTTGTGGTATTGAGATGATTATAGATGCTTACGGATAATAGAAATAAAAATGTGTTCTTGGTTGTTTGGAGTTTTTGAAATTTTGATTTTTGAATGATGTAGTAATTGAGGAGATATTATGATGTTGTTTGTTTTCATTTTTCTAAAGTTGTTGAGAAATGTTTGAGAAAAGGAAACTTGGGGGAGAAGAAAGGTCTTTCACAGAATCTGACTGATTACTGAGCGAGTGGAGAAATTTGTTGAGCGAAAATACCTTTTGGGAACAGGGATGCTTTGTGTGGCAATTTTTGTTTAGTGAATGCCTAATGCGCTCAACAAAATTCAAGGTTCGTTAGGCGAATGGCGATTTTCACTAAGCAAAAATTTTGCTGGAACTAGGTGAGATTTTGTGCCACTTTTGCTACGATATAATCAAATTAAAAAAAGTTTTATAAGGATATGATTTCACGTCGTAAGATATAATAAGACAATGCGTGCTTGAGAATGATTATTTCAAGAAAAATATTATTTTTTTAAAACTTTCTTCAATTTACTTAAAATAATATTTTTAAATAAATTAAATCATACAAACATGTGCCTTTTTCTTTTTGAAGTATCCGAATATTGGATGAGAATAAAATTTCATTATTTCAACAATAAAGTTTATCTTTTTTCAATCAATAAATACAATTTAAATTTATATTATATTATTTACAAATTACCCAAATGTATACAACATATTACATAATAATATTCTGAACTATAATAAAAAATGAATTATAAATATACACTTATCACATCTATTTTTTCATTCTTTTCACTTCAATTCATTCGGGGTAAACGTTTATCATCATTCCAGAAAAACGATAACATGTCAGATCTATACAGACTTAAAAAAATTAAAAATAAAAGGTTATAACTAAAATTAAAAATGAAAAAAAAAACACGAGTGCTAAAACTAAAAATACATGGCGATTAAAGAGTTGTCGTCAGGAGTAAAATAATAATAACTAATGAAATTAGCAACCAAGGAAATGAACAATTTATATGAATTTATAAACTCAATTTTTATCATCGCAGTTGCAAAAGAAAAATGAAAAGAAAACAAAAAAAAAGTTATATCTAAGGACAAAATTTAGATAATTACTTTAAGTAAATTGGATGCTAATATTAGTTCGAAATTGAAGTCTCGCTTTGATGACTACATAATAAATATTTGCATCAAATTAAACTAAAACATAGGTTATCATAGTGAACTTTCAATTTCAGTTAAAAAACATCACTAAAAACACTTAGAAAACTATATCTAAATTCTATCCTATATCTAATCATTTCTTTCTTGAAAGCTTACCATTCACCCTAACATTCCCATCAACATATGAATAACTTGGGAAAAATTAACCAAAAGGTTGTGGACATGGCTGAGTCATGGGTACCATGGGCATGTACCAAGGAAAAGAAGCACCAATCATAGGGTACCAACCATAGGGATTTGGTGCATGGAAATATAACCCATTATTTTGGTACCAAGGAAAAGGACCATAAGCAGGGATTGGAATGATATTGGTACCATAATAAGGAAAACTTTCCAAAGAGGTTACTTTTCCATAATTGAATTTTAATTGATCAAAAGCACCATTATTCTCCTCTTTTGGCACCACCCTCTTGACCTCCACTTGTTTACCATTCAAATCATGGAAGGTATTCACCATAACATCTTCAACTGATTTTTCTGAATCAAATGTGATGAACCCAAATCCCCTAGGCCGGTGTGTGGCACTGTGTTGCATCACCACCACATCCGTTATTGTGCCAAATCTCTCAAAATAATTCTTAAACTCCTCCCCTGATATTCCAGAAGGTAAGCCCCCAACAAAAATCTTCTTTCTCCTGATCATTTCAGGATTGATAATCTTCCTTTTGTTTTGGATTTGGCTCTCTTGTTGCCCTTCATTCTTGGGCATCTCTTCCATCACCTCAATCTATTAAAACACACCATAAACCAAAAAAAAAAAAAAAAAAGTTAGTGTGGCTTATTGAAAAATGTAAAAATTAATCACTGAAAAACCTGACAAGTTATATATAAAAAAAATCTCAACCAATTGTTTAAATGTAGTTCATTTGATCTCTCATCTTATATTTTATTTTAACATGATCATGGATGAAATTCACCACATTTCATAAAACACAACGACCAGAAACCACCAATTTTTAAATATAAGAAACTAAAACCAATTTTAACCAAAATTTAAAGAACTTGAAACTAATTTTATCCTAAAAGAAATTTTGTTGAAAGGAACAACGAAACTTACTCTCTTTTCGGGTGCAACATGGGAATCTTCGAGAGCCTTGTCATGTACAACATGGGTGTCTTCCATGGCCTTATCAACACAACACATTGTAGAGACAACATGAGTGTCTTCAAGGGCCTTTTCAGGTTCAACATGGATATCTTTGAGGGTTTCGTCATCACAAGCCATTTCAGAGAGTGAACAAAGATGAAACCCCTAGTACTGTTGCGATCTATTGGAATTGTGGAATCCAAAATGTGCCAACTTTTTTAAAAAGAAAGCAAATTCATTCTTATTAGATGAGATAAGATGAATAAGGTAGCAAAATAATTGCTTAAAACATGGCATGCCATGGATTAATTGAGATTTTCTATAATTATATTTTTTTAATATGTAGGAATTGAAGATAGATACCAAGGATTTACAATAATTCACACATCCTACTTAACCAATTGAACTAAATCCTTGGTCTATAATTGTTTTAAACCACACAAATTCTAATTAACCTTTCGTACAAACAAAAATAATTGATTGGAATGAAAGCAATGCAAGAAACTAATTAACTTCCCTTATCCAAAACTAGCCACGTGAGGAAGATGAAAATAATAAAAACAGCACAAAACATAGAATTGAGATGAAGAAATTTATTTATACCCGAAATTCGAAAATTCACTAGAAAAAAAAAACGAAAGAAAAAAAAAACTTCAAAAAGAGGAGAAGTTTCTCACCACTTTCTTCCTCTAAGCTCAATCTCCACCCTTTGTCATGCGCTTTATTCCTTTGGTCAATTTATAATCAACTACCATCTTCTATTCAAATCACCATCAATAATGGTGCATATTTTTTTTATCTTAAAAGATTATGGTTTCCATTTTACTTAGTAGATTATGGGAACTTCGGCACATTGAACCCAAATTTATTTGGCATGGAATTCAAAACAATTAATTAATTATAGCATGCATATTTGTAATTATTATGATTTTTTTGGTTTATTTCGTTCAAATTAAAATCATCATTAATGGTGTATTAAAAATTTGTCGTTTAAATATTAACATTAAATACTTTTAAATTATTTTTATGTAGTATTCTCTCCGTCCCAAAATGAGTGTCGTATTTGAAAAAAAAATTGTTCCAAAATGAGTGTTGCATTTGATTTTTTAATGTAATATTAATTACTTTTTTTCACTAATACCCCTAATAAGTGTCACTTTAGCTTTTTAATGCAATATTAATAATAAAGTTAGTTTTAAAAAATTAATTCTCTCCTTCATCTATTTAATAGTTTTTCTTGATCTGTGTAAAATAACTTAGGACAACAATCATTTTGGGACGGAGAGAGTATTAAATTTCTTATTATCTTGGAGTTTTTTTTTAAAGGCCAAATAAGATATTATTAATAAGTCAGCAGCAATGAAACACAAGATGTGTGTAAACATTGCAGTCACTAACAGATACAAAACATACATAAAATACTCACTACACAAGCCAACTTAAAACCAAAGTATAGCTCACCAAAATAATGCCCTTTAATTTGCTCCAAAATGTTACTAAATTTCCAACATGTCTCCTTTTGTAGTGACAAGGTAGAAGTGTGTTGCTAGGATTAAGATTTAGTTTTTAATTTCACATTGTGCACCTACTATTCTAAATAAATTCTTGCTAATAAGTGCCTTTAAGGCACTAGTTAAGGAATTAAAAAGAGAAAATATTTAATGTGAAAATCAGAGCAAAGTGCAAAAAAATTTATGGACAACGTAACTTTGCGCCTCCCAATAAAAACATTTCTCCTTTTAACTCCTTAATCAATGCCTTAAGGACACTAGTTAGCATTTGTCTTATAAATATTATTATTATTATTATTATTATTATTATTATTATTATTATTATTATTATTATGTCTAAAATCCGTCTCTGATCTCGAACAGATTACAGACAAATCTAAATTTAAAAAAGTAACAAAAAAAAGAGTGTATAATTCATCTGAGATCTAAAAAAAAAAAGTATGTGAGAAACTTTTTTGGCACAATATTGATGCGAAAATATCAGACAACATCTATAAAATATCATTTCAAAAATTAATATCACCTTAAGGATATTAAAAATAATAATTTATGCATTAAATTATTCTTCAATTAATTACCGAAAAGATTATATATATATATATATATATATATATATATATATAAATATATATATTTAAAATATGTCTAAAATCCATCTCTGATGTCGGACAGATTTCAGACAGAAATAAATTTTAAAAAGTAACAAAAAAAAGATCAGTGTATAATTCATTTGAGATCTAAACGAAATCTGTTAGAAACTTTTTTGGCAAAATATTGGTGCCAAAATATCAGACAACATATATACTTAAATAGATTATTTCATCATTAATTGTAATTTAACCATAAGTTTTATTGAATTTTTTAGGTATGTATTTATTATAAATATCATTTCAAAAATTAATACCACCTTAAAATAACAATTTATTAACAAGTGTGTATGGGACATGAAGAAACAGAATTTTATGATTTTTTTTTTTTGGTTAGAGACTAAGGGTGTTCTCCAATCACTGGGTCAGACTAATCCCGCACACGATGCATGGCTGTCGCTGACTCAAAGAAATTTTGTACAGGAGAGAATTGAACATGATTCTCCCGTTAAATAGATCGTTCCCTCACATGTCAACACAACGAGACCTTACACTATTTCGTCAACCCATATGGGTTAAATTTATGATAGATAATGGATTATCATTGTTGTTGTTGTTATTTTTTTAAGTGTTGTTATTGTTATTATTATTGTTGTTGTATTTTATAAAAATAATAAGTTAATAATAAAAAAATAATTAAAAAGAATAGTAATAATAATAAAAATATACTTTCTTTTTTTAAATATTATAATTTTAAAAAAGAAAAGTAAAATATTTCTCTTTGGTGACAAAATCATTACTTGTCATATACTATTAAAAAAATAAAATTATATTACAAATAGTCAAAATTAATAAATTGAAATGTAAAAATGATATCAAAAGTAATATTTTTAAAGTAAATTATAATTTTTTTAGAAAAATACAATGTTAAAAGTAAATTAGTGAATTGAAAAAAATATTAAAAATCATAATATATTAAAATTTAAAAAAAAAATAAAGTAAATAATATGTAATTACCTTATTTATATAAAATAATAGATACATTACTTAATTGAATTACACACCTAAAAATAATCCAGATTTAATCTTCTCACTCTCATAAAAAAATCCTCTCATAAGATATGTCACACACACACACACACACCCACCTTGACTCAAATAGTTACTAAAACATTATCTTGAATTAAATATATTTTTCATTAATAAGTATAAGTTATGTGATAAATTTATAAAAAATTATAAATAAAAATATATACTTATGTATAATTTCGATTTAGTTTGGATTAGAACGGATTAGTTTTCAAAATCAAATCTAAAATTCGATCTAATCCAAATTTTTTTTGTTTTTTTGTTTTTGTTTTCTTTCAATTTATTGGATTTTTGGTGTATTCGATTTTTTATTTTTTCATCAATTTGTTATTTTTTATTAGATTAGATCGGTTTATGAATACTCCTGATTCTTACCAACATTGAGCCTTCTTGTAACGGAAAACAATTATGACATACGAGACAATTAGAGGTAGCTATGAGCTCATTTATTGTGTGGCAACACACTAAGCATCTCACCACTAGGCATTGACATGGTGTTGAGTGATGAAAGTATTTTCTTTATTTTCCAGCAATTTCTTAATTATTTTTGTAACTATTTACATTATAATTTTTAACTCTATGTTGAATATGTTTTAAACTATACTAATTTTCTATTATTTATGTGAGATTTTTTTTTAATTTTTGGTATTTAATTCCTTAAATCGGTTCAATGAATCTTCACCAATTGATGATTCATCACAACTCCAAACTCAAAGATTTGCTTGTCCTTGAGAAAAAGAAACAAAGAGGAAGATTCAAGTGATTTTGGAAATTAAATATGCTTCATTAAAAAATTTGACCAATACTCATTCACATAAATTTCCTCTTTAATGCTGATTAAGATTAAGCTTTGGACCTCTCTAGCAAGAATTGACATTCATATATTTGCTTTATTTTATTTTTTTTACCAAAAGTTGTTAGTACAAGTGATTCGACACTTAAGTCCCTTAATTAAGGTTTGAGGTTTACTTGGAGTTACCACTTTATCCAAAAAATGGGCCGATCCGATGGGAGCGAAATTAGTTGGGTGCCAAAATAGAAGCTCCAGTTACATCATGGTTACACCAAAAAATATATTCATTTTTTCCTTATCCAACACATGTATTGTCTTATGAGAATTTAGTTAGACAACGTATATCTGGAGATGCCTTAACTACTCCATCCGTCTCTTTTTATAAGACTTTTTCAACTAATTCACAATCTTTAAGAAAATTGATTATTTAGTTAGTAACATTAAATTTGTCAATAATTTGTAATGTTCTTCTAAAATTACCCTTATTTTTTTTAAAATTTATCATCTCTTCACTTAATTGATTCTCACCTAATTGTTTCTCATCTTCTCCAATAGAAGAAAAAAAAGTTTAT
The DNA here is from genome assembly GCA_026413185.1 of Pueraria montana var. lobata. Taxonomy (NCBI): domain Eukaryota; kingdom Viridiplantae; phylum Streptophyta; class Magnoliopsida; order Fabales; family Fabaceae; genus Pueraria; species Pueraria montana. Next base: position 6,329,765 of record CM048646.1, read on the forward strand.
CTTATTAATTTTCCACATTTACTATTTTTTGGTTAAATTTTTTTTTAAGTAACTAAGGGTACTTTAGGAAAATAAAATAATTAATGCAATGAACAATTAAAAAAGAAATTATAAAAAGGAACAAATAATTTTCTAAAAATGATCATATAAAAAAGGATAGAAGGAGTATTACTTAACATCATTAAGCGATATAGATGAAATGGTAATCATACACAAACCTTAATGTAATAGATAGAGAGATAATAACGAGGTAGTCATATATGAGATGGTGATAATTGATAAAGAGTTCAAGTCAAGCTCAACAACCATAAATCTCAGCATGAATTCAAGGTTGGTTTGAGATCAAGTGATAGAAACAAGATCCACATTCATGGAATCAAGATTCAATGGAACAATAAAACATAGGTTAACAACCAATTAAATTAAGAAAAAGGTGAATCTTGGCCTAATTTTGTCTACATTCAGCAGCCTCATTTTCACGTGGTAATTCATGACAAAATACATAATTTGGAGTGCTATTGATCCAAGAAAATAATAGCAAAAAAGTTGTGTTTTTAGTGTATGCTCAAGTGTACAGATAGAATTTCACAAGTGATAGAAGTTAGGGGTACGAAATCTCCATTAAGTAAACTAACATCTTAAAATCTTCTGCAAAAACAGAACTAAAACAGTTAGTGTATTAGAAAAAATACAATCGTGATAATCAAAGGAAAGATTAGTGTCATGTTATTTTCCTTTTTTTTAAAAACAATCAAAGACAAGAATCAAGGTAGTGATTTATTTTTCTACCGAAATATCCTTTCTCCTTGAGTTCCTTCTCTTCTCTCTCACGCAGGGTTGTCTTTTTAACAGGATAGAGACTAGTAGTCTACTCCTTGGATAAAAGTAATACAGCTAACTGGGTCAAGTAGTCTACTCCTTGGATAAAACAGCTACATGTGCAGGTGTGTTTAGGGACAGTCATGGAATGTGGCTGAATGGTTTTTACACAAACCTTGGACAAATGTCTGATCTTATACTAAAGAGATCTTACTCAGTTGGTTGGGCAAAGTGTGTGAATTGTTGTAGATTTTTTTTTTTTTGGTGAATGAAAGGGGGGAAATCCCATTGTTGTAAATATTCTAATACATGTCTTCTATTTCTACAAAAAAAAAAAATTGCTTAAAAAACTGCATGGAGTATGGATATTAGGAGAATTTGGATTGAGAATGACTCCTTCACTGCTATCCAATTGATTACTTATGGTTGTCATTCCTCTCATCCAACTTGGTCCATGATTCAAATTATTAATAGGTGGAAAGAAAGACCTTGGAGCATCAAGTTTTCTCATACTTATCTGGAGGCTAACTTTGTTGCTAACTCCATATGGCACTGTTTTTCTTAGCTCTCCTCCTCTACTGTTTGTTTTACTGTTAGGGGACTCTATGAGTCTATGGGTTTGGGCCGTTTGGCTATGCCCAGATCAGTTTTATGGGATTTATTGAAGGCACCTCCCGTTTTTTTCTGGTACACCCCATTAAAATTAATTAACAACTATACTGACTATTTTACCCTTTTTCCTTGTATATAGTATTACGGATTCATCAATCCGTAATTATATAAAATACATTACGGATTGTATAATCCGTAATTGTATAAAGTATTACGGATTGTACAATCCGTAATACTATTAATACAATTACGGATTACGTAATCCGTATATAATCCGTAAATGAATATTGATTGTAAGCTACGGATTGTCTAATCCGTAAGCCTTTCCGCGGGGGTGTATTATAAAGCTACGGATTGTCTAATCCGTAGCCCCTCCGAGGGGGTTACGGATTGTCTAATCCGTGAAGGGGGGGGGTACCGGATTGTGAAGGGGGGGGGGGGGGGGTTACGGATTGTCTAATCCGTGAGGGGGGGCTGTTCACTTGAATTAAACCTTAGCTATTTTTTTTTTTTAAGAACGCATCACACCCCTCTTTAATTTTCTCCTATAAAATTACAAATTAAATTATGTTAAATATCATATTACAAATTAAATTATGTTAAATATCATGTTATACAATTAAAAATTAAATTATACAATTCTTATTTCTTACGGATTATCAAATCCAGAATGTTTAGGGTATTCCGGAAATGTATTACGGAATACCCATTTCGTAATATATTGTTATATTACGGAATGGGTATTCCGTAATACATTTCCAGAATTCCCTAAACAATTTGGATTGTATAATCCGTAATATTCAGTTGTATTACGGAATAGGCATTCCGTAACATAACATATATTACGGATTACTCATTCCGTAATATATGCTATGTTATGTAATGCCATAGTACAACTACGGATTGCATAATCCGTTAATCCTAAAAAAAAATTGGGGTGCGCTGTATATAGGGAATAAAGGGAGGAAAAGGGCAAAATAGTCTCTACAAGGGATTTTTTATTTTCAATGGGGTGCCCCAGAAAAAAATTGAGGTGCCTTAAACAATTCCCCAGTTTTATATTAGTTTTCTTTTGGGCTTTTAGCCCCCCTTGTAACAAAAATAAAATATAATTAGCCTAATATTTTTATTCAAAACTCATACAAATAATATTTAAAATTCTTCAAGATTTCATTTTAAAATTCGCTTAAAATTAAAAATTTTAACTGTGAATAAAATCATCTTTGTCAAATAAAATATGAAACACAGTGATTTTTTTAAAAAAATATTTTTAAAAAAGTTTGCTTCTTAAGAAAAGTAAAAAATTATTTTTTTAAGAAAAAAACAGTTTTAGTCAAACACATAAAAAAAAGTTAAAAAAAACTGTTTACTTTATTAAAAAGTGCTTTTTTAAAATAATAAACTTAAACAGACTAGTTCTAAAATAGACATATATTTTCTACTAAAGATTCAAACCTTAATTTATCATAATAAACCCAACTCTCCTGTGTTTATTTCTTAATTTTTAAAAGCTTGAAAATGGATCTCGTAACATGGCCCGATTCAAATAAGCGTCGATCCCTATAGTGGGCTATTGAAGTCTGAAGAAATTAGGTTTGGTAGCCAGTTCTAAACAAAATGCCCTTTTTATAATTTGAGTTAGGACCCCAAAACGGTTATCCTCCTGAGAGCTGGATGCAGAATGTTGTATCAAAATCAGCACGACAACTTTTCTTTGGAATTTGGAATCCAACAAATTGTTACTCTATCCGTTACAGTTTATATGATATTTAAGATTTTGATACAGATATTAAGGAATGTAATTAATTTGTTTAATTTTTTAGAAAATATTAGTTAACTTTCTATTATATTATTTATCTCTCTAATTAATTATTTATTGTATACTATTCCCATTAAGTATTAATTAAGAATAGTCATGAAAAAAAATATTTAATACAATATTAATTTTATAAAATAACATTTATTTTGAAACAAATTTTTTTCTCTAAAAAATTATATAATCTGCAACGGAAGGAGTGCTAACAACAAATCTTGTTCAAATCTCTCGAGTTCAAAAGTGCATTTTAGAGCATATCATACATCTTGTCCATACCCAAGTAACCAACATGGCAACATAGAATACTCCCCTTTATTCCCAAAACCTTCATAGTGAAGTCACTTCTTACGTACCTCCTTATGAATTTTATTCATTTTTTAAGAAAACTTTTTTTTAATTAAATAATAAGTTTTGCTCACTGGCTAGGTTGCAGCTCAAGGCAAATTAAAGCAAGAGGGGTCTTAACATAGGACTCAGTCTGATGCGTGCGTGCGAATATTCGATAAACGCACCAGGACTCTTAAATATGCTATTAAATTTGTAGAACTACATCAACATATATATATAAAAATCAACAATAAATCGTTTATCTACTCAATCTTTTCATATCCACTATTTTAATTTCATTCTCTCTGCACGTGATAGAAGGCTTGAATAATCCATCTAGTTAGATAGCGTCTGATCGAAGAAAACTGAGTTATACAACTCAGAAATGTGGGATTTTTTTTTTATGAGTAGGAAAGCTAAAGAAAAAACTAAGCCCTATAGTAAAATTATTTATTTTTATAATAATTTTCTTAAAAATCATATTTAAAATAATTTCTAATTAATTAGCAGTGTAAAAATATTTACATTAACAATAAAATTAAATTTTAAAAAAATAAAAGCTGTGATTTTAATACCTGGAACTGTAAGCTTTCATAATATTTTGTCCGGATAAATGATAAATCATTGTTTCACCTACCATTTTCATGGTCCAATCAAAATTAACATTTTTACCAATTTTTAGAAATTAACAAAATGGACGAATATCTTTCACCTATCGATCATGTTACGCAAATAGCCCAATCAAAATTGGGCCTCTCTTTCAATTTGAGCATCTGTGAGGCTTGGTGTTAAAGATAAAAAAACAATGTATTTCATCCTTATCCTTTTTGTGCTTTGAGCTACAATGAGCAAAAATTGTCTCCTTTGATGTTTAAAAGTTTTACTTTATGATTAACTTACCTAAGGGGATTGGTGAGTAATGTGATTTAGAATATAAAAGAATTATATATGGCACGAAAAACAATTTTTTGGAGTATAATAATAAAATAATTAACTAAGATCCATTTCGTCTTGGGTTTACCAATGCTTTTCTTGAATAACTTATCTTCTCATTTTCTTCTTCCATAAACAATACACGTACATAATACCCAGAGCTTACTCGATCACCATCATCAAGCATTTCTTTGCCTAGGGTTTTGGGTCGTTTAAAAAAATATTGAACAAAAAGGCATAGCTAATGGATGTCATGAGTACAGCTACAAGTATAACTAAATCTGATTAATTAATTAATTGATCAAATTGAACACATAACGTTCAAACTGCAATATAATAGCAAAATGTCTTTCTATTTAAAATTAAAAGTTAGTTTGGAAACCAAAAAAGCAAATGGAAAGCAGTTTAAGGGTTCATACATACTGCATCAAAACTATTAGCTGAATGTAGTTTTGCAGAGTGGTATATTGTAGTGCAACGTGACATGCATCCACATGCTTCTTTGTGCTTCTTCATCGAATGTTTTTGTAATGTTGGTGACAAGTTTTTAGAATAATAATAATAATAATTGTACCAATAGCGAAGAGATACTCGTACTTTCGGTGGAAAATTAAAGAAATTTATCATTTGTACAAAATTTTTATTTTTCTCCATCGAATTAATATTCTTATTACACATTTGTTTCTCTTCTCTTATTATTCGTTTCTTTGTTGTAATAAAAATTGTATTAATTTACTATATAAATATAATTTCTCACAAAAAAATTGCCTTGACAGCCAAAAATCTCGTGGGTTTGGGCCTTAGGATGGTTGTTGAACCCATAATTCAAAAAGAATGGGTATCTGGTTTCTTATTGAAAACGCACTCATAATATTTCATGTCAAATGCAGAACAAGATGCAGAAGCTGCTTTTATTTGCTTCACAGAGACGCACGAGAATTTTCGTTATCTGTTAGTTTATTCAAACGTGGACTTATTACGTCAAATTCTAATAGAAGGGTCCGCAGGTTATCTATCAGGTTCAGGTCAGTCCGTAGACTAATTATTTTTTAATATTAATTATTATTTATATATTTCATTATTTAATGCTTTATTAGAATTTAGAAATAGAAACTTAGCATTTATGTTTTGTTTTGCACGAGGGCTCTTTTGAACGTGTTTTTAGGTGCCAGAGATTCGGAGAATCCATTCCTGCTGAATATTTTTGCTCTCTTCAATTATAAATTAAAAATTTATATTATTCATATATAACTTTTTAATAATACTACCTTTTATAATGGGTTGAGTTGGGTAGAGATCAAGCTAGTTCAAAATGTTTAACATGATAGGGGTGATATATATTCAACTCAAATAGTATACGACAGGGGGATGGGTGGTCGTTTGATCATCTATGGGAAACTGGTACATATTTTTTGGGACATAGGCCACTGTTACGAGGGTTGTATATAGTTGACCTAATGTAAGTAGGCCTGGAGGAAAGAATATATATTTATGTAAATGGGTGAGGGTACCCCGTACCTATAAATATATTTTTCTCGTTGGCTGGAAAAAAAAAAAAACCTTCAAAAATAACTTTTAATAGGGTTACTTTACTTATAGAGTGTTTGATAAAATGAAATAAAATTGAATTAAGATGAAAGTTTTAAATTAAAATAGAGTATAAAAGTATGAATTTTATCTCATTTTATTATTTATTTCACTCTTTTCTCTTTCAACGCAAATAAACGAAGGCTTAATATATATATTTTTTGACTATTCAATTGTAAAATATTTTAATATTATCTCAATAATTATGTACACCAAATTTTTAATAAATTAGATACTTGTAATTAGACAGATAAGAGTTTAATAACTACATTATCAGTCTAAAAATATTTACACTATCAATCAATAAAAAATTATCATTAGTATAACTTTTAATATAGTTATTATAAAATTCAATAAATTTATCATATATGATGATTATTTTTCTACGTGTGCAAAATTTCTTTTGGTCAGCGGCAGTCACATGCATCGTGAGCAGGATTGGTCTATGAACTAGTGGGTTGGGAACACTCTTAGTCTCTAATCCAGGACAAAAAAAATATTATTGGTGTGAAGTATCTACTGATTTTTATTGATAACTAATATCCGTTGGGAAACATGATTGACCACCTTTGATGGAATCTCCCTTCCGAACCATGTTTTTTCATTCACAAAATTCAAATGAGACCTGTGAAGATTTATAATTAGATAAGAGTGTAAAATTGTCTTATGTTGTCAATAAATAACCTGATTTCTTATTAGATAAGGGTTTAATGGCTATACATTATTAATGTAAAAACTTTTACGTTGTCAATCAATTAGAAATCATCGTTAGTATAACTTTTAAGATAATTATTGTTAAAGTTTACAAACTTATCATACATGGTGATTTGTGATTAAATGACAGTATAAAACTGTTTTATACAGTTAGTGTATAATATATTTTCTCATTAGATAAGAGTGGTCTATAGTTTATGTTTACTTATATGTAAAAATATATATTATATATTATTATTTTTATCCGAAAAAAATTAATATCAAATAATATTTTAATTTTATAAAAATCTATCTATTCAACAAAAAACTTGAGTGATTGAAGCCAGGCCACGGTAATCCAAAAATTGGAGGCAATCGAGGAGGAAACCAACTATGAACTAGCTAGCAATAGCATACAGGCTAGGAAAGTAATCAGAATTAGATGGTCACATCACCTCAACTGGGGTAGTTAGTTACCTACGATATGTTTGGTTTGGTTAGAGGTTTTTTTTTTTATCAGGATACCTTATAATGTCTCCTACAGTGAAAAACTAATATGTACCGTTGGATTTTGAGATTAATGTGAGATTATCATATAACTATCCACACTAGATTTTTTCTTTTTTAAAAAAAGGGATTTTTTTCTGTTTAAGTTTTTTTTTATTTTAAAAAACGACAATTCTTCTCCGTTGTTGCTTTGTTTCTGCCTCTCTTTCCATTTTTTTGTCCGTCATTTTATCTTGATTTTTATTTTTAGTCCCTCATAAATTTTATTATTATTTTTAGTCTCTCATAAATTGTTCTATTATGTTCTATTTTTAGTCCATCATAAATTATTTTGTTTTATTTTTAGTCTCTAACATTAATTTCAACTGTTAAGTGATGACGTAAACTGTGTGTGTGAAAATTTCCTAATTAAGTTTCTAGTGACTTTTAACCGCTGTAAATTTTTTGGTGGTCATAAATGTTTATTTTTGTAACATTTTTTGTAATTTCAGAAAATCTAGTGCTCGAGATTTTGATTTTTGATTTTATTTTTTAACATTTCTGACAGTTTTAGTTTGCCAAAACATTTGCGATAGTTAAAAACCACTAGAAACTTTAAACAGAAGAAGAAGGATCCATTTTTTAAAAAAAAAAATCTAGTGTAAACAGTTGTATGGTAGTCCCACATCAATAAGCAACAATGGAGAAGAATGATCATTTTAAAAATAAAAAAAACTTAAACAGAAAAAAAAAATCCCTTTTTTAAAAAAAAAATCCCTTTTTTTTAAAAAGAAATCTAGTGTGGACGATTGTACGGTAGTCCCACATGGATTTCAAAATCCAACGGTGCATATTAGTTTCCCACAGTGGGGGACCTTATAAGGTCCCCCATTTTAGCCTGCGTCGGAAACTATAAGGCCCTAGAGTTTTTACTTTCTTGTCAAACACCCACGAAGTTACCAGTTACCAAGTGAACTCTGTATAGTCTACCTAGCTAGAAGGGGTGAGTATATGGGCTTGGGCCCGCGGACCGGCCCGTTAAGCCCGCGGACTTTGCGGTTAACGGGCCTAAAATTTTTTCATTGTATAATAAATCCGGATTTTGAGCCCGGCCCGCGAAGTCCGCGGATTTAACGGGCTTAGCCCGCGGGGGCTGCGGGGCCCGCAAAGCCCACTAATAAGAAAAATTTTGTGTTTTGCATAGAGGCACAAGAGAAGAATCTCTTAGTTTTGCTTTAGAATTTCATACACTACTAGTAAGTAAGTAAAATTGTGTTTTGCTTTAGAATAATAATAAATTTGGTTATGCAATTGTAATTTAAACTTAGGAATTTACTTATATTTCTCAATCACCAATTCACCATTAGTAACATTGTATACAAATGACAATGAGTAATAACAAATTTAAGGTTTTTAAATTTTTTTTTTTTTAAAAAAAATCACCATTTTTATTGGGCCCGCGGGCCGGCCCGTTTAACCGCGGGCTTCGCGGGACGAATACGAACCAAAAAAAAAAGACCATTTATTTCGCAGACCGGACTTGGCCCGATCCGTCAAAACGCGGGCTTCGCGAACCGGGCCTTAAACGGGCCAGGCCGGCCCGTATACCCACCCCTAGCTAGAACCATATGAGCCACAGTTTGATGCACAATATATGGTCAATGGACATTGCTTCTGAATACATTATTCGTGATATTTTTTTTTTATGATTTTTAATTTATATTTAAATTATTCGATAAGTCCGTGAATTATTTAATTTTTTTTAATTAGATCTCTAAATAATTTTTTCAATTAAATCTTAGAATTTTTATTTATTTTTTAATTAGGTTTCTATCATTGATGTGATTAACGGTAGTTAATGACAAGGACCTAATTAAAAATAAATAAAAATTTAGAAATTTAATTGAAAAAAATAATAATTTAGAGATCTAATTAAAAATTCTTAAATAAATAGTTTATGATTAATTTAACCTGGTAGGGAATTGCTATTTGCACCTCCTTTTTTACTTATATATCCAATACTCTCAAATTTTTTTCTCTCTCTAAATTACCCTGGTCAAAACAAAGAATAAAAATGAAAAAAGAACATGAATCATCAATGAGAAGAACAAAGAATAAAGATAACTGAGAAACCTGATAAGAGAATGCATAGCCGATAGAGAAAAAAGAATAGAACCCCCTGCTTCATTTCACTCTCTTTATATGCGTTTGACATATCTTAATTTTTTGTGTTAAATTACACAATTGTCATTAATGAAAACAGCTACTTCTCCGTGTTTTCATTAGTTTCCAAAAGAGAAATGAGAAATTAAAAAGGAAAATATCTCAAAATTCTTTCTATTTTTTATTTTTAAAAACTAAAATTAAAAAACAGTTTTACAAAACAGTTTTATAAAAATAATCAAACAAACAAGATTTTTAGTTTTTGAAAATTGTTTTTAAAAAGGGAAAACAAAGACCCTTAAATAAAGGATAACCATTTATTATCCCTATGGGAAGTGAAAGATAATGATAAACCATTATCACAAGAGTTTGTTATCCCATCTATAGTAGGAACAACGAAAGAGAAAGACAATGATTCTAAAGGTCCTCATGGAGAGTTTTGTTTGAAATCACCAAGAGCTATTCTATAAAATCAGAGTTGGGGATAACAAAAGAGCTAAAACTGCCAAGAAAAAAGACTGATAAATACTTTCACAATGAGGAAAAGGGGAGAGAGTAAGCTTTTCACAGCTGACAAAATTATTCTCATTTAGATAATAGAGTGGAAAAATATTTTTAAATATACAAATCATATTTTAAATTTATAATAAATAATTATATTGTAATACAGGGTTATATTTAATAATTTTAGAATTTTTTAAAAAATATTAAAATTCATTTTATAAATAAAATAATAATAAATTAAAAGAGATGAGCAGTTAAAAAAATTAAATATAAGAGAATGATAATAATTCCTAAAACGTAATTAATAGATGGATAAAGAAATAAATATAGATATTTTGATAGATAAACATAATTAGTCCAGTTATAGAAAGGTTAAGCGATAAAAAAAAAAGAAGATAGGGATAATTAAAAAGATAATTTATATCTATTCTAAACCATTAAAAAAAAAAAGGAAAATAATCACTTTATCAAGAGGATTTCAAATTATAATCATTTTAAACAAATATAAATTAACCTAACAGAATGAGTTTCTTCACTCCTCCCTGCATTGACTTTTCTTTTTTATTCCCAACACAGATACATTCTCTATTTCCCCAATTCCATGTATCGTGAAGCGGCCTCGTTGCTGCTATTGCTCTTAGTGACTTTTTTGGTTATGATTCTACCTGTGATAGCGTTATTTTCAACTAATGGGATTTATGTGCGTTTGTGTTGCCTATTGGGAACAGTACTTGGATTCACATTCCTTGCATATGATCAAGAGCCGGAAGAATCTCAAAGAAAACAAATTGGAGACGTTGAGTCTGCGGATACACAAAGTTCTGAAGTAAGGGCTCAAAGGAAACCTTGCCAAAACGTACAACTGCTTTCTTTTGCCCCTAAAGCACATATTGCTAGGCAGGCCATGAGAGCCTTGCCCCCTGTTACATGCGTTCGTGGGGATGAAACCACTGAATCCAAACGTGATTGTCCTATTTGCATGAAAGAATTTAAGGATGGAGAGTTAATTCAACCATTTGGAATGTATGTCCATGAATTTCATTCGTCTTGCGTTAACTCTTGGTTACTTGATGGAAAAACTACTTGTCCAGATTGTCATAAGGAATTGTTACTAGAGGCACATGGTAAGATCATCTTTTATGTTTATGTTGTTTTTTAATGAATGAAAATATGGATTCAGTGAAAAAATTTATGTTGTATGCATGGGCTGCAGGTTAGATTGATTCAGAAGCAAAATCAAGGATTTCGAGGAGGAACATGAAGCCTATAATGTTGTTCTGCGGCATGTGAAATCTCAATAAATTGCAAGATGTATGGATTTTGTGCATTTTAATTTTCATTTTTGCGTTATTATATGAGAATGAATTTTGCTTTTACCTGGAGTATCTGTCTCGGGTTTTGGTTGTTTAATGTTACTTTGCCGCATTCTTGATGTTGGTGTCACTTTTTTTTTTTTTTTCGAAGCATTGTTGTTACTTTAATTAGGGACTCATGTTTCACTATGATCTCTGCGGTAAATTAATTTTTAAGAAGGGAAAATAAAAGTAAATATAATATAAATATATGTTTCTTTGTTTTGTCTCGACTCTCGATAGATCACTTCAAGTGATGTTGTTTTGATACCCAAACCAAAATAATATTGAAAACATTTGTATTAATGATAAAACTGTTATTATTCCCATCTAGATAAAAGCGGGAGAAAAAAGATATGGGATTGAAAAATAGAAAAACTGTTACGTTCAATAGAAAGGGAACAAAATAAGAAAAAACGCTGAATATTGGGAGTGGCCAGATTCGAACATTGGCTTTATTGAGAGTGCCGTATAAGCTGTTAGCAATAAGCTATCAGGGTGTTCATGAACCGATCCAATCCAATTAAAATCGAAAAAATCGATCCAAAAATCAAAAATCAAATAAATCGAAAATCGAATGAATCAAAAATTGAAAAAATCAAAATTTTTTATTAGATTGGATCGGATTTCGGATTTGATTTTGAAATCCAATCCAATCCAAACCGAAGTTATATATACATATACATTTTTATTCATAAATTTATGATATTACTCATTTTTATATTTTTATTTCTTATATATTTATAAAATTATCACATAACTTATATTTATTTGTGAAACATCTATTTAATTGAAGATATTTTTTTAGTATCTATTTGATTAAAGTTACATAAGTATAATTATTAAGTTATATAAATTTACTTTTAATAGTATATATTTGAAGAGTTATACTATTATTAGTTGTTTATTGACTTATAAAGAAGATATTTAATATTTTAAACTATTTTTTATTATGTTTATTATATATATTACCATTTATTTAATACTTTTTCCAAAGAAAAATATAAACAAAACTAAAATCGAAAACCAATCCAATCCAAACTAATTTAAATTGGATCGGATTTAATTTTATTATCAAACCGATTGGATGATTAATTAAGAAAATCAAAATGATTGAATTGAATGATTTTTCTCTTAAAAATCGATAAAATTCAATCCGCGAACACCCTTATAAGCTATACTGGACAACTTATTAAAATAAGCTTAAAACATTTTATGGATCACTTATAAGATATTTTTTTAAGTTTTTCCAAACACTCACACAAATACTTATGGTATAAGATAAGTCTAAATAAGTTGTTCATAAACTCTTTTAAACGTAGCCTAACATCAAATCTTTAAGCAGTTGCTTACTGTGAGAGCAAATCTTTATAAATTAGATAATCATGCAAGAATAATAAAAATGTACAGCAATTAAAAAAAAAGTGTTGAAGCATATAGTCCGTCCGTGATAAAATAATTCCTTAGGATGTGTTTGTTTTGAAAGATGGAAATAATTTGTGAAGATGGAAATGAGTGAATGTTGTTTGATATGAGTGATATAAGTGAGAAATAAGTTTAAAATTGGTGGGACCCACTTATACTATTTCTCATCTATTTCTATGCTTCTCTCTATCTCTCTCTTCATATCTTCTCTATTTCACTTCAATCAAACACATCTACTTTTAACTTTATTTCTCACCTATTTCCACTCTCTATTTTTATTTCTATCTATTTTATTTCTCTCCTCTCTACTAAACATAGCATTAAAGTGATGGATTTGGAGCAGAATTATGGCTGAAATTTTTTCTTCGGGCTACAGGTACAATACAAGATTTTCACCCAAAAAAAAAAAAAAGGTACAATACAAGATATTGACATGGAGAATCTTGGTTCAATATTAGTGTGCACAGCAGAAGAACTAGGCATGGCAAAAAAACCCGTATCCGCGGGTACCCGACCGAACCCGTCCCGACTTTGATGGGGAATACCCGCTCTAATCAGGCACGGGTACGGGTAATACCCGACTTTTCTAACCGGGTACGGGGACGGGGATGGGTATGTATCTATACCCGTACCCGTACCCGTCCCTGAAATAATAACTATTACTACTATTTTAGCCTATTCATTTTATGTATATTATGAAAATGGCACCGTCCTTTTTAACCTTATTTTTTATTCTTGGCTTGCCTTAACCGAATAATTGTACAGTTTTCTTAAAACGGAAAAAGAAAAATAGTTTTATTTGTTCTGTGACTGTTCCTAAATTGGTTTTCATACATATTCTGATACTTGTGGACGGGTACGGGGATGGGTCGGGTATACCCGACCCCGAATGGGGACGGGGATGGGTAAAAAAAATTATCCCTGTCAAGGATCGGGGACGGGGATGGGGACGTGTGTGGGGAGCGGGGACGGGGACGGGGAACCACATACCCGTACCCGCCCCGCCCCGTTGCCATGCCTAAGAAGAACAAGTGTGCATGCTACAAATTGTACAGAAGTTTCATTTGTTTATTATTTATTTATTTGTTGGAAAAAAATTGGTTGAAAAAAAAATCCTTTGTTTTTTTTTTGGTGAAAAATGGAACGAGCATTTTGGTGCACTGGTTGCTTAAGTGGGATGATACTAGCCCACTTCTATAGTCCAGCCCAAGCAGTGTTATTGTTCATCAGTCATCATTGACCAACTAAATTTGATTTTTTTTTAAATGAGTAATTCACTTTAGAAAGTAAAATAAAAGTTTTATTCGATAAAAAGATTAATGGTTAATATCATGTACACATTATAACAAATTATTGATAGTAAAATTATTTATTTTTATAATAATTTTCTTAAAAATCATATTTAAAATAATTTCTAATTAATTAGCAGTGTAAAAATATTTACATTAACAATAAAATTAAATTTTAAAAAAATAAAAGCTGTGATTTTAATACCTGTAACTGTAAGCTTTCGTAATATTTTGTCCGGATAAATGATAAATCATTGTTTCACCTACCATTTTCATGGTCCAATCAAAATTAACATTTTTACCAATTTTTAGAAATTAACATAATGGACGAATATCTTTCACCTATCGATCATGTTACGCAAATAGCCCAATCAAAATTGGGCCTCTCTTTCAATTTGAGCATCTGTGAGGCTTGGTGTTAAAGATAAAAAAAAATGTATTTCATCCTTATCCTTTTTGTGCTTTGAGCTACAATGAGCAAAAATTGTCTCCTTTGATGTTTAAAAGTTTTACTTTATGATTAACTTACCTAAGGGGATTGGTGAGTAATGTGATTTAGAATATAAAAGAATTATATATGGCACGAAAAACAATTTTTTGGAGTATAATAATAAAATAATTAACTAAGATCCATTTCGTCTTGGGTTTACCAATGCTTTTCTTGAATAACTTATCTTCTCATTTTCTTCTTCCATAAACAATACAAGTACATAATACCCAGAGCTTACTCGATCACCATCATCAAGCATTTCTTTGCCTAGGGTTTTGGGTCGTTTAAAAAAATATTGAAGAAAAAGGCATAGCTAATGGATGTCATGAGTACAGCTACAAGTATAACTAAATCTGATTAATTAATTAATTGATCAAATTGAACACATAACGTTCAAACTGCAATATAATAGCAAAATGTCTTTCTATTTAAAATTAAAAGTTAGTTTGGAAACCAAAAAAGCAAATGGAAAGCAGTTTAAGGGTTCATACATACTGCATCAAAACTATTAGCTGAATGTAGTTTTGCAGAGTGGTATATTGTAGTGCAACGTGACATGCATCCACATGCTTCTTTGTGCTTCTTCATCGAATGTTTTTGTAATGTTGGTGACAAGTTTTTAGAATAATAATAATAATAATTGTACCAATAGCGAAGAGATACTCGTACTGTCGGTGGAAAATTAAAGAAATTTATCATTTGTACAAAATTTTTATTTTTCTCCATCGTATTAATATTCTTATTACACATTTGTTTCTCTTCTCTTATTATTTGTTTCTTTGTTGTAATAAAAATCGTATTAATTTACTATATAAATATAATTTCTCACAAAAAAATTGCCTTGACAGCCAAAAATCTGGTGGGTTTGGGCCTTTGGATGGTTGTTGAACCCATAATTCAAAATGAATGGGTATCTGGTTTCTTATTGAAAACGCACTCATAATATTTCATGTCAAATGCATAAAAAAAATGCATAACAAGATGCAGAAGCTGCTTTTATTTGCTTCACAGAGACGCACGAGAATTTTCGTTATCTGTTAGTTTATTCAAACGTGGACTTATTACGTCAAATTCTAATAGAAGGGTCCGCAGGTTATCTATCAGGTTCAGGTCAGTCCGTAGGCTAATTATTTTTTAATATTAATTATTATTTTTATATTTCATTATTTAATGTTTTATTAGAATTTAGAAATAGAAACTTAGCATTTATGTTTTGTTTTGCACGAGGGCTCTTTTGAACGTGTTTTTAGGTGCCAGAGATTCGGAGAATCCATTCCTGCTGAATATTTTTGCTCTCTTCAATTATAAATTAAAAATTTATATTATTCATATATAACTTTTTAATAATACTACCTTTTATAATGGGTTGAGTTGGGTAGAGATCAAGCTAGTTCAAAATGTTTAACATGATAGGGGTGATATATATTCAACTCAAATAGTATACGACAGGGGGTGGGTGGTAGTTTGATCATCTATGGGAAACTGGTACAGATTTTTTGGGACATAGGCCACTGTTACGAGGGTTGTATATAGTTGAGTAGGCCTGGAGGAAAGAATATATATTTATGTAAATGGGTGAGGGTACCCCGTACCTATAAATATATTTTTCTCGTTGGCTGAAAAAAAAAACGAAGGCTTAATATATATATATTTTTTATCTCATTTTACAATTTATTTCACTCTTTTCTCTTTCAGTGCAAATAAACGAAGGTTTAATATATATATTTTTTAATTATTCAACTGTTGAATATTTTAATATTATCTCAATAATTATGTACACCAAACTTTTAATAAATTAGATACTTGTAATTAGACAGATAAGAGTTTAATAACTACATTATCAGTTTACATTGTCAATCAGTAAAAAAATTATCATTAGTATAATTTTTAATATAGTTATTATAAAATTCAACAAATTTATCATATATGATGATTATTTATTTGTTATCATCATTCGATTTCCTACCTATGCAAAATTTTCTAGGGTCAGCGGTAGCCACACGTACCGCGAGCAAGATTAATCTATGAACTAGTGGGTTGAGGACACTCGTGGTCTCTAACCTAGGACAAAAAAATATTATTGGTGTGAAGTATCCACTGATTTTTATTGGCAACTAATATCCGTCGGGGAACATGGTTTGATGGGATCTCCTTCCGAACCATTTTTTTCATTCACAAAGTTCGAATATGAGACCTGTGAAGATTTATGATTAGATAAGAGTGTAAATTTGTCTCATGTTGTCAGTAAATAACCTAATTTCTTATTAGATAAGAGTTTAATGGCTATATATTATTAGTATAAAAACTTTTATGTTGTCAACCAATTAGAAATTATTGTTAGTATGACTTTTAAGATAATTATTGTAAAAGTTCAAAAATTTAATTTGTGATTGAATATAAAACTGTTTTATACAGTTAGTTAGTGTATAATTTATTTTCTCATTAGATAAGAGTGGCCTATAGTTTATGTTTACTCATATGTAAAAAAATATATTATATATTATTTTTTTTATCCGAAAAAATTAATATCAAATAATATTTTAATTTTATAAAAATCTATCTATTCAACAAAAAACTTGAGTGATTGAAGCCAGGCCACGGCAATCCAAAAATTGGAGGCAATCGAGGAGGAAACCAACTATGAACTAGCTAGCAATAGCATACAGGCTAGGAAAGTAATCAGAATTAGATGGTCACATGACCTCAACTGGGGTAGTTAGTTACCTATCATATGTTTGGTTTGGTTAGAGGTTTTTGGAGGTAGTAGAAGGAAACTATAAGGCCCTAGAGTTTTTCCTTTCTTGTCAAACACCCACGAAGTTAACAGTTACCAAGTGAACTCTGTACAGTCTACCTAGCTAGAACCATATGAGCCACAGTTCCCTATATATATGCTCCTATCATTTAACTATTACGAATCTTTTTTTATCAATCTTTCCCCAAGATAGCAGCATCTGTGATTCTGTGTTGTTTTCATTCCCCAACGGTTATCATCCATAGTACCATATATAGGTATACGATTCTTGAAGGATTCAATTCAACCTTTGGATAAAAATTAAAACATCAATATTACACACGTATTGTGACATAGAAAATGTGAAAAGAAAAACTTTCTTGTGTTAAATAAACGTTCATTAAATTCTATTTCAACAAAAAAATTAACATACAATTTTTTTAACTTAAGAATATTAAAAATAATCTAAAATACATAGCTGACTTCGCATGTGGACTACGAATATACACAATAATTATTAAAAGAATATTATACATGTGTGTGTGTTCACTTAATGTGGTTATTATGACTATGTTTGATAAGACATTTAGAAAGTTTATAAGTTCTTTAATTAATTTATAAGCTAGTTTGATCAAATATATTTGTAAAATAATTTGCTGTTGAATCTAATTAAGCTTATTTTCCATACCTACATTTTCCAATTGCCAGCACCCGATTATAGGAATTATAAAGAAGAAATGAAAGTAAGTATATTCATAAAAAAAAAATTGAAGAAGAAATGAAAATTTGTCCCAAATAACGTGTAAGAAGCACTATTGGCGATGAATGTGATTGTAGATTGCTCATTGCTATTTGCTATAGCTGTGTTTGATGTTTATAGTTTCTACACCCTATGGAATCACGTACTGGCTAGGTTACGCATGCACTGGATTCATTGGATTACAATCAATGAGAATCACACCTCTCTATAATTAATATTGTGTCTGAGTACCTTGTCTATTTTTCTTCTTTCTATTTATTATTTTCTGATTATAAAATCAAATCACTTACTGCACAAGACAGTTAGAAGACACTGTTTCTTTCAATTTTTTTAATTGTTAGATTTAAGAAGAAAAAAAATTCTACTTAGTTGTCGCTTTTAAAATTCAAAATAATATTAATTATTCTTTTATCAATTATATCATTACTTTCTACTTAATTTTTAATTAATTTTAATATTATTAAAAAAACAGGTTGGTAACTTCAATATTATGAGAGAAATCAGACTTTATTTTAATACAAGAATCTAAAAAAAGATGTAGAATTTGGCCTATGGAAGGGTTTGTGTTCTTACCGAATTTGGTAAGACCTCCTCCTACGGTGACTCCTCCATAGTTCCTTTGTGTGTGGTGGTGGAGTGTACCTGCAAAAACGTTCTGATGCTCAAATTAGAAGTATAGAGATAAAGGACATATATCACTCAAGGAGGTAAAGGACAGATATCACTCAAGGGTTAGAAAGTTGTGTGCCTAATTTAGAGTGAATAACTCTCATTTATAGGATATAAAAAGATAGATTTGATAGGTTTATTTTCATATTAAATCTTTTATCTTAATCTTTATGTATCTTTAACTTTTATAAGATACGTTTTTCGTTATAACTGCCTTGATCTGGAATTATCTTGTAAATTTGGTCAGGTCCTTTATTTGGCCTTCTACCGAGTCCGAGTATTACAGTTTGTGATCCAGTACTGATTATGGTTGATTTTCTCTTAGTTCAATTGGAAACTCTGGTAGATTGTTGACGACGTGGGATTCTAAAAAATACAAGCTGAAATTCTCTTTATTCTAGGAATGGTTTTCTGGGCACTTTTGGTTTTGGTGAATGGTTGGAAAGTTGAACTAAATGTTTTATAATGAACGTCTATACCTCATGTCTCACTAAGGAAAACATAAGCTATGACATACTAGTAATCTAAAAGAGTAAAAAAGCAGGTTCCATTAAAGAGATCGTGTATCCCAAGTGACTTCGGTGTAGTTATTAATTATATATTATTACAAAATTTTATAGATGTAACAGTAAACTAGCTATTAACGCCAGATTTTCCTTATGAAAGATGTAATAGAAATAGAAAGAAAAAGTACTATTGTTTTAAAAAATTATACAAATAATATAAGTCAATACTATTTAATTGTGCAAGATGGGTCGGCTGAACGTTGAAAGCAAGGGGTGGTGGTGTTGCTAACATCTTTCATATTTTTCATATTTTTGTGATAAAACAAAATTAGTTTCAAGGTTGATTCAGAATAAACCAATAATGTGAAGATATATCGTAATCTTAAAAAAATATTTTAAAAAATATATAATTCAGACTTATCTGCAGTTTGTGTGAAGTAGATGTTGGACATATAATTGAATCAATCAATATGAATATGATTGAAGCATTCGTTTTGAATTTAAATAAATAGTTGCGCTTCTTCAAATTATTGAAGGAACGAAATAAGAATTGAATGCATAAAATTAAAAGTGGGAAAAGAGAACAATTATTGAGGCAAATATCGTTATCCTACAACAATTATTAAAACAGTTTCTATCAGAAAGGAAGGGGGAAAAACTCTCTTGATAGTTGATACAATTTATAAAATGAGAAGAACAGCATCTACTTTTAAAACATTATTTTATTCTTATTTTCAATTATAAGTAAGAAAATCATATTATATATTCAATCCGTTGCATCTATGAATGAATCAATGCGGAGATAAATTTAATTTCAAATCGTAGTATATACCTGTCTCCATTTCCTCCCGATTATCTTAGAATAAATTACACGGATTTCTCTTGAAGTTTGCCTTTATTACACCGGACACCCCTTAATTTTTGAACCCTACAGAAAATCCTTAATTTTTGAATTTTCGTTACACCAACCTCACTCTTAAGCATAAATCATTAGACTGACATCATCTAAGGTTTGAAAAATATTACACTTACCCCCCTTAGGAGTGTTCAAAGTAATATAAAAAAATAGAGGAAAATCAGATGTAATAGGAGCAAACCTTAGAAAGGGTCCGAATAATTTACATATTGCGAGAAAAAGATAAACCAAGTTTTCTATTCAAAACAATATACGAAAAAATAGACATATAAATTAAAAGGGTAAGATTTCACAAAAATGTTGATATGCATTGTTTATTTATTTATTTATATTTTATTTAAATACATATATGGAATTGTTGCTTTTGTTTACCGTATACATTACCTAATAGAGATGATAATAGGTAAAATTTATGTAGAATAATAAATTATTCGAGTTAATAGACTAAAAAGTATTTGTATTCGTATTTTGTATGTAATCATTTTTGTATTTATACCTAACAGGGAAGAAAAAAAAAACTCATATTCTATGTAACTTATAAAATGATGTCCACGATGTATAAAAGCCCAATTTTTTATCTTTTATTTTAGCTTTTGTGAGGTTTTGCAAGCTAAGTCCAAATCAAGCCTATCAAGATTAAGAAGACTTGAGTTTAATTCTTACTCAAAATTTAAAGTTATAAGTTCTAACTCTACCTTTTATTAAACAGGTTTAGGATAATCTAACTCATTTTATCACCTCTAGTTGTACTACTCTTCACCTTACCATTATCATTATAGTCAGTATCATTATATATGAATTTTTTTTCCACTCAAACCTAATGTAATCTTACCCATAACTATCTTTAATCAGCTAAATATGTCAAGATAGAATTAAATTTTAAATTAGAATTAGAATTTTATGCTTTAATTATTTGTATTACTCAAATATGTGGATTAAATTATAACAAAATTGCAATCAAATTAACCCTCGTTGATAATTTGCGTGAGTAATTATTAAATTTGAATCTATTTGGGATATCTATTACAACGAACATAATGTATATCTTCTTCTTTGAGTTATTGTGGGCTATGAACACATCTGTAACAGTAATATTATCAGTATCGACTAGTGGGAATTTAGGTCATTTGTAAGAAATTTTAGATTCAAACTTCATTATGATTATTACTTCTTCTTTTTTATAATCCGTAGAAGTCGATCATTATGATTATTACTATATACAAAAAAGAGATTTGTAATTTTTGTAATTATTGACAAAATCTAGAATAAAATAGTTAACCAATGCTGATATTATAGATTTAAGCATTATTATCAAATATAAAAACATTTGATATTATATTATTTTTTTATAGCACGTGACTTCACTGCTTTATCATTATTTAACACTTATTTTTATATTTTTTAGTTTTAAAATATTAATTATTTTTAATGCTCCTTTAATATTATTATTTTTATATTGAAATTTTCATTTATATTAAATTTGAAATTTCTTAAATTTTATCTTTAATTACTGTTAAGTTATTTTTATATTATTTTTTGTATCAATTTTTAATTACTTGTTCTGATTTTTTTTATTTTTTAATTTTGTTATTTTCTTTTAAATTTAAAGCTACTTATGAAATATTGTTTTATTTTTGTTTTTTTAGATTATTTAGTCAAATATTATTTTATTGGACATAATATTTTGAGTAAATTACACTAATACCTCTTGAGATTTTTTCAAATTACACATAATTTTCTTACTCTTTTAACATTTACAATAACCCCCTTATAGGGATACATGAAGTAATATTTTTCAAACAATGAAAAAATGTTAGTGTAATATATAAAAGGATGTCAATTTAATATTTTTCAACACAATTAAGGAATTAGTGTAAGGATAAAAAAATAAAGGGTATCATGTGCAATCTGAAAAAATCTCAAGCAGTGTCAGTATAATTGACTCTAATGTTTTATGAAGTATTAGCAATATTATGTTATTCTGTTGTTTTACTCTACATTTATTTAACTCATGATGATAATTTCTAAGAAAAAAATGCTATGACAATTTAGTAGGACAGTATTTCTGAGATTATGACATTATGTTTAAATTATTTGTATTTATTTATTTAGTAGATCAACTTATGAGTTATTTATTTTTCATAATTTTATTTAAAAAAATTGATGGATCAACCAAACTCAACTTGCAACCTGCCATGGATTGAGTTGGGTTGAGTTTTTTAATCAAATCTTGAAACAAGTCCAACCTAATCTAACTCATTTTTTGGCTAATTAAGAGTGAGTTGAATCGGGTTGACCCATTTAACATTATAGTCTTGGTTATGGAATAAATTATGTTGGGAGGAACACAGCTCTCGATAAAGATTAGTTAATGCTTTCAACGGTAAATACTCCGTATCAATACTATGGTCAGCAAAAGAAAAGTTAAGTTTTCCAATAGAAATTAATCATCACGAAAGTTGATGAATACTTTACACTTATGAAATGATAAAAAAAAAAATCATACAATTTAATAAAAAAAAAAAAGGAAGTAAATTATAAGCATATTTTTATTTAAAAAAATAACAACTGAATATTACTGAGTGAAAAAATTGATAGATGATGCTAACTTACAGTTTCACCCTTGTGAAAGAGTACTAATTTTGGTTAAAAGAAGAATGAAAGAATTGGCAGTAGAGAGGAGAGGCAAGTTGTTGTTGTCTGGGAGAGTGAGGCAGAGGAGAAAAATATCAAGTGGGGGCCCACAGGTAATAAAGGCCCGTTAGATGTACTGAACAGTGAGGCGAATAGGACAAGCATAAATGATAAGTGGGGCCCAGCCCAAACCTGTCGGCGAAGGGGAGGCGAACCACCTCGTTCTCTTTAAGCCCAACACACCTTTCCCTACCTCTTCACACCTCTAACCACACCACTTTTCTCCATTCCCTATTCCTTTTCTTTTCTTATCCCCTTTCCAATTCCCCCATCTCTCCATGCTCTATTTTCTGTACATTGTACCTTCTGCTTTTATCCTTTATATATACAATAATACAATTCTAATACATCATGTGTGATGTACATCAACATTGGAATTTCAAATACTACTTCTATACTATATTTCTTTCGTACCACAAAGGGCTTTACTCAATAATTAAAAAAAAAAAACAATAATATCTTTACACATTTTAAAACAACTTTAAATTATGAAAGTATGAAAGAGACTTGTAAGACTCAAAAAACTAATAATTTTTAATAAATTTCAGCTCATAATAAAAATATATTAAAAAAGTATGTTAAAAAATGTGTTGTTAACATTTTTCATACACCTTTTAGTTTTTACACTGCCTCTATATTTATCTTTGTGTAGTAAAAAAATAACAACTCTAAATTTATCTTATTTTTTTACCATAAAAAGTGCGTAAGAGTATGTAAAAATTAAAAAATGTGAGAGACATATTGTTGAATTTTTTATGGACTGCCATGCTATATACTCAATAATTGACATTTAATTTAGATTCCATTGCTCACTGTTTTAAATGTGATGCAATACCATATTTATAAAGTTTAATAGATTATACGTTACCCAAAAATACGTAAAGGTTTCTTCTTCTTTTTTTTTTAAAGAAGGGTACATACAAATTTGCCCTTATCTTGACCCCACGTGGCACTATCACCACCACACTAGGTTCATGACGCGTCACTGTCACTGTACCACCTCTCCATTCTCCATCCCTCTGTAGCCAACTTACATTTTACCAGGACCCCACATCATTATGGGGGAAAATTAAAGAAAGGTGAATTATACAGAGTTTAATTTTAATACTAATTTTTTTTAGGTTGGTTTCTTAAATTGAGAAAAAAAATAATTTATTCTCTTAATATTTTTGTTAAATCAATTTTTTTTATTTACTATATTAATTTGATCAATTTAATGACACATGATAAATTGCTAAAGATATCACATCAGATTTTATTATGTTGGTCAAAATGAACATAGTTAATACAAAAAAAATAACAAAAAGGTTAATTTGATTTAATAAAGACCCATGACTGAAGTGAAACTTTTTTTGAATTTACGAGATTAGAGTGAAACCAAAAAAATAAGATGATGGATCATAAGTATATCTTAGCCTTATTTTTATATAATTAAAATTTGCAATAAATAACTATTTTAAATATATAAATTATATTTAGATTTATAGTCAACCGTTTAAATCATGGTATAATGTTATTTTTAATTGTTGACATTTTTAAAAAAAAATTGAAATTTTGGGCAGTTAAGAAGATGAAGTATATATATAAAAATAATAAAAAAGATAGTTTGATATGGTTTGGAGAAAAATCTTTTGACTAATCGTAAGAGTGGTGTGTAAAATACACATTTTTAAAAGTGACGAGAGAGAATATAAAAAATGTCTATTTAAAAGGATGATAAAAATAAAAAAAATTATTCTCTGAATTGCATATTCTACTATATAATATATGTTAAGAGTAATATTAGTTAGTTAAAAATAAATTTTATATATAGAGCATTTAGGTACTGTTAATTATATATTTTATCAAATTCAATCTAATATAATGAGTTATTTTGTTGGTACTCCTATCTTTTTTTTTTAGATCTATGATGTATGGCCACATCAACTTGGAGTTACTTGCATTTTTTATCAAAATTATGATAATATAAAAATAAATAAATCATAAAAAATTTATTATATTAATTCATTATTAATTATCTTAAATATTTTTTTTAAAATAACTATCACAAATATTAACAATATTTTTTCATGCATAATACTAATTGATAAGTAGTTGGTTGTAACAAGAATCATTTTCGTGAGTTGTAACCCTTTTCTTTCTTTTCTTTCCAACATACAATCATCATCACTGGGACTTGCTTTCAGTGCCTGCACGAGTGGTTCCAGTTCCAGCCTTAAGGAAACAGCAACAACCAAATGAGAGAAGTTGAAGTTTCAATTCACTGATTGCATTGCAGCCCCATGAAAAATTGAAGTGTGTCTAAAGCTTAATGCATGTTTGTGGACATATTGGGAAACAGATTATTTTCTCAACTCACAGATCAATTTTTGTGGGGAGAGTACGAATATATATTGTCCTCCAATAATACATATATACCCTTAATTAGATAAAAAGAAGATCCCCACACACCAATTGTTCAAAACAGATTCCTTGCGTGCTGTCAGAAACTTATCCTACACACACTTATGGACCCTTTGGTTCAACGTTGCATTGCATGGCATGGTCATTTAATGACACAATTTTTTTATTTTTATTTATTTCACTTAACATTCTACAAGGCCAGACCAACTTGCAGTGAGGCACAGAAGAAAGGAGGATGTTTTGTTTTGATAAAGTTCCAACAAGTCCAACCTTTCTTCTTTTGTTTCTCAATTATTTGGTGTTCATGGCAGGGGAACGAATTTGAATAATTTCCCACGTATTAATAATAAGAATTCTTGTCGCATAACAAACAACAAAACCATAGCTGCTCCTAATAACGGTTGAATGGAAAGAGTGCGGATAAATATGTACTTATTTAAGTATTTATTCATTAATTGTGATAAGTTTTAAAAACCTTACACCGACTCCCTTGAGGGACTCAAGTAATGTAAAAAAATAAAAAAATATCGAGTATAATAAAAACAAACATAAAAAAAGTCCGTGTAATTTACTAAAAAAATAATAGACTTGAATAACAACAACTATGTTGTAACTACCTAATAATAATACAAGCTAAAGTTAAATTTAAATGATAGATAACTAACACATTTTTTTTACTAGGGACAACGATATTTGAATTTAAAATATTATGTAAACTACTCAAACTCTTCGTCAATGAGCCAACTTTGGTGGATTGATTAAATTAGCTCGTTGTATGTATTATCGTACAAGTTAACTAATGTTTTAGCTCGTGCATTGCACGAATTTATTAAAATTTCTACTACCTTATTTATATAATCAATAGAAATAAATTTGAAGAAAAAAAAACAAAGAATTATATAGCTCATTGAAAGAAATTTTAAAAAATAGATAATTATAAAATAAATTAGAAACTATAAAATTAAAAAAAAAAGATAAGGGAAGATGTAACAATATAACTTTAATTTTTTTAATATTAACTTTGAAAATTGAAAAGTAAATTGAATTAAGGATTTAGAATTATTGACTAAAGAGATAAATCTTCGGAATTAAAAAATAGAGTTAGAAAATCTGATAAAAGAAATATTAAAAAAAAATAGTTGATTAGAGAGTATAAAATTTGAAAAAAAATTATATAGTATATCGAAAGAAATTTTGAAAAAGAGATAATTATAAAAGAAATTATAAATTATAATTTTTTTAAAAGAAAAAAAAGGGAATATGTAATGATGTAATTTTAATTTTTTAATATTAAATTTGAAAATTGAAAAGTAAATTGAATTAAATATTTGGAATTATTGATGAAAGAGATAAATCTTCGGAATTAAAAAATGGAGATAGAAAATAAGATAAAAGAAATATTAAAAAAAAGCCCAAAAGATTAAAGAGTATAAAATTTGAAAAAAATAATTATATAGCACATTGAAAGAAATTTTGAAAAAGAAATAATTATAAAATAAATTAGAAACTATAATTTTTTTAAAAGAAAAAAAAAGATAAGAGAAGATATAATGATTTAACTTTAATTTTTTTAAATTAACTTTGAAAATTGAAAAGTAAATTGAATTAAGGATTTCAAATTATTTATGAAAGAGAGAAATATTCGGAATTAAAAAATAGAGTTAAAAAAATATTTTAAAAAAATATAACATCAGATAAAAAAGTGAATGGAGGTTATAAAAATATTATGAATGTGGGATTGTTACAAAAATTGATAAAAGAAATTTTAGAAAAAGTAAAAGAACGAGATGCATGTCAAGAGAGTGAACTACACCACTCCATGAGAGAAGAGTATTCAAATAAAAATAAATGTGAGAGAGAGTGAGGAGAGTGAAACAATAAAAGGAGATAATCTCTTATTCATTTATATATATATATATATATATATATATATATATATATATATATATATATATAAGGAGATTAATCTTAATAAGAGAATGTGTCATGTTAAATTTTTAGCTGTTGGGAGAAATGAATTATTTAATTAAAATTATTAAATTTAAATTTGGCAATTCAGACTATGTATTTAATTATAAATTTTACATAAAATTCTTTCTTTTCAATTGAAGATCATGTTTCAATATACAATTTGAATCATTAATTTTAACTTAATGATTTAATTAAATATTCTTATTTTTCACAATAATTAAGAGTTTTTACCTAGTATATATCTCATAACAAAATCAATGTTTCTTAGGAGCGACAAAATAAGTCAATTTGTCTCATAATCTACAAAAACAATTAACTTTAGTGACAAAACAATTTACATGTAATTTTTAAAAAATCGTCAGTAAAACTTTAGTGACGCTGGTATTAATGATGAAAAACCATTTTTCGTCACTAAATTTTGTCACTATTACATTCATTTCTTGTAGTACCATTGACCAGGCAAATAAAGGACATGAAAGAGTTGAATTGCTTTAGAGAAGTGGGTTGAAATTTCTAACCCACTCTATTTTGTGATGGGTTGATAGGTTGGCCTATAAAAAAACTAGATTGGCAAGTTGATCCACTAAGAAATAATTAAAAAAAGCAAAATAATTAAAAAACCTAAACATATATCTGTACAAACATTATCTATTATCTATGAATAAAAAAAACATGATTTATTATCTAAGGTATTTCTAACAAAAGTAAGGCATGATAATAAATCATAAAATACAACTAGCAAAATAACTATTAACTAATAATTAAAAATAATAATAATGGATTGGTAAGTTGACTCACCCAACTCGCCCATAACCTATTTTCTTGCTAAGTTGAGTAGGAGGAGTTAAAACAAGTTGGTTGATTAGAAACACCTACCTACCTTGCAAAATAAAAGGTTAAATGAGTTAGCTCGGTGGATCCAACTTGTTTTTCTATCCCTAATAATTTTTATCCTAAACCTTATTACTTCACTTTAAGTTGGAAAGTGAAGATTATGAACTCTCAATTTCACAACTTGAAGTTGATTGTCTAATGATGAGGGCAGGAAGACCTATTCTAAATCACAACATCTCACAACTTGTAAATCATTTTCTTTAGGTAGTAAAATTTCTTGTCTTGGAGATGATTTTGGATACCATAGAATACAAATGGTAGCATTCCAATGTGTTTGATGTGGTGCTTTCATGAATTGATACAATAAATGAAAAGAATATGTGATTACATGCTAAGTGACGTCGAGGTAGAATAGTTAGCCAACAAGCCTCCTTTATTGTGTTAGATTGGAATACATCTCTCATTCTTTGTTGGATAAGCCTTAATGTTGCTTCGTAGGATAAGTGCATGGCTTGCAATCTAGCACCCCACATGGCTTGCAATCTAGCACCCCACATGGCTTGCAATCTAGCACCTCATAGGCCCACACTCGTTGACAATATCCAATGTATGTTTTCGTTGGATAAGAAATTAAAAAAAAGCTTTTTTTTAGCTCCCCACATATATATATTTTTTAGATACAATCTTGTTTGAGGCACTATTAAGTATTAAATGTGGGCACTAAAATACTTAAGCTTTTTCTAGATCCTTCATATGGAAAATTTATTCAACTATACTTTGACATTATTGTAGGTAAAATTGTATCATTCCCAATAATGACTAAATCGTTTAATATTATCTAAGATGGCTAAGAAAATGAACCTAAAGAATAAGTGCATAAACTGTGTTCCACATTGCATTGAGTGAATCCATATTGATTTAGTGCTTGTGCAAGATTTACATTTCAATTTTTTAGGGCTTGTCTAAGCTCATATTTCTTTGTCAAAACACAAGCTTTGAATGGGAAACTACATATTCTAGAGGTACGACCATATACATATTTCTTCACTTAATTGTCTCCATGAAGCAAGACCTTTTATCCATTTGGTATAACTCTCAACCTTTAACCTTCACGAACAATAAATACTAAATTGTTGTTTTCTTTTCCACCAGGCAATTGTGTCGTTGAAATTTTCTCCTTCAAACCGTGTTTTTTTTTATTTTTTATCGATAAATATTAGTTGTTAATTTGTTAGTTTTTGTTAGTGGAAATGATTCGAACCCATGACTTCTCCCTTACCCCTTCTCCCTTTAACCATCAAACTAACCTTATAACTCCAAATCGTGTGTAGCCCTTAACAACCAAACATACCTTGTATTTGTTTGTCTTTTTTTATTTATTTATTTATAATTCATCTTGTATTTGTCAATCTCCCTATTTGACTTATATTTTGTTATATGTCCCACTTGTACCTATTAGATTGTCTATATAATAAATAACTTAGAATAATAGCTTTTTCAAAGCCTATTTAATCAAAATCCGGCTTTAACTAATTTAACAAGTTTTTAAAGCCTAATAAATCAGTTTAATTAAGTAAATACAAATAATGCATTAATGTTTTGTGTTAAAACTTTACTTAAATGTTTTTGAGATCATATACTTGTTGATATATCTAAAGGCTTACACCTATTAACCTATTAAAAAGTAGACATTAAGGTCGGTGTCAATTTAATTTTCTTACATTTTTTTAGAGTAGTGCTAGCGATATTCTTTTTTAGACACTCTTCTTATGATTGGTTGAAATTTATTGGAAATCATCAATTTTGGTGAATCTCACAAGTAAACCAAGAAAGAGAATCCTTAAATGATATATGAGACCTACCAAAATTGGTGATTTGCAATAAATTTTAACCAATCATAGAAAGAGTGTCTAAAAGAGAGTGTCACTAGCATTTTTCTTTTTGTTATTCAATATAGTCCTCTAACTTACGTTTCATATCACATTTGTTATTTAATTAATTATAGTGGTGCTAAATCTCACTTTTAGTTCACTAAAACTTTGTTTGAAACTAAGTTTTCAAATAAAATATCTATAATAGGCATAATTTCTTTTTTGTATACACTAAAGATAAAGATATCCCTAGTATACACTTCAAGTCATAAAAATAACCAAAGTGCATTTTAATTTTTGAAGAAAACTTTTCTATAAACGACTAAAAATAAAAATCTTAGTTAGCACAATTAACTTTAGAAAATAAGTCAAATCTATATAAAGCAAAACTTATATAATGAAAAATAAAAATGATATACTGATAAATTAAAATATAGGAGATGGTAGTAGTAGCTAATAGTATTGATTTTCCTTGTCGGAGTCGTTGAAAATTGTATCATCTCGTACCACAGCACATTGAAAGTAGAATAATAATAACAAAAGTGTAAGCGATAACCATGTCAAATATAGCCACAATCTACATTGAAGCGCTCTAAGGTGGATGACCCCACTGCCTAACTGTCTTTGTTCCTTTGCATTTTGAGTTTTGCATCACATCACCCCCACACTTTTCTCTGTCGGTTCAACTACATAATTATCTTTTAAGGAAAGTAAGGTTTCAATGTTCATCTCTGCAGAGTATCTTAACATTAATTTCCCTTTCTTTAATTAGACACATCAAGATTAATTACAATAAATTTGTCACTTTTGTTAAAATCCTTTACATACATATCAACGGAGGGAGGGAGAGTTTTATCACTTATGATAGTCTTATCTGATTTGATAAAAAAAAAAGACTTAAATATTTTTTTAGTCCCTGTAATTTAGTGTTTTTTATTTTTCGTCCTTACGATTTTTTTTTATTTTAACCCTTGCAAATTATGTTTATTTTATTTTCGTCCTTAAAGCGATTTAGATAACATTTTTTTCACTGTTCAAAGCGTTATCTAAACCGATTTAAGGATGAAAAATATAACAAACATAATTTACAAGGACTACAACAATTTTTTTTTGCAATGATGAAAAGTAAAAAAATGCTAAATTACAAGGACTAAAAAGATATTTAAATCAAAAAATAATTATAATCACCTAAGAACTAATTCTTAATCTTTCGAATTATTGAGATTTAGTATTTAAGAAAATGATCTCTCTCCTATTTGAAATACTCATTAAGTATGTGTAAATTATGTAAGGTTTTGTAGGTTAATAAAATTCCAATTGTAAGTATAATTAATTTCTTTCATTTGTGTCTGTTTTCTCCTTTCATTTTCTTTTATCTTAAGAAATGTTATTCTTATTTTTACTCCTTTCCCTCAAAATGGCAATTTCATTTATAAAGTTTATTTTTCGTGATCAATATAATTTTTTTACACTATTAACTAATTAAAAATTATTATAGATATAATTTTTAAAATAGTAATTATTACAAAATGATAATTAGTACTACTATTAGATAACACTATAAAACCTTTTACATTATCGGTGTTTTTAAATGAAATCCTTCATTTATGTTCTTTACGTATTACAAATTGTCAAACAAGAAAATTGATAACTTCATTTAAGTCTTTTATGTATCATAGTTGTCAAACAAGAAAATTGATCACTGACATATTTATTGAGACAAGAATTGCATTAGTACTAGCTACAGTGATTATTTACAAGCCTCGTTTGAAATGTACAACTAGTAATGCTAATTAAGACCCCCCCCCCCCCCCCCCAAAAAGACATCAACAATTTCTCTCCAACGAAAAAAGAATAGTAGTGGATTATATCATAATTATTTTAAGAATATTGATTGCACCGAATTAGTAATGTACCCTGGCCCTATTCATGCCTTGTAGTTGATTGGGATGACAACATTGCCGAAAAACCCATCCTCGGGAGACAATGGCAGTACACACATATTAATGGCCCTTGAAAAAGCACTTCAATAGTAGCAGTATATAGCGTGTTCTTAGAGCCACCTACATAACACATTTTTGCTTAATTAAATCGCAAGTAACAATGAGAATGCTCTCTCAAAAGTGACATGCACCTGTGCCTACTCCACCCAACATTCCCAAACACTCCCCCCATTTGCCACCATGTAACAACTGTAATTATAGCTAATTCAAATAAATACATTAATTGTCACAGTTTATTAGTATTAAAGTTTAATGGTCATGGACAATATCACTATTAGTATAACTTTTAAGATAATTGCTGTAAAAATTAACAAACTTATTATATATGATAATTTGTGATAAAGTAACATTATAAAATTATTTTACACTGTCAATATATATTATATTTTCTCTTTATATTATTATTACATGGTCTTAGAATGTGGGTCTGATTCTAACTCAATCCTACAAAATTAGTTTGTAAGGTGAGTATTGTCTTTTACTTATATAACTTTTTCCTAAGTTTTGATACCATATTAAAATGTAGATTTCAGTCTAACTCAATCTTATATATTCTATCTTCACACTGTCTCTAATTAATGTGAGATTTTAGTTTTTTCCAAATACTATTTTTTTCTCCACCCACGAAGCACACCACGTATGACACTATTAATTTTAGGGCAAGCGTTGTGTGATTGTACAAAAGTTTTTTTCAACCAAATAGGTCCATGATAATGAATGCGGATCTAATTTTGGGGTCTGAGAATCGAAGGAAATAAATTTGTGTTCCCTGCAAGTTTGGACAATGGACCATCGTGGGGTCTAACTAGTCAAAATGTGAAGAAGATTGGTCAGTGGCAGAGGTATTAGAATGGTAGTTTAGTTCTCGACCCTGCACGTTAGGGAAAAAATATTATGAATCATGGGAATGCTATGCTGCTGCTAGCTACAGTAATTATGAATTGGACATGCTATGTTCTTTCTGTCTTGGGAACCATTCGGAAAAAAAAAATTGTGAAGAGAGAATATATCAAAAAAAAAAAATTGTGAAGAGAGAAATTCAAATGGCGTAAATGAAATAAATAAATAAATAATAATGCAAAAAGGGCATGGTCAGCTCCACACAGTGCACCTCTCCTCCTAATCTTAGTTCTTTCCATGTTTGTAAATATGTTCCATTTATGGATAGATATAGTTGGATTTTTATGTAGTTCTTTAATTTCATCGTTCCACACGCAACAACAGCAAAACTGACTCACTTGGTTCCCTACCGAGTAGTGTGATAATTAAGGAAACAAAAAAAAAATTATTTATTATATTAATAGGAGTGTAAAATTATTTAAAGTAATTAGAATATGTAATAAAATGTATTAAGTATTCTTGATCAATGCTTTTAAGATACTCGTTAACAAGACCACAACGCATTTGTTCCATGTGTCTCTTTCAAAATAAATAAAATATGAAACAACAAAGCAACATCACCTTTAACAATTTATTGACTAATTTCTTCTTTTTAGCTATCTGTTTAGCATCTTTGTTCTTAATTCATGAATAAAATTAAAGAAATATTAAACAATAATTTTAAAGCATTTAATTAACTTATTAAGATGATAAAAAAAAGTAGTTATGAAGAACACCTCGGTCGCAATAGTTTAAAAATAGAAAAAAAAGACTATAAACTGACAGTGTAAAATAGTTTATTAGTCTAATAACATTTGAGAAGAGACTCAACAAAATTAAGTGTTTAATTTTTATGTATTATCTATGTAACACACACACACACACACACACACACACACACACACACACATATATATATATATATATATATATATATTTGTAAGTCATATATTTAATAAACATATATTCTATTTATTATATTTAATAAATACTATAATTATTATAAGGTAAGTAAAATTGACTACCAACAACATTAAATTTTTTCATTAAATATACATTTAAAAGGAAATAATTTCATATTTATAAAAATTAAATATAATATATAGTCAAATTAAACAATGTGGGTAAATGTTATATTCGTGAAATATAATATATTTAGGATTATTTTAAATTTAAGTGTTAATTAGAGATGATAATGATTAGTAAAAATATAAAACTGAAATTGAGATTAAATTTTACATTTTATTCGTCTTCAAGTCTATTTTACTTATATAGATAGATATAAATAGATGCTACGGCAGTGATAAATATATGAGTTTGGTCAATTTGACTAAAAATGAGTTGGAGAATTACCATTTGCTATGAAACGGGAAAAAAAATGCAAGATCCTACCATATAAAAAAAATGCAAGATGACAAAAACACTATATTTTCCGAAGGAGGATCATGTGCTTCGGAAATAAAAAATAATAAGATAGCCTTGGAGGTCGTGTGCTCCTCATTTCATTTATTCTTATCTCTATTGTTATTATTAAGATGATGGTCCTGTGCTTTTGATTTCTATTATAGTAATCCTCCTATATCATACGACACATGCACTACTACCCTAAGTATACAATAATACACGAAGAGGGAGGGAGGGTTTAAAAGTGTCATCTCGATCACGCATCAATTAATTAACACTATGTTTGATTTTTCATTTGGGATGCTCCAAATTCAATTTTAAAAGTAAACTCAGTTTCACGAAAAATTTGATTATCCTAAAAATATATTTGTACATTAAAATTTTGTCTGAAAATTTAATTTTATAAAAGTAAGATTTGAGTTGTTGTTACAAATTCACTTTACAAACTTAATTTTAACACATACTTAAGTTTTTAAACTTTAATCCAAACAAACTCCAGATGTATAAGAAACTAGTGTGAATTTGACATCCAAATCATTAGTTACATCATCAAATAGTTAATTAAAATAATTAATATAAAAATAATAATATATCAATAATTTATTTAGTACCCCTTCCCTCCAATATTTTTCTAGAACAAAGTACCTCCATATTAAATATACATGGTTTAGTATTCTCTCACCCGTTTCATTTGACCATTGAGCAAAACCAATTGGCTTGACCAACTCGTCTTGTTCATTCATAATAATGATGTTGTGATGCCTTAGGTTAGGACAGACAAATTGTAGCCCTTTAATAGGGTGAGCACTTTGGGTCACTGTGTTAAATATTAATGGAAAGTGTTATTTACTATGTTAAACGAGAAGTTGAGGGACATTAAAGCCATCATAATCCACCTTCTTAGACAACTCATTCCTATGTATAAATTTTCTTATCCTTAAATGAATTTGTTTGGAAGTTTTCTTGTGTATTAAATAATATGATATGATTATGTTAAAGAAAAAAAATATATTTCTTATTAAATATCATTAATAGGTTTTACAATAAATTATAATAAATCTTTAATTGATAAATATTTTTTTACGAGACCACATATATTTTTTATAGAAAAATAATTTTGCTTGAATTGGTAAGATTATTATAAATGACAAAGTTTTTCCTCAAAATATTTAACGCGATTACATATTCAGAGTTTAAATTCAAAATCACGAGTTAATCTGCAACAACCTCGTACCAAATGCTCTACGCGTTCTATAAAAAAAATATTTAAAAAAAAAAAGTGATTATATCTTGTTATTCAATAACAAGAGAGGATACAAATCCTTCTTAAATAATGTTTTTTTTTTTGACAGTCTTCTTAAATAATGTTGATATTTAAAGAACTCATACCACACATTTAATTCCACGTTCATTAAAAATTTAAACCCAATTCCAAAATTTAGTTTTGAGTTAGGATAGTGTGAAGGAATAAAGATGAAATAGGTATTTTTACTCTCCTGAGAAGGAGAACAAAACCGTGATATATTATATTATAGTAATCATAGGAACACTAGCAACGCAAGTGTATATACCTTTGCCCTCAAGTTATGTATGTCATTGCCCAATGAAGGACAAGGCAAAGAAAGATAGATCTACTCTACATATGCATCCTAATATCCTATAAAGGTATGGGGAGCCTCTATTTATTATTAATTGTACTTGTATTTTATTTTATTTTAGAAAGAACGAAAAATCTCTATCGCATATATGGACATGGGCTAAAGGGGGAAAATGAGAAGTGAGCATTAAAACGAGAATAAGACAGAGATGGGGTAGAATTTTTAGTCATATTAGTTTTTAAGTACTTAAAACATTTTTAGACGTCAACACACGATGTTCCTTTTTTTTTTCCCCCTTTAAACAACACAACTAACGTTTCGTGACTATTAAAAATTTCATTGTAGCTTTTTAATGTGTCCGCTGGCTACTACTACAAAGTTTATGAAAGAAGAATTTGGGATATTTAGTCAATTGAAAAAGAACAAAGGTTGTCGAACCCGTTCATGAGTTTGGTCTTACATAAAAAGACACTCACATCCTTCTCAGTCCAGCTACATCCCATAGTTTCCTGTGTAGGTTTCCATAAATGCCCTCTCCCAGGACAGTCTAGAGTAGAGTGACCGTGACTCAAAACAAAACCGGTATACCATACTATAATAATAACAATAAATATAATCCCATAATAATAATAAATACCACAATATATTAAATTCTTGTCATCAAATTTGGTATATGGTACTAGAGAAATACACATCATTTTATTAGTATGTCCTGAATATATTATAATTTATATCATTCAACGTGTAAATTAACTGATAAAAAAATGTTTCAATTTAATAAGTAATCTCGATTATTTTTAAGAGAGTACATGCATATTTTATCTAAAGTAATTTTACTTAAGTTAAGTAGAATTATTATGAATAATAATATTTTTTTTCATTTATTAGAATTTTTTTAAAATATTTAATGTAACTATATATTTGTAACTCAAACTCAAGATAATTAATGAAATTGAAATAATTTCGTGACAATTGATTCAGACACTTGATGATAATCTTGAATTCGAGTCATATGAATACAACTATGCCTAATGGCTAAAAGAAAAACCGTCATTCATGTAATAATGATTTGTATAAGATTATTTCTTATAAAAAAATACATGTAAACTCATAAAAAAAATATTGTAAATTATAAACCATGTCAAGTCAGTTTCTTGCTCCCCCACCAGTTTCTATCTATCTCTCCAATTATTTTATCTTTGCCAAGACATCAACTCCCAAAAAAACAAAACCAGTCCGGTTTCCAGTTTCAGCTTAGCTTTAAGGTGTCAAGCATATCTTCTATTTCTACTTCACCCCTCTTCCACACTCTCTGCTCTCTCTCCTTCCTTCACCCACATGAGATGTGCCTTCCTTTTCCAACTTGTGTACTCTTCTCCTTGTTCTTGTTGTCCACCTCTCAGCAAGAGATGCCCCATCACTTCTACTTCCCTTGCTTCTTCTTGATGCCAAGTATCATTGTTGTATAGTTCTTGCTGTGCTTTTTTGCTGTCTCTCTTTCTTTTTATGGATCTTGGGGTGGTGGGTTTGGAGGGGGTGGTGGGTTCGGACAGTGGTGTGTTTGGTTCTTCTCTTGTTTCAGATCCTGAGACAAAGCACAAGTGGTACGGATCTGGGGTGCTCAAGCAAGAGAGATCTGGCATAACAACTGAAGATGAGTGGAGAACTTCTAAAGTGCCCAAAACTGATGACATGTCTTCTGCCTCCAAAGCAATGCTCTTTCACCAAAGAAACTCTCTGCTGAGATCTAATGCAACTCTCTTTTCTGATGCTCATCACCAATCACAAATGTTGAGCTTCTCTTATCCAAAATCAGAGCCTTTGTTGGTGGACAAGGCTTCCTCAAATGCCACATTGCCTTTTTCTTACCACCAATTGTCTAGCTACAGCAGAAATGCAGGTACATACATGTGTTGAGGTTGTTTATAAATTTTATCTTAGGGGAATAATGATTTTTAATTATTATCATTAATTAAGCACTTTTTTTTAAAGGGGTGTTTTTGGATTTGGATTTGGAATATGGTATCCATTGTGGGGAGCCAAAATATTATGTGGGTTGTTACGGTCTGATTCTACAGTACCGGTGGAGGGTCTTTTCATGGAAATATACATGAGTGGTCTCTGTTTGTGAGTCATGTCAAGGAAAAGTAAAACAAAAATTCTTCCTAAGATGTAAAATCTCCCACTTCTTCCCGTTTTAGGAAGAGGGATTTTGGTAAAAAATTTGCACAGTAAACTAGAGAGTACCAAATGAGAAAAATATATGAAGAGCTATTACATATAGGAACATACAAAAAAAAAAAAGTTCCAAAATTTGATTGGTTGTAGTATAGTCTCTTTCTCTAAAATCTCTGTTCCGCTTTTCTTATCAAAGTTGACTTGACTGCTGCTTCTTGAAATCAAAGGGGGAAAATCATTAATCGCCATTGATTGAACATCTGCCACCCCTCTTTTTGCTGCTTCTTTTAGGCCAAGGAGTGACTTTCTTTTTTCTCTTTATTTTTTTTTATGTATTTTGTTGTTTTAAAATTGTCAATTTTGTTACTGGTTTAGGCTTTTGTGTTGCATGTTTTTTTGACCTTATCTTTGTGGGGGCATGTGTGTATGCATAGGTTACAGTTCAGGAAGCATAAGCATGCATGGTGTGAGAGGGCCATTCACTCCATCACAGTGGATGGAGCTTGAACACCAGGCCTTGATCTACAAGTATATCACAGCAAACGTGGCTGTTCCAACTCATCTTCTCATACCCATCAGAAAAGCACTTGATTCTGTTGGCTTCTGCAACTTCACAACTGGACTCCTCAGACCCAACGCATGTATGTAATTAACTCTACTTTTCTTTTACCAAAAAAACAAATAACCCTGTAGTGACAAGTGACTAGTGCTGTACTGTACATACATTTTTTTTTAAAAGAAAACTTTGACCTTTCAACAGTTACAGCACACTAAAACTAATCTCCAAATTTAAAATAGTACTATTTTGGTATAATTTGAAGGACTAATTTAATTCAATGTATTAATGGTTATAAAGACGGGGGATAAAAGATGGACAAAACTTATTCTAAGTGTCTTTGGTTCTGTTTTTCAATGAAAATTTGAGTTTTACCTTGATAACTTGCCTATAATAAAGTTATTAAAGTGAAACTCTCATTCTAGTTGGAGATCAGTGTCAACAACACTTAAAGAACTGTATATAAGTTTTTTCATAAAAAAGGACACACAACTTAGTTACTCAGGAGAAATTATTGTATGATTCAAAATCACCACATGTCTATGGTCATGGCCAACTTCTATATGACATGTAGTCGAGTTTTCTAATTTAGGAGAAAGTTAATTAAATTTGACTATATGTCACGTCAAAATTGGCTGAAATCATGGACACATTGTAGCGCTTGACCGTACAATAATTTCTTCTTACTTGGATGTTGGTATTGTTATCCAATTGAATATGTAAACTTTTAATGCAAACTTTTATTACCTGAATTAGCACGGTGTAATTCCAAACAATTACTTCTAAAAGAAAATGAGTTGTTTTGTATGTTATGAGGATCATGATGTTTTGTTTTGTTGTGTTGTGTGTGTGTGGCAGTGGGATGGGGAAGTTTCCATCTTGGATTCTCGAACAACACAGACCCTGAGCCAGGGAGGTGTAGGAGAACAGATGGGAAGAAATGGCGGTGCTCAAGAGATGCCGTAGTAGATCAGAAGTATTGCGAGCGGCACATGAACCGAGGACGCCATCGTTCAAGAAAGCCTGTGGAAGGCCAATCAGGCCATGCCCTCACCACCACCACCACTACTAATGCTTCCTCCAACTCCGTTGTGGTGCCCGGCAACAACACCACCTTTGCACACAACAATGTGCACCAGTCTCCAGCCAATACCATCAATAGGTCAGTCACAAAACTAAAACAGCAAAAACGTTTTAAAGTTTTATTTCTATGCACTATCCTTTACTCTGTCAACTAATCATGTTATGTATGGCTTTTTAAGGTACTTATTGTAAAAGTCAATAAACTTATCATACATAACAATTTATGATTAAATTAAATAACAGTGTAAAAACCCTTTATCCTGTCAGTGTGTTCAATTAAATTGAAGGTTTTATTGGAGTGTAGTCCTACAAAATATTTTCACATACTTTTTTCATTATAATTATGGAAATATTGAAAATTTGTTTGTAGTATTGATATCAGTCACTTTAATCCTTAACTTTGTAAAATTCTTAATTTAGTCCCTTGTTTTGTGAAATTATCATTCATTCAGTCTCTGTCTACTTTTTTTTCCAACTTGGGGGATTAATGTTTTCTAAAGTGAAGGAGTAAAGTGAAGGTTTTTTTAAAGTTGGAAGTTGGGGACTAAAGTAGGAATTTCCTCGTTGTGGTTGGTTTAGGTAGTGTATGCAGATTTATGTTAGTATCTTTTTGCTTGGTTCAGGGCTTTAGGAGTTTGGACAGAACAGAATCAAAGAATCTAGTATTTCATCCTTTTGAGCAGAAAGTGACTGGTCAATGTTAATAGTGGTTGAGATTCGTGTTAGGAAAAAAAAAAAAAAAGATGGTTCAAATTCTGTTACTTTATCTATGTTTAAAGATTGCTTTTGATTCCTTATGAATGTAGTTTTTTGTGTTTTTTTTCCTTGCATGCAGGATGTTTACAAGCAACAAAGAGAATAACAGTACCAGTGAGAGGATGCAGGATGGCCCTGCACTTCCCATGCTGCCTCCCACTCTTGAGCTGAAACCAAAGGAGAACAACAACACTTTCATGATTCATAAACACCAAATCCCATCATATGATGAATCCTCAAGGAACAACAATGAGTTTGGGCTTGTCACTTCTGATTCCTTGCTTAACCCTTCAGAGAAAAGAAGCTTTGGTTCTTCTTCACAAAAGAATGATTCTGAGTCCCAACAACACTCTCTCAGGCATTTCATTGATGACTCACCCAAACCGCAGTCTCACCATCATCATCGTTCTTCTGTTTGGCCTGAACTTGACAACATGCAGTCAGATAGGACTCAGTTATCAATCTCCATACCAATATCTTCCTCAGACTTCATGTCATTCACTGCTTCCTCACCCTCCAATGAGAAACTCACATTGTCACCACTGAGGCTTTCAAGGGAGTTAGACCCCATTCAAATGGGGTTGGGAGTGGGAAGTGCTCCCAATGAATCAAACACTAGGCAAGCCAATTGGATTCCAATCACCTGGGAGAGTTCAATGGGTGGTCCTCTTGGAGAGGTTTTGAACCTTAGTAGTAGTAACAATAACAGCAACACAAGTGATCAATGTGGCAAGAACACTTCAGCTCTCAACCTCATGAAAGATGGATGGGACAATAGTCCTGCACTAGGGTCATCGCCAACTGGGGTGCTTCAAAAAACAGCATTTGGATCACTTTCCAATAGCAGTGCTGGGAGCAGTCCAAGGGCAGAAAACAACAAAGAAGGTGCCACCTTGTGCAATGCCTTGTGATGAAGTACTTCATACAAGAAGAAGAAGCCCTTGCCCTTGAACTATGATGGAAGAAGAAGAAAAGGACTTTGTTCTTTTGACTTCAATTATTAGTGAAAGTTTATATATATAATATATATATATGGTAGTATTAAAATTTGGAAAGATGTGTTCATGCTAATTTACCCTTGCCCTCATAATTTGGATGTGTAGGTAGGTTTTTGGTTTGCTCGACCTTTAATTTGTTTCTTTCTATTCATGCGTTTTGGCAAAGTTTGTATTCAACAGTAAGTGAATGATGTTGGTTGGAGTGTGTGGACTTGGTTGTTTTTTAAGGAGATGATGATGATGATGATGGTCAGGTTTTGGGGTACCATGATTTTGCATGACACTAGTAAATATATGACTTATTTGTGGGACTCACGGCACGCACGTGGAAAAAGTTAATGCAAACAACACAAGTTTTGTCGACCTCTTAAATGGAATAGAGATTTCTGATTCCTTGTTTTAAAGTTTGAACTGGCCTTTGTTGTTCCTCTTCCTAGAAATTTTGTTTGGGAATGAATTGGCGTTTGTGGAATGTGGACCACGAGCTGTAGCTGGCTAGCTCATGTCTCTTTCACTTTAAGGTCTTTTAAATCTTTTGGTTTCACGGGGTTATACCAGTCTGGTTTTAAATTTGGAGTTGTATAACTTAAAATTTACTTCGCTTTTATTTTCATCATAACTTTTTATATTTCTTTTCATATCCCAATTATGATAAGAAAAAAAATATTATTAATTTCTTAATCAGTATATTTAAAAGAACACTCAAGACCTTTTGTTTATTAAAAATGTGTTTGTATCGTTACAAGAATTTAGATTTGGAGATTCGATTGTGGATGGAAAAAGAACCGTTTAACATGTTAACTATTATTTGGTGTGAGAATTGATTATCAAAGAAAAAGATTTGATTAGCAGAGTAAAGAGAACTGGTTATCACAGAACAGAGAATTGTTAATGAGAGGAAAGAATAACAAGAGGATAAAGGATGATTACCTGTGCGTGGAGTCTTTAATTGATGTGGATCTAGTGACGGTGGGAGCAATATAAATTAGAGATTTTTAGTAATCGAGAGAGAAGACCCAAAGTATGCGGCTGAGACACAATGAAAGGTTAATTTAGGTAGTTACATTATAAGCTACTTTCTCTCCTCCCCTTTCACAATTTCAGTTCCATTTCCCCTCTTCTTGTCTATCGTTGTGAGAATCCATTAACAAAGAAAAAGAACTTATTATCATAGTGAAGGGAACTTAATATCGCAAAAAGAGGATCAATTATGAGAAAGGAAAAGGGGAAACAGAGAATGGAAGAACAAAGATATCAAGGATAATTCTTGCTCACCTATGTGTGAAGTCTTTAATCGGGGCAAATCTAGTGACGGTAGAACTAAATCGAAGCTTTTCAATGGCTGAGAAGGCTCAAAAGTATGTAACAGATAAGCACAATGAAAGGTTAATTTGGGGAGTCTCTTCACTTCTCACAATATTGTGAAATTTTTTTATACAAGGCCTACCAACTTTATATTTTTTCCCTCCTGTTTCCTCTTTACTAAATAACCTCAATTTCAAACTTCTTCTCTATTTTCTCTCCTTCCTTTCAATTTTCCTATTATGTTTGGTAAAACATTTTAGTAGTTTATAACCTAGTTTGACCAAAGCTTGTTTGGTACATAAACTTATTTTACTTATTTTAGTAGCTTATGACTTATTTTCATAAGCTATTAGCTTTTTTTGTTTTCTCAATTTTATCCTCATTAATTTATTCGAAATTCATTTTTACCTTTTTTTTTCAATTTAAAGACCCTTTTGTCTACTTTATCACTCTCACTATTTTTTGTTTTTGTTTTAAAATAATATTAGTAAAAATATTAAATATTAAAAATAATTTTAAACAATATAAGTTTATTTAATTGAATTATACTTTTTTATAAAAAAAATAAAGGAAAATTTTGATTTAAAACAATATAAATACAATCTTAAAATCTTTATCATTCTTTTATAATACAAAATTAAAAAAATATTATATTACTTTTTAAGATAATTAATTATTAAAAACAGTTTTAACTAGTTTATAAGCATGAGTAAAGCTTTAGAAAGGTTTATCCCAAGTTGTTGATAGATAAAGAGAAGAACAATAATCTTTTCATGTGAAGAGATTTGTTGTTTTGCTGTGCCTAGAAGATTCCCAGTAACCTTCTACTAAGGAAAGGTTGTCATTTTTTGTTTATAAATCTTGCTCTGAATTTGCTGTTGTCCTTTCGAAGCAAACTTTTGTAAGCTAGATCTGGTTTATTATTAGCAAGCATTGTGCATTGTGAGAAACTTCGAGTTATGAAAAATATATAATTAATTTAAATAGAATATAAAAATATTCCAAAATTATAAAAACATGTATAATTACTTTT
This sequence comes from Pueraria montana var. lobata, assembly GCA_026413185.1. Lineage (NCBI taxonomy): Eukaryota > Viridiplantae > Streptophyta > Magnoliopsida > Fabales > Fabaceae > Pueraria > Pueraria montana. The sequence continues at coordinate 6,373,412 of CM048646.1, forward strand.
TAAAATTTTGAATATTAAAATAACAAAATTTAATTTGTATTGTATTTTAAAGGAGAATGGACTATGAAATTTAACTTCTTTTTTTAAAAAAAATATTTTTATTCAATATACTGAAGGAAATCAACGGTTGAATTATGGTTTTGTAAAGCAGCTATATGCTACGAAGAAATTGACGTAACTTTTGACAAAGAAATTAAGATATTTGCATGTGATTAGTTAAGCAATTAGTTAAAAAGAAACTTAGTCGGAATTCACATACGGATAGCAATATTATAGTTTTGGTGAGTTTCGTACTGAAAACCTTCATATAAACATAATTTCTAATGTTACTCATGTTTTTATATATTATATACCTTCCTTCATATGGGTGACTTAATGTATGTCCATACCCATTTTGTTTCTTTTTGGGGGTAACTTGCCATTTGGACACCATTGAGCAAAAGTAGAAGGGCAACTTGGGCACACAACTGGACCATAAAACCTTTTTATCCATCCCATCCCTCTGTCACTAAAACCATGCTTTGTATCTGAAATAGAAAAGAATTTGCTATAAACAGTGATCAGATAAGGAGGACACTGTTCTTATTCTCGTTTATCATTAAATTGAGATATTCTCTTCGGTTGTGAGGAAAGAAAAAACAAAAATAAATGAAAAAAAAGTAAATTAAGGCACTTAATGTTACTGAGGAACTAAATTAATGTCAAAATATTACAGAAAACTAAACTATTGACAATTTACATTATTAAATAAGTGAATTGAACAACAATTTTTTTGAGAACCATGATGCTGAAACTATGGCAGAATAATATTAGAATGTGTCTCTAAACAAACACCTGGAAAGTGATTCCTAATAGAATAAGCTAAGCTACCAGCCACTGCATTGCATTCACATAGGACATTGCCAAACCTAATTAAAGTCATCAAAACATGAAGCCACTAGGGTTCTAATTATAAAAAAGATAGTAAAAGAATATGTTAGTCCACAATGTAGTGCATGGGTTTATAACTCAAAGTTTACAATGGTTCATCTTATTTAGAGATTATGTTTAGTCCTTGATAACCACCGACATTTCCATTAAACAGGACTACTTTAAATAGAGTTTCAAATGATTAGAAGTGAAATTGACTATCTAATAACATTAAATACTATGTTTATTACTCATAAAAAAAAAATACTATGTTTATTAAATATAATATTTGGTCAAATTATTAAGCATAGAGATTAATAGATAAATTATTATATTTATTTATATATTAATATATAATTAATTTCTATTTTAAAATGTGTTTTATAAACTAATTCTTTTAAACAATAATAAAAATAATAAAACTTTTAATGCATATTTTAATATGTATTTATAGGTTTTTTTTAATAATTGATTTTTATTTAACAATATATTTTTAATATATATAGATTTGTATTAAAAGTCATATGTTTAATAAACATATATTATACTTATTGTATTTAATAAATATCATAATTAATATAATGTAACTAAAATTGACTACCAGCAACATTAAATATTTTATTTATTAAATATATATTTAAAAAAATACTTTTAATATTTGTTAAAAATTAAATGCTATATTTATTAAAATATAATATATAGTCAAATTAAACTATGTGGGTAAATGTTATATTCATGAAACAAAATATATTTATGATTATTTTAAATTTAAGTGTTAATTAGAGATGATAATAATTAATAAAAATATAAAACTGAAATTGAGATTAAATTTTACATTTAATATTTGTCTTCAAGTCTATTTTAATTATATAGATATGTAGATATAGATGCTCTGGCAGTGATAAATATATGAGTTTGGTCAATTTGACTAAAAATGAGTTGGGAAGTAGCATTTGCTATTAAATGAAAAAAGAAAAAAAAAAAGAAGAAAGATCCTACCAGATAAAATAATGCAAGATGACAAAAACACTATATTTTCCGAAGGAGGATCATGTGCTTCGGAAATTAAAAATAATAAGATAGCCTTGGAGGTCATGTGCTCCTTATTTCTTTTATTCTCATCTCTTATTGTTATTATTAAGAAGATGGTCATGTGCTTTTGATTTTCATTATAGTAATCCTCCTAAATCATGGAACACATGCACCACTACCGAAAGTATACAATACACGATGGAGGGTTATTAATAATATATCATCAAATAGTTAATTAAAATAATTAATAAGAAATTAATAATATATCATTAATTTATTTAGTACCCCCTCCCCTCAATACTTTTTTTAGAACGAAATACCTCCATATTAAATATACATGGTTTAGTATTCCCTCACCCATTTCATTTGATCATTGAGCAGAATCAATTGGCTTGACCAGCTCGTGTTGTTCATTCATAATAATGATGTTGGGAATGCATTACTACATAAACAAATGTATTATTTTTAAATGATTATATCTTGTTACCCAATACAAAAGAGGATACAAATCCTCCTTAAATAATATTAATACATAAAAGGTAATTATGATCGAATTGGATAAAATTATTATAAAGAGTAAAATTCTTTCTCTACACATTTAATTACACGTTCCTTAAAATTTTAAACCCAATTCCAAATTTTAATTTGAGTTAGGATAGTGTGAAGGAATAAAGATCAAATAGGGTATCTTTTCCTCTCCTGAAAAGGAGAACAAAACCGTGATGTATTATATTATAGTAATCATAGGAACACTAGCTACGCAAGTGTATGCCTTTGCCCTCAAGTTATGTGATTGCCCAATGAAGGGCAAGACAGAGAGAGAAAGAGATAGAGATAGATACATCAACTCTACATAAGCATCCTAATATCCTATAAAGGCATGGGGAGCCCCTATTTATTTATTTATTATTATTCATTGTACTAGTATTTTATTTTAGAAAAATCGAGAGATCTCTATCGTATATGAACATGGGCTAAAGGGGGAGAATGAGAAGTGAGCATTGAAATGAGAATAAGACAGAGATGAGGTAGAATTTTTGGAGTGACGACTGTGTCACGTGGCAATGCATCTTTGTTCATGCAACCCACCATTGCTTTGGCCTTTTAACATAAAGAAGAGTGAGTGAGAGAGAGAGAGAATTCAAGTCTCTTTTAAACCGCTAGCGGACTTTGCAAGGCAAACTAACACTATAAATTGTTACTTATAATAATATAATAATAATAATTACTCTCTCTCTCTCTCTTCTTTTATTACTATTTCTATCTAATAGTACTATTAATTACTAGATCATCATCCATTTATATAATAGTAGTATTAATTTTTAAGCACGCAAAACTTTTTTAGATGTCAAGTCGTCAACACGTTAACATGAAGTTCTTTTTTTTCTTTTAAACAACACAACTAACGTGCGTGACCATTAAAAATTAAATTGTAGCTTTTAAATATGTCTCCTGCAAAGTTTATGAAAGAAGAATTTGGGATTTAGTCAATTGAAAAAGAACAAAGGTTGTCTATCTAACTAACCTGTTCATGAGTTTGGTCTTACATAAAAAGACACTAACATCCTTCTCAGTCCAGCTACATCCCATGGTTTCCTGTGTAGGTTTCCATAAATGCCCTCTCCCAGGACAGACTAGAGTAGAGTAGACCGTGACTCAAAACAAAACCAGTATACCATACTACAATAATAACAATAAATATAATCCCATAATATTAATAAATACCACAATATATTAAATTCTTGTCATCAAATTTGGTATATGGTACTAAAGAAATGCACATCATTTTATTAGTATGTCCTAGATTATTATACAGAATGCATAGTAAATCGGTACTTTAATATGTAATCTTGAATTTTATTTTTGGTAGAGACATCGAGTATTTTTTATAGAGAACAATTTTTCTTAAGTTGAATAAAATTATTATGAGTGATAACTTTTTTTTTTCTCTAAATATTTAATTAAGGTGTATATCAAAGTTGAGATAATTATTTAAACTAGAATAATTTTATGCTATTTAATCTTTGATTCATGATGATCCTAACATTTTTGTTCGGTAATCATATAATTGATGTAAAGTATTTATTGATTTTGTCGATAATCAATTTTTATCAAAAAATCTAATCGATCATCTTTTATGAAATATTTTCTTTCAATAACATTTTTTTCATTGTCAAAATTTGAACCGAAGACATTGTTTAAAAAAACTGAATTCAATTTCACTTGAATTAACAATTTTTTGGTTCATAATTATGCAACCTAATATCGGCAGGATTGTTTTCCTTAGAAGATACATGTAGTCTATTAATTTTTTTTTATTATAATTTATATACAATGTCGAGTCAGTTTCTTGCTCCCCCACCAGTTTCTCTCTATCTCTCCAATTATTTTATCTTTGCAAAGACATCAACTTCCAAAAAAACAAAACCAGTCCGGTTTCAAGTTTCAGCTTAGCTTTAAGGTATCAAGCATATCTTCTATTTCTACTTCACCCCTCTTCCACACTCTCTGCTCTCTCTCTCTCTCCACCCACATGAGATGTGCCTTGCTTTTCCATAAGGAGCAGCAACAACTTGTGTACTCTTCTTCTTGTTGTTTTCCACCTCCCAGGAAGAGATGCCCCATCACCACTACTTCTTCCCTTGCTTGTTGATGCCAAGTATCATTATTGTCTAGTTCTTGCTGTGTTTTTTTGCTGTCTCTCTTTTTTTTATGGATCTTGGGGTGGTGGGTTTGGAGGGGTTGGTGGGTTCAGAAAGTGGTGTGTTTGGTTCTTCTCTTGCTTCAGATCCTGAGACAAAGCACAAGTGGTACGGATCTGGGGTGCTCAAGCAAGAGAGATCTGGCATAACAACTGAAGATGAGTGGAGAACTTCAAAAGTGGCCAAAACTGATGACATGTCTTGTGCCTCCAAAGCAATGCTCTTTCACCAAAGAAACTCTTTGCTGAGATCTAATGCAACTCTCTTTTCTGATGCTCATCACCAATCACAAATGTTGAGCTTCTCTTCTCCAAAATCAGAGCCTTTGTTGGTGGACAAGGCCTCCTCAAATGCCACATTACCTTTTTCTTACCACCAATTGTCTAGTTACAGCAGAAATACTGGTAGGTACATACATATGTTGAGGTTGTTTATAAATTTTATCTTAGGGGGGATATTTATTAATTATTAATTAATTTAAGTACCCTTTTTTTTTAAAGGGGTGTATTTGGATTTGGATTTGGATTTGAAAATGGTATCCGTTGTGGGGAGCCAAAAATATTATGTGGGTTGTTACTGTCTGATTCTACAGTACCGGTGGAGGGTCTTTTCATGGAAATACATAAATGGTCTCTGTTTGTGAGTCATGTCACGAGAAAGTAAAACAAACAAAAAAAAACTCTTCCTAAGATGTAAAATAAAATCTTCTTTTCTTCCCGTTTTAGGAAGAGGGATTTTGGTAAAAAAATTGCACAGTAAACTAGAGGTACCAAAGGAGAAAAATATATGAAGAGCTATAACTTATAGGATCAAAGGGCTTAAAAGAAAAAGTTCCAAAATTTGATTGGTTGTAATATAGTCTCTTTCTCTAAAATCTTTGCTTCACTTTTCATATCAAAGTTGACTGGGAAAAATCATTAACGCCATTGTTTGAACTTCTGCTCCCCTCTTTTCGCTGTTCTGTTTCTTTTAGGCTAAGGAGTGACTTTCTTTTTTCTCTTTTAAAAAAAATATAATATATTGTTATGAAGCTGGTTTAGGCCTTTGTGTTGCATGTTTTTTTGACCTTATCTTTGTGGGGCATGTGTGTATGAATATAGGTTACAATTCGGGAAGCATAAGCATGCATGGTGTGAGAGGGCCATTCACTCCATCACAGTGGATGGAGCTTGAACACCAGGCCTTGATCTACAAGTTCATCACAGCAAACGTGCCTGTTCCCACTCATCTTCTCATACCCATCAGAAAAGCACTTGATTCTGCTGCTGCCTTCTGCAACTTCTCAGCTGGACTCCTCAGACCCAACACATGTATGTAATTAACTCTTCTTTTACCAAAGAAAAATATGAAATAACTCTGCAATGAAAAGGGACTAGTTGTTAGTGGCTTAGTGCTGTATATACATTTTTATTTTTTTTTAACTTTAACCTTTCAACAGTTACAGTACAGTAAAACTAATCTCCAAATTTAAAATTTAAAATAGTACTATTTTAGTATAAAGACATGGGAAGAAAGAATGACAAAACTTATATTATTTTCTTTGAATACTTTTTTTTTTGTTTCAATCAAAATTAGAGTTTTATTTTGATAATTTACTTGAAAAAAGGTTTGTATTAAAGGCCTTAAGACAACAACACCAAAAACAACTAATTCTAAATTTTCCCTACAAATCAACATGGTATAGTATGATTGATGGATAATCATGTCCTCAACATCTGGCCAGAGATACCATCTGTAGATCATGTATATGAAAGAGCATATGTTAAGAAAAATCAATCTAAAATTAAAATTTTACCTTGATATGCTATGTTACCCTTGAATAAAAAAATTGTATTATGCAAATTAGGATGGTGAAACTCCAAACAACACCAAGTACATTTAAGTTTTGTGCTAAAAGAAAGCAAAGATGGGTTGGTTATTTGGTTTGTAACTTTGTATGTTATGTTATGATGACAATGTTGTTTTGTTTTGTTGTGTTGTGTGTGGGGACAGTGGGATGGGGAGGTTTCCATCTTGGATTCTCGAACAACACAGATCCTGAGCCAGGGAGGTGTAGGAGAACAGATGGGAAGAAATGGCGGTGCTCAAGAGATGCCGTAGTAGATCAGAAGTATTGCGAGCGGCACATGAACCGAGGACGCCATCGTTCAAGAAAGCCTGTGGAAGGCCAATCAGGCCATGCCCTCACCACCACCACCACTACTACTAATGCTTCCTCCAACTCCGTTGTGGTGCCCGGCAACAATAACAGCTTTGCACACAACAATGTGCACCAACCTCTTCCTCCTCATTCCTCTCCAGCCAATACCATCAATAGGTCAGTCACAAGACTAAAACAAATACAAACATTTTAGAGTTTAATTTCCACGCACTATTGTTTACTCTGTCAACTAATCAGAAATCATGTTATGTATGACTTTTAAGGTACTTGTTGTAAAAGTCAGCTTATTGTATTTAAATTAAATTCAAGGTTTTATTGGAGTGTAGTCCTACAAAATATATTATGGGAAAATTAAAATTTGTTTGTAGTATTGATATTAGTCACTTTAATCCTTAACTTTATAAAATTGTTAATTTAGTCTCTAGTTTTGTAAAATCATCATTCGTTTATAGTACTTTTTTACTATATTTTCCAACCTGGGGGTTAGTATTTTCTAAGGTGAAGGTTGTTTTAAAGTTGGGATTTGGGGACTAAAGGAGGAGTTTCCTCGTTTGTGGTTGGTTTAGGTAATGTATGCAGATTTATGTTTTATCTTTTTACTTGGTTTAAGACTTTAGGAGTTTGCACAGAACAGAGTCAAAGAATCTAGTATTTCATCCTTTCGGGCAGAAAGTGACTGTTCAGTGTTAATAGTGGTTGAGATTCGTGTTAGAAGAAAAAAAAGATGGTTCATATTTTGTTACTTTATTTTTAAAGATTGCTTTTGATTCTTTATGAATGGAGTTTTTTGTGTTTTGTTCCTTGCATGCAGGATGTTTACAAGTAACAAAGAGAATAACAGTACCAGTGAGAGGATGCAGGATGGCCCTGCACTTCCCATGCTGCCTCCCACTCTTGAGCTGAAACCAAAGGAGAACAACACTTTCATGATTCATAAACACCAAATCCCATATGATGAATCCTCAAAGAACAACAATGATTTTGGACTAGTCACTTCTGATTCCTTGCTTAACCCTTCACAGAAAAGAAGTTTTGATAATTCTTCTTCCCAAAAGGATGATTCTGAGTCCCAACAACAACAACATTCCCTCAGGCACTTCATTGATGACTCTCCCAAACCACAGTCTCATCATCATCGTTCTTCTTCTGTTTGGCCTGAACTTGACAACAACATGCAGTCAGATAGGACTCAGTTATCAATCTCCATACCAATATCTTCCTCAGACTTCATGTCATTCACTACTTCCTCACCCTCCAATGAGAAACTCACATTGTCACCACTGAGGCTTTCAAGGGAGTTAGACTTAGACCCCATTCAAATGGGGTTGGGAGTGGGAAGTGCCACCAATGAATCAAACACAAGGCAAGCCAATTGGATTCCAATCACTTGGGAGAGTTCAATGGGTGGTCCTCTTGGAGAGGTTTTGAACCTTAGCAGTAGTAACAATAACAGCAACACAAGTGATCAATGTTGCAAGAACAACAACAACAACACTTCATCAGCTCTCAACCTCATGATGAAAGATGGATGGGACAATAGTCCTCCAGTAGGGTCATCCCCAACTGGGGTGTTGCAAAAAACAGCATTTGGATCACTTTCCAACAGCAGTGCTGGGAGCAGTCCAAGGGGGGCAGAGAACAACAAAGAATAGAGATTTCTGATTCCTTGTTTTCAACTTTGAATGAACTGGTCTTTGTTGTTGTTGTTGTTCTTCTTCCTCCAAAATTTGTTTGGGAATGAATTGGCGTTTGTGGAATGTGGACCACGAGCTGTAGCTGCCTAGCTACTGTCTCTTTCACTTTTAAGGTCTTTTAAATCTTTTGGTTTCACGGGGATGTACCAGTCTGCTTTTAAATTTGGAATTGTTTAACTTAAAAGAAAAATTACTTCTAGTTTCACCTTAACTTTTATATATATATTTTTTCATATTTGCAGGTGTTTTGAAACATTATTATGCTTTTAGGTTTTGTTTGGATAATTTTTTCTATAAATACTTGTAGAAGAAAAAATAAAAAAAAATGAAATAAGCTTTTCATTAGTTAAAATTAATTTATATATAAGTTATTTTGTAGAAGTTCTCTCATTAATTTTTCAAAAAGTTGATTTTTAATTTATGCATAAGTTAATTTTAACTAATAAAAAATTTTACTTTATTTTTTTTTATATTTTCTTTTCTTGTAAGTATTTATAATAAAATTTATTTAAACAAAATTTAGTCATGACTTGGTCAAATTTATAAATAAATTTGGTCTATATAGCAGTTGATGTGGCAAGTTTAATCATGGACATATTTGAGTTAAAAATTAATTAAGGGCTTACTTAATAAGTTCTTGTAAAATAAGATTTTATTCATAATTTCTTTTATTTTCATGTACAATGATCACACTATGATTAGAATTTATGATCTTATACATATTATCCAGTCTCTACTACTAGGTTGATCTTAGTGATTTTGTACAATGGTAGTAATGAAGTTTGAACCTATAATTTTATACAAATTTCTCAAACTCTCCATCTTTAAGTCAATGCAAGTGAGTTCTTTTTAATTATGAAAATTGAAAAGAATTTATTTTAATTTTTTATAAAATTTATTAAAATAAATTAACTAGAGCTTATAAAAAAAACATTCTAAAGCATTAAATACATCTTATAAAGGGGCCTAGGCCATCCTATTCACCAAAACAAAAAACAAAAAACTTATTAAAAGCTTTTTCACTTAAAAATGAAGTATTAAATACTTTTTTACGTTTTAAATGTAAAAGCTTTTTTATTTTACGTTTTTTTCCCAAAAGAAACTTTTTTTCACGTTTTTAATACAATAAATCCCGTTTTAATAAAAAAATGTATTTTTTTATTATCTTAACCACTAATGTCCTAAATACTAATTAACATTTATCTACAATTAATTTACACTAATGTCCAACATGATATAGTTCTTTTATTTTATTTTGAATCTTATTAATTAGTATTCTAAAGATATTCGTTAAAAATAATAAGTAAATTATTGTAAGGTATGTTAAAAAATACGATTAGAATATATTAGTAATATGTTTCTATAAAAAATTATTTTACTTTTTTATTGCTTGTAACACTCTATTTGTCACAAAGGAGAGAATTAAGGTGAATGAAAATAAGGAAGAAATAAATAAAGAAGAATTATGGTAGATTATGGTAGAAAATAAGGGATCGAACCTATGACCACATGCTTATGGAACAATGTTATCTACCAACCATGCCACACCATGTTGGTATTATGGTAGAATTTTTGGATTGTTTGATTTGAGAGAAATAGAAGTAAAATTGAGAAAAAAAATATTAGAATTTCTTTTTATCTTATTTGTTTTACTATAGAAATAGGCGAGAAAAGTGATATCTTAATTCTTAATATATATAAAAGTAAGAAAAGATGATGTCAGCCATTGCAACAATTTCTCGCCTAAATTAAGGGTATTATAGACAATACATCTGTAAATAACATTTTAATAATTTTTTTTAATTAGTCTTTAAGTCATAAATTGTACTAATTATTATTTTGAATTTTTGAATCATGCTCTTTAAATGACAAAAATTCAAAAATTGTTTGTCAACGAATTAAAAGAGGAAAGATTTTGTTAGAAATTATATGGGTGCACATCTAAAACTTATAGGAGAACGCATTTTTACGCATTCCAATAATTTTTTTTCCTTTATACCAATAACCTTCTATTCTAAGATGCTTCTCCTTTTAGTTTTGTAATACCCAGTAACCTTTTACTTCAAAATTTCAATTAGGGCATTATGACTTCAAAATTTCACAAATCTTATAATTTTTTCTATAACAATTAGGGCATTATGAATTTTGAAATTTCAAATTGATTGGTGTATGTGGTTTTCTGTTACAGATTGAGAAATTAATAATTGCTCTTTTAGGTAAATATTTTGAAAATGTTATGTGATTGAAATAAAATGTCATTTCAATTAAAAGCAATTCAAGTACATATCTTGCCATTACTATTTTTTATTTATGCATTCTTTAAATCTGAGAATGGTACATTCTGCATTGGATTATATATCAATTTTTGTTCTGAGTGAAATGGCTTGAAATGCCATTAACTGAGAAAGCCATTGGAAGTTGAGGTATTATTCATTTGGTTTGGAGGAGTTCTTGTAGCCATACAAGAATTGTATGTCTAAACTTGCTATTGAATTAAAAATTGCTCAACATTGTGATATTCTATTGCCTTTTGTAGCCCCTGTCCTATGTTTGTGTATCATTTTTTTTTTTTAACTAATTACTATTTGTTTCTTTCTTTTCCTTTGTTTGACTAATAAACAATTAATAGCATATATGAATGGTAAATATACATTCTGTTTTAAGTGTTTGTATTAAGAGACATGAATTTTAATTATTTCTTCTCTCTTTCGGTGGGGTTTGATAGGTTCAGTATTGTAAAAAATTGTTTCTTTATTTTTTCATTATTCTTTAATTATTGAATAATTATTAGGTTTTTTTTCTTCTTAAATTCTTAAATTCAATGTGTTGTAGATCATTACACATCCATGAGGAGGTAACATTGTTTGAAAATAAATTAACATGGAGCTAAAATAAATACTGATATATGTTTGTCTAATTTTATTCTGCTGGTTGCCAAACTAACACATAACACACCCTCTCTTGATGTGAGCTCAGTGAATTGACAATCGAGGGAAATATTTCATCCAGACTTGCCATCTGCACCACTAAGACTCACATATAGAACCCACCAACTTTATATTTTTTTCCCTCATATTTTCTTTTTACCAAATAACCTCAATTTCAGACTTCCTCTCTATTTTCTCTCCCTCCTTTCAAATTCTTTATTTTTTCTCCTCTACTAAACAAAGAGTAACCTTGTTTTTGGATGAGGAATTTGAAGAGAGCAATTCATTTTTTTAGAGAATTTAAAATGCTTTGTGATGTTACATGTTTTTTGGATAGGAAATTTTGGAAGAAATTGAAATTCTAGAAATTTATAAAAGTATTTTTATTACTTAAAATTGTAGAATTTCAAATTCCACCAAAAAAGTAAGAATTTGAAATTCTTCATGTTCTCTCTCCTCTCACCTCTATGTCTCTTATCACTCTCCATCCTTTCTCTCTTGATAAATGTACAACTCATGTAGATTTATAGAGCTATTTCACATGACATTTGCATTTACTCATTGGAAATTAATGAGAAAACAACCCAATAATGGGAATTTTCATGTGACTCATATTCTTGAGGTCTTTGATGCAAATTGCATTATTTTACTTGGTTATTTGGGTTTATCAATGTAGAAAACATGAGTAAGAAAATATGACAACATTTGGATACAAAAAAAGGGATTTCTCAATTGCTAAGACCCAAAAAAAGCACCAAGCACTAGGAGAACAAGGCAAAGTCCAAAAATACATAAGAAAGAACTATTAGTTTGGTAACCAGCGCCAATTCATCATGTTTGGGTACTAATATTACTTCATAATTTGTAAGTGTATTTTAGATTACACACTTGCTATTATACATAAACTTTCAAATTGTTCCATATTTATACATTTCTTCCAATCAATATATATATATATATATATATATATATATATATATATATAGAGAGAGAGAGAGAGAGAGAGAGAGAGAGAGAGAGAGTTTAATGGTCATGGATTGATAGTATAAAACAGTTTTATATTGTCATCCAATCACAAATTACCTTTTGTATGACTTTTAAGGCAATTATTGTAAAAGTCAACAAACTTACCATACGTGGTGATTTGTGATTGGATGACTATATATATATATATATATATATATATATATATATATATATATATATATATATATATATATATATATATATATATATATAATGTTTTGTCGAAGATGTTTTGTTAGCTTGTTACTCTAATCTTCACTTCAAGCCTTTATACAAGCTTCATAGATAATATGTCTGTTATGAGTGAAAACCCTTGAAATCTTCCTGTTCTGAGTCTTCATTTAATGCATGGGGATCTTGGCACATTATTGCTTTTGAAGTGTCTACTTTTGCAGAAGGAAGAGAAGGGATAGGTGTAGGAATGACAATGGGTAAGGTTTGAGTAGGGTACTATAGTATCTGTCCCCATACCTGCACTTTAAAAAAATCCTCGTACCTGGACCCAAACCCACGTAGGTAGTAACTTTAATACCCATACTCTTCCCTATTGGATACCTAAATGCCCGTATCCATACCCGTTACCCACACTTTAATTAATTATGAAAAAAAATGATAGATAAAATAATTGCTTAAAAATACGATAGTAATTAAATTAAAATTCCATTCAAAGTATGTTGACCCAAAAATTAAAATCCCATTCAAAGATTTTTATATAACATAATAAATAGGAAAAAGATGAGAAAAATAGCAAATAAAGAAGGTGATATTTTTCGAAATTAAAGAACATGATGTATCTCTAAGTAAGTAAGTAAAGATATGATTTATCACTATAAGATGGATTAAAAAACATGATCTATCTTTCAGGTATTATTATTATTATTATTATTATTATTATTATTATTATTATTATTGTTTTGTTATTGTTGTTGTTGTTGTTGTTGTTGTTGCTGCTGCTGCTGTAGGTACTCATAGGGTCTGAGTAGAATTGTCATCCCTAGGTAGGTGTCGTTTCTTTCCCAAAAAGATACTAACACTATTTGAGACGTGTTTTGCTTCTTTGCTCATTCCCACTTCGATCTTTTCCTTGTACAAATCCTCGATGTGTAGTATGCTTTTGATAAGAGGTTGTACTTATACTAAAAAATCCTTGCTTTTCATTAAATGCTTGAAATTTAGACGTTAGAACATATTCGAAAAACAAAGAGAATAACATACTAAGGTTATATGAGAAAGAATATTAGAGCAATTAACCTTAGCATTCAAACTTTTATAGAATAAATAGCTGAAGCACGTGTTCACTTTTGGATGAAGAAAACTTAAGTGAATATATAAGATATAAGTGTAAGTTTTCTTAAAAACGTTGGACAAAAACAACGCATTGGATGCTGGATATTTTATATATGAAAGCTTTGAACACAACTTTTTACTTAGCACTTTGGACGCTTGACTTTTATAAAGGCCTTGGATGAAGGTCTGGTTTTAGCATGCTGGACACTAGCTATTTAAAATGATTTTTTAGTGTCTAAAGTAAGAGCGAATATACCTATATAAGCTTTGGACACATGTTTTTCCTGCATAGCTCATCAAACTTCACCAGTTTATCAAAGTTTAATATCTTTTGTTATCTTCAAAACTATAATATTTTTAGGGGCTAGACATTCTCCACGTCTTTGGTTCCAACAAATGCTCTTCTATGATTGACACTTATTAAGAAGTGATCCGTAATCTAATCCTAGCAATTCGAAAATTGGGTTTTAGATTGTTCCAATTCAATAATTGTATAACTCTTGAGCCTAGAGATAGGGGTGGATTGTATGCTTTCGTGTAAAATTCCTTTTCCTAATGCTTATGACTAATTTTGCTAACAAAAGGGATTAGGGTTCATAATTGGGAATAAAGGGTTTATCAACTAAGGAATTGGGGTTAAGCTAAACTAGAGAAATTGAATGTGAATTGCATAACAAGGGGATTTAGAAGTGAAGATATTACATTAAGGAGGTGTTTGGTAGGAGAATTCTTTTAAGATTCTCAAGAATCTTAAGTTCAGACTATTAATTTCCTATGTTTAAAAATCATTCTTAGGAATCTGACATTCCCATAAATAATTTTTAATTAAGTTTTCCATGGAAAGGTTGGGAATCCAAGATTCACACAAAGGGTTTTTTTTTTTTTTTAATTATATCTCTCATTCTCGAGAATATCTTATTAGACATACCAAACATATTTATGATATTATAGGAAACATGATTCTTGGGAATGAAAAAAGATTTTGTATACCAAATGCCCCTATAAGGGAAACCAAAGAGATTCAAATTGAATTGAATTGAATTCTTACATGTTCAAAAAAATAATAATAATAATAATTGAATTCTTAAACACCATTTCTAATGTTTCTCATGTTTTTATATACTTTTCTTTTATACTTATTTTTATGTTAAAGTTGAGTAAAGAGAAATTCATTGTTCTTTTTTCTCCCCCTTTATATATATAACAATAAAAGCATTATTCAATTATAAATTAATATATATACTAAATTCGTTGATTTTTACAATAACTAAAAGTCATACTATTTATTATAATTTCTAATTTGTTGACATTATCAAACTTTTAACATTTACTGTACATACAAATTAAACTCTAACAATAAACTGTAAAGAAAATAATACAAGCTCAAATGTAAAAATAACATTCCTGGAAAGTTTTAGGGAGGCCTAGAATCTATGCATTAATTTGCTTGTTGTCATTTTCGAAGATTACACCCCAAACCCCAAAATCCAAAGAAACACCATAATGTATGTCCATGCCCATTTTGTTTCTTTTTGGGTGGTAACTTGCCATTTGGACATCATTGAGCAAAAGTAGAAGAGCAACTTGGGCACACAACTGGACCATAAAACCTTTTATCCATCCCATCCCTCTGTCACTAAGACCATGCTTTGTATTTGGATAGAATAGAATTTGATATAAACAGTGATCAAATAAGGAGAACACTGTTCTAGTGTTCTTATTCTAGTTTATCTTTAAGTTGATATTATCTCCTAGAATTCAAAGAGAGATAAGGAATAAAAGCGATACAAGTACAACTAAAATGGACAAGGGATGAAAAATAAAGAGCTTTGTGATTATCTGTTTTGTTACATTTTTTTTTCTGTGGGATATTTGTTAGACAGTTAAAGATAATAATCTATAGCCAATTCTCCAATGCAATAAAATATAAAACAAAATTAAGAGTATTTAAGACGCATTTCTTTAGATGTTTTTCGTGTTAATTTTCAATTAATATTGGAATTTCATCTCCATAATTGGTATAACAAATATTTACATTAAATATTAGTATAAATTCTCGACATAAAACTTCAATTTTAATTAGAAAATCGTCTAAAAACAGTTAAGAAATTACATTTAGCTTCTATCATAAAATATATTTATCGAGTGAGGTAATTTTTTACAATGTCCTCTTTTTTTTATTAAAAGTTTCACTGTTTTTAACATTTTTTTAATATTTTAAAAACTGTTTAATTATTAATTATTTTAAAACTATTTTTACCTTAAAAGCTCATGATACCTTTTTTTAAAATCTCAATTATTTATATTATCAAAATACTTATTTTAAATTTTTTACATGAAATTTTACTTTCCCTCAAGTTTTAGCTGCATATATATTTCTCAGATTAATTCCTTTCAGATTTTCAATTTTTCCATTCACATTTGCTCTTACACCCTCAAATCTTAAAGTTATTTTATTTCTTCAATTTGGAGATATTTAAAAATAGTAACTATAAATTATTATTTCTCCTTATTAAATACCTCCCTTCCTCCGATTGTTCCATGGGTTGAAACCGTGTTGTATCCGAGGGAACAACTAGGAAAATGTCGGAAAACTTAGTTGTGTACTAAAAGTTATCTGTTTGGCATTTTTCTCTACAACAATCATTTTTCAAAATCATCAACAGACCATTGTTGGAAAAATGCCTCAAAAAGAAAAAGGTGCTTTGATTTTCCATTTTTAGTACGATGTGAATGGTTTGGCTTTTTGTACACAAAATGACCACCATGTATAGATGACCATGTGATAGAGTTGAGTATCTCTAAAAATGAAATCAATTATTGTTTTATTAAGTTATTTAAAGAGAAAAATATTACTTTTTATTATGCGCCTGGGATTAATTTTTGTGAATGGTTTAGCTTGTGTAATGTTTTAAACCAGTCACACATTAGTTTTTGCGGTTAATAATTTAACTACACATGGATGTAAAAAATTATTTAGATAATGTAATTAGTTCAATTATTTAATGATGAAAGATGGCAGTTTATGCTGACTATTAGTGTTGGAAAATAGTGATAAAATGGAAAGGTATCGCTTCCGAATACGAGACATGTTAGGGATGATTACACAGGTATAGACTGTAAGTAGATCTAGTACTTGAGGAATGCTAGGGACACTTTCTTTCTAACATTCTTTTTATGATTGATTAAAATTTATTAGAAATTACCAATTTTGATGAGTCTCAATTTTAAATTAGAAGAGATAATTATTAAAGGATATTGCTAACCAGTGTCCTTAGGACTAGGGATGGCAAAAAGGGCCAATCCGTCCCGCCCCGCCATTGACCCTCCAAAAACGGGTTGGTCCGCCCCCGCGCCCGCCCCACATAAGAAAAGTGGCTTGAAAACCTAAGCCTGCCCCGTTATGCCAACCCGCCAAAAACCAAAAAATTAAAATATATATATATATATTAATTGATTTTAATTAATTTTTATCTTTTGAAAATATTAAATAATAAATACTTATTAAAAAATAAATATATTACCTTAAATTTTGAATAATAATTTATTTAAACAAAAATAATTAAATAAATATTAATAATATATGTATAAAATTAATTTTTTTTTATTTTATAAAAGCGGGTTGGCGGGTTGATCCGCCCTCAACCCATTTTTTGGCGGGTCAAATTGGGTTGGCGGGTTAAAAACCTCAACCCGACCCGCCAAAAAAAGAGTCAAAATGGGTTCACCTAACGGGTGCAACCCGTTTTGCCACCCCTACTTAGGGCACTGGCTAAGAATTAAAAAGAAAAATATTTATTGTGTAAATCATAGGAGAACGCAAAAAAAATCATGGACAATGCAATTTTACGCCTCTCAATAAAAATATTTCTCCTTTTAATTCCTTAACTAGTGTCTGCTTAGCATTTGCCGTTATTAAATGAGAAGCATGTCCCACAAAAATTGATGTTTTTTTCAATAAATTTTAGTCAATCATGTAGAGAGTGTTAGAAAGAGAGTATTTGTCGCTACCATTCCTCTTTAGTAGTTTTATCAAGTCTTGACTACTCAATAACCACTTAGAAAATTATTGCATAGGCTTAAGACGCAAATAGTTTTACATAATCTCAACTATCTATTCTATTTATAATATATAAAAGCTTAAGCACAAGCTTAGAAGTTGCCATGTGGATTGTTTTTCTATTCTCATTTCATGCCACATTAGCAATTTAGAATAGCTGTCAAGTGCCAACATGGGATTTAATTTAACTAGTTTCTAAGCATCAGGAACTCTCTTTAAAGAGGATTGCCCACCAAATAAGATTTTAGTGATGTTAACTAGAATAGAACTGGCATTCATAAAAAGAATGAGAGTTAATTATGAATCATTATCCACTTTTGTCAATCCATATTGACATTTCTTCTTATTTTGACTATTTATAAACAACTTAAGGTGTTTTTTCTTATTAAAAAAGTATTTTGGTTTTATAAAACCGTTTGAAACTTTGCATGATGTTCATTATGTAAGGAAGGAAGAAGGAGAAACAGAAAAAAAAAAAAATACTACTATCTTTTCACTATTCATCTTATCTCTTAAAAGAAGAGGATGGAAAACTTAAAATTTTGTTTGAAACATGTGAAAGAAGATGTACGGATTATGGAGTGATGATAGAAATTTAATCTATCGCAGCATCAAAACAATCATGCAGCATTAAAAAAAAAAAAAAAACTATCCGATGGTGATAGAAATGTGTATTTCCTACTGGATGAAAATATTTTAAAAGGATATGTAAACATATTGAGGTTCATATGCAGCACTTATTATTATTATTAGGCTTAAATATCTTTTTGGTCCTTGCAATTTTTGTTTTGTTTTAGTTCTTGTAAATTATGTTTGTTTTGTTTTTCATCCTTATAGTGGTTTAGATAACGTTTTTTTTTACTGTTCAAAGCGCTATCTAAATCACTATAAGGACGAAAAACAAAACAAACATAATTTGCAAGGACCAAAACCAAAAAAAATATTTTGCAAAGACAAAAAGCAAAAAGCCCTAAATTACAAAGACTAAAAAAATATTTAAGCCATTTTTATTTTTTGGCGAATTTTACCCCAACTTTTTAAAAAACTTACAAATTTTACCTTTCACTATTTTGCTAACGTGACATGCTAAAATAATTATACTTTTTACCTCCAATTTTTTACTTTTGGTGAATTTTATCCCTAACTTTTTCAATTTTTGATTAATTTTACCCCCAATTTTTTAATTTTTGGTGAATTTTACCCCCACTATTTATGTTTGTGTCAGTAAAAGGTAAAATTTGTAATTTTTTTTTAAAAGTTAGAGGTAAAATGTGTCAAATTAATTTGTTTGGATAAAATTTGTCAAAAAATAACAAGTTAAGGGATAAAAAATGCAATTAAGCTTAAATTATATCAAGAATCCCCCCATTCAACTAGTATATTCAGCAAATACGCAACTAGCCCTTTAATTTATGTCATGTTCCTGCATGCACATATTTGAATTCAACGTGGTTGTGGCATTGGGCTCAAAACCCAAATAACAACTAATGGGCTTCTTTATGGGCCAAACCTTCTTTCTTTGACCTAAGGAGCAGAGGAGATGATAACCTCGCATTCCAATGCTCTTTTTTTTTTTTGGGTGAGAACCTCATTAACCAATGCTGTATCTTTTACCGGTACAAGTTTTAGATCAAAATAAGATTTTTTTTTTTTTTACTGCAAGAAGGATCATATCATTTCATTAATAACAATAGCATTGATACAATCAAGAATACTCAAAAAAGCCTGTGGACTAGCATAAAATTGAGACGTCATTGTTAAGGAATGAGCGACTTGATTGGTTTGTCTACATATTAAACTCATTATAGAGTTGTTAATCAAACTAAGTTTTTTTTTTTTTACATAAAGATAATAGAAGACCTGTCTCCGAATTCTTGCATGATAGGGAATGCATGATATCATATGCTTGCTTGCAGTCAAGCTCAAAGATAACATTATGGAGTTGCATGTCAATCACCCGAGACATAGCCTCATAAAGTCCAAAAGCTTCAGCTTCATGAACAGGTAAGGAACCTGTATGATGAGAGATTCTAGCAGCTACAAATTTGCCTTTCTCGTTACCAATACAAGCTCCCAAACCAAAAGTTGTTGAGTCCACAAATAGAGAAGCATCAGTGTTGCATTTCAACAGCCCAACACTCTTTATGGATTTATTCTTAATGAAATAAATTTATGAATATTCACAATCATGTTTGGAGTCCACATGGCAATTCAAGGTTGTTTTTTAAGCTTTATGACACGTGTCATCATATAGTGCTTCGAAGCTAATTGGTTCGATTACAAACCACATTTATGTCAAAATATAATTTGAATTCACAAATTTATTATTATTAGATTAGATTAGATTGTTAAAAGAGGGTTGGGTTTATTAAAAGGGAATAGTCCCTCACAATGTAGCAAACTAAGGTTTAAAGTTCGATTATGAGAGATGCTTAATTTAGTATCTGGAGTGACTCAAACAAGATTGTTTTAAAAGAAAAATAACTATAGGAAATAAAAAAAGAAAAAAATAATTAAAATGGTAAAGATAAAAATAATAATAATAAGTTACATGCTATAAATTCAAACGACACTTCAAGTAAGGTATAAAAAAATCTTTAAACTAATGAGATAAAGGCTATTGTCAAACATTTATACTTTGATAAAAAAGAAAAATCCATATATTAACGGTTTGGACTTACCAAATAAAGCCTAGGTTTCTCTAATAATTAGTGCACTATATGTAGTAGTAGTCCATCAACCCTTCATTTTAAGCATAGTCTTTTTCTTTGTCACTAGAAACGTACCTTGTGACCATCAATAATGTAGAAGAGAATCTTCACCTAAGCACCATGAAAACACCTCTCAACATCTGTAGCAATGATTTCAACGGCACAAACAAGCATTGTCCTCCGTTAACAAAGTCACATTCAAAAGAGTATTAGAATTATAATTTAAATAGTAGCATTTTGACAATACGTGAACTCCCATGTATAAATGCTCCACATAAATAGCAGCCTTTCCCCACCAGTGGGTAGAATTGAATATCGCAAGCAATATTATATGTCATGTAAAAGACAACCACACATGGTGGAATTTACTGTTTCATCATAACTTCTGCACCAGCTACCCAAAGATTGGAACTGCGTGCACTATTATACACATTAGTCACATGCATGAACCTAAAAAGTTTAATAATGACATGGTGAACATAAATCTTCTTAATTATATTGAGTATAAGTGAATAACTACACAATCCTATATATTAATTCATACATGTCCTTTCATAGTTCTTTTTAAGAAAAAAAATACAATAAAGTGAATTTGTCTATCATAAGATTCGTTGTACAAGAATATTAAGAACTAAAAGATTTAAATATTATTGCTAACTTATGTCTAGGAGTGGTTAAAAAAAAAGAGACTCAAAATATTTTTAAAAAAATTACTAATAAACAAAATGTTTTATTTGCTTATACATTAATAAATATATGTTAATATATACTTTATCGACTTAATACATCCAAATTAAGTATACTAAATGCGTTGAAGAATTTCACATGAAATCAAATGTATTTTCATGCCAAAGAATTTGTATGGATGATGGTAGATTAATAATTGTCTAGCATATATTAGATTTCTTGTTTTAGGGTAATTAAGTTAGGATCAAACTCGTAATGTTGTTCTAGGTAGTGAATAAGTCTGGTGTTACAAGGCTCAGTGAATGAAGTTTAAAAGTGAGGGTGATTAACCTTAAGTATGTGATGATTCGACCGTCCTTAATTTCTTTCCTTAGTCACCAATTATTCAGTGGTCCCATGAGGATTCAGTGCCAAGAATCGAAAATTACATTGCATCTCCTTATAATGTTTCCTTTTCTGTCTACATAGGATTGGCCTCACTTGTTTTATCGCTACACGCACTACTTGTTTTAAGAAGAGTAGTATTAGAAATTAAAAAGAACAAAGATAAGAAGCTGTCATGATGAATATGGAACTGAAATCAGATTTGACTTAGGAAGCAAAGAGAATTAATATTCATGGTTTTGATTCACATGATTGTTTATTCTGTAGTGTTATTCTTAAGCAGAATTTTTATCATTCACATTCACTTGTTGGTTGCTTTGTGACCACATATTCATGTTAAGTTCAACGTACATTCTACTGTAAACAAGTTTTTTTTTTTTTTTTCTTTTGAAATGTTAAAATTGTGGGTATTTTATTATTATTACAACGACCATAATATTATCATCATATTATAATGCTCAAATTTTATGCCAAAGTAATATGAATGTGTAACGACCATTTGTTACTTGTGGCAGACTGCATCATCTATAATATGAATGTGTAACGACCATTTATATTAATCTTCTAGCTTTCTGAGCTACAAAATCACTTAGCAATGTTTTATAATCAAATAATTCTATTATTTCACTTTTAATAGATAAAATAGTTAATCCATTCAATATAAATTATAAATAAAAATATAAAATAAATAAGAGAAAATGGTGAAATGATAGAACCTAGAAATAGAGACAAATACTTGTTAATATTTTTTTTACTGTAACAATTTGATATAAGTCATATGTTATCTACTTTGACAATTCATTTCAAGTCTAAAAAAAATAATAGAAATAAGAGAAGAAAAAAAAAGAGATAAAAAATTAAGAATGAAGTAGTGAAGAAAATTTCAAGTGAAAATTTTAATTTTTAATTCTTTTATAATTACTCTTATAGTAGCTTGATCACACACACATATATATATATATATAGGCATGCATGGATTGGGTGACATGAATTTTGGAAATTTAATGCAAACTCATTAGTGTCTTCATAATTTTTATTACTGTCAATTTATTCAATTAGTGGTTGTGACTGTGTGCCCTCAACAAAATATATATATATATATATATATATATATATATATATATATATATATATATATATATATATCTTTTCTATTAATGAGCCTAAGGCAAAGGCCTAATTGGCCTTATTGTAAACACGACACTAACTGAAATCGCTATTCTCGACGGAGAAATACAAGAAGATCCCTCTCTCCATTGCCGTCTTGTGTTCCCAATGAGAATGTCGGAGGTGAAACAACATGTCGCTTGGGGACACCAGCTCCTACCGCAAACCAAAAGAGAAACAACATCGACAGCAGTAACCAAAGTGCAAAACTTTTTCAAAATTCAATTTTTAGTCCTTGAACAAAAGTTTGAACCCTGTTATTTTTAATTATTTAATGAGATTTTATGGACTAAAAACTAAATTTTTAAAAAGTTTAGGAACCTTGACCAGTCACGAACTAAAAATTGAATTTTTAAAAAGTTGAAGAATCTTGACCAGTCAATATTTTGTTTAGGGACTAAAAATTGAATTTTGAAAAAGTTTAAAGACTAAAAACTTAATTAACCCATATTTTTATTTTTTTAGAAGACAAATGATATTAAAAATTAAAAATAATTGCAACAATTTGAACCATTTATTACTATGAATGGTTAGCACTAAAAAAAAAATGTTAATTACCGACAGATATTTACCTACATCTTTATCCTTGAAAGTGCATATTGGACTTTAGAAGAGTCCAATTCCCTACATCTTATTCTCTTACTTTTAACTACTTAACATCAGTATTTGAAAATTGTTTTATAGAACAAATTTATAAAACTAAAATATAAAAATACAATTAAACTCATCTCTAAAGATGTTATAGTTTTTCAGTTTTTTTACTGCATAGATTTTCAGTTTTAAAAACTAAAAAAGAAATATTATTTTAAATATAGTTTAAAAACTAAAAATTTCTTTTTCTTAAAATAGAAAACAAATTTCAAAAATAGGAAAATGCGATAAAGGTTGCTTATTACCTTAACCCTTTTATGTTATATAAAATGATTAGATTTGAATCTTCAAATCCTTTCTCCATATATATATATATCATTAAGAGAAAGATAACAAAATTAATCAAAACTAGTATTTAAGCCTTTGCATTGCACAGGATAAATTTATTTTATAATATACAATTAAAAATTATAATTTATAATAAATAAATATTTCTAAATATATAAAATTATATTATAATTAAAATATATAATAAATAAATATTTTTTAATATATAAATTATATTTTATATTTATGATAAATAATTTATGTCATAATATTAATTATTAATAATTTCTTTTTAAAAAATATTTAAATTCAAGTTAAAATTAAAGATATTGAAAATGATAGATCGAAAAAGATAAGAAATTAAGTTAAGTTATTTAGTTGATATTAAAAACATAAAGATGATATATGATATGCATGCTAAGAGAGTGAAGTTCACCACTTCATGATAGAAGAGTAGGATTGACACTTGGCAATGAACCGAACTAACTTGAACATAGTTCGAGACTCATTCGACAATTGACTCGTTGAACTTAGATCATGAACCAAATGAATTGAACTTGAGTTAAAGTTGAGGATGGTAATTAAACGAGGTGAACTTTAACTATGTATAACTTGATTTGATTGGTTCATGAACCAGCTCGATCTATATATATTAAATTCGTATAATTAAAATTTTTAATTAATTTAATATTAATTTTTTTATATAAAACAAAAATAAATAAAAATATGCAAAATAATGAAAATTTTAAATCAAGTCGAGCTAACGAGTTAAACCAAGCCGTTCATTAGTTTAAATCGAGTCGAGTTCGAGCTAAAAATAAAAATTCATATCAAACTTGAGTTGAGCATCGAGTTGAGTCAATTCTTATTGAGCTGAGTCGAGCTGAACCCAGCTCGGCTCAGCTCGACTTGTTTCCAGTCTTAGATGAGAGTATTCAAACGAGAGAGAATGTGAGGAAGAGTGAGGAGAGTAGAGGCTCGAGGAAGCAGATAGACTTAGACATATATAGGTAATAAATTTTAATATTTATGTTATTTGTTAAACTTGCTTTTATATTTTTTTCTTTTATAAAAAAATAGCAAGTCCAAATTAAATACATTTTACTCTTGTACAAAAAAAATATTGAATTCTCATTTTTAAAAATTAGATAACTTTTATATATGTTTGTCTTCTCATATGACTAAATATATTTCTTATTTTGTGACATGTTTATTAAACTTTTAAATCAATTTATTTTTATTTTAATTAATTATCTAATTAAATTTTTTAAGTGTGTTAATTTTTTAATCAACATTAATACAATAAGTTGTTTATAAATTATAAATTAAATTAATTTTTAGGCTTTTAAAATCAAAATTTAGATAAATGTATTTTGTATTTTAATTCACTTTTAATATAATAAAATAATCTTTAATCACTAAATTGATTTTCTTAATATTTTGAAATTTATATTTTTAATATTTGATTATTTTAACAATTTTCGCACATATTTATTAATATTTTATGTAACTAACAAATAATAAATCCAAAATAAGCTGATCTGATTAAGAAGTCAAATTTCATGGTGCATGAAAAAAGGTAATTAAGAGACATAAGAATCCAAAATATCAAATCAAATCAAATTTTGATTTAAAAAAAAAACACGTATTCCAAGTCCAACAATCTTCACTAACAAAAAAAAACACGTATTCCAACTTATTGACGTAAAATTTCCTGCAAGCAGGTGGACCAAAGTTCTTTTTTCCTGAACGGCTATACTAGTTGCGTATTATCCCAATGTCAAAATTTTACATTACAAAATTAAGGTTTAAATATATTTTTAATTTTTATAATTTAATATTTTTTTAATTTTTCATTCTTATAATTTTTTTTATTTTAGTCCTCACAAATTATATTTATTTTATTTTTTATCATTAAAGTGATTTAGATAACACTTCAAATAGTAAAAAAAAAAAAAACAATTTAAACAGGACAAAAGAAACTTTGGTCCACCTGCTTGCAGGAAATTTCACTAAAAATATATTTAAATCTAAAATTAAAATTCTTTTTTTCAAACAAAAATGAAATTTCTTCCCATTTCCCAACGCAACAATAGCAATATAAAATATAAATGCAACAGCGATCAATATAAATGCAACAGCAACGACCAAAATACAAATCACTCTTTATTTTTATTTTTTTTACAGCAATCACTCTTGACACCTTAATTTTTATATACAATTCATTCTTCCTTTTATATATATTTCTTATTCATTTTATTACATTGTTTAATATATCTATTTTTTATCTTCTTGTTTTTCTTTTTCTTTTCACAATATATATACTTATCCACTAAAAGTGTGGTTTATATAACACAGTATTGTTACAACTTAATTAATGATTTTGAGTTTAAGTTTAGAATATGTAATTGTGTTAAATGCTCAATAGAAAATTTTGTTCCTTATTATAATTCTATCTAATTTAAACATAACTATCTCTTATAAAAGATAGAGAAAATAGATTATGCATTGATAGTGTAAAATATATTTTTTTATATAAATATAGTGTAAAATGATTTTAAACTGTCATTTAATCACAAATTACTATATATGATAAACTTGATGACTTTAACAATCACTACTTTAAAAATCATATCAACGGTAATTTATAATTGGTTGATAATATAAAAACTTTTATGTCAACCATGCATATTCATTAAATTCTAAAAAAAATATCCGTAGTTTGTAAAAAAAAAATTATATATACTTAAGGGCATTACTTTGGTACAGGTTGTAAATAACCCATTCTGGAGTATGTTGATAATTTATCCAATCACTTATTAACATATGGTTCTTTTGTCATGTCAGATAATGAACTTCAAATCTAATCAGATATTATCTAATCAATTTTAAATTAATTTAAACAAATCTAATAAGATATTATCTAATCAGTTTTAAATTAATTAGATTTAAAAAGATACTATCTAGTTGGTTTTGTATTAATCTAATCAAATTTAATAAGATATTATCTAATCAGTTTTGAATTAATTTAATAAAATATTACAAGCTAATTATATTTAATAAATAATTAAATTGCTTGCATTAATATATTAATTTTATAATTTCAAAATAAAAATTAAGCTTATAATATATATTACGAAATTAGGTTCATGCATAGTCGTTGATTAAACTTAATCAAATTTAACATACGTACTTACATTTAATGAGAAATTTAATTACTCACATATTTACTATACAATTTTAAAATATTACTAATACAAATTTGAAAAAATATTTCATAAAAAATATTCATAAACAATATTTAAAACCTAAACATGATTAAAAAAAATTATGAATGTTATTAAATAAAATTAATTATTCCTAAATTTAATAAATTTAACTAACTATATAAAAAAAATTATTTATCTTTATATGTAGTGAAGAAAGGTTGCTAGATCAATTTTTTCGTCTAAACTAAGGATACATAAGTATCTAATTTTTGTATTTAGTAGAGTTATATTATTTCAAACCTTATATTAAATTAAAATTATAAAAAAAAATTTGTCAATATTTATTAATGATTACAAATGAATTGCGATGTAAAAAATAATTATTTTTTTATAAAATAAAATTATCTAATAATTATATTTAACAAAGAATTAAATTGCTATATTAATGTTATTTATTATACAATTTTGATAATTATTATTTTTTGTAGTTATTAAGAGTCAATTTTAATACTTCCTCTGTCATTTTTTATAAGACTCTTTTCAAAAAATTGTTTGTCCCTTTTTATGAGACTTTTTCTAATTGTGTTTTTGCATTAATATTTTTTTAAAAGTACCCTTAATTTATTAGCAAATTTTTTAGCCAGAAATAATAAATTTTAGAAATTAATGAGATAAACTCTATTTTTCTCTTATTAGATAAGATGAGTAACAATTAGGTGAGAAGCAATCAAGTGAAAAAATAGATGATTAATTTTAAAAAAATATTAAGTTTGGATGAACATTATGAGTTATTGACAAATTTAAGGTTACTAACTAAATTACTATCTAATTTTTTAAAGGTTGTGGAATTAATTGAAAGAGTCTTATAAAAAGATACGGATAGAGAGTATTACAAATTATTCCATTTGTCCCATAATAAATGTCATGTAAGAAGAAAAAATAAGTCTAAAAATAAGTGTCATCCTAGGTTTTTTACACAAACCAAGAAAAATTAATAAATAGATAAAAGAGAGTAATAATTTTACAAAACTAACCTATATTAAACCTATATTACATTGAAAAGCTAAAGTGATACTTATTAGGGTTATTAATAGAAAAAAGTAATTAATATTACATTGAACAATTAAAATGACACTTATTTTCAAACTTATTTTTTCTTCTTACATGACATTTATTATGGAACGGAGGGAGTATAATACTCTCTCCATCCCTTTTATAAGACCATTTCAACTAATTCACACTCTTTTAAGAAAATTAGTTAATTTAGTTAGTAACTTTAAATCTGTCAATAATTTGTAATATTTTTTCAAAATTACCCTTATTTTTTTAAATTAATTATCTCTCTCTTTCCATTTAATTGTTTCTCACCTAATTGTTATTCATCTTCTCCAATCCTAATAAGAGAGAGAAAGATTTTATCTCATTAATTTCAAACATTTATTAATTTTTGGATAAAAAATTGTTAATAAATTAAGGGTACTTTAGGGGAAAAAAAATTAATACAACAGACAATTAGAAAAAGATCTTATAAAAATGGACAAACAATTTTATGAAAAACATCTTATAAAAAAGGATGGATGGGTATTAAAATTGACCCTTATTAACTACACAAAAATAATAATGATCAAAATTGTATAATAAATAATATTAATATAGCAATTTAATTCTTTGTTAAATATATGTTAAATTGATATGCGGTTCCTTGTATTTTTACTAAATTTTTAATTAGGTCTCTAAACTCTTTTTTTCCTTTTAATTGGGTCCGTCCCTAAACTTTTATATTTTTTAATTGGATCCTCTAATTGTTATTATAAAAAATTAACTGCAAACTCCTAATTAGATGTACAGACAGTTTACTGATGCTTCTGAAGTGTGTTGTAAGTACAACTAAATCAATTATAAGTGTTTTTTTGTAAAGTTCAACCTTTTGCATAGTCAAATAATTGTGAGAGGCTTATGAAAGAATACTTGAGTTGAATAGGCCTGTAGAGGTTGAAATTCTGTAGAAATATCTTACAATTAACCCAATTGTGCTTATAACATACTCCAGAAGCACCAATCCATTGTCTGCACTTCTAATTAGGTTTATGATTAATTTTGCATAACGATTATTAGACGGGAGAACCCAATTAAAAAATAAATAAAAGTTCAGGTACCCAATTAAAAGAAAAAAAGTTCAAGAACTTAATTAAAATTTTGGTAAAAGTATGGGAACCCGCAAAATAATTAAACCTTAAATATAATTATTAGACAATTTTATTTTACAAAAATAATTAATTATTTTTTACATCACAATTCATTTACAGTCATTAATAAACATTGACAAAATGTTTTTTTACAATTTTAATTTAATACAAAGTTTGAATGAATAATATAACTCTACTAAATACAAAAATTGGAAATGACTTATGTATCCTAAGTTAGGCAGAAAAATTGATCTAGCAACCTTTCTTCTCTACATATAAAGATAAAGATTATAATAATACTAAAGCTCTAAAAAATTAGAATTAACAATTTAATTTAATTTATAATAATTTATTTTAACTAATAATTATGGATAGATATTAAAAATTAATATGAGTCTTTTTTTTTTTAATTTGGTTACTTTATAATATGCTTTGTATTCAATAATACTTAAAAAAAAGGATTTTTTATATAGTTAGTTAAATTTAGGAATAATTAATTTTATTTAATAACGTTCATAATTTTTTTTAATCATGTTTAGATTTTAAATATTATTTATGAACATTTTTTATGAAATATTTTAAATATATAAATATTTTTCAAATTTGTATTAGCAATATTTTTTAAATTGTATAATAAATATGTGAGTAATTAAATTTCTTATTAAATGTAAGTAGGTATGTTAAATTTGATTAAGTCTAATCAATGACTATGCAGGAAGCAGATTTTGTAATATGTATTATAAGCTTAATTTTTATTTTTGAAATTATAAAATTAATATATTAATGCAAGTAATTTAATTATTCATTAAATATAATTAGCTCGTAATATTTTATTAAATTAATTCAAGACTAATTAGATAATATCATATTAAATTTGATTAGATTAATACAAAACCAACCAGATAGTATCTTTTTAAATCTAATTAATTTAAAACTGATTAGATAATATCTTATTAGATTTATTTAAATTAATTCAAAATTGATTAGATAATATCTGATTAGATTTGGAGTTGATTATCTGACATGGCAAAGGAGCCACATGTCAATAAATGATTAGATGGATTATTAACCTACTCCGAAGTGTGTTATTTACAACATGTACCAAAGTAATGCCCTATACTTAAAGGGGTGCCGAAAAATATCTTATTATAGAAAAGAGCCCGAAACTGATGGTCAGTTTGTTACTACTCCACGCTTAATTAAATAAAAACTTAAAGTAGCAGCACTTTGACAATTACAGCATAATATAGGTACGTGTACAAATTTATAGAGCTAGATTTTATCAGCATATAAGTACAAGGCCATGAAAGGAAAGGAAAGCAAATATTAAATTTAAAACCATCGTCGTTGCAATGTTCCTTGATGAAGCAAACTTTGCAAATTAGCATACTCCAAATTAATCAACATCTGTCACTGTCATACAATTTGAAAATTATTTTTTAACCAACCTTTGCAGGCGTTTAAACAAAACTTTCTAACAACGCAAGAAAAGTGTGCACATCGCCATTAGCGTCTATTTTGGTTATAATAAGAAAAGAACTGAATCAAATGCACGTCTACGGTCACAAAATCGTGTTTACACAGTAAAATTTGTGTTTGGTTAATTTTAGAGATGAAAAAATTAGTTTTAATTTTTTTCAATGAGTTGTTTTTGGATCAATTTTATCAAAATCTAAATTAAACAAATTGATGATAATGATTATTACTTATCAATTCATCTTTAATTTCAAGTTTCAGCGTACCATTCTGCTTTTCTTCGACACAAGTAATATAAGTGCACTTGATTATTTTTATTCCGTTGGTACCCCAAAAGATCACAATAATTTTGGTGCCCGTTGGAGAAATTCAGGATCTAATCATTTTGGTTCCCATTGAATTTGATATATTTCCGAAGTGTTCGTGGTACTTCTGCTACAGATCGTGAATTGTAACGAAGCAAAACAAGAAAAAACAGAGAAGATCCTAGATAATGATTACATATCCAGGGCATAATAATCAAGAAGAGATTAAAAAGATCTAGTTTGGAGCAAACGAGAAAATAAAATATAAACAGAGAAGACCCTAGATAATTAATTGGCCCTTTCATACCAACAATTCTCACAAGTTCTCGAATTCGAGTTTTATAGGTAAAAAAAAAAAAAGTGATTAAGAGAGAAGACTCTACTAAAGGTGATCAGTCGAATTTGAAAACTAGTCATTGACAAAGTCAGTAAATACTTCATACCAATAACATGGTTACCCAAAAAAAATAATCTTATAATGCATTTCTAATCATTTTTCAAAGAGTTTAATACTTTAATGACTATGCACTGTTAGTATAAAACTTTTTACATTATCAATCAATCAGAAATCATCATTAATATGATTTTTATGATAATTATTATAAAAATCAACAAACTTATCATACATTATAGTTTGTGATTGAATTTTGGTGTAGAACAACTTTACATTATAAGTCCATAGTCTATTTTCTCAAAAATATATTATTAAAATTATCTTATGATGATTATCACAAGGAAATGGCTGGAAATTTTAGAATTATTTTGATCCGTAGGAATCAAACACGGTACCAAATAATTTATAATAACTCATGCACCTGTTCAACCAATTTAGCTAGAATCCGTCGATCGGAAATTTTAGAATTAATTCTTCACGAAAACGAAGTTTTGGCTACAATTTTAATTTTCAACCCCGAAAACTGAAAATGTGACACATCATGTCGGTCACGGTTAATTAACAACAAAGCCCTTTTTCTACGCTTCCTTGTTCCAAGTACCAATCATGATTCATGACGGGAACCTGTGTTGTGTGAAGTGCATACTTTGTATCTTTTGTCTTCTCTCTGTAGATTAATCTACAAGCTATAACCCCTCTTCACCAGAATTTAGATTAGCCGTTATTATTAATCACAAATCACGTGATATAACATAGCCCCCTTTATTAATTAAGAACCTAGAGAGACTAGTAGTGGTACTACTTGTACATTGCAACCAAAACAACTCCATCATCATCATCATCAATTCATCACCATGGAACACACCAATTACAATGATGTTCATTGTGACGAAGGGGCTTTAGTAAACGTTCCTTTCTCATGGGAACACAAACCTGGTCTCTCTAAAGTCACTACTCATGGCCACAATGGCACTAGCTTGGTGCTTCAGCCTCCTCCATGTTCATCATCATCATCAGGATCTGGAAGTGATCATAGGCATAAAGTGGAGGAGGAATCTCATATTCTTTGTGCAGTGCAAACCTCACTCAGAATCAGCTCTTTTCGGATGGAGAGTCAGAAGGAAGAAGACCCTTTTGTTGAAGCTTACAAGAAATGCACTCAAAGCCCCTTTATACATCAACAGGGTAATAATAGGGTCCAAAAGCACATTAGATCTTGGCCTACCATAAGGAAGTATATGCATATTTTTTCTTGCAAGCACTCTGATGATGTTTGTGGTCACAAAGATGTCTATACCTATAAAAGTTGAGAAGATATCTTGAATTCTTTGTTTACAAAACAACAACAACAAAATATTATCTCACTACGTCAGGTCAGTTACATGGATTACATGATGCCATTTTATTCAGTTAAAAATCAAAGTTTCAGGAATATTATTTACTATGAGATCTCTCTTGACGACTTTCTCCAAAAAAGTCTTTCTTGACGCCACTTCAAGCTTGAATTGTTTGTTTATTGGTTTTTTTTTTTTCTGGGGGGATCTTTATGTATTTACCATATGACAATTTAAGTGTCATAGTTCTTTTTGTATAGAAAAGGATTGGTGAAAATAAAACAAGGAAGCAAGAGTATAGTCCCTGAGTAGTTTATAATTTTCTGCAGCCTTACGTATTATCTAATTTATAACCGTGGCCTGCTATGAGCATTTTTATGTGTTTTGATTCAGATGGAGCTAATCAAATGTGCACACTATTACTGGCTGAGTTCTAGTAAACGGTCCAAACCAAAGTCATCAGCCGCAGTAGATTCAGAATATTCCCTAATGAAAACGACAAAAAGCTAAACTGATTCAATGTTCCTCTGTGATCTTATTAACCGAACATGTGATCTAACAGAAATATGGATTTTCTTTCACTAACTAAAAATAAAAACAGTTATGTGTGTAATCTGATTAAAAACTATCTCAGTTCAATTTGTTAATTTCCTTACAATATCTTATTGTGCAATTTGATGCTTTTTGGATTGGAAACTATGTTTTGAACTGGTCTAATATATAAGAACTAAAAAGTGAGGACAGAGGATAGAGGAGGAACAAGTCAACCACATGAGTTTGTCTTATACTATTCTAACTTCTTGCTATTGTCTTTTTTTAAGTGATGCAAACCCGTGTGAACTTGGTCTTCTTTTCCCAATTCCTGTGTCATTATTTTCCAAGTTAATTTCAAATCCAAAATCTAAAATTGTCTATGCTCACGTTTTATGTGGTTGTCCATTGAGACTATGCCATTAAGAACACTATGTGATGGTAAGTGGACCAAATATATTTATATATAAATTTATAATGGCCTCATCATAGATTTACACTTCACCTCACCACCACCTCAAGTCACATATAAGTATATGGGTCTTGTCATTATTCCATTCACTAAAACAAAACTCTGAGAAGATGAGTCAACCAAGGGATCGTTCAGCAAGAAAGATAACCTTCTCATGGGAAAAGAAGCCTGGTGTGTCCAAAGTAGCAAGTACTCCTCATGGTGAAAATTATCTGATCCCAAAAGAGCAAGAGTTTTTGGCCAAGTTGCCACCCCCTCCTTGCACACCAGAAGAATCATCAGCAGCTACTCATCACAAAAACCACCCTCTTCATGATTTTCAAATTCCACTTCCTCCTTGTGCTTTTCAGCCTCCTTTTTATAGAACCTCCTCCAAGAGGGGCCTCTGGGTTCAGGACAAAGACCCTTTCCTAGCAGCTTTCAAAGAGTGCACCAAGAATCAGAAAAGTGATAATAAGGTGAACAAAAAGTTGATCAAAGATGGAATTGAGTCAAGGGTAAGAAAGAGCATGTCCTTTTTCTCATGTACCCGATCATGCACCGTTCATGACACCAATTTGGTCAGGATCTCTCATCTAGATAAAGATTGATGATATGTTTTAACTTAATTTATGTTATGTTCTGTTGGGGTACAAGTCAAAATCTAGTATAATAGGTGTGTGAAGAATAATCGAAGCGAGAATGATTCTGGTGCTGTTTTGTACGCTGTGTGTTCATGATTGAGTGAATGATGGTTAGGTGATTATTCTTTATGCTACCGATAACCATTGTTGACTAGAAAATCGAAGGCAGTAAATGTATGAATTCAGCACTCCACGTACCTGTGTATGACTTTGCATACTCGTATAGGTGTATTTAATATACTGGTATGGCTTATTTTCACAATTCATTACGGAGTATACCCTCTAAGTTTTGCAAAACTTATCAAAAAATATTTATAATAAAAAATGAGGTAAAATAAATTAAACATTTTTTGCAAGTTAGAATTAACTTATTCATTTCTATTTTTTGAAAAGTTAGATAAGAGAACTTAAAAGTTGAGGGTTAATTTTAATTTACGAGGGAAGTTTTGTTAATTTTACCTTTTTATTTTCTTTCTTATCTTTTAAATATTTTTTACATGTTTATTGGAACTAATTTGATGTCTGTTAGTAGTAATTTACTACTATACTACTAGATTATTTCAAAGAAGAATGTGATATATATATATTTTTCTTTGAACAAACACGGGTTGAAACTCAAGCAAGGATGCAATCATCCCATTAGGAAAACAAATAAATTTTATTTAAATAAATGTTGAGATTACATCTAATCATTCAAAACATTGTTGTCTCAACTTTTTTCTTCTTGTTGTTTTTAAAGATTAAACACTATATTCTCAAAACTAGATCAAACTAGTCCAACTAAGACCTAGACATTAAGACTTTTTTTTGCTACCATATTATATGCACGGAATATCTACAGACTTTATTAATGACTAATATTTGTCACTGAACCTGACTAACCACCTTAATGATTTTTTCCTCTCAACCACATTTATTTCATCCATAAGATTCAAATATGAAATCTTAATTAAGGGATTCAAACTCAACTTCACTTAAATTAACGTAATATTAGTACTAAGACATTTTATTTAATCGTTAAAATTGGATTCGTAAAGAATTAGTTAAAAAAAAGGACAAATAGGGCATAGTTGGCAACCCATATATTAAAACCAACTCCCTAAAAGAAACTTTTTATTTTTATTGAAAAACTCCAAAATGACAACTTTGGCATCACAATTTGAGTTTTTATTGAAGAACTTACATCTCTAGTTTCCAACAATCCAATCAATAAACATAGGCAATATGAATCAAATAGAGATTATCTACTAATAAAGTTCTCACATTATTAATAAGATTCAAACTTATGTCTTTGTATGATATGAGTTGTATCTTTGCCAATTGGATCAATCTTTGTTGATATTTTTTGTTTAATATTATTTAATATATTATATTAAAAAATATTACTTAGACCAATTCAATCACTCGTGATTTAATAATAATTAAATCATAAAATCTTAAATCAATATTTTTACATCTTACCTGATTTTAAAAACCTTCAGTTTAATAATCACCATATTTTTGAAAATATTATTGTATATTTTAGAGCACCTCCTGAGTTTTTCTATTCTTACACTAATTCTCTTAATATTTGAAAAATATTATACTAACACCTCTTTATATATTACGCTAACCCCCTATTTATTTGAAAACATTGCATTGTGTATTTCTATAAGGGAGGTTATTGTAAATGTTAAACAAGGAGAGGTGTTGTGTGTAATTTGAAAAAAAATTAAGGATATTAATGTAATTCTCTTTATATTTTACAACACACATATATATATTGAAACTTTAGTTAGTAATTTCATAATAAATACATAATTCATACATAAAAAATAATTCAAACACTTTAAAATAGATCAATATTCCCATATTATTGCTAAAAATATAAAACTTTTTGATATCTTTTATTCATAAAGTTTTGCTCACATAATTCTTCAATAACTTTTTAAGATTTTGATATTATATATATATATATATATATATATATATATATATATATATATATATATAACAACTGTAGACACCATTTTGCAAAATCCATATTTACATTGGTTTTTTTTAATGTTAATGTTTACATTTCTTTTGCTAATTAGTTCTATATATATTTTGTAAATTAAAATTCTCTTGTAGCTAAAATTCTAATATTAATAGTTTATTACGATGATTAACATGGTATGATTGAGATATCACGAGAGATTAATTTCTGACTTTCAACCTAAAGATACCATGGGCATTTATTATAAAATAAAATAAATACCCTCAGCACAAAAAAAAAACACCCAACGAGACCGGATCCGGATCCAAATCCAAATCCAATGCAAGCAAGCACATCGCGGTTGCATGTGGCAAGGTAATAATATCGAATGTAAATATAAATAAATTAAATTAAATTACCATAAATGAAAAATAAGAGCGTTTTACTTTTAAATTTTAATTAATTTATTTTTTATCCCATTCATTCTGTACTGTGGTTTTTCCCAGTTGTGTCAGGTGCTGCAACTGCAAGCCCGCTTAAACCCTAGCACGTTGGGTTTCGATTCGAAACCACAACGAACAAAGTTTCTGTGAAGTCAGCGAGACGAATTGATTCTACCTTTGATTCCTATTTGCACCAGCTGTAAGTTATTCATCCCAATTTCATTCACCAATTGCGTCGTTCGTTTCGTAAATTCTCTGGTTGCTCGCAAAATTGATTCATCTAGGTGAAATGAATCTATTTAAGTTTCGATGCTATTCTTTTAGGTTCTCGCGGAATTGGAAAAATCCAGGAATTGTTGAACGTATTTCTAATTCTCTTATTTTTCCTTTGAATGAATTATATCTGTTCGCTATTTTCGACTAGGATTTGATAGGATTGAAGATACAAAACAAATTGCCTTGCGTGATTAATCTATTGGTCAGGGGACATTGTAAAATTTGAGAGTTCGTTTCGTTTTTTGTTTTTATAAAATTCCAGTATCGGTTGAGAATTTGAGATGCTTTTGCATGAAACGTTCCTGTAGATATGCTTGAACAGTGATTGTGCATTTGTTATCTTGTTCATTGTTATTATTATTAATAGCTAAAAGACAGACACCGTCCAGCCTCTCTGTTTGCATCTTTTATTTTTGGATGAGATGAGGAGAATAAGAGCAATTAGTTTGTAGCGTAGCACTATTCCAAAACGGAAACTGAAATTGGAGTGTGCAGTTATAGTGCATGAGAAGAGGTTGAAGGGTAAAATGAGCCAAAAAATATGAATAATTGATTCTGTTTTCTCTAATGGCTGCCTTCAGTCATCCTTTTTTCCTTTCTCGATATAGTAAATAATTAGAATGCAAGAAAGTATGAATAGTTTTCAGTATGTGTATACATATATTATTTTTTTTACCCTGATGACCATCAGCTTATAATGGAACTAGGAAGCAAAGGTATAACTCTGTAAAATGCTATGTTGTCTGGAAATATTCATTTTGTCTACAAGCTTTTTTACCATGTATCACAAATATATTATAATTTAGCAATGCAATTGTTTTTTGCGCTGACTGATGCATCCATTTCTTCTTTGCAGGAACCATTTGTATTAAATGGCCAATAATTCTCAGGTAACATATTTCTTTCTCAATACTAACCAAGAATCTTGTTACAATGCAATATTTGTCCAGTAACTTGCTTTGATTGTGTCGAGTAACATACCTGCTTTGATTATGAGAATATTAAATGATGATATGAAGAATAGCTAGTGTCTTAATATTCGGCTTCTTTTGTTTTGTTTTTTTTCCTTTTTAGAGTTAATGCTGTCCCGATTTTCTGCTGAACATGATGCTTTTCAATTGTTTTCTCTGTAACTCTCTCTCCATGTGTGTGTGTGTGCGTGATTGTTGGGTCCTCAAAGTTTTGGCTCACCCTTATTTATGCAAATGATTTTTTACTTCATGTTATTAACTGCAATTTCTTGTTCTCGAATAAGAATCTATCATAATTTTGCCATCACTCTTATGTCTTTTCATCTGCAGTTTCGGCCAGTCATTCAAGCTCAGCAAGGGCAACCATTTGTTCCAATGAATTCACAACAATTTGGACCTGCAGGACATGGTATTCCTTCTTCAAATGTGGGAATGCCTGTCATTCAAGGTCAGCAATTGCAGTATTCTCAACCAATGCAGCAGTTGCCTCCAAGACCAATGCAGCCTGGTCATCCTGCTCCTTCATCACAAGCTATACCTATGCCATATATTCAGACAAACAGGCCACTGACATCCATTCCACCACATTCACAGCAAACTGTTCCCCCTTTAAGCAATCATATGCCTGGCTTGCCTGTTTCAGGAGCAGCTCCTCATTCTTCATATACTGTATGGGCTGCCTTAGTTTTTAGAGTTTTACTGTTGTAGTTGATTACTAGATTTCTCTTTGAATTGTTTAGTACCTTCTACACTCTAAGATCGTTGTACACATTTTCAGTTCACACCATCTTATGGTCAGCAGCAAGATAATGCAAATGCATTAGCTCAATACCAGCATCCACCTCAAATGCATGCTCCTCCTGCCGGTCAACCTTGGCCATCCTCTGCATCTCAGAGTGTTGCAGCTGTTACATCTGTGCAGCCAGCTGGGGTACAATCATCTGGTGCTACATCAACTGATGCGGTAAGTGTTTTATCCATACTTATTTTTTAATGCATAATACTGGTTTTACGTTCATTATTTAGGAATTTCCACTTCAAATTTCAAATGCTTTTGTTTATACAAGCTGTACATATATGGTAAAAGCTTGTTTGGAATTCCTATGGTGGAGTTACCTTTTTTTTTATGGTTTTTGTATTTTAGTTGTTATTTGTATGGTAATGGCATCAATACTTTCCAATAAGATGGTAATTCTCTTGCCAGTGTTATATTATGTTTTTCCTATAGATGTGTGCTAAGTAGTCAATCCTGTATAGCGGCATGGAGCGGCCACCCCCAAAAATGCTAAAGCGGGATGGCTGCTATTGCAAAGTCTAGAAAACAATATGTATAATTCTAGAAAACAATATACATAATTTATATTTTTATATCATACATTACATATAAAACGCTGAAAAATAGAAAAATACACAAAATGTAAAGAAATAAGTGTCTGAGAGAATGAGAATATAATTGTGAAAAGAACTGAGAAGAAAGGTTAAAAACTGAGAGAGAAGTGGGAAGTTAAAAAGGGGAACACATAAGTGCTGAATGTTCACTTAAAAAGGGGAAGTTATAGTGGGAAGACAAAAGACTTAAGAGGGGCACTTTGGTAAAAGCTTAAATGTTACTTAACGTTAACGTAAAACAGGGGAACTTAAAGTGGGAAAACAAAATATTTAATAGGGGTGATTTGGTAAAAGGCTTAAATGGGAAAATGGAAAATACTTCGACAATAATTAATAGTGGGCAAAGACGAAATAGTTTAAAAATTAAAAAACCCAAAATCGAAAACGAAACAGTTTTATTAAAAAAAGAGAGAAAGAAAACGAAACGTTAAAACGGGTGAATTCGATCCGCTTAGGTGTGGACAAGATTTAACTCAGAAGTTGAAATCGCGGCTGTTTACGTGTGTGGCCACCGTGATTTTGCTGGAAAACGCAGTCGCAGTGGCACGACAGCAAACCCGCCCCACACCGATTCAAGACGCACGTGTTCCAAATCTGCGACCGCTCTCTGCTTGCCTATGGTGTGTGTGTGTGTTTTGTGTGTTGTCTGACTTTTAAAGAAAGCATTAGGAGCATTTTTATTCTGTTCATTGTATCTGTATGTTCCTTGATTTTACGGAGGTTAAGCAGATCTGCTGATGTGATCCTTATTTCATGCCTCTGGAATCTAGATTGTCCAAATAAAGCGGCATGAGTTAGATGCTATTTGTAATTAATCTTTTAATTAGACGCATGGGGAAATATTATTAAGTTATATTGCATAAATTTGGTGGTATGATAGAATTCCGCAATTATAACACTGTTTTTATATAGTAATTACTGAGCCAAGGCTCTTCCAGAGCATAAAGCTCTTAACTGGCTACATCATGTCTTACTGGAGGCTTTCTGCCTGAAACATCAGAATATTACATGCATGAATATCTGCCTCCCTGTTTCCTAACTCCTATACTGTACAACACACCCTAAAAACTGCCATATTCCCTAACAATAACTGCCTCATAACAGTTGTTGCACTCTACATTATGAAAATTACTATCATAATAACTGCCATACTCCTAACAATAACTGTCTCATGGCAGTTATTGCTCTCTTTGCCCATTCCTGGAGTAAACTCTCTAAATGGGTGGTCTGTTTGAACTTGCATTCTCTATTTGCCTTTCATTTTCTGCTGTGTCTGGGCCTAGGCATCCATCATGGAATGTTATTGTAAAAAAATTGTGACTTTCTTATTATGATATCATTTGAGGCAGATTCCTTGAGAGATTAGCTAATTGAATCTTGGTGGTTCATGAAGTTTTTGATAATGCCGTACATTAGATGTGATTCAATGAATTACATTTCTTCTATGTTAATAATATATTCTTCTGTTATATTATGATTTCTGAGAAATTTGAGCTTATATTATTACAATTCTCAGTGTTTTACTTTGACAAATTTTAGGCAACTAATGCTACTAACCAGCAATCCTTATCTGATTGGCAAGAGCACACTTCTGCTGATGGGAGAAGGTATTGTTAACATAATATATTTGTTATTAACTATTTGTGGAAATAATCTAATTATCTTGTGCTATTGTAATTCACATTTTTAGAATCATAATGAGAAGTTCTTGTTTTCTCAAATTAACCAGATATTATTACAACAAGAGGACAAGGCAATCAAGTTGGGAGAAACCTTTGGAATTGATGTCACCTATTGAGGTGAGTTGTTTTGATAATTTGTCGCTGTTCCTGTGAATGTCACTTTTTATTATCTGTTGGACATGCTTTGAAAGCGTAATGTTGTCAATCAAACCGGTATCTTATATGGATGTTGATCATTTCTACAATGTTTTCAATGATCATAGAAGGTTTATGGTGCGAATATCCTTTTATGTGCATGTGCTTCCACTGATTTGTAGATATCATGGCAAGTCAGGAGAAATTTTAACAACTGCTCTATATGGTCACTGTGAAGGCGGGGTAGCACTTTCTCAAGGCAGGCAACAGTTTGCTATTTACAATCTTTTTTTTTTTTTTGAAAACATAAAATGTGAGATTGGTGTATACCTGTGGTTCTGCAATACCATTAATTGATGGTGGACGGCACCCTTCCCATCCCCTTCCTCCAGCAATTTTGTAGGGTGATCTTTATGGGGTGTGTGTGTGAGATCAATTGTCTCTTTTTTGTAAGTTTCTTTGCTGTCCTTGCACACACATACACACAAGAAATATAAGGTTGTGTGATTGTGTGTGTCTATATATATTATCTTCTTGTTTTCCTTTTTTTCTCCATCTCTCTGTTTCTTTACCCCCTTTCCCCTTTTATGATCTTGTGGTGGCTTATACATTGCAGTGGGGTATGCTTACATATTTATGTATAAGAATATACAAATTCTGCTTTATTGTATAATTTCTTGTAATTTGTGACTGTGTTAGTTGTGGCAATATTATCATACAACAATTAACTCTTCAGGGATGTTTTCTTCTTTCCTTTATTTGTTTAGTCCTTACCTATAGTTTCTTGCAGCAGCATGTGGTTAATTATTATAACCTAGATATGATGATCTTTCTTGGGTGGTATACTTTTAGCATTTTCAAATCCCACTAATTCTGCTGGATGTGACAGAGAGCTGATGCATCAACTGTTTGGAAAGAATTCACTTCTTCAGAAGGAAGAAAGTGAGTTTTCTCGCCTATTATACGATTTTAATAACAATCTATATACTGCACCCTTTTTTTTATGTACCCTTTCTGTGTCATTAATTTGTAATAATTTATGTAATGTTTTATGTTTTGGCTGTGTGACATCTTGCAGGTATTATTACAACAAGGTTACTCAGCAATCAACGTGGTCAATACCGGAGGAACTTAAGGTTTGTTATTAATGATTATATTTTGTATTTGTTTTTAATTTTCTTCGCAACAACATTTGTTTTCTGACCTCAAATTGCAATATGGTTCAGTTGGCTCGTGAGCAGGCACAGAAAGCTGCAAACCAGGGAATGCAGTCAGAAACAAGTGATACATCCAATGCTGTTGTCTCCTCCGCAACAACATCAACAGCAGCTAACGCAGCTAGCTTGAACACTTCTGTGGCATCAAATGGGCTTGCTTCCAGCCCATCTTCTGTAACACCAATTGCAGCAACTGATTCTCAACAGTTGGTTTCTGGATTATCTGGGACCTCTGTTTCCCACTCTGTAGTTACCTCAAGCACCACAGGAGTTGAACCAAGCACTGTGATTACTACGAGCGCTGCACCTACAGTAGTTGCAGGAAGCTCTGCACTAGCCGACAATTCACCTCAACAATCCAAAATGCCAACCATGTATAAAACTCTGTTCTGCTTGTTCATTGTTTTTTTCCTCTCTTGTATAGTCAAATTGTAGTTTTCAATACTGACTTGTGTATTGAAAATTTACTTGCAGTGTTGAAAATCAAGCATCTCAAGATTTTGCTTCTGTAAATGGATCTTCTCTTCAAGATATCGAGGTAATTATTATAATTGATAGAGTTTTATCATTAATTGGCCAGTACAGATTCTTAGACTCTTGATAATTGTATGGTATTTAGTGCTTGCTTGATTTCCTTCTCATTTTTTTTTTGTTTTAAAATTGTTTCCTAAAATAATTTTATGCTACTCAGCAATCAATTTCTCATCCAAAATTTATTTAGTTTTGAAATTTGTTTCCAAAACATGTTTTAAAAACCAAAAAACAGAAACACCTGACAGATGTTTTCTCATTCTCCTATTTTGTGGTCCTAGCTCCAGGGTGTGTGTCATCTAGAGTGGTACTGCACGTGGTGAGGTACAGGCTTGGTGTGCATGCCTGTTTTCTTTGTTTTAGAAACTAAAAACAGTTTTTGAAAATAGAAATTGAACATACCCTAGTCTCTTGAAATTCCTCAATTGAATGTAATGAAGTCTGTATATAGGAGTGGTTATCTTCCTTTGTAATCATTAGATTAACAAACTAAAATTTCAGGGCCTGTTTGCTTCCTATATTTGAAAACTGTTTGATGTTTTTAAAAACAAAAAATTGTTTGACAAGAGTAATTTTTGAAATCTGTTTCCAAAACTAATATCTCTTTTTAAGTTTTTAAAACCAAAAAACCAGACCATCTCTTTGTTGTTTTGGTTTTCTATTTTCAGTTTTCTATTACTCCTGTTCTTTCTTGCACTTCCACATCTTCCTAACTTACTCCTATTCTCTAAAAATTAGTTTTTGAAAACTGTTTTATAAAATAGTTTTAAAAAACTAAAACAAAAACAAAAACACAATAAAAAACACCCTCAATCTCTTCGATTAAATTTTTTTTAGTTTTCAAGTTGGTATCAACTATCAAGGCTTCTGATCTTGGGGACTCTGCTTCTGCATCTGAAATCTATCCGCCTTTGTTGTATTTCTAATCACTCCAAAGGTCTGGCCTGTTTGGAGACACCTAGCAAGTAGCACCTACTGTGCATATTAAGCCCAACATGATATTCATAATCCATAATTGATTACTTTTTTAAACTTTGGTTCAGTACCATGTCAGATAATCAACAACCAATTGTTAGTTAGTGATACAGCTGGCACAAAACCAGTGAGATATAACTACTGCTGTACAGAAAAAGAAAAAACCCTTAACAGAGTAAGACTACTCTAGTACCTTGAAAGTGTCAGAGAGGTGGAATGGAAGGTCGTTCATGGGCTCGATTGAGACAGAGATTAATAGACTTTAGTGAAGCATGAGTGGAAATGCAAATCGTTTGAAGGGTTTTCATGGCATGAGTTTGGGTCGGGTCACATGACCCAACTTTTTTTTTCTTATTTTTTACTTCACTTTTTTCCGCCACAGACGCCACAACTGCCATGGCGGCCACCATGTGAAACCCGCTACACCACCGCCATAAAATGGTGGCCTATCAGTTTTTTGCCATGGTGCCACCATGGCCGCTATTTAACAACACTGGTCACAATTGAGAATAGAAAACTCCTGGAAGACAATCTCATTAATTTGTTGTCCAATTAAGAATCTGCATTTAATTTACATATTAATTTTTCTTGCAACTCATGCAGGAAGCCAAAAGAACATTGCCTGTGG
Organism: Pueraria montana var. lobata; assembly: GCA_026413185.1. NCBI lineage: Eukaryota > Viridiplantae > Streptophyta > Magnoliopsida > Fabales > Fabaceae > Pueraria > Pueraria montana. Next base: position 6,417,811 of record CM048646.1, read on the forward strand.
TTGGAAAAAATGTGATTCCACCTGAGGAGAAAACCAATGACGATGAAACCTTGGTATATGCAAATAAGCTGGTAAGAATTCATGTCATGGAAATTCTCCTTTATTAAAAACCTTTGAAGGTATCTTATCCTTTTCTATCATTATATATAATGCCACATTAAATTGCTCTTTCAGGAAGCAAAAAATGCATTTAAAGCGCTTTTGGAATCTGTAAATGTTCAGTCTGATTGGACATGGGAACAGGTAGATGGTGTACCTTTAATTTTTTCTACTTTTTTTTTTTCGTATGCTGCAAATGCTAACTATTAGTTTTTAATTGTAATTCAGGCAATGAGAGAAATCATCAATGACAAAAGATATAATGCCCTAAAAACACTTGGTGAGCGAAAACAAGCTTTTAATGAGGTGAGAAACGGGCCTCAGAGAGCAAATTGTATGCACTACCTTGAAGTGGATACTTAAGTTTGCATCAACTAATTCAGTTGTGCGATATAGTTGGATACCATTTTCTATGAATTTGTAATGATCCTGTGTGGCTTTGTAACATCAAATCAATTTAATCTTTCATTCAGTATTTGGGTCAAAGGAAGAAGCTGGAGGCTGAAGAGAGGCGCATGAAGCAGAAAAAAGCCCGTGAAGAATTCACAAAGATGTTGGAAGTATGTTGAATAGAATACCTAATTAATTTGTGCTTTATTAGTTAACTCTTTACGAATATTATCTTTTCAGGAGTGCAAGGAACTTACATCATCCATGAGGTGGAGGTATGTCTCTTGTTTGGCTAACAATTTGTTTTTAGTAGGTCTCCTTTGGTTGAAATAATCCATCTTAAAAATTTCTAATTAATTATTTACTGTAATCAGCAAAGCTATTAGTATGTTTGAAAATGATGAACGATTCAACGCTGTTGAAAGACCAAGAGACCGAGAAGATTTATTTGAAAGCTACATGGTGGAACTTGAGAGGAAGGTGATAATATGTTACATTTTGCTTCCTTATGAACCTTTACAATCATGACATACCATTTAAATGTAGATCTTGTGCCCAAGAAAGCTGCATAAACCTTTTGCTTAGATTTGTAGATTTTCTTTACATACTTGTAAATTTTGGGAAGAATCTTGTTTTTATTTGGTGGGTAGTGGACCTAGTGGCAGGCAAGTGCATGTTATGGTCACATTGTAGCATTTTACATTTTGGTTTGTGTATTTATTTCATATAATCAAGGGAAGGAGTTGAATTGTTTTATTGGCTTGAGTAAAATATATATTGAAATGCTTAACTTAGTCCAGCAGCATTCCAGCTTGCATCTCTCCATCTTTTTCAAAAGCCATTCTTTTTTTGAAGTAAATGCAATTCAAGGGACTTGTGGGTTTTGTAATTTGTTTTCATCCTAATTCAGTGCAGGTAGGCTGTTATTTGACTACTTTTTCCCAGGAACTGTGACTTTGTGTGCAATATTACGGTTGCTTTATTTTTCTGGCTGTTACATTGCAGGAGACACTAAATTTATTAAATATATCATTATTGTAATTATAATTATGGTTGAAGTTGAACCACTTAATGTAATTCATGTGAGAAGAAACTAACAATAAAATGAAGGGAAACATGGATGGTAGAAACTAATAATCAGAATTGAAATATCACTATTATTTGCTGAAATTCACTCATTCATTCTCCACTACTGAACACAGAGATTCAAGAAACAGAGGGAACGTAGTTACTTTACATAAATAGAGCTTTAGACTATTCAAGGTGCCTACCCCGTCCTTTCTAAAACCTTATTTAATTTTTGTATACCTCAATCTCTAAACTCTAATCCCTTTCCCTCCTCTTTAATGCCTTCCTCCTTACTGTACTCTCCCTTGCTTTCCATTTCCCTTTCTCTGTATGTTAGCTTGTTGCAGCCCAATGCCCCATTGTCCCCTTTCGTCACCAGTCCTCACTGCCCAGGGCTTGTATTATCTCGTTACCCCCCTGCTTCTCCTAAATCTCATCCTAATACACTCCTTACATAATGGTAGGGATCTATCAATAGAGTTTGATCAATTACTATAAATGAAAATTTTATTATTGTCACCTTTCAAACTTGAACACCATATAACCAACTTTTCAATAGTCAACAATGTACTTAAGATCCAAATTCGTCTTCCCCTCTAATTTATGTAGTCAAAGTGTGAATTAAGTGCAAGGAGAAGAATCATATTACCTCTTTCTGGTTTCAACTTACTATTTGGAACAATGAACGGATTTTAGGGGGGGAGGGTTGATGAGTCAGCTGCTGTTGATTGTTTTTAAATCTGGGGTGGATACCCATCTATTCCAGGAAGTCTAGGGTTGATGCTTATAATGTTGATGAGTGGTTAGCGTAATCTGGATTACTGTGTTCTATTCGTTCCAAAGAGTGCACAGCGGGCAATTGGCACCTGGCACTGGGGAGAATAAATCCCTGTTTAGAATAAAATATAACAATGAGTTGGTGGCGCGTCAACTCATCTTGATTTTAATTCAAGTTGCTGTTTAAAACTGAACAGCTAAAATTAGCAATAGATATATGTCAAATTTTATTTAATGACATTCTTACTGTTATCCTTTCTGTGCAAAATTTAGGAAAAGGAAAATGCTGCAGAGGAACACCGGCGGAATATAGCAGAATATAGAAAATTTCTGGAGTCCTGTGATTATGTGAAGGTACATTTTTTAAAAATGAAGTGCATTTCAGTTGTTATGGTTGCTATGTCCTTGAACCTTTTGCTTACTATTTGCATTTCATTTTAGGTGAATAGTCATTGGCGAAAAATCCAAGATCGGTTAGAGGATGATGATAGATACTTGCGACTTGAAAAAATTGACCGCTTGCTAGTTTTCCAGGTATATTTTCTTTTAGTTGGTCATGTTTGATGGATCTATGAGCTGAGATTGGCTTTGGCAGGACTATATTCGGGACTTGGAGAAAGAAGAAGAGGAACAAAAAAGAATACAGAAGGTAGAACCCAAGTGTATTATTATTGGCTATGATTTAGTCCATATTCTAGTTTGTATATGTGCTTATGACTATGATATAGGAACGAATTCGTCGGGGTGAACGGAAAAACCGTGATGCATTTCGCAAGTTGCTTGAAGAACATGTTGCTGCTGGAATTCTTACTGCTAAAACTCAATGGCGAGAATATTGCTCGAAGGTAATAAAACTGTGGATTTGTTGCAACAAAAGCTGGAATAATATGGAAAGAGAAATAATTTGTGTTTTCTACTTTGTAGGTCAGGGATTTACCTCAATATCAAGCTGTTGCATCAAATACATCTGGTTCCACTCCAAAAGATTTGTTTGAGGATGTTGCAGAGGATCTTGAAAAACAGGTTATCAATTGTTTTTAGTAATTTCTTTCAAATGTTGATGATGAGTTTGTTATAGATGTGTAGTGCTGTTGGAAACTACAAGCATATTGTTATGGTCTATGCTATTGTGCTTCTGGATTACTGTTATTTGAAGCAATCTTTCATTAGGCAACATCCCTATCTGCGGTGAAATCCTGTTTTGACTATATCCTAGATGTTTAGTTGATTAGTTGTTAGGATTTGGGCAAGACAATAGGAAAAAAAGTAAATTCTGTCCATTTATATTTGGAGTATTTTTTTTTGTTGACTTCAATTGATTTAAAATAACTACAAGAAAATAAGATTGCTTTTATATTTTAAATTTAGTGTAATGATTGAATATTTCTTGGATGACCTGAATATAGATAATGAAGTACTATATTGTTAGTATTTTGATATCTATTGAGTAATGTCAACCTAGAGTATTATAGTGGTTGCTTTTTTTTTTTTTTCTTTGGTGGAGATAGTGGTTGCTGAATTATCAGTTTTTAACATGAATTTTTTTTACAGTATCATGAAGACAAAACGCTCATAAAAGATACAATTAAGTCAGGCAAGGTAGGCATCACAAAGATCTTCATTGCATTTTATCTGTAGCATGTTTGATGACAAACTCTGCTTACCCAAGCCTCCTGTCTCATTCAAGCAGATCATTGTAGTGACTACATCGGTATTTGAGGAGTTTAAGGTTGCTGTCTTGGAAGAAGCTGCATGCCAAACAATATCCGAGATCAATTTGAAGGTAATATATCTCAGTTGTAATCTTTCATTTGATTTCATTTCTTGCTCTTAAAATATAAATTATGTAATGTATGGGAGTAGTTATTTAAATAACTGTCTGTTCTCTTGGTGTTTTAACAGTTAATTTATTACAAGGCAAGGCAATGCCAGACAATTATTATTTGTTTTTAATCTCTAATTGACTTTAGCTGCAATAGAAAATTGAAAGACAGCATTTAAGCTCTGATATTATATATCAACAAGGGAACAGTTTGTTGCCAGTTTCAACTTTTTTTGGTTCATTTTGGATATAATTCTGAGGCTTTCTTTTTTGCATGTTATTAATATAAAATTAAATCTATTGTGAAATATAAAGTCTGTAGTTATCACTGTTGAGTTTGTAACTTCAATTCAAAATTTATTTTCTCATTCTATCAATTGTTATATGCATCTCCTTATGATGTTATTGATTAACTTCAATAATATGGAGTCACTTGTGCATGTTGGAACACATCTCTATTAATAGTTTGTTGTTAACCAGATGACCTATTTAATATTGTTTATGCCTTTGCAACATGGATTATCAGAATTTGGTAATTTGCTTCTCTTTTTTAGCTTATATTCGAAGAGTTGTTAGAGAGAGCTAAGGAGAAGGAGGAGAAAGAAGCCAAGAAGCGCCAACGCCTTGCTGATGACTTTACTAACCTGTTATATACATTCAAGGTAACTAAGATTCTACCAGTACTAATTTATGTTTCACATTGTTTGACAAAATAAATTGATACTAAGCATCATATTTTATTTTTGTAGGATATTACTACTTCCTCAAAATGGGAGGATTGCAAGCCACTTTTTGAGGAGACTCAAGAGTACAGGTATATTTGTTATTTTTTGTTTTATCTACCTGGAGCAATTGTTCCAACTACACTATGTGTCCATGATGAAAGAATTTTTGCTTGATGTTTTCCATCCTGTACTTCCTATAGGTCAATTGGGGACGAAAGCTATAGTAAAGAAATTTTTGAGGAATACATCACATACTTGAAGGAAAAGGCTAAAGAGAAGGAACGCAAGCGTGAAGAGGAAAAGGTGCATAATTTTATTTGTCACAGTTTTGGGTTTCATAACAGTAACATCTATACATGTTTTGGTATCTTTTCTAAAGACAATCTGGTTTCATAAGACAATCTTTTCTAAAGACTTTCATTTATTGCACTGTAATGATCTGGTTTAGTCATTGAAATGGCTCTGATATTATTTGCATTTTGAATTTAGGTGAGATATCGAATTGTATGTCCTCTTTTAACAGTGTACATGTTAGGGTCCTAAAGATGAAAATCAAAGAAAAGAGAACTGAACAAATAGGAAGAACGAAGGAAAGGAAAAAGTGATGATTGTAAAGAAGTCTAGTGAATAGGGAGAAAAGAAAAGAGAACTCGACTTCTTTTATTCCTATGTCTGTACACTTTTCAAGTTCCTGCCTCACTAGGTTGGGTTCTAACGGTACATGACCCAAACAATAATGGCTAGGAGCTTGGATTAGGTTCATTTCCCTGAAATTTCTTCTGGTTGCTTTTGGAATTAGACAAATTTGAGCTTTATGAAGTTTCCGTTAACATGTTTTAATTAGTAGATATGGTTATAAAAGTCTCCCTACAGGTACGGGTTTCACTGTTTCACTTTATGAATAGATGAGATTAAATATATTCTGATTTATTGTTGTGAGCTCTGTTCTTTATGTTTATCATTATAACTATAGTTGGCTGTTAGGCCAGACAATGATGCCATATAACCATTGGTCTTCAACTCTATTCTTTATTTCTTTACACCTGTGTACTTGGGTTGCCCTTGGTTTTTCTGTACCAATTTTCTACTTATCAGAAACTTAGAAGATTGCAGTTTTTGACAATCATTTGAATTTCTTTTTGTGAAATTTTTGTTTCCTTTCACCTTCTTATAACAAATTGAACTTGGTGGGGGAACTGCATTGATATTCATTATTATTTGTAGTTTAGAGTTGCTTTAGGAATAACATTTAAAATTATAAATATTTGTTTGCAGGCCAAAAAGGAGAAAGAAAGAGAAGAGAAAGAGAAACGGAAGGAGAAAGAAAAGGATAAAAAAGAAAAGGATAGAGAACGTGAAAAAGAAAAGTCTAAGGAACGTCATAGGAAGGATGAAACAGATAGTGATAATCAAGACATAGCTGACGGCCATGGTTACAAAGAGGAGAAGAAAAAAGAAAAGGATAAGGAAAGGAAACATCGGAAAAGGCACCAGATAGATGATGTGGATTCTGAAAAGGAAGAGAAGGAAGAATCTAAAAAATCACGAAGGCATGGCAGTGAACGCAAGAAGTCTCGGAAGGTATGAATGAAATTTTCCATTTTTATTTAGTTAAATCTTCATTATATGCTTTTATGCTTCAGAATAGGCATCTGAAATGTATGGGAGTATATTCTTGCAGCATGCAAACTCCCCTGAATCGGACAATGATAACCGGCATAGGAGACACAAGAGGGAGCACTGGGATGGTTCCAGGAAAACTGGGGGGCTTGAGGAACTCGAAGACGGGGAGCTCGGGGATGATGTTGAGAACTAGTTGTTCTTTCCTAATCTTTTTGCAGTTATGAGATAAAGAACTTCACCTGCATCTTTTGGAGAATATTGACTTTCTTTGTTAAGCACATTGTTAATTATCTGGACACATCTATGAATTTAGGATCCTCAAATGTAAAGAAATCTTTTGGTTCTCGTTATAGTTTTGACAATTTTTATGGCCGCGTAATTTGTACCAAGAGTGCTGAGTACTGCAAATGCAAATTTAAATTATGTGTATCATAAACTTTCGTTTGTATACTCAATGTCTGCAGATGATTTGTGAATAAATGCTGAATCATTAGAGATCCTATAGATTTATTTCTTCTGATAACATTATTATCAGAAGATTGTGTTTTTTTACGAGCTTGAGCATCTAAGTCTTTTGACCGGAAGAATCAAAATCTATAATTCATCATGGTGCTCCAAATCGAGGAAGATGGGTATGTTTATAACGCAGACATTTAACTTGTATAATAGCGCATGTTAATATCATAGATTAAAAATTGGTTTTATAACTAAATATTCGATAATTGAGGGAGAAAGGATCATTATTCATCTATTGACGTGAAGAGGTTGAAAGACTTTTGAGCTAAAGGGGCTTGAGCTTATGCTATGATGTTACTAATCCAACTAAAAAAAATAGAAAATAGCCAAGCTATAATTAAAATCGAAATTCTGAGGGGTTTTGGATGTTTCAGGATTCAAATTCAAATTGAGAAAGATTCCAAGACATTAAGAAGAAATTTATGTATTTCGTGTCAAAGTTCCAATCATTTCTAATACAATTTCATTGTGGATGTTATCCAAAATTGCATCAGTGATCTCAAGGCTAATGTCCTTCACGTGCGGTTCGAACTTGCTCCATTCCATGATTGAATTCAAGTAATCCAAAGTCAATAAGTAGGTAAGGTTTGCTCCACCTTCAGCTTCTTGTTGGCCCCATTGTTTTGTTCTGTGACGAAGGACCTTTCCAATCTGTAGAGGCCCCATGAATTGTCTGTTACCTTTCTTTCTGTCGTCTTCTGTTGGAAGGGTTATGGCAATATCTTTCACACAATCGAACAGCATCTTCTTTATCCTATGCAATACTCTTTTAGATTTTAATATCTGGGGAACATCATTAGTCCCGGGAATAAGCACTCCTAACTCCCTAGTACAATTCCCTTTCTGTTCAAGTAAACTTCTCCAGATAGCAGCTGATAACAGCGAGTCCTCTCTGATTTTCTTTGGCATAACAACACCGTAACTCCGTATTTTCTGTTGCATTCTCCTAACATCCTCACTCACTGTTCCATCAGCACAAGAATCTCACCCATACATCCTTATAAAACCATGTTATTATATGATCTTAGACCATCACATGTTCATGGTTCTGACTAATTTCTACGTGACAGACTCGTTTTTTAGTTTATGAGAAAAATGTTAATAAAACTCGGTTACATGTCACGTGAAAATTGGCCAAAATCATGAAAATGTGGTGGTCCGGACCATACAATAATTTTTCAACCAAGTTGAACCTGTGTTTATAATATAAAGATGGCCAAAGAAAACATACCATTTGGAACTCTGCGTACAGGAATCTTTCTTAGTAATTCAGGGCTACCTTCTATGCATCTCTGCCGCTTCCTTCTACAGTTAGTAAGAGAAACAAAAGCAATAAACAATTTTTTTAACGTGAAAATTTGAGGTTAATAAAAATTTAGGAATTTGAGTTCGTACCTTTGCGGTCCCATATTGCATAAAGTTTGAGAATAAAACAAGTGCTGGTCTTCATGTGACAATATGGAAGTTCCCTCTTCATCAATATGTGAGCACGAATTGAACATAGTAGAGAATCTATCTGATGAAAACTGAACAATATCATCGACCCTTTGGTCATGAAACTTGGTTAGACTATTTTTGCTTTGTTTGTGGAAACCAAGCTTGTTATATAGAGCTTTTAGAAATGGGAGTAGTGACTTTTTCCTTTTGTTTAAGCCAGATGTTGTTGTTTTCTCTGAAGTGTTGCTTGAATCTCCATCCAAACTCCACCTTTTTGAATACTCACTTTCTGAAAGGTAAACCTCTAGAATGAAAGGTTCTTGTTCCTCATTGAGAAATTCTGCAAGTCTTTTTTGTGGTTTGGGTGTTGCTGAAGCCATTTGAGGTGACTATTATGTTGAAGGGAAGGAGTAGAAGATGTTGCAGTTAAAATGAGGATAGAGTGACAGTATGTGCATATCTCTGAGAGCAGCCATATAAGGAAGCTTTGGCAGTTTTTGACCTGAGGCACTGGTACCACACAGATAGATAGGATACAAATTCTACAAGTGACAAACACACACACAAATTAAAATATAACCCACCAACGTGTCCAAACTTTGTATTATTACAAACAATCACTTACTATGAGTGTAAAAAGTTTTACGCTGTGAACCAATCAAAAGTAACTGTTATCATAACTTTTAAGGTAGTTATTATAAAAGTCAATAGATTTATCATTTTGTAAATAGATAATGATGTAAAACTGTTAGTCCGTAGACTATTTACTCTTCTTTTTATACCCAACGAGATTAGTTACATTACATGAATTAATTTAGAGTTTAATTTCTTTACACTGTCGTGTAAAGTTTTTTTTACACATTTAACTAATCAAAAATCATATTAATTATAATTTTTAAAGTAATTATTGTAAAGTAAACAAATTTATCATATATGACGATTTGTTATTGAATAATAATATAAAAGTCATTTATATTATCAATACATGAATTATTTACTCATAAAAGATTTTAATTTATTGTGAACTATATTCATAAACTAAATATTTAGCTCAAAATCATTATTTAAGTCATTTATGTTATCAATGCATGAACTATTTACTCATAAAAGAGTTTAATTTATTGTGAACTATATTCATAAACTAAATATTTAGCTCAAAATCATTCTTAAAGGTTTGGCTTGTGAATTTTTCTTTGGCCTTCTCTGCTTTCTGCTTCCAGCATAAGAGTATGATCTACCCTCTTAATTGAAACTTTTTAGATAAATTAAGTTGAAACTTTTACTGGTCTTATCCACACCTAACCAAATTCTTAAAGGTTTACCATTTTTTTCTATAATAAGTGTTTATCACAATTTTTTTTTTCTAATTTACTCATTAATTCTTAATCATATCTTATCTAATATGTCTAATATTCTAATGCAACACTCTTATTTCTATTACATTGATTTTATTTTATTTATTAGTTTTATACTGTCCAACATTTATTTCCATCCAACATCGCGGGTCTTTTAATTGTGGGGTAAATTTTTTCTTAAGCTTAGACGATGCCTTTTTGTCTAGATAATTATTATAATTATAATTAGTTCATAATTTGTGCTAATTTATCTGTGTTTGTACACAAATTTTATAATGAAAATAAGAAGTTAAAGGATTCAGCATAAAAGTATCTAATATCGATGTGTCTGATGCTAGTGTGGCAGACATTTTGAAGTTACAGGATTCATGGTTTATATGTATCGGTCTCATATTTTAGTTTCTACAATTGAGATAAGGCCACTACTATATAACGAATTCAGTTGTTACGAATATTTACAATGAAAATGATTCTTACGCTATATTTTTACGAAGAAATATTAATTGCTTATTAACCTATTAATAAAAAATAATGTGTTAACCACAATTTATACATCATTAATCAGCGGGGTCCATTTTGACTCCTAACAAACTTATAATTTTTATTTGAAAGTTTACATATCTATTATATCTATAACAAACATTAAAAACTTGCAGATAAAAATTATGAATTTTTTAAAGTAATAATGATTTTAGGGAGAGATTTAAGTTAATTCATTAATCAGTATAAAAATAATGATAATAGTGCATAATTTCTTTAGTACGTTGATTAAAGTTTTTTTTTTCCTAATTGTATGTATAAGAAAAAAGTTGTTAGAAGAGATAAAGTAATTTCGATCATTTTTACATGTCAAAAAGTGTTTTCTAATCATTCATTGTTACACGAACGATGTGTTAGTTTAGTTGTTGGTAATTCATACTGCGTTTACATGTGGGCTAGCGAGAGAAGTCGTGTTCAACTCCCTCCATATGCAAAATTCTTTTGGGTCAACGGTAGTTACGTACCGTGAACGAAATTAGTTTCTGATTCAGTGGATTGAAAGATGTCTGTGGTATCTTACCTAGAACAAAAAAAACTTTAGCTGTTGGTCAATTTGTGCAGTTAGGGTTGTTGAAATTTTATTTTCACTCTAACGTTCAACAAGTAACATGGTCCACAGCAAATATATGTACACCACTCTTTACTGTTTTTGAAAAAATGATTGGTTGGATTTAGCATCTTCCTTCTTAAATAAAAAACTAACAGTTTGTTTACCAGTATTTGAAAAAGTGAACTTAGAAAAAGACATTACCATGTTAGGTTGAAGTTCTTTAACGACTTAAAATGTTATTACCAGTATTTGAAAAAGTGAACTTAGAAAAAGCAAAATCAATTATGTAGGAATTGATTATTTTGGCCTCACCATGAATTTAGAAGGGAATCAACCAGGCTATCAATCATTTTACTCATTTCCTTCTATAACATTCTTTCTCACGCGATTTTAATTTTTTTTCAAAAAAAAAGGTAAATAAAATTTGATAACATTCATAAAAATATTAAGCATTAATTAAATATATTTTTAAATTTACTCAAAATAACATTTACAATCATAGTGTTTCTAAAAGAAATTATTTTGAAAATATGGTTATATATCTTAAACACCTTCTAAGCAGTACTCTTGCTTAAACAAACAAGTATGACATATTACTTGTCAAAGATATCTCTTGATTGTAAATGAAATATAAAGTATGTTTAACAAGTTATTGAAACTAACTTATAAATTATTTAGAGTGTTTGACTAAAATAAAAATATTTGATAAATGAGTTTTTTAAATAATTGTTTCAAACATTAATTTTTATATCATTAATTTTTATACCATGGTCAACAAAAAAAAAAGATAAATGAGTTTATATCATTAATTTTTAACATTTTTTCAAACGGTATTTAAAGTAGATTTGAACTTATAGCTTATTATTACGGCCTGATTGTTTCCGAGTCATTATTTCTCAAATTCCATTTGACTATGCATAAAATAGAGAAATGTGATAGAAGAAAATAGAGTATGAGGTGAATTTATATAGAAGAGAAACTTTTAGGTGAAGGTATGATATCCAATTTTTACAGAAGAGAAACATGAAATTATAATATCCAATTCACCTCATACCTTCACCATATATATATATATATATATATATACACAAACACACACACTTTTATGTTTCTCATTTGTTTTATGGTGTCTTTGATAGGAAGGGAAAAAATAAAGTGAGAAATGTGATAGATGAACATAGAGTGAATAGAAATAGGTGAGAAATAAAGTAAAAATAGAAGTGTTTTGATTTAAGAAAAGCAACAAAAAGAGAAGGGAGAAAGTTACTATTAGTTTCTTCTCATTTTTGACACAAGTTTATTTATCTCATCACCTATATTTATCTTCTACCAAATATATACTATTTCTTAATTTTTCTCTATTTTCACTCACTCTTTTTTATTTCCTCTCTATTTCATCCCTTCACATTTTCATCTCATTCCATTATTTTCCATTCCCTCTCTCTATTTACGGTCAAACAAAGTTAGGGTGGTCCTGGAAGAGGAAACGTACGATAGTAGAATATGAAAAATAGAAAAAAGTACTCTCAAGTCTCAATAGCTTAACTGAATGGGTATAGTTCTTGTTTAAGGAAGAAGTTGAAGAAGTACGAATGCATTTAGTTTTGCTTAGAAGTGGAACCTTGACAAAAGGCTATGCAATAATAATTATTTTATTATTGAAGCAATGCAATAATAAATGAAATCAACTGTTGTTGGTTTGGAATAAATGTTATCAATTTTGGAGATGGATACAACCACTAATTAATTTTGTTGTATCCACTTGCAAATCCAAATCTAATCCAAAATCTTTTCCTTTTTACCATAATCTAACCCTTGTCTGTGACTTTGTGTCTTGGTCACGGGCATTTGATAATAATACAAAAGAAAAGGGCATTTGACAATAATATACATCAATAAGTGCAAGTGTACGTAATGAGAAAGCCTACACATTTTGATGTGGGGTTTTCTGACTCGACTTTATTCGAAAATATATGGAAACATGATATTAATTTCTTTGCCTTCAGCTAAATCAATTCAGCAACTTTGGACTCAATCAATATAAACAGCTATCAGTTTTCATATAAAGAGAAAGCATATCCACCCATATCTACCTTGTCTCGTTAAAGAATAGAGTCATAAAAAATTAGACAGTTTTGGTCATATTTTTGCACAACCCTTTCATGTTAGAGTTTAATTTATATGCGTTGTTATTGTAAAAAAACTTAGAGTGAATTACACCGACCTCCCTTGAGGTTTGGACATATTACACTCGTCACCCTTCCGTTTTAAAACATTACATTTAACCCCCTGTTGCAAACGGCGTTTAACTTCCGTTAACTTTTCTAAAAAATAAAATAAAATAAAAATTTACTTTATGATAATCCATAATTGCCCCTCAATCCCCTCTCCCCCAATTCCCTTTCCTCTTCCCTCTTTGAATGCCCACGCGGCTCCTAGGCCTGGCTCTGCAGTTCGGCCTCTTCGCGAATATGAACCAACCATTACTACAATCGACATCATCCCAGTGCCGTCCCGGCCTTATTCCATGTCAGAATATAATCTTACATGCCCAGCAGTGTGTGGGTTGTTTTGCATTATCTTACGAGGTCTCCACCGACGGGAAGCCTGTTCACGACGTCGCGGAAGGCTATGGTCGGTGAAGACGTGGTCGCGCGCGAGCTGCAGCGACGGACGGTGGCACAATTCTGGGAAGATATCGAATCTTTGAGTTTTGAGGAAAGAGACACGATTCGACACATGAACTTGCCGGATCTGAAGAACGATTGGGGGATTCACGTCGTTCAGGAGGTGAAGTTGTTGGCGAAGAAGGAGGATCGATTCGCTCTGTTGGCATGGAAGTTCCATCAAAGTGCTGTTTGTTGCGTTAGATTTTTTGGTTATTTTCTTTACTATGTGTTCTTTTGTTGATTTTTCTTTCGATTTTGTTACTTTTCTTTACGGTATGTGTAGTATGCTTGTTTTGAAGCCTATCCGTAAAAGACCAGTGCTAGCTTCAACTTTGTTTCTTGTTCTTTAATTTTTGTTGGTTGTTATTCTATTGCACTTCATGATCTTGTAAATTGCTTTTAGATGGTCACCGTGGTTTATTGGTGCAGTATGCAGGACACATATGCTGCAATTTTTTTTCCCTCAATGTGCCTAGTTTTAATGAAGAAGAAGAGGACTTTTTAGGGAAAAAAAATTCATCAAAAGTCACGTGCCACTCACATGTCAATCTTCACTTAACTGTTTGCACTCTGTTTAGGCTAAAGGGGGGTCAGTGCAACAGATTCTAAAAAATTAAGGGGCTTTTTGTAGGGAAAAAAAATGGAGGGGTATCAAGTGTAATAAGCTAAAACTTCGGGGGTAGTATGTGTAATTTACTCAAAAACTTATACCGTGTCAATTAATAAAAAAAAATTGGTGTTGTTGACTTGATTTTTTTTTTTTAAGTGTTGAAAGTATTAATTTCGAATTGGCTAGATTTTGATTTCTTGAAAGGTCATGTTACTTGAAGTTGAATTGTTGAGTTACATGTTGAGTTACAAGAATTTTGAGGAAGGGTCAGTTTGAGTTCAAATTCAAAGCAAATAGCCAAGACAGATGAAGAAAATGACGAAGTGTGAAAGAGGTAAAGATTTTGAGTAAAGAGATTTGGAAAAAAACAAAAAAAAAACAAAACAAACAAACAAAGTGACAGTAACTAGCAGTTATCGAAGTTCATCAAATTGAGCTAGATGTCAAGATTTTAGATAGTTAATCCTAGACAGTTAGACACATGTTTGTATAAGATTTTTTGACCGTTAGATTCAAAAATAGAAGTCACTATATGTCATTTTCGTTTTTTTTTTTTACAACATGCCATTTTTGTTGTTGAAACTCACTACACACAATTTGTAACACCTACACTATGTCAAAAATAGTTACTAAATTTTAATACAAATATTTACATTTCTATCATTTCTTCTTCGTCTTTGATTTATCTTCCAATTTTTACATTTCCAGCATTTAAATTGAAATTTAACTTAATTTATGTCTTAAAATTGAAAACTAAACATGGTTTGATAAAAAAGAACCAACGACTAGTTCTTTGATTTTAAAAGTCATACATAAAAAGTTAAAAGTCATACATAAAAAAAAAATATTTGTTGGAATCAAAAGTTAAAAGTCATCATCCCTTCGACATTAAACTTAAAACTCGAAAACTTGAAACAAATTTTCACTATCAACCATGTATAAATTTTTATGAAGTTATTATTGTAAATGTCAAAATGACAATTTACAGTTGAAAGCTTGTGTGAAAATGCTACTATTTACTCTTCATCTTATCCATAAGTTATGGTATTCAGCATGCTTATAATAATAATAATAATAATAATAATAATAATTATGGTATTCAGCGTTGATATTTTCATATTTTTATGATTTATTTTTCAAAGGAAACGTAGGTATTAAGTGTGCGCACAACTAGACACCAAGTCTGCTATCGGCATCACTTTGCAGTTGCAGAAGAGAAATGAAAATATTTTTTGTAGGTGTGCTATGATATCAGTCCTTGGTTGCTAAATAGTGAAATAAGTACAAACTTAAATCCTGAGTAGTTTAGTTTTGGATAGAATAAAATAATTGTGGAATAATTGTATAATAAATTTAATACATGAGCTAATAAAGACTCAAACGTTCAAGGTATACATACTAATACAACATATATCTAGTCCTGACACCCAAAAGATTTGGGCACCAAGATTGGAGTCTGGGCTCTCCATTTCTCAATTTTGTTCTTAAGATCACTGTGGAAGGAAATGAGTGATTTCTGACGATTAGCAAAAGCTGCAGTAATCTGCTTAACTTCCCCTTCTAGATTTTTCCTTCTCAGCACTTCAGTATTTAAATCTTTCAAAGCATTTTCCTTTTGGCTGGAAACCATTGATAGTTTCTCTGATGATTCAGAGAACTTCTGCAGCAAAGTGTCTCTTTCTACCTTCAAAAGTAGTAACTCCTTTTCCACGTTTTCATATCTTTCGTTTAAATCCTCCTTTGAGTATGCAGTTTCACCTCCCAAATCAGAGCCCTTTGTCACAAAAATTTAGTTTAGGATATAATCATTAACAACCTACTATGCTTTGTCTCAAACTTTATGCTAGAGTGCAGTTCTATATTTTCACCTATGATGCCCTTTAGAAAACTGAATGCACAGATCTTTGCATAAACTAGTGAAAAACATCTTATAAACTTTCAATCTGCAAGCGGCTTCCTTCAGCCTGAGTTTTTTAATCTCTCTCAACAATTCAGCCTTTTATTCCCTTCAATGGCATTTGAATTTGATTCTATAGAAAGCTAAAGAGAAATCAATACAAATTGTAACTCTATAAAGTGTTTTTCCAGACTGTTTATTCCTACCCAATAGAAATTCCTCAGCTTTACCCACATTCAATAAGTTCACTTTGGAGGTACTGACAATTCACATGAGTAGGACAAGCTAGCACAATATGACAATTCACTTTGGAGGTACCTACATGTGACATACAGGGAATGAAATCTTGTAATCTTTCTAATTTTTTCAGAAACATCTTCTAATTTCTCTAATATTTTTTTCTCGAAAGAAACCAGACACCATTGCCATCATTTGAAGGTTATTATAAGGAAAATAATGTACAATTATAAATTTGAAGGGTATGTATATGTACTATTTGCAAAAAGGAGACCATGAGATGAATCTCGACAAATAACATTTTATTTCTTACAATTCTTATGCTACCGCATATTCCTCAAGGAAGAAATGAGTCATTATTTCTACCTTTTTATAAAGATGACAATCACGTGTAAAGCTACTATATATCTATAATTTCTTAACCATTTGCTCAATTTCAGCTATTGGACAAGTGCCACTTAAGGCTTCAATTACTATTGTACTAAGGCAGTGGAGTTCTGAAAAAAGACACAAGCCCTAAAAATAAGACAAGGAATAAAACCATGATTGATGATTGATATCTTGATGGTTTTGAGCAGACAACTACCTTGTGTTCACAGCTGCACTTATGTTTCCTCTCCTGTCCTTCTGTTATTGAGCTTTCCGATAACTCCAGTGATGTAATTATGTTATCAATCCTCTCACGAAACACTTTTTGTTGTTCATTGATTAGAGTACTGTTCCTAGTGGAAGACCTTTCACAGCCCGTATTTACTGGAAAATGACCTTCCAAAGTTGCAAATAGTTGATCTCCAATTTCACTCATGGTTGAAAGTATCTTTGCAGTCGATAATGTGCCACCCGATGCAAATCTCTGTTTAGAACACAGGAGAAAATTACTTTAGATTCTTGAAATGATCAAGGCAAATAAAGTTTGAAAGTAATATATGGTGCACTCATTCAACCTGCATTACTGACAAAACCTCCTCAAAGCTATCTTTGAAGTTTCCTACAGATTCAGATAACCTCAGAGGTAGTTCATGAGTTAGTCGCATTTCTTGTTGATGTTTAGGTGTCTCAACCATTAATTGCTTGCTTGATGGCACTTCCTCTGAATGCTTTTGCTGGATTCACATACATTAACACAGAGCCAAGCATAATACAGAAAACAGGTTACAAAAAGAGCTCAAACAGCAAATGCTAGTAATACATAACACCATTTCAGTTTCACAAATGTGATTGAGATAGGATATCTATCAGATACTGACCTCGAGTTCATTTATCCTTTCTTTAGCTAGTTTCAGTTGTCTCCTCAAATCTTGAACCTCTCGTTCATACTTTTCAATTTCACTTGTACAACCCTGACAAACATAAGCCAAATGAAAATAAGCAACAAAAGCATCATATACTACTTAATTAAAAAAAAGGATTAACATGTATTACTTAAAAGCCACGCATAAGCCACGAGCATAAACTGTTATTAAAAGTATTGAACATTTGAACTACAAAAATGGTTTACACAAATTCCAGTTTTCATAAAACCTTTAATACATGATCATGATAAGGTTGAGTCTATAATGGTTGAATACTGTTTGGCAAAAATGATGAAATCAACAAGAATAGCTCAACAATAGAGGAAATGTTGCAAAATCCATTAACCAAACGAAGAAAAATAATCTCCGCCAAGTATGTCTAGACACCGATCTCTCTTCTATGTCTAGTATCTTCATTTGTAGGGGACAACCTGTGCTGTGCATAGCGCTACTCTTCCTTTACTCTCAACTTTGTCCCTTTGGGGGGAAATGTGGATGGATGCGTAACAAAAGAAATGCAAGAGCAAGACATAAAAAGAAAGTTCCTTTGGTAAAAAAAACTTAATAAATATGAACTCACAGCAGTTGCATCACTTGTCGGGAATGACTGAACTTTTCGGTTGGTGGGAGGAGTAGTTTGAAGGGAATCAAGGTCTGCAACATAACCATTGTTCATTTTCAACCACATATCTTCATCAGCCACATTACAGAAAGCATCTGGAAGGGGGCTGTGATCTGGCAATGTTGAATACTTTGATCGCCTGGCAACAAAAGCACTGGGATCTGCCTTAGGAGATTTAAAAATATCTCCTTGAGATATACTACTACTAATGTCACTGTACTCTTCCATAAATCCGCGCCTAAAAAATCCCGGTCCCTAATGGAGAGAATAGTCAAAAAAATATCAGGAAGAGTGGTTAAAGTAAATCAAGTTGACTATAAAGCAGCACAATAAGGAAAACTGTGAAATTGAATTGTT
The DNA here is from genome assembly GCA_026413185.1 of Pueraria montana var. lobata. NCBI lineage: Eukaryota > Viridiplantae > Streptophyta > Magnoliopsida > Fabales > Fabaceae > Pueraria > Pueraria montana. Next base: position 6,436,397 of record CM048646.1, read on the forward strand.
CCAGTGGAACAAAAATGGTCATGCAAATTCAGATTAACATAAGGATCTAATAATCATTTCAGATAGATGAGGTGTACCTGACTGTCGTTCGTCCCACAGTCTGAGAAAGAGAAAGATTTAGTAGTGCAAGAATTTTCAATTTTCATCCGTTGCTCCCTAATCCATTGATCACGTGATTTCCTCTCCTCTTGCAGTTCCATTTCAAGCTTCCCACGCTCCATTTCATACTGTACAGCGAAATATGAACAGATAATTAATTAATACAAAAAGATAAAATAGAGTTCATTTTAATGCTTTAGAATGAATTTTAATGGCTCTAACTCTGCAGAGTGCATAGAAACTTGAAAGGTAAGACCTACCTTGAGCAAATCGTTCCTGAGTTTAAGAATCTCTTGCTCGAGCACCTCAGCATGGGATCCCTAAATAGAAATTTTTATTATGTAAGATTTTCTGATTTGAATGTACAAATTATCATCGGGAGATGATTACCTGAAGCTTCTTACGTAGCTCCTCTATCTCTAGTTGTTGCCGTTTTAACAAGGCTTCATCCGTCAATATCTGTAAAATTCCAACTGTCATGACACAGGCTTGGCCAAATATGGGATAGACAAGTAACAGCATGCAAATGGAAGCAAACTATATACGCATATAGCTGGGTGGGAAGGAATTGAAGATTTATTATTGAAAAACCTATGTTAACTATTCCAAGAGAAAAACAAGTAAAATGTAGAGAGAAGTTCAGGTGGAACCCAATTTCTTGTTCCTTCATTAAATTTAAATTGATTTAGAGTAAGCTTCGTAATATGATTCTCGTTTTAAACATTCAAAGTCCAATATTTTCTCCTCCGATGGTTAGTTACATAGAATATTCACTCAAGTGAATCATCTGGCACTAGGGAACAGAACACTTTAGTCTGCTAATATCCTGACGGGCAAGTCTTACCATTATGTATAAATTGTTTTAAAATTTCTTCAAACTAATTTTTTATCTTAAAAGCTAACTTGCATGCTCTGTAAGATCTGCACGGTGGAAACTGATCATTGTAAAGTGTAAACATTTCACAATGAATGGAACCTAGGCGTGACTACACATGCACCTACAAAACCTACAGTCCTACACCAAGTTCATATTTATCAAGCAATCAAGCAATATGAACATTTAGGGCCAGAAAATAAAATTAAATAGGGTAACAAGATAGTAAACTTGAAGTGCACAAAAATACACGGACCTCATTCACTTGAACACAATTTGTGATGCGTTTGGCTCTGCTAGCAAACTGAAGAGTTCCCCTTGTTTCTTCAATGTGAATCTAAAATGGATTGACAAATATTGCTATTAAAATATTAATAATCTCCAAAGATGAAAGGGGCAACGCAAAACCGAAATCACAGCCTCTACCTCTTCTGGTGCTATGGTGCAAATAATGGACGTTTTGGCATTACCACCAAGAGCAGGTTGGAGTATACGAGTTAATTTACTATCACGGTACGGGATATGCCCCCTGTCATAAAACAAAAAGGGTGGAACATTATTATCTTGTAAAGTCATTAAAATTAAAACATTGTACAGAAGGCAGGGAAAAAAATATACCTTTGCTTCGAACCCTCACTTAGTTTGTTAATAACGTTTCCCAAAACCATCAAGCTCTTGTTAATATATTTTCCTTCTTTTAAACGTACTCCATCAGCTCCAGTCTTAGCAATCCTTTCAGAACCAGCTAGATCTACTAAATTCTAATTCCACAAACTCAACAATAAGCATGCAAATTACTCGTAAGAAATGCTTATATACAAGTAAGGCATAAGAAAAGGATACAAACCAAGACTGAAACTCGAACAACATCATTAATTGAACAATCATTGGAAGAATTGGAATCCTTTCCTTTGCTTTCAATCACCTGCATGTTTGATTGTAGCATATGATTTAGGAGTTATTTTTTGAGGAAAGGTTTTCTGAGAAACACATGTGTCGCAAATAAAAAGTTTGAGGGATACCATTCTAAATATTGTGTGCGATCTGCTACTCCTTACATTCATATTTGTCTCACCAAAGTGTCTGTTAACTGTAAAAATATCCAAGAACAATTTTCAACTTAAAGTCTTAAATATAGCATGCATGTAGTCATGTACGATCAAACTTCAGAGAAAATTATAAGAATGTATCAGTATAAACACAAACCTTCCCCTGCTTTAATGAGATTCAGCACTTGTTCAGCATTATTTACAATTTCCTCTTTCAGCCCTGCAACAAATACTCCACGCTGGCAAAAATTAAAAAATAAAAATCAGCCCATTTATACTATACATGTATTGTATACAGTATACACACACATCAAATATAAAAAGAATTCATATAGAAACTAGGCAACCTCCAAACTCTCATGAATTTGCAATTTCTGATTTTCAACAACAAGAAGGTCATTAATTTCTTCGTTGTAGATCTCCATGTAGGAAACTCGTATCAGAAACTCTCGATCAGACATCTGAGGCACCAAATTAGTGGAACCAAACTTCAACATCACTTGAATAACCACAAACTAGAAAAAATGGAAACAGCCTCGTACTACAGCACTACACCTACCGTCTCAATTGTTGCAAATATGTCTCTAACTGCCCGGGGAATCACTCCTGCGTCAGTTTCAGAACCATTCATGGTGAAAGTCTTGCCACTACTGGTCTGCCCATACGCAAATGCAGTTCCTGAGCATAGCATGTGACATAATCTCAACAAATCAACATTTATATTTAGGATTTACAAATAATAAATTCCAACGGTAAGTGCATGTCTGGATTCACATTAGATAATCCAAATTCACGTTGAAATATCGGCAATTTTAAGTAAATGTTCACATGTTTAGTGACACATTGAGGAACTGATTTTGAGTTGAAGCAATTGAATAGAAAATTTGACAAGTTTTACTACTAACTTGCTTTTAGAACAAAAACATATAAACATAAATCACTTCACTTCAAAATTAATTTTAAGTTAAACTATTCACTTGGTCCTACAGTTGTCTCTGTTTTGAGTTTTAACCCCCTACACAATTTTTTATAGGAGTTTATCACCACCAGAAAATTTTTGTAGTGGTTTTACATCGTCAGAAAAAAAAAATTATCTGGTGTTAACTGGAAACTAAAATTGAATTTTTATGCCAGGAGAAGAACTAAAATTTACAATTTTTTCCTATAAAGACAAATATAAGGAGCAAAAGAATAGTTTAACCTTAATTTTAACTAAAATCAATTTTGTACGTGCTTTTTAATTTTTTCTTGTAAAAAAATAGTACTTTTGACACTCAAAACATACGCCACCAAAGCATAACATAAATCTGAATATTCAGAATTGTTTAGTTAGTTACCACTTGAGCTAAGCTAAGACTAAGTGTTCCATTGATTATTAAAATTAAAATAATAACAATGTGTAGTAGATGCGAGAAACGAATGAGATTTGAATTTGGATACCGTTGAAGCCGTCGAGCGCGGCGTGAATGATATCCTTGGCGAGGAGCTCGTAGACACTAGCATTGCTGCTTCTTTCGTCAAATATGTGATCTGAAAGAGAGAGAAATTAATTAACGATGGAAAATTGAAGAATAATTTTAAAAATAAAGAGGCAAGAGAAATTGGCGATGATGATGTACCGAAAGCGTAAGAGGAAGCAGAGAGTGGAGTGCCATGGACCTTGTGAAGAGAGATGCGGTTATCTTCGACCTTCCAGAAGGTTCCGACGGAGGAGGATGAGTCTTCGGAAACCGGAGGGCGAAGACGAACGGCGACGCAGATCTTCTCCATTTTGCTTTTCTGATAGAGAGAGCGGGCTCTTCTCTTTTACTACATTTGAATTTTTATGCATTGACGGAAATGCCCTCATGGATCGCGGCCCAACGGCTGAATTTGAATTCTGGGCCTTCACACAAGGAGCGGGGCAATGGTACGTCTCTTATGCACATATTTTTTTTTTTTCTGCTGTCACTGATGTAACATCATCTAATCTAATTTCTAATTATCACTCCTAATTTTGGTTTTCAGTTTTGCGTTCTCTTTCTTCTTGTTTTCTTTTTAAAAAAAAATAATTCCTTCTTGTTAAAATCAATTATTTTACTTCTCAAAACCATAAAATCATTGATTTTAACAAGAAGGATTAGCCTACTAGTGAGGAGTTTAATAATATAAAAGTCATAGATTGTAACCTTTAATTTAATTTTCAAAAAAATACTAATTTAGTCCCTATATAACTATTAACTTATTCCCTAATATACTAAATGATAATGATTATTATTTTAGTTCGTAAAATTATAAATATACAGACTAAATGATATGTTACAATTAAATGAAGGTTAGATCTAGTAGAAGAAATTAGTCTCTCATTACATGTCAAATTAGATTTGAATCTCTGTCCGAAAAAAAATTATGTCTAGTGTTCAATCAGGTTGTAAAAAGAATTGTCTCTAAAGAATAATACTACTTATAGAGGAAAAAAAAAAGTTAGTTTTACTTAATTTTAGACATAAAAATGATGTTTTTATAATTGACCGTTATCCAAAATTTCAGGAAGTCATTTAATGTATTAATGGATCGGGAAGTGATTGATTTTGGATTCATATTTGACATTAGGATTGCGACAGATAAATGACATAAATTTTATGATTTTGTGTGTGTTAAAAACTAGAGTTGTGAATATGGGTAAGTCACTTGAGCAATTCTATTAGGTCCATAAAAGAATAAAAGAAATAAAAAAACAACTTGTTTGATAATTTTCACTTATGATTATTTAAGAGTATTAATATGGTTTTTTTTATTTTGATTTTGTATTTAGTTTTTAAAAAAGATTTTTTAAAACTAATTTTAGATAGTAAGAATATGAAAAAATATTAGATAGTGGAAGAAAGAACATAAGTAATAGAAAATTGAAAATATAAAACTAAAATAACTTAAGAATAATTTTGACTTTTTATTTTAAAAACTGAAAAAAGAAATATCACTTTTGAAATATTTTTTAAAAAAACATTCTTATCAAACGATTTTATTTTGATTTCTGTTTTTTTTTCAAAAAAAAAAAAGTAAACAAATATGCCCTAAGTTTTGCTATAATAATTTTTTGTTGAATTTAGGGTTTAGGGTTTCTTATGCATAGAATAATTTTTGGATCATGTGTTACAAAAACTATGTTAGAAAATGTGTTGGTAGCATTCCTCAAATTTTAATAAAATATGTCAAAATCTAAAAAATAAAATTCGACTTGATAAGTTAAATTAAGCTAAGTCAATTGGATGCAAATCATCTGAGTTGTCTTCTTTGATAGAATATGAGGATTTTGTTTTCTAAATGGAACTAGAGTATGTGACATGTGCCATGGCACGGGCAAACAATTTCTTTATAAATATTTTTATAAAATATTTTAAATATATAAATATTTTAAAGTTTCGTATTAAGAATTATTTATAATTAAAGTATAGTATTTTTAATTATTAATTATTGTTGTCCATTATAGATATATAGTTGATTATATAGTTTGTAGACAATGATTTTTAAAATTTACTAAATGGGAGAAATAAAAAATAATTATGTATTAGATAAGGTAGTAATTTAAATAATTATTGTAAAATAATATTTCAAGGAATGTAAAGTAAGAGTTCCAAGTTTTTTAAATGGAATATCGAGAGCTTTTTTTTTCGTGAATATGGAGAGTGTTGAGATGTCCTTTATGGTATTAAAACTTGAATTTTCTTTAATTAAATTGAATTATAAAAATATGGTTATACTTATACGAACAATCATTGGTGCAGGGTATATATTTTATGTACCACACTGGAGTCTGGAGTATATTGTTGACACATACACAAACTCCTAAACGAACAGTAATGTATACAGTAAATAATCTTCTCTTATCCATTGGAAAGAAGGAAGACTTACACCACAAATAAATAATGCACAATATCATGGATTGATATCAGATATTGTTGTGTTGATTATCCTTTTTCTAGAACTAAAGTGATGTTATTATCAATGTATCTAATCTGCATTTCTAGGTCAAAAGATGACACCTCTTTCTTTAATCATTCCAACAAAACAAAGATTTCTGGTAAGTTCTTAGAACTTGCTTATGAAGAAATAATAGGAAAAAAAAATAGAAGGCAACTACGAAACATAAAACGAAAAAAAAGAAGAAGTCAATTACTAAGATAATAATATAAATTCACCCAAATATATAGCTTTATAACCAACATTGGTTGGTACAAATAGTAACGACTTGTGTTCATTAATCAAGTGATCCAGGTTCGAATCCTGATGATGCCATTTGGATATGGAATAAATCGTGTTGGGAGAAGAATAACCATATTGATGTACATTCATAATTCGTATCAATATCATGTTCAGGGAAAAAAAAAACATATAGTTTTATATGAGTCTTTCTTTTAATGTTTTCCCTATTTTTTTTTTTTTTTAACTTCTCGAGACGGATTCTTCGTGGATTTCATGGGGACTACAAATCTGAATTCCAAATCGATTCTTTGCATTTGGATAAAAAAACAACCAATCATCAAAAAGTGATTGTAACTTTGCTAGCTAGGCGAACTTTACTTGACTTCAATGTGCTTGTCCATCTTTATTTATCTAGTCAATGATTGATATTAGGAAGCAAAAATATAATATTATTCTAAAAAATTACTATTAATAGACAAAAAAAATTATCAAACATTAAAATTATCTTTACTAATTTAATTTTTATCTAATAATAATACGATGTTAGTATAGAAAGAGAGAGAGATTATTCTAGGAATATAGGAAACTTATTTTCATCAATAAATCTTTGTAGATATTGAATTTTATGAGTTCACCAGTTAAATTAAAACTTCTTATTGAATAAGTAAAGTCTACAATTGTTTATAAAATGTTAAAACTATTTGATATTTCATTAAATGTATCATATACTTTTTAAAATAAATATTGATTATTAGATTTATAATTATTTGATTTATTCCTCTTCAAAAAAAATTATTTGATTTATTTATAATTTAACGTAGATGATCGTTGAATTAATATCTAAATATTAAATAATTAAATTAAGAAAACTCGATATATATATAAAGAGTTATTAACGAAAATAACTTTACCAATACTTACTCGTAAAGTAATTCTCTCTCAAAAAAAATATCTAGTCACACGTTTTAACGGCGTTTTATTTGTTTATTTGAATGGGTGGATGTCTCTATGTCGTTTTTAAGCCAATTTTCATATAGATCGATACTGCTCTCATCTTGAATAAGTTTCTTCAAATGATAGGAGTTTTTTTTTTTTTTTTTTAAATCTTTGCATTTATATAAGATTAATTTTATTTTGAGATGACCTTAACAATTAATATTCATCAACACACAATCCGTGTTTTTTTTTCAGCAAACAATATATATATATATATATATATATATATATATATATATATATATATATATATATATATGAGTAGGGATCCACCTACTCCAAGAGTAAGTATAATAGATTTGCTCTTCATCCTCACCATTCAAAATTTAATGGTTAAGATTAGTTATCCATTCCCTCATATATATATATATATAAAACAATTGTTGACTGAGACTAATAGTCCACGTGTCGCATTCTGGTGAACTGTGTTTTATATAATATATAGATAGATAGATAAATAGATATATAATCAATTAATTAATTATTGATTAGCACAATCACAATCTTAATATTTATAAGATATTTAATATTTTTTTTTTTTCCAGATTTAATATTTTAATATATTTTAATTTTTTAATTAAAATAATTTTAAAATTATATTGATATTAATTTATTCGATTTTTAAATTATTATTTTCAATTATATGTATAATATATGGTAATCGTGAATTAGATTTAATATTTTAGTATGTATAATCTATCTATATCTATATATTATTTAAAACACAGTTGTTGACTGAGACTGGTAGTCCACGTGTCGTATTCTGGTGAACTGTATTTTATATAATATATAGATAGATATAAATAGATAGATAGATAGATAAATAGATTTATAATCAATTAATTAATTAATTATTACCACAATCACAATCTTAATATTTGTAAGACATTTAATATATTATTATTTTTTCCATATTTAATATTTTAATATATATTTTAATATTTTAATTAAAGCAATTTTAAAATTATGTTGATATTAATTTATTCGATTTTAAAATTATTATTTATTGTTTTCAATTATATGTATAATATATTGTAATCGTGAATTAGATTTAATATTTTAGTATGCATTTTAATTTTTTAACAAAAGTAATTTTAAAATTATAATGATTAAATTACTCAAAGAATTTAAATTAACAAATAAAAAGTAATAATAATTAATTAACTTTGACTAATATATTATATTTTTTTTATCTATACGAAAAATTTAATCAATTAATTAATTATTGATTAGAACAAATCATAATCTTAATATTTGTAAGATATTTAATATTTGATATATTATTAATTATTAATTTTCTTTCTAAATTTAAATAACAAAATTTTAAAATTATATTTTGAATGTTTCATAATATATATATTTTAATTAAAGTGATTTTAAAATTATATGATATTTTACTATATGTTATCAATTGAATATCAGAAGTAACATTTGTACTTAAATTTATTTATACAAATATTCATAAAATTGAAAAGTTTTTTAAACCTGTTTAAACCAAAGGTAAATATTTACATCAATTACGAATGAAAGTTTTGTATAGAAAATATTATAATTTAAATAAAATATAATTACAAGTCTAAACATTAATTACGCAATAAAGAGATGAAAACTTTATAGCAAAATATAATAATATGCAAGGACTTTTTGAAAGAATAATCGTAGTCCATACTTTAACCATCCGATCTTAAAAAATAAGGAAAATAACATTTAAATTTAAATTACAATGTGAGTATTTGCATCATGAGAATGAAAAACTTTATAATAGAAATGACAATTATTAAAAAAGTATCACTATAATAAATATATACAAAAATATATTCAAATTAAATTATAAAATTAATTTAAATATAATTTTATTTATTGCTAATAAATTGGTGAATATAGTTTTATTATAAAGTATTTAAATTGAATCATATTTATCTCACTAATAATATGAAAAATATTTTGAAAATAAGTATAAACGTGAAATACTTTGATATATTTAATAAAATATTTTAAGTGTTTAGTCAATTGTTATTAGGTGTTCTTTTTATATGTATCGATAAATAAAGATAATAACTATCTTATTTTAATTAATTTTAAATCAATAATTTATAGGAATAATCAATAATCTATCTATACTACATACAAAACAATCTCTAACTAGAGTCTTCATTTGCCACATGTCAACCTCTTAAACCTTCATTTACCAAGTGTCAATCATTCAAGCACAGTTTGTCACATGTCAACTTAATAAGCATCATCTGCCACATGTCAAATGGCCAATTAATATGAACTATTTTCAAATTTCAAACGGACAATTAACTATGTGAAAAATCTATGTTGGATATTAATACTAATCAATTGTGTGGTTATAATGATATACATTTTAGGAAACAATTCAAGTTAAAATGGGAATAATCAAAATGAAATTAAATACAAAATCAAATATATAATCTTTATTTAATTATAGAAATAATCTAAATCAATCTTTGATATGACAATTATTTTTTACAACGATTAAATAGAAAATTGGAAAACTATTTTCCAAAATATTGGTTATTTAAAATGAAAGCGCAATTTAATACTGGAAAAAATAATTTGAAAATGCAATTTGTAGTGCAATTTAATATACGTTTAAATACCTTTTTAGTATTTACAATTTAGTGTTTTTTTTATTTTTCGTTCTTGCAAATTTTTATTTTATTTTAATCCTTGTAAATTATGTTTGTTTTATTTTTCGACCTTATAACGGTTTAGATAACGCTTTTTTCACTGTTCAAAGCGCTATCTAAACCACTTTAAGGACGAAAACAAAAGAAACATAATTTGCAAGGACTAAAAAAAAAAAAACTGCAAGGACGAAAAGCAAAAAAATGCTAAATTACAATGACTAAAAATGTATTTAAGCCTTTAATATAACACCTTTTTTACACGTTAGAAAAAAAAATTAATTACACTTTTAATTCTGGAACTTTTTTCTGTAACCATTTTAAAAATAAATCAGATATTTAATTCTAGAAATAATTTAAATTAAGAATTAAAAGTATATATTTTCAATTAAAATATACTCATGCAACTAAAAGTATATATTTTCAATTAAAAATATTATTTTTACTCTAATAAAAATGCAACATTTTTCTTTAAAAAATAAAAATGCAATATTTTTAATAAATATTTTAATAGGAATAAACCATTCATATTTGTATATTTTTAATTTTTAATGCTCCGTGAATATTATTTTTAGCCAAACAATTTCTCAATCATATATTCACAGTTAAATTATTGTCCTAATTAATGAAATTCTAAAGTAATTTCTTGATTGTGAATCAAAAATATTATTCTTGCAAAAAAAGAATTTGATTTTATAATTACTTACCTTAATTTCTATTTGTAATACGACATTTATTACTCATTGTTTCTTCCTCTATATATATTATCTCTACATCATATGTGATCACTCCACTGATATTTTTTTGTTTCCTTTGCGGTGCCTTCTACAAATTGCTTTTAGACAGTTTTGCAAAGTGGTTATTCGTGGTCAAACATACACAAGATAGCTAAGTGCCTATGGAGGACTACCAACATATGTTGAGGAGAAATTCTAGGAGAATTTTTTTCACGGTCAACATTAATTAAGAGGTAGCAAATACGTGTGTGCATTTTTTTTTAGTTTGTTTTATTTTCATTCTGAACTTTATCCTTTCACAGCTATTTTGCGAGGTGTACACCAATTTCAATTGGAAGTTCTACAATGAATTGGAAATAAGGAAAATACACACATTATTAGATACATGAAGTTGAAGCCAAGAAGCAAAAAAAGGATGTTAAAATAGGCAAAGGATGAAAAAAATTCCTAGCTAACAATGATTTCAAAGACAATGATGATATTATTTTTCAGTTTAGGAAAGAAAATTACAATTTTTGTTGATGAACTAAGAATTGATGTTTACTTGGTTGTTATGATGGTTCACGACTCTATTTGTTTACGAATTTATCAACTACTACTTATGATTTTCAAAACTTATCAAGTTGGTTCAATATTTTGAATTTACTAATTAGTAATAATATTAGTAATAAAGGTTGAATATTGTATATGAATATGAATGATTTCAAATTATTAATAAATTTTAAAATTTTATAATTGTTAATGTAAACAATTCTAAGTAATGATTTTTTTTGGTACATTAATAAATTATATTTTCATATATTATTTTAAATAAAAGAATATATATATATATATATATATAAACATTTTTAAGATTATCAAATTTAATAAAAAATAATTCAAATACATAATTTAATAATCAAAATCAATATAATTAAAAAAACTAGGTAAATTATCTGACATATGTGACATAGGATTTAATAGAAAATATTTTGAATACACATGTTATAATAAAAAATCAATTACCATTATTAAATTTCAAAGTAAAACGTAATATATAACACTTTTTTTTATTTTTGATCAGTCACATTTTTTTATTAAATTGTAAAGTAGCAAAATATTTTAAAATATCTTATATTTAATAGTCATTTTCAGCAAAAAAAAAAAATCCGTATAAATTTATTTTTCAATCATTCATCGATAACTAATTGATTCCATTAATTTCATTAACTTTAAATATATATATATATATATATATATATATATATATATGTATATCATATTTACTTTCTTTATTTTTAAATATATATTTCATAATTGCTTTAAATTCAAGAGTTATACACATAGACACCTACACGTAGTCGTTTATATTAAATTGGGATCAAATTAACAAGAAAGAAGAAATATCAACCATTTATTTATTTTAATCTCAACTATTTATTAGTTTTATTTTTATTTTTATAAATCACATTTTCAAACATTAAAACATAATAAAATTTATAATTAAAAAATCAAATAAAACTGTTTTGATTAATTTTATTATTCCCCTTTTTATATATATCTTCTAAATTCATATTCTTTGTTATATTTTAAATATGAAAAAATGAGTTGTTACCAAAAAAAATTAACAGATGATTAACATTATAGATAAATAACTTGATAAAAAAAAAAAAACTGTTTGTAAAAAGGATGAATTTTGAAGATCAATTGGATTGCAATTAAAGTTTAAGACGTCTATTTACAAAAAAAAATTAAAGTTTAAAATTCATTTATAATAAATTTAAAGTTTATGGTATCTATTTATAAAAGAAGTATAGTTTAGGTGAGTTTAATACTCTTTTTCCTTTTTTATAAGTTACAAATTTAAAATGTATTATAGCATTGTCGACAAATCAACATATATGTCATGCATAGCATGTGTTACTTGAATTTAAGTTTAAATTTAAAAATATATAGTTAAAATTTCATTTCATAAAAATATATATTTTTTATTTTTTTATTGTAACTAGGAAGTCTTATTTTAGATTGATCCAAATATTATATCACAATAATTATTTAAATTTCTACCATATCTAACACATAATCAATTTTCATTTCTCTCATTTATTATATTTTAAAATCCATAGTCTACTTGATATATAATTAATTATATATTTATAATTAGTATAAAAAAAGCCATATATTTATAATGGAAAATGATAATTAATACTTAAAAATTTATACTTTAATTATAAATAATACCTAATACAAATTAAAAAATATTCATATATTTAAAATATTTATAAACAATGTTTAACTCGTGCATGACACGGGTCACACACTCTAGTATATATATATATATATGAACGGGGTATAAGAGATACCCCAGTAGCTTTACATCAACCAAAAAATCATCACCAGTATAATGTATCCAAATAAAAACCCACCTACACTGGTTACATTATATTTAGCACAACCCGTGTATGACTGTACAGAAACTATACATCTTTGATCACTATAAAAAAAAAATCCCCTTTCAGAATAAGTTATTTGTACTTTTCATGACAAACTCCATTTTCGTGGCTTGTTAATTAAGTTGAAGTGGAGCCACCAAATTATTATTGATTCACTAAAATTAAGATCTGACCACATCTTCCATATATTTTTATTTTTGTTTGATACTTGACAACACTTTCCATTTTAATTTTGATCAATGAAATCACGTAGAACGTATTATAGATTCTATTAATGACTTATATCAAAGAATATAGGTTACTACCGATCGTCTAAGTATGTGGATCAACTGACAAAAAGTTATTTTAACTTAGTAAGTAATATTGAGCAAATAAATAAGGGTTAAACATCTTTTTGGTATTTATAAATATTAAAAAGTACATTTTTAGTTTCTCACATACATTTTTAGAAGGACCAAGATAAAATAATAAAGACAAAAAACAAAATTTTTGTTTTATTAAAAACTCAATGCATAAAAAAAATTATTAGAGACCCGGCTAAAATAAAATTTGCTAACTTATTAGAAACCCAAAATATATTTAAGCCATAAAAGTTTGCTTATTTAAAGTTATATGTATTATCACATTAATTTTATAAAAGAATTGATTACCAAATTAATTTATTGACGCTCTTTTCTTTTTTTTATTTACTATTTTAGCTTTTCAAAAGATTTATTATTAAATTATTTTTTCAAATATTGAATATCAACAAATGAGTCCTTCAAAAATCTAAAATAAAAGACTAAACTAATGGCAAATAGAATTTGAAAAATTAAAGTTACAAAAATTATATATGGTAACTTTTTTGGATTCTAGGATATTGCCCATTCAAGAGTTAAAGATTAATTTCTCAAAATATGAAAATTCATTTAAGAGGTTAAGGGGGCGTTTACTTGCGATTCTGTTTTCTGTTTTCATTTTCTGTTTTCAGTTTTTAATTACAAAACTGCCACATTGTTTTCATTTTGTTTTCTGTTTTCTAAGATTTGTACAGGAAACACTGAAAATAACTTTTTTTTGTTTTATCTGTTTCCTGTACAAATCTTAGAAAACAGAAAACAAAATGAAAACAAGGTGACAGTTTTGTAATTAAAAACTGAAAACAGAAAATGAAAACAGAAAACAGAATTGCAAGTAAACGTCACCTAAGCTTTCTCAACATATATTTTTCCATATATATGAGGATGTGAGGATTAAATTTTTGGCTAAATGCTTAAGGGACATAATCATCTATTAACTATACTACACCATACCATGTTAAATTATAATAACTTTAAAGCATATTTATAAATTTTCAATTTCACAAATTTATAATATCCCTGAAATTCTTCTAACTTTATTAGAAAGTATTTTAGACCTCCTGAACAAGGGTTTACTAAACAACAAAGTGGGATGCTTTTTGTCACAATGAAACAAATCCTACATGCCTAGGCCCCTCCTTTACCACTGAACCTTCGAGGTACTGGCTTCCATACGAATAAGCCAATCAGCTTAATTAATGATGAAACACGTAGCTTCATACTGTAATCCACAAGACAAATTAAATATCGTCTAGTTTTATTCTAATTCATAAACTATATAGATCCATATGGGACCCAATTGCATGCGTTCATTATAAAAACTAGTACTTAACCCTTAATAAAGGATGCATTTATATGCTCTCTTGTAATTCTCATTCGGTTAGAATCTATTTGAACTTCAAACTCCTTAATATAGTACACCTCCTATTGTGATCCACTAATACATGAGATCGAGCTTGACCTCAAGCAAAAAGAATATTGCAAGTGTGAAGAGGGATTAGAATGTGTCATACTTACTTAGGGTCGTTACCTCCTTATCGACCAAGGAAATTATTAGATATCTTTACAATAAGGTAACTTATCTCTTCAAAGAGATAAGGAATGTTTTTTTTTATGCAGATTTTTTTTTTGATGCAAAAGGAGATCAGGAACGTGAGAAAGTAAAATTTTGCAATCCTCTTTTAATTGTAGATAAATATATGTTAGTTAAAATATTTGAAGATTTTCCTGAATTACGGTCCTCAACATTATTGTGGACAGAACATTATTGTTACATGAGAAAATTTTTACTAAAAATCCACCAATGTGATTGATTTGTTATTGAGAAAGGATTAAAAGATATCATAAAGTTTATGTCTACTCAACTTTAATAAATGATGTTACTACTCTTTTCCAAGTTGGTATATCAGTCTTCTACTTTGTATGATGCAAGTTTGTAAGGATTAAATGACTGAGTTTCTCTAAGTATGTAAGAGTTAAAGTACTATTTATTTATGTTTTTTTATTTTAATAAAATTGATCTTTGTCTGATAAAAATAATAATAAAAGAAAACCAAAAGTTTAGCAGAAATATTGAGATCATGTCCTTTTGTGTACATTTTTTCTTAGAAGAATGAGTTCGTAAATGATCATTTATCTTCTTCAAAATATTGTGACTGTCACAGTACAGCTACTAAAATCTCTTTAACATGAAAATCTTTTGTATATTTTTTTTTTGAAAAGCCAGCATGACGCATGATAAGCTTCAGTGAGCGAATTCGTGGATGAAATTCGTAGAATATGACACTGCTTGTGGAAATATCATAAGAGGATATATCTGTACCCTGCTTTGGAAGGATTGGGATGTATCTTGATGAAAGTGCAACGTGGAGAAAATTGATGTGTGGATTTTTCTCCATTTATTTAATTATTTTTTCTACTACAATTTACCCCCATCTAGTCCAATCTCTCAAATCCCAACTCTTTTAGGTAAGGATGTTTCGTCGTCCAACCTCCTTTTTTTAGATGTGAAATTTCTTTTTCTTTTCTTATTGAATTTTAAAAAAAAAAAACTAAAACATGAAACAAATGCAACTTTTGGTTCTCTAGATTCTTTATACCCCATACGTGCATGCACCATAAGATGGATGCTAATGTGTCGACGACTCAACGAACTTTTGGAGTTTTGGTTAACCTGGTGTTGGTCTAAGTTTTTATAGCTTACACTGTTACACTAGTATAGCACTGTGTATTAATTACACGGTTAAATTAAGTTATAAATAATTAAAAATATAAAAATATTTTACATTAATATATAATAAATTTAAAGTAATATAATATAAAAGCATTTTTATTAGAAAAATATTTATTGTAAATAGATATAATTATTTTGAAAGTAAAGTGTATGAATATTATCAATTGGAACATACAATATTTAGTAAAAGAATTATAATTATTAATTACATTAGCATTAATATTCTTTATATTATGTTTCTACACGAAGGTTTGTAGGTAGTATGGCATGTATTCTCCTTGAATAAAATTCAGAAGGCATAAATAAGAAAAAAAAATTGAATCTTGTTTTGAATATAAATCACAAGTAAATATATTAAGGGTAAAATATGTATTTGGTCACTCTAAAAATTCCAAAGTTTAGTTTTAGTCCTTCTAAAATTTTTTGTCCATTTTTTGTTCCTCTAATTTTGAAATATCTATTTTTCATCTTAAGTGTTATCTAAATCACTATACATTCTTCTGTAAAGCGCTTTAAAGCATTTTGAAAGACCAAAAGCAGTGCATTTCAAATTTAAAAGGACAAAAAATAAACATTTCAAAATTAGAATGACAAAAAATGGACAAAAAATTTATAGAGACTAAAACTGAACTTTAAAATTTTTAAAAGGAGCAAAAACATATTCTATCTATATATTAATTAAATTATTCATCTCCAAATTATGAACTTTTCAATTGATAATAAATTAAAATAAACAAAATATATGTTTTATATTAATATTTTATTAGATCATATGTTATTTCCATATATTTTAATTTATTTGACATGATATGACTAATTAAAAAGATTCACAACACAAAATTGATGAGAAATATAAATATCAATAAGATTATGTGAAAATAAAACCAAAGGAAAAACTGAAAAAAGGCAAAAATATGATGTGAGTCTTTATCTTATTTTTAAGATTCATTTTAGTCCTTTATCTTATTTTTAATATTCATTTTGGTCCTTTAACTTTTAAAATTGAGTCATTTTGGTTGTTCCATCCATTGTTTTAAAATCCGGACCGACCCAGCCGGTCGGACCGGGATCCGAAGGTTAGACCGGGTCGAGCAGGCTATCGGACCGGCCATGCTTTCGACCCGGTCAAACCCGGTGTGACTCGGGGTTAAACCGGTGACTCGACCTGGGTCGCACCTTTTTTTTATTTTAATTTTTTAATTTTTTTAATTTTTTAATTTTTTTAAATTGCTTGAAACAACGTCGTTTGGATAAAAAAACCAAAAAAAAAGAAAGGTTTTGTGGCTGTGACCATTTGCCAAAACATTGCTTGTTGTGTCGTGTTTGTGAGTCTGTGACTTTTCTTCTTCAAACTTCAAAGTGCACACAGATAAACCCTAATGCCCTCATCTCAACCACATCGGTCCACACCACATGATTCTATTTAATCCAACTTGAATGTTATTTTTAGTTGATTCTGTTTTATTATTTATGAGTAGTGATTCTTAGGTAATTGATATTGTGATTCTATCACTCTGAATTTTGTTTGAAGAAGTGATGGTACAGTTGATAGTGTGATTCTATTATTTTAAATTTTGTTTAAACTTTAAAAAAGTTTAATAAGTAATTTATAATGTGATTTTGTTACTGTGAATATCAATGGATTTGAATTTGAAAAATGAGCTTGTGGAATTATATTAATTTGTTATGTGATTTTTTTTTTTTACATTTTTAAGGCAGGTATAAAATTTTCAAAATTTATAATACAGACCGGGTCATGCGGGTTAATTAGTGACCCACCGGTTCGACCACTGACCGAGTGACCCAGTGCCTCGACCGGGTCGGTCACCGGATCGGTTTTTAAAACTATGGTTCCATCAACTTAAAAGTAACACCATTAGAAGTTTACATTTTGCGTCGGTTATAAAATATACTTTGCGGTGGTTTTAAATCGTCAATAGGCTAGAAGACCAAAATGACTTAAATTTAAAAATTAATGGACTAAAATGACTAAAATTCAAAATTTAAAGGACCAAGATTTAAAGTAAAAACAAGATTATGGCATCTTCTATAATAAGACAAATAGAATTATACTCGGTCTTGATTATAAGCAAAAAAAAAATGATTTCACACTTCTATAATAAGATAATTTTTTCCTAAATTATCCTTCATTGAAACTTGATATCAAGCATTAAAAAAAAACAGTCATTGGCCTTATTAAGTTAAGGATATTTTGAAGATAATTTCATCAAATAAGGAAAAATTAGTTAATATTTTCTTATATTTGAGACAAAAAAAAAATAAAGGATTTTTGTTGCTTATAATAGAATTTGTGTGTATTTGTGTAATGATTGAAAGATTGAGCCACTAAGTTCTTTGTAAGATGTGGATGATGGAATAATAATTTTATAACTTGCAACACTAGGCAGGACACCTTAATGAATTACTCACAATGAATGACCCAATCTATTACAAGTCACTCTTGATCCAAAAACCCATCTTAATATTAGATAATAATCTATAAATAGAAATATATACTAAACATGCAATATGATGTTAGATATATATTTAGCGATAATAATCTATTTAGGAAATGTTAATGTTGATGAGTTTGTAAAACTTTAATTTACCTCATTTTAATAATCAAATCTAATCTTAACTTCAGTTTATCTAAATTTTTTTATCTATAGGAATCAAGACAAATATCAGGAATTTATAACAACTCACACACCCTACTCGACCAATTAAGCTAGACCTCCTTAATACTTGAGTTTGTCTATTTAATTAAATAAACTAATTTAATCAAATATTTAACAAATCAAACTCAAATAATACATAAACAATTCAACTAATAATTTAAACCCCTGTTAAGAAGTAATTGCGATATTCTTTCCTAATTAATGAATGAGTAATAAGATAACACAATAAACTCAAACTTCTATATATACATTAAATGTGAACTTATCAAGCTTTCTCTTGTACAAAGATAATGATCCGTAGAGATGTCAATTTTTTTTAATCGATTTTGACCATCATAATCAATCTGAATTGTCCACTATTAGTAATTAATAAATCAAAACCTAAAGCTTTAAAACCAAAATTAATCAAATGACTATCTTTCTATCTATCTATGTATCTCCAATTAAATGATTATGAACGTCAATTACAGATATTTCAAATCTACACATTAAAAATATCTATACACAATGCTATGCATTCAATTTTATATTGTTAATATATGATTTTTGAATAATCATATATTATATAACTTATATTGTTAATATATAAAAAAAGATTATTATATATTATGCTTTTAATAACATTAAATTATTCTTCTCATTAGATAGGTTCCTTTTCCGAAGTGAAAGAATTTGTCTAGTGAAATAATTAATTTTTTTAAAATAATGATCCACGCATTTTGTTTTAGTTTTATATAACCAAGAAATATTTGGAATTTCTATATAGTGTGTAGTAATCTCCACATTTAATCACATGTATTGAATAGTCTGAATGTTTTTCTTTTCGGTGAATGAATAGTTTGAATGCTGCAAAGATCCTTATATACGTAACATTAATTTGAAAGTATTTTTTACATTACCAATTTTTTTTTTAAAAAAGAAGGTAAAGTAATTCCATCACTTATGATTTACTGAGTTGTTCACATGTGTAGGGTCCTCTATGACCTCATTACCGAAATTTTGGCCACACGTCTCTTTTCCACCTTTATTCACTTTTTTTGCGGGGTGATGGAGGCAGCTTTGTTTATTTTATTTTATTTTATTTTCTTTTCTTTAAAGAGAGGGGCAGAGCAGAAGGCATGATCAACCAAATATCTTTGTCGACATCAGGTCATAGTCAAATCAACAATTCAATATAGTTGACGATTATCCAAATCCAAAAGACACAAAAAGAAGAAACAAAAACATTTTCCTTGGCCCATAACTAGCGTATTTACATAAAATTTCTGATTGGCACAAACAACATATTCCATGAAGATTCCGATCATCATCGAGACTCAAATAATTGTCAATACAATGCTCGCCAGCTCTTCTTAATAAGCTCCGTCATTCACTAATCTCTTACATTTTAATTACAAAAACTACCATAAGACAAAAGTAGCAACAACACCAAAAAGTAGACACCCCCTAAATCTCTCTAACGTTCCTTCCAACAACGTGGGGTTTCTCGAAAACACCCCCATGCACATTTCCTCTTCTCCTAATAAAATGAGAAAATAAACTTAAAAAAAAAAATAAGAAAAAAGCTTGAAATTAGTTAGAACTAGCTTCTAGCTTCTTCTAACTTTAACACATGCACCCAACCCAATTTTACTGGTTCTAGGGGGGTGATATTCACATAATCAAGAGCTTAATTTATTATATAGTAAGCTATATATGACGTGGTACGTACTTAATGTATACACATATAGTCTCTTTTTTGTTGTTGTTATTCTTTAGTTAAAAGTGACACTACTATTGTGAAATCATCATGGTGCCTAAAATTTGATAAAGATCCGAGAGTCTAGCCATAAGGGTAACGGATTCGGATCTAAGACGTTCTTTCTCCACGGAGAGTAGAAGATTCTGGTGCATGGTTAAGAATAATCGATTTTTATATTCTTGGTTTTCGATTCTCAACCGGTTCAGTTGGCTCGTGAGGTTCTCCAAATGGCGCTTCTTTTTCCAGCGGGACCGCCGGGCTGACTCACGGTTCGACTGCATTCGCCTAAGCTTTCTCTCGTGGGTGGACCGGACCGCCCGGTTCGAACCCCGCGAACCGGACTCCTGTGAACCGGACCCCGGGCTGGCCGGTTCGTTAACGAGGGAAAATAGCTCCTCTATTTCAGTTGGCGTGAACATGGTTTCGAGAACCGGGAAGTATGAGGACTGAACCGCTTCGCCTTCGTGGAAGAACATTGTTGTCGCAATGTGAAGAATAAGGAGGAAATGAAATTAAACCGGGTGTGTTCCAAAGAATGAATCGGAGGGAGGAAAGGAGGGGAAAAGGGAAGAACTGAAATGTAGGGGCTGGGTATTTAAGGTGCAAAAAAGGGTGCAAAACACAACATGTGGAGCCTACCGTAGCAAAAGAAATTGGAAAGCCATGCGCACATTTGTCCAAAGAAAAAAAAGTAGGGTAACATATATGTTTTAGCTTTTAGGTATTCTGTAAAAAAAAAAAAAAAGCTTTTAGGTATTTGAATTTTACACTTTAAAAATGACTTTAAATATATATTAGGAGAAGGTAGCTCTCTTGTAACATTAGAGAAGACTATCAACTTCAGTGAGAATTTATAGAAAAATTTACTTATATCATCTACCAATAAGAAAAATTTGATAATCGTATTCAAGTCATAATAATTAAATGTGAGTGAAAAAATTGATGATTTTGGTTATTATGTTTTTGAAAATGGGTGAAATTAAACTCTTACTGTAATTTTGTTAGTCATGTTTGTTAACACAACTATGTGTCAGTTATATGACAACATATGTGATGTGAAAATCGGATAGGATTAGAAACTAATTTCATTGTATTTTAGAAAGATGAATACTAAAATCACAATTATTAAAATACATGAATTAAAACTAATTTTTACCAAATTTTAAGAGATTAAAAACATATGAAAGAAAAAAAAAATAAAGTGGGTTTCAGACTTTCAGATGTAAAAACGTCAACTATTCAATTCCATGCAAACATTAGTGGTGGGGATTCATTGGAGGATGAATAGCTTTCTTTCTTTTATAATTTTTTATATTTTTGGTTATGGTAAAATAATGGGGTCCTCAGGAAGATTGGCTTTAGCTTAATGACGAAGGATCAACCAAAAACGCATATGCAACGAATTGGATTAGAAAGTTACCGGTCACCACCGCTACTGCGCCGAAGTCATTTTGGACACGCACATGCATGGAAGGTGAAAAAGGCAGTGAAAGGTTCCTCCATGAATATTGTAGAAAAAATAAAATTAATCAGTGTCGTCAAGGTGGACTAATTAGTGTTTAGTACGTGGAAAGTCATGGCCACATAAGCCCACGCATAGCTATATATTATGGTTGTGGCTATAAATTTGTTCTTTTCCTCTCCCACCCTAATGCACCCACGTCGTTAATCTTAGGCTACAATCACTTTGAAACGTAGACACTTAACAGAATTAAATATCCAGAAGTCTCATCTTGTCCCATTACACAATGAATTTGTATGCATAATTAAAAAAAAAAAAAAAGGGTTTGTGAGTTATAGATTAGCTTCCATATATATAAATTATCCAAATGCCTCATGAACATAACTAAAGGAAAAGAATATAAACAAATACATACAAAGTTACTTACTAGCTAGGTTATTTGTTGAGTCGAGTGCTTATACTTTTTTTTTTATCAGCCAATAAAAGATATATATTTATAAAAGAAATGGTACCAGTGGTACCTACATAAAATCCGTACACATAAAAACAGCATCAGATGTTGTGGTTATAGAGTATTTATGGCATTCAATTCCCATAAATACAAAATAACCCTACATTCAAAAAATGCACCCCAATCAGAGTCAAATTCCAATCGAGTGCTTATACTACGTATGATCAAAGTTGACTTTACATATATTTTTGAACTAATATCACTTGCAACCATAACAATCTCTCTAGCTATTAGCATGCAATTAATGAGGTATAATTATAAACTTATAATCTATCTATCTATTCATCGAAGTACAACCCACTTTAATATTTTGTCAAAATAAAATACTTTCTTGAGAACATTGTAATTCAAAGTTCATATTGGGAGATGGAAATAGAAAAGATAGTGAAATTCGTGTTATAATAAGCAACCAAGACTCACTGATTGCTTTTTTTTTTTCTTTTTTTTGTTGATTTTACTTATAGATACCAAGTATCTACGACATTCTTGAAGAATATGATAACTTTTTTCTACTATTTCACTAGCTAGCATGATGTGATATGGTCTAAAGACATTGCAAAGATTGATGGACGTCGTTATATCACTGTGTAGTGTATATTCATCTTCAATAGTTTTTTACGTGAAGACATCAGAAAGAATGTGAGTCCAAATAATATACATCTGCCTTAGTCGACGTTTAATATAAAGTCCTAGTACTAGTGCTTGTAGAGGGAAAAGAAAAAAGAAAAAATGAGAGGAATATTCTTGAGTAGTTTTTATAATCGAGCACATTCTATCGGTATCGAGGGACAGTTTTTTTTGCTTCGGTTGGAAGTTGGTTCCCCTGAACGACAATTAGCAAAATATTAAAGCGGTTGTGAGTGGAGGATAACATGCGACCCCTTCTATGCCGTTTCAGTGTACCATGATTAATTTAAAGAACCGAAAAGAAGAGAATTTAGCAACCTCGTCTTTTAGCTAGCCAAAGTAGTTTGCATGTGCTTCAGGTAAATTTTAATGGAAAGAGGAGTAGTATCATTGTGGTGCCCTCTCCTTTATATCATTTATCAACTGTATGCACGTTGTCTAGTACATGCATTAGAGGGCATGTCCCTTTAGCCTTGTTTCCTTGGATGAGCAGTGGTAATTCACATATTTTAACAAATTAACTCTAACACATTCTTTATTGCTGGCAAAAAAATTGTTAAAAATTATGAGTGAAACTTGTTAAACAAGGAGTGAGGCTTACATAACTTTGAAATTTTTAATAAATTCCAGCCAATACTAAAAATTAAAAAGTAATATATTTAAAAAAGTGTATTAAGGAATATGTTATTATCATTTTTCTTCCTTTGATTTTACCTTCCCACCCCTCTTGATCTGGGGATGCCCACATGTATCATCTTATTCTCTGATACAGTTATGAGTTAGTTCATGGGCTTGAGTGTAATCAGCGGGCGCAGTCATCATTATAATAAGCAAATCTCAAACACAGGGGTATGGAAGTAGTGATGAGAAGAGTGTGTCTATCATGTAAAGTATCATACTTCCCTCAATTCTTTTGTTTTTTTGTTTTGTCCTTTCTTCCAAAATCATTGCAACTTAACAGGGAAAGAATTGCGTATGTGATTTGCTTAAGTATGAGAAATTGTTTTGGTCCATAAAAGTACAATTATATATCCATGGCACTATAACACTTTACAATTACCAGTCACGTATATATCAAACTCATCCATTTGTCAGTTTATGCCCAAAACGCTAGCTCTTCATTCTCTATTAACCACGAACACTTGAATTTTTAAACAATTTAATCCTACTATAAAGTAGTTAGGACGATTCAATCATTGACAAATTCACGTAGTGTTTTACTCTAATTAAAATGGTTTTTATTGTGCTGTTTAGCGTATACAATTTTTCCTTTAAGAAACATAATGGGAACGTTATGAACAAACAAGTCGTTGTAGTATAGTGGTAAGTATTCCCGCCTGTCACGCGGGTGACCCGGGTTCGATCCCCGGCAACGGCGTCTTTCTTTTATTTTTTCGTTTTTCCCCATTTTTGTTTTATTATTCAGGACGTTATATATTTTTCTTTGGGTTATAATAAAAAGCAACAATAGCCCAACAAAAAAGGGGCTGGTCACAACCTTTTCCATGGACCCTTATGATCTGTTATCAACAAAATCATTCCAAATTCATGTCTGTACTGGTAAAAGCATCCTCAATTCTGGACGTAGTTAAACGTATTAAAATTTAAAAATATAAAATGGGTTTTGTTAATGTATGTGTTCACAAATAATAAAAAAATTATTATTTTTTTATTATTTTTATTAATTGCTTAGAAACAAATATTAAAATGCTTTTAGTTTTTTTTATTTCCATGGGTAAGTTTTCGAAACATCTAAGCAATTGGTTAGTGTCACGTTAAACTAATTAATCAGTCAATCAGCCAAGCGTGCGGGACTACAATGTTTTATGGAATTGTTTTTTTTTTTTTTTTTTTTTTCTTTCTTTTGGTCAAGAAGGCAAACACAGCAGGATTTCATGGAGGGGCCCCTAGACCTAGTCCCAATTGGGTCCTTAATTAGTGGCCTCCAGACAGAGCTTAGGAACAGAGTAAAGGAAGATAGGGAGATAAGATAACCAAGCAAGATAATTGAAAAGTAGTGGGGGAGAGAATGCTCCTTGCTTTTAGAGATGTGGTTATTTTTAAAGATTATAAAAAAAGGTTTAATTATACTTATTTCTTTAGTTTGGTTTATGTGTGATTTTAGTTTTTTTTTTTTTATAAGTTTCTTTAGTTGACTAAGTTCTTCTATTTTTAAAAATCAAGTAAATTTAGTTTTTTTTTTTTATCAATTTTTCCTGTTAAGACCCTCAAATTCTTACTTTCTTCCAAATATTTGTGGGTTTATGATTTATTTTTTATATAAAATGATTTCAAAATATAAGATTGAAATTTAGAGAAAATTTAACAAAATTTGAAGAGTTTTATATAATGTGAAATTAGAATTTGCAGAAAAAACAATAAGGATATTTTAGTAATTATAATATATATTCCCAAGAAAAAATAATTAAACTAAACACATATTTTAATTATGTCTGGGAATATAAAAAATATTCCCAACCTATTTTAATAGTTAACCAAACACATTTTTTAATTTAATTATAACTGAAAATAACATTCTCATGTTATATTTCCAGGAAAAAATATTTTTGGGATTAAAAAAATTATCCGTGAAACAAACGCCCCATAATAATTTGTATGCAAAACACTCAATTAGATTTAGCTAGATTCTCTTGCTTTCTTTTTCACTGATAAAAAAACTCAATTAAATTAATATTTATCAATTTTAATCAAATTTAAACTTAAATTGTCCTTGCAATCTTCATGAAAGACACAAGGAATTTCTGAGAAATATCATCAATATTCTTTGTACCTTTGTTCTTCCATACAAATTGAACTCCAAAATTTTGTATTCTTTTTTGGATGAGCTAATTTAATGATTTTGATATAATCTAAGTCTTAGGGTGTGTTTGAAAATCTGTCCAACTCACGTCCAATGGGAATTTCACGCGTTCCGATATAAAATTCTCAAAGCAATTCAAGTGTTGTTTTTGTGTGAACGCCACTTACCTTTATCTCACCGTTTTCACAAATAAACAGGCACTTAATCCCTGGACTTCCCTGCTATTGTTGTTATGTTCCTTCCAATCCCTTCACGTTTGAGCTTGACTTGCAATTAGTCGAATCTGCAACCTTGAAATTCGCTGAACTTGCAGCTTTAAAATTAGCTGAACATGCAGTGTTTGATAAGGATTATTGTATTAATCTTGGATGTAAATTTTTTAATCAAATAGCCCAAACTTTATTTCATATCACAACAAATCCATTTGAGTCCATATCTGATGCCTTGTAGCTATCATCTTGGCCCATGTCCCAACTTCGTTCCTTCATCATCTACCCTACATTCTTCAGGTGCTTTCAAAATTTCCCCAACATCTTTAAAAATTAACCTTTTCCCCCAAAAAATCAACTGTTTTTTTCTCTCTGTTTTCCCCCCCTCGTCTAAACACACTTTAAAAACCTATAGCAAATACGTTCATAGTTAGAACGGATAAATTCGAATAAGGAACAATACTTTTAAGGGTAAAAGTGTAACTCACTGTTAGCTAGACCCCTTCAAGTATTAAAATTTAAAAAAAATCTTTGATAGTGTAATTTATCTTTCACTTTAATCCTTCTAGTTTAAAACTTTTGTTAAAGTTAACACGTTTGTGCCTATGTGACATACTATTTACTTACGTGGTAGTTAACGATGCACATGGGATAAAACTTAACAATCTAGTGCATATGTAGTAGCTAACGATATACATGTAGCAATCCGGTCAGGAATCAAAATGACTGTGATTGGACCGTCACCTGTCATTCACTTTTACACCGTCAATTATCACGTACATACCGGATTGTCACATGTGCATCGTCAACTGCCAAATAAGTACTTCCTCCGTTCCAGTTTATATGACGTTTAAGGTTTTGGCACAGGTATTAAGGAATGCAATTAATTTGTTGAATTTCCTAGAAAACATTAGGTAATTTCCTAATATACCCTTTATTTCTCTAATTAATTATTCATACTACACTACTCCCACTAAGTATTAATTAAGGGTAGTCTTGGAAAAAGATATTTAATGCAGCATTGATTTTGTAAAACGTCATCTATTTTGGAACAAATTTTTTTCTCTAAAACGTCATATAATTTGAAACGGAGGGAGTAAATAACATGCCATGTAGGCACAGATGTTAATTTTAACAAAAACTCTTTTAATTACAGGATTAAAATGACAAATAAATTACACTTACATAAATTTTTTAAATTTTTAATACTTTTAAGAGTTTCGAAAATAGTAAATTACACTCTCCAAGATCAAAGTGGTTGTTTATCATATTTTTAATCTCCTATGAATCGCATCTACTTTTTTTCGGATTTCGTGTCTCTTTTGTGATAGGAAAAAGTAGAAAAAAGTAAAAGAAACTTTACCCACTGAAACATGGCGATGATCATGACCGGGACGACCACATCATTCAATATCATAGACTTGGGAGGGACATACATACACACTGACAGCTTTTTTTTCAAAAGAAATATATTTCAAAGCAACTTTAGTCCTTTGGCGCTACCCTTATCTCATGATAATTCAGTGTGATAGCGTGCTCAATCTTCAATAATAACTGCTGATTGTTCTAAAAAGTCATACAAATCAAAACTCAAAATAACACATGATCTGATCCCAGTAATAATGTTTCCAACCCAACGCATGCACGCCCTACTTCCTAGTTCCTACACTACCCAACCACCCCACTTTTCCTTCTTTCCACTATTTTTTAATTAGAAACGGCATTTAGCAAAAGATCATTAATTACTAATTAAGTCAAAATAACCCTTGCCAAGAGTGAGTGATTTAGCATTTTCCTTCAATTAAACTTAAAGGAAACCAAAAAAAAAATAAAATCTGTATACAATGGGTTAAGCAGTGAAATTACCTGCCAAGTTGTTGAGCTACATATTAAAATTTGGTCATAAAATTTCCAACAATTTGATATCCACATTGGTTTTCATTACTAGTAGAACAAATCGTCTTCAATTTACATTGTAATTTCATTCTATTAATCTATCTCACCAATCATTTATTGTTATTTTCCGGCAATGTCCATTGACCATTGTGCATCATAAACGCAAGGCCACAGAAAATCTTACACATATTCTGATCAAAATTTCGAGCAAATTAACAAATTGACCCTTGCACACAAATTATTAATCGTCCGGCAATCAAGCTTACAATAACATTAAATCATCCTCGAAAATTCGTATATATCGAAACACGATGAATGAAAAACGCTGTCCAATTTCATTCATAATGCTGAAATTACATAATTCCAAGAAGTAACTCCCCCAAATTATATTATATTATATAAAACATCACTTACCAAGAAAAGAGAGACGTTGACTTTCACTATTAGCGTAGGTCAACAAGAACAGTTAACTTTTCTTTCCTTTCACTTTCTTCCTTTGGCGGGTGGTGGTGGCGGTGGTGCGGTGGCGGAGGTTTCCGTCGTTGAGGATCAAGGGCATGTCGTCGTTGGCATCTTCAACGTCTTCTTCGGTGGCAATTCGGATGCAACAATGTTCCAAGGAAGCAAAGAAAGCGGTTGTGACACCGTTGATGAACCACGTGGCCACCCCATCAGGCTTTCCGCAACCACGGACCCTGGACTCGTCACTATTTGTTGATCGGAGACTGAAGAAGCCATTGCTGCAGCTTGAAGAGGTAGAAGTGGCTGCCATATGGTACTTTCAATTGAAATGGCCACGGCACACACAGCCAAAATAAAGAAGGTGAAGGTTTTCGTAGCTAATGAAGTCTAGCTAGGTTTAGTTATAATTATATAATTTGATTATATGGACATATAGACAAAAATAAAAAATAAACAACCTTAATTGCAATTTGGGTCTCCTATTATGACCTAAATTCAATGTTGGTTTTTCTATTTTTTCTCCCGCAAATTTGATTCTCTTAATGTTTTAATTGTGTAATTTTGGTTTATTTATTAATCTGACATAATATTTATTAAAAATACTAATGTGACACTCTATTGTAATTTGTATTATTAGGTTAGTACATTTATGCAAATGTGATGGAGTGTGACTCCACTTTGGTTGTTCAGGCTTTTCGCAATGATGCTCTGATACCTTGGTAGATTAAAAACAGATGGATTAATTGCACAGAGATAACTAGGAAAATTAACTTTGTAGTTGGTCACATTTTTAGAGAGGACAACACTTGTGTGCTGATTTGCTTGCCTCTCATGCTTCTTCTACTCTTGGTTTTTGCTAGTGGGATTCAATCCCAGCTTTTTTGTTAGCAGAATTCCACAAAAACAGATTAGGTAGATCAAACTATAGGTTTAGATAGTTTTGCTTGCTTGGGTTCGGTTTATTGCCCCCCATGGTTTGGACTGACAGTGACTTTGTTTTTCTTTTGGTTTATTGATATTTTCTTGGTGTGCTGGGTCTGATTTTTTTGCAGGGAGTGCCAACATAGTTGGGATCACCTGCATTTTTTATTTCTAGCGCACCTAGTCTTATTAAAAAAAAAATTATGCAAACGTGACACTTTTCTGCACTGACACATCAATATTTTTGTTAAATATCAAATGTCTAAGTTAAAATATGGACTAAAAATACATAATTAAAATAGGAGGGAACCAAATTTAGAAGAAAAAAAAGGAAAAAAAAGATTAAAATCAAAATTTAACAATAATAGAGAGACAAAAGGTGTAATGAAGTCAAATAAATAAATAAAACTAATTATACTAAAATGTGTTTTTGACCACTGAGTCTATAGATGAAATGACACGGGATTATTTTAATTTAACCAATTATCTCAAGTTTAAATCTTGAATATGTAATTATGTTAAATATTTGAAAAAAAGTTTTATTGCTCGTAATAATTTTATACAACTTGAATAGAATTGACTAGTATAAAAAATTCTTGTGGCCTCATTAAAGAAAAAAAGAAGAAAGAAAAGAATTGGGTGTCAATGATATTAGCACTATTGATTGTTTTTATTATAGTGATATTAAAATAGAAATAAATAATAGTGCTAATTGATAATAATGGGCCTGCAAGCCACGGGAAGGGCCCAGTAATAATTGTCTCAGTATATTGCTTGCAGAGGTGATGATAAAAGAAAAAGCACTATTTTTACATTTTATTTGACAAAAGATAAAGAGTGTGTACGGGTAAGGGTTCATATGGTTAGGTCGGGTCAAATTTAGAAAATTCCAAAATTCAAATAAATTATCAGAATTTGGGTATAATTGGATTGGTTCAAACAAAAATATTCAGTCGACCAACTCAACCGAAAATGGTAAGTTTGGTCGGTATTTTGATTAAGCTTTTTATTGTTGTTGCTTAGCTTGAAACAACTTGTTGAAATGAAATGTTCACTATATTTTATGGAAGAGTTTGTAAATTACATTCTTGAAAATTCAAGATTAAGATTTTTTTTCTTCTGTTACATTATGATAATGATGTCATTCTTGCATGAAAATCATTGGTCATTGGTGTCACAAACTGATTTTCTGATGAACTAATTTGAATGTGTATAGGTCAAGCTGAGGATGTCATGTGAATGAAGTATACTTTCTGCACGATTCATGATTACATTTCTTTCTGGATTAGGTCTTAAACCTTCTGGATTAGTTCATGCTTTATGATTGATGCTTATTATAATAATCAAGTGACCTTCCCAATAGCTAAAGTTTAATATGGTAAATTGAAAGTGACAACCATGTCCACTTTTTGGAGAGAAAATAAACTGGGTAGGATATAATTGGATAAATGGCTAAATAAGTAATTGAATCTTTAATATTATAATCACAAAGATTAAAAGTACAATAATCTAAAAAGGAAAAAAAAATGACTTGATGATAAATAATTGAACGTCTAACATAATCATAACACTCTAATCTTTAAATAAAAATCAGTGTCAATTAAGTTACAAATTTAATAAAACTTAATAATTAGCTATATATATTATTTTTCGGAAGATAATAAATTCTTTTGAATATTTTTACATAAAAAAAAAAGAAATACTTAATTAACATAAAAAAGATGAAAGGATAATGAACTAATTAAATTACTTATATTATTATATACACAAAAGCTATAGCAATTTTGCATAGTCTTAACAAATGGGCTTTGTCCTTTTTATGGAAATAATCATTGGTTTTGGACCTACCCTTTCCTTTTCCTCACATGGTTGTCACGGCCCACAAACGACTAACACACCTTGTTTGTTTTAGATTTTACATTTACGTCATCGCAAACGGAATAATTTGGCTTCTTGACGTACTTATTGGGAAAATTTTCTTCTATAATTGTTTAAAAATTTGGAAAAAAAACAAATCCTTATACCCCTTTCAAGTAGAGTTGTCAAATGGGCCGGGCGACCTGGCCCATACGGGCCAATCAATTAATTGGGCCAGCTCGGCCAGGCCCGTATGACATTAAGACTTTTGTTTTTTGGGCTCGGCCTGGCCCTACATTGGGCCACCGGGCCAAATTGGCCTGAATTTAAAATAAATTTAAAAAATCCAAAAATAAAAGTAATGTGAGTCAATGAAGCAACAAAGCATGTCAATCTTTATCAACTTGTATTGTATGCAATTTTATGAGCAAGTCCGTCAATGAAGCAATGGCCAATGGAGCACGTCGATCTTTTTTATATAAGGAATAAGCAATTCGAGATGTGCAAGTTACGGGATGGTATTGCTAGCTGGTAGTTACACTACTTATATACTATTCGCACACCACCACTTACTAAGTTAATTCTAGGCATTTGTGAGAAAAGATTGAAATGGACCCAGCATATGCAACATATATTTTTTATTATATCACTCTTCAAGCCAGCCCATGACCTGCCGGGCTAGCTCGGCCTAAGGTCATTTGGCTCATCAAGCCAAGCGGGCCGGGCCAAAAAGGCCCAGTTCTATTTAGACTATCTTTTTTAAAGCCTAGCCTGGCCTTATTTGCAGGCTGGGCCAAAATTGACAACTCTACTTTCAGGCTCTCACTCTTGTAATTTGAACAAAAATCTAGCATTAATAATATGTTGACTTAAATAAATATATTTTTAATTTTTGTAAATTAATCACTTTCAATTTTGTCTTATTAAGTAATGTGTTTACTGTAAAATTTGGGTGTGGGAAGGGGACTCTTCATGGACCTATACAGTAAAATCTGCATATCATCCTCTGGCGTCTAATGGTGTTTTGGAACAGCAACATCTTGGTACCTGGATTTGGCAAAAAGAAGTTCCTCTTAAAATTCAAGCTTTTGTATGGAAACTTTTGAAGGACAGGATTCCATCAAAAACGAATATCATGCGTAGGAATGTAATACCTGAAGGTGATATTTTGTGCTATGCCTGCGGTATTGTGGAAAATCTACAAATCACATCTTTTTGGAATGTAATGTGTTTGCCCCTCTGTGGAGTTAGTGTTTAGCATGGTGAGGTCTTCAAGCTTCTCTACGTTCACCTATGCCAAATCATTTTTTACAGTTTGGAGGGTTATTTTTTTGGCCAAGAAAAAAAGCTTATATTTGGCATGTTGTATGGTTCGTGGTGGTGTGGGTTATATGGCAAAACAGAAATGCACATGTTTTCTCACAAAAAAAAGCTTGATTTGTATGAGATGATGGAAAAGGTAAAGCTTCTGTCATGGAGGTAGATTTCTCAAAAAGGAAGGTTTTCATACTCTTTCTCATGCTGGTGTAATAATCCTGACTCATGTATCTTGGAACGTTCATGATATTTTTTGTATGCTGGTGCTATGGGGTTTTTAGTATGACTGTTTGGTAACTTGCAGGATAGTTTGATGTGTGTTTTGTGTATGCATGCTTTTAGCATGACATGTCTTGGGGGATCTCGTTTGGTTGAGTTCTTTGGTTCTCTATTGTACTGAATTGCACTAGTTTTAACATATCTTATGTTAAAACTAGTTTTCTTTTCTTTAATAATATTGGTTTTGTTTTGCCTTTAAAAATAAAAATTTAGTCTTATAATTGATAATTCGGCCTTGAAGGTTAGAAAATTTGAGAATCTCGTGTATATAGAAGATATAGGTATTGAACACTAACTATATAATCCGTTATGGGAAAAATACAATCTATGTTTTGCAAGATAATGCAGCATCAGTGCGGCATTAACGGAAGTGAAACAAAAACAAAAACACATATTAAGACCATCTTGAGAAGCGCCATATATTATTTAGGGTATGTTTGGTTAAACTTTTTCAGAAGCACTTTTATGAGAAGAAAAACATGAAATGAGCTTCTCCATAAACTAAAATTAATTTATATATAAGTTAACTTGTAAAAGTTCTCTCATATAGTTTTTCTAGAAGATATGAAACTTTTTACAAATCAGCTTATGTATAAGCTAATTTTAACTTATGAAAAAGTCAATTTTTTTCTTCTTCTTATTTTCTTCTTCTAGAAATAGTTTTAGATAAGTTAATCTAAATATACCCTTAAAACCCATGATTGGAAGGGGTTCTTGAGAAGCACCAGGTACTTGCATAAACACCGGATTTTTATTGCTTATTGTTGGCCGTGGTTTCAGCTAGTGTCAGCTTTTATTGATTTTAAAATTAGGAAAAAACTATTCCAGGGTATTATTGGAGTAAAAAATTTTAATTACGATGGTTTACTAAAAAAAAACAAAACTACCTGTTGCATTGCAGTGCACCAATTTAACATGGTATGCACACACTTTTTAACCTCGTTGCACCATTTTTTTTAAACATTACAAATTTAATCTGTAGTTGTTGCACCATTTTTTAATTATGTAATTTTAACTATTTTTATCATTTTAAATAAAATTTAATTCATGAAAATCGACTATTTTTATTTTTTGCTCGAGAAACTTTTGAGACACATTTAATAAAGTTTTGGTTTAAATACATTTTAGTCCTTGTAATTTAACATTTTTTTGCTTTTCGTCCTTACAATTTTTTTTTTTACAGAAAGGGTGGTTATATATATGCAGTATGTGTGAAAAATTCACGCAGGTATTACTTAAGCGGGAATAAAAATGAGATTTACACAATAAATATGTTACAGTAGCAGGAATAAAATCACATGTAGGTAGAGAGGTAGTGATGGATATTGATAGTGAGGGTATAATAGAATTTTTACACAATAATTATGATTCCCACTACACAATTAGATGTAGCAATCCACATTCACATCCTCCTTTCATGGGAATAAAATTATTATAAGCATGAAAATCTTATTTTTCTGAAAATAAAAAATGTGAGAGATATGTTTTTTATTACTTTCTAACAAACATAAAAATGTATATTTTTAATTTCGTGGAACAAATGCCTCGTAAGTTAAAAGTAGTACAAGGCATCCATATCCAAATTCCTGGAAACGGCTGATAGTATTCCAAATGAGTAATAATCATCATGGCAATTATAAAAAAAGTCTCCTAAAACAAAACAGTCAACAGAAGTAAATTCATTTAATTCTTTCAAACATAAATAACCTTTAAAATTAATCATTCCAAATCAAGTCAATATATTACTAATTACTAATTAAAAAAATCAAGTCAATTAAAAAGTCAACAAAACAATAAAAATTAAAACTTGAGACATGAGAATTTTACTTACATTGTTTATGGTGTTTGCTTTCTCAATTTTGTGTATATATATGAAAGGCTCAATTCACTGTCTTCTCAATTCTGCAACACAGAATCTGAGTGATAAAAGAATATTAGAGAACTGAGTATGTCGAAAGTGGCTACCTTCTTGACTTTGGCTCTTCTACTGATCAGCATCAATTTAATCCATGCTTCTCGTCCAAACCCTTCACTTAACATTGTCTCTTCTTTGCATGGGGTACGTTTCCTTCTCAATTTTCATTTACCTTAGTAAATTAATAAATCCATACGAAACTTTATTTTACTTTTTATTTTTTCTGTGTGTGTGTGGGGGGTGGGGGGTTGTTTATAAGATTGGTTCTTATTTTCGTGGTGGTGGGCAAAAGTCCAAATATTTTATTTTAGGCTAAATTATTAATTTGGTTCATTTATTTATTTGTTCAATTTGGCATCTCTATTATTAAAAAGTTTAATTTGATCCCTTATTTTTCGAAATCACTTCAATATTGTCCTTTCCATCCAATTAAATTTAATGCTGTTTACTTTGCATTAAAAAATTGTCGCTAATTAATGGTGATTTAAAATCACCACTATTTAAAATTTAATTTATTAATTTTTTTATAAAATTATAAAATAATAAACAACATTAAAAAAATATAGTGACAATTATAAATCGTCATTATGATAAAAATAAAAAAATACAAAAAGTATAAAATAATAATAAAAACTATATTATATTATAAACATTCATTTTATATTATTATAGAATATTATTTTATTAAATATAGAAAAATATTTTATATAAAATATTAATATAATAACATTTTTATTATATTATGTTACATTTATTATTTAAAAATATCTTCATTTTTTTATTTTATAATTTTTACATATAGTGAATATAGAAAATAAATATAACATTATATTCAAATATAAAATCAAAACATTAATATTTTAATTTTATATTTGGGTATTATTTTATATTTATTATTTTATATTCATTATATGTAAAAGTTATGAAATTAAAAACGAATTTAATTATTTTTAAATAATAACTATTATATAATATAATATAATAAAAGTTTTTTTTACAGAATAAAAAGTATTATTATATAAAATATTTTCTATATGTGATAATATAATATAATAATATAAAATTGAATATTTATTATATAATTTTTTATTTTTATAATAATGACGATTTCTAACTACCACTATATTTTTTTTTGGTATTTTATAATTATTTAAAAATTAATAAATTAAATTTTAAATAGTTACGATTTTAATCCACCACTAATTAGTGAAGGATTTTTAGTGGTAATTTAAAATTGTCAGAAATTGCAAAGTTAACACCATTAAATTCAATTGAACGAAAAGGATAACGTTTGGGCGATTTTCAAAGATGAGAGATTATATTGAACTTTTTAATCATAGAGGGAGCAAATTGGACAATATAAATTAATAGAGGCACCAAATTATAATTTAGTCTTTATTTTATCGTCATATGATGAACTGTGATGTTTGATAGTTTATTTTTGTGTTCATCTTTTTAAGGTTTAATTAATTTTTTGTTCCTACACTTGCGTCATTTTTTTTGTTTTAATTAGTATACCTAAAAATTTTATATTTTAGTTTCTACACGAACAAATTTTTTTTAGTCTAGTTTTTTCAAGGTTTAGTACCGTCACAATATGGAGACATAACGGTTTAAACATTAAAAAAATTGTTTGTATAAAGATTAAATGCTCGTTTGGGTTACCATTTTCAACCCCTAACATAAGTTGAAAGTGTATTGGAAGAAGTAACGTAGTGCATGTTTAAATTAAAATTTGCAAACATAAATTTGAATTAAGATTACGTTCTAAACTTAAGTTTGATAAAAATGAGTTTACTATAATATGATTTATGTTTGTGTATTTTTTGTTCAAAAATATGTTTATAAAATGAAATTTGTTTAGATAATATTAATCAAAAATATTTTTACTTCACGTTTCTATTGTAAATATACAAATCAAAAATACTTTTACTTCTGTTCTAAATTTGGATTTTTTCCAAACGTATATTACATAATTAATTTCTGGAATATCTAAATATGATGTCAAACTAAGTTTGAGACTCCAAAAATATGTTTGAGGTATCCAAACGAATGTCCAAACATACGCCTAGTTGCTTCTTTTACTCCAAAAGTAGGTAGCAGTAATTTCACATAATAACACAAACATATCTTAAAATATAAAATTTTAAAATATAAGGACTAAAACGAAAAGTTATCACAGATACAGAGACCAAAAGATTAATTAATTCTTTTATATAATTGATTTTGGTTTTGAGAATTGGCATGTTTGAATTGAAGGATGTTGCGGCTACAAAAGCAGAGATAGATGAAGAGAGTTGTGAAGAAGGGACAGAGGAATGTTTGACGAGGAGGACGCTAACTGCACATCTCGATTATATCTACACTCAGAAGGGAAAAGAAAGTCAGCACCCTTAATGGCTTCACAAGCCTTTCGGGACCAAATAAATAACAATACAATAAATCAATGTACCATACATATATGTGTGTACTTATTATTTCATCAATAAACATATGCTTTGGTTGAATTTCTTTTATGACCTTGGTTGAATTTTGCGTTAAGTTCGCATATATTCTCCTAATTATTCCATGCGAGTGTGATAATAATTTAGCTTACTCCCATAAGCCTCTGGTTTTCTGCACTTTTTATTCGGTTATTCAGAGTAAATCGGCTTTAATCTAAGGTGACGACTGGTAAATGAAAAGTCTTTCATTTATAATTAAATTATTTTTTGGAAGAAGATTTTCACTTATTGGATATTTAAAAAATCTTAAAAAAAAAGCTTAATTAATATTTAACTTTTTCCATAATAATATATTTATTGTCATCAACTAGTTTGACATCTAATGTTTAATTAATATTTAACTTTTTCTATAACTAAGCCGAGTGGAGCAAGACACGGTCTCGCACCTGACAGGTTGCAAGTTTGAACCCCCACTTGTATCTTTGGAGTGGGGTAAAAGTAAGTATCTCTATAAGCGCTCTTTGAGTCCGAATTCCGAAGACTTTCCCTGTCTTGGACTGGAGTATCATCCCCTCCTCCTAATTTTTACTTTACAAAAAAAAAAAAAAAACTAGTTTGACATCTTCAATTATTTTAAATAGATGAGGATTTAAAAACACAATTTACAAAAAAAAAAATTACATGTAACTATCCTCTCAAACTCTTTGATGACGTGACAAATTAATGGGCTGCTTGTTGTTACGTCATTATTTAATTATGTACTTGACAGTCAACAAGGACTAAAACAAAAAAAATCTTTAAAAGACTAAAATCAAAATAAAAATCTTTAAAGGACTAAAGTAATAAAACCTCTATTTTATAAGAACCAAAAGGTTATTTAAGCCATTTATATATCATGTTTAAAGTTTTAAAAGCATAATTGATCCTCAAACTTTGTTAAAGCAAAATTTTAATTTTTAACCTAAGAAAAATAAGAATAATATATTTTCTGCTTCAAATAATGAAATAATATTCCTTTAATTTTTTCATCAAGAAACATTTAGGAAATAAAGGGTCTTAAAAAATTATTGGAAATCATAGTTGTATACTTTATGGGAGGTGTATCCATGTTCACCTAAAAAAAGAATACCCCATTTTCTTTAATTTATTGTATGCTATTTTTTTTAGGTGAATATGGGATATTCTTTGGTCGAGGGCCAAAGGCTAATTTTTCAAGGTACCGAAATTTATTTAAGGAATTAATCTTTCTCAATAAATACTTTTTCATATGCACAAATCTGGAATCAAACTCTTAACCACATTCTCAAGAAATAAGGTTATTTGCTAACTGTGACCCAGTATATGTTATTTATTATTTATAAATATAAAGGGTCTTAAAAGCTTACTTGGGTATGCATTAATGTAAAATTCAGTTACATTCCTTATCAACTATCTTTCTTTGACTTTTCTTTCCTTTAATTTATTATGTGCTATTTATTATTTATAAATATTTTATGTAATACAATCAATATTGGTATAAAAAAATTGATATAATTATATTTATAATATAATTAATACAAATTGTAGTAATCAATTGAACGTATATTTATTTAGATAAAATTAATTTAATAGTACTCTCGATCTCTCCATCCCAAAATGATTGAGGTTTAAGATTTTTTCACATATCAAGAAAAACAAGTACGAGAATAGTATTTATTAGGGGATAATTTTATTAAAATATCTTTATTTTTTTTCTTAATTTCAATAAATGTATTATAAAGTCTTTCATGACAACAGTATTTATTAGAGGGTAAAATTTGAATAGATGTTTTAATATCCCATTGAAAATTGAGAACATCAGTCAATTTGAAAATTTTTTCAAAGATTAAAATTGTAGTTATTTTGGGACGGAGAGAGTATAGTTTTAGAAAAATATTATAAAATAAGTAAATTAGTATTATACCTCTTTGAAAAAATAATTTAATACTATGATGAAATAAATTTAAGATCAATGTTGCATCTATATAAAATTAAGCTATCGTAAGATTTGATTTGTTCAAAGAATTCTACATTCTAATAATAAATTTGTTTTAAATACTAGTAATTAAATCTTTGAAAAAAAATATTTCTTGCAACTTATTAATTAGTTGATTGTATGTAATAATATCTTATTTGACCCAAAATAAATTGCATTTAGTAATATATTTGTTTCAATTAATTGTTTGAGGTGCTTAAAATTTCAATTCCAAACATATCCTCAATTTTGTCTATATATAAAGGCTCTACTCACTGTCTTCCCATTCAAAACACAAACAATCTGATCAGTGATAAAAAGAATAGAGAACTGAGTATGTATAAACTAGCCACCCTCTTCACTTTGGCTCTTCTTCTGAGCTTCAATTTAATCTATGCCTCCCGTCCTAACCCTTCACTGAACAGTGTCTCTTCTTTGCATGGGGTATGTTTTCTTCTCAGTTTTCATCCACCATATGAAACTTTTTTTCTATTTTTTTGTGTGTGTGTGTAGTTTTATTGGTTCTTATTTTGGTGGAAGCAGGAAAAGGTCCAAATATTTTGTTGTATCATAACATGATTAATTTCGATGTTTGATAGTGTTGTTTATTCTTTGTTCATTTTTAAATTGGTTTTGGTTTTGAGAATTGGCATGTTTGAATTGAAGGATGTTGAGGCTACAAAGGCTGAGATAGATGAAGAGAGTTGTGAAGTAGGCACAGAGGAATGTTTGGCGAGGAGGACCCTAGTTGCTCATCTCGATTATATCTACACTCAGAAGGGTAAAGAGGGTCAGCACTCTTAATATGGCATCACAGGCCTTTCGGGACCAAATAGCATGCAATACTATAAATAAATATTGTACCATGCATACATATATATATATATGTATGTACTTATTTTCATTAATAAATATATGCTTTGGTTGAATCTTGGGTTTTCTCTTTTGGCCTTGGTTGAATATTGCGTTATTCGCATATTTTCTCCTAATTATAATTCCATGCGAGTGTGATAAAAATTTAGCATACAGTACTTCTTAAACCTCTGGTTCTCTGCACTTTCGGACACTGGTGAGTAAGATTCTTTTGTTTTTTATTCTTTAACCACTGTTTAAGGACACTAATTAGCATTTTACGGGTAGATGCATGCGTACTTCATTGAATGTCCATGGAACGGTTTCACTGTTTTAAGGATACAAAACTTAATGGAGAAGTCAAACTTCAAAGCAGTATAGTGTTGAAATGTAACGCCTGAGCATAAAAACCTCAGGCCAGGGTGGCCGAGAGGCATGAACCTTACCTGGCACATTGAATGACTTTAATGGGACATTAAATGAATTACGCATACATTTACATCTTCAAAACTTGTGAGTAAATTAGGGAGGGTAATACCAACATTGATTGGCATAAGTGGTAGCAATCGTGTCCTTTAACTAAGATGTTCAGAGTTTGAACCTTGGTCTTGGATATGAAATAGATCATGTTGAGAGAGAAATACCGATCTTGTGTGTACTCACGGTCCCTGAAGAAGATTAGTCACCACTTCCGGTAGTGGATACTTCGTATCAATATTATGGTTAGCAAAAAAAAAAAAAATAGGAAGGGTAACAACGCAAGTTATAGGTGGCTTTAACTATCTTTGTCTTTCTTCTTGTTTTGATTAAGGATGGAGTAGGTTTGGAACGAGTTTAAAAAAAGTAGGTATAAAAAATTGTAAAAAAACTTAGATACATTACCATAGATATTGTTAGTGTTATTATCCAATTTACTAGTATTCTTCTACTATTGATGGAAGTTTTTAGTTTTCAATAAAATATTACTCTCTTCAGTCCTTATTATAAGGTCTAATTCATCAAGATTAAAGAATTTGTTAATTTAGTTAAAAGCATTAAATTTATTCTAAATTAGTATAATATTTTTTTTCAAAACTACCTCTGTGAACAAGACTTACAAATATTAATGGTTTATGTTTCCCTTGATGGGAAAGAGATAAATTATGATAGAAATGAACAAATAATACAATTTTTCAAATTTCTGCATATCTAGAGGCAAATTAGACTATTTGTCATCTAAAGACTAAAATTAATGTACTCCGTAACTAATTATTGAACTAATAGAGTGAATTTAATTAAGGACATTTTTTGTGAAAAAATAATTAATGACATTTTGGATTGGACCTCATAATAAGGATTAAGGACCAAATCACACTTTTAATTTGAATCTTGTATTCTTATTTAATGAGTATATTTAATGATTTAATAATTGTAGAAATAGAGTAATAAGGACCGGAAGGATAATTTAATAATTATGTGTAATATTTAATGATTTCAATTATTGTAGAAATAATTAATCTACCTATAGTTTAAATCATTAAATTGTTTATGTGAGAATTTTTTTAATATTTTTGTTTGTTTAAGATTTTACAAGAATGAAAGAAAAAAAAACTTGAAGAGAAATCAATAGCAAAGTAATTTTAAATTTTATTGATTTCAAATATAATATTTAAGTTTGTAGGAAACGATTGTAGTTGACGAAGTTACTGGGAATGAAATATGAGAGCATGACTCTTTATAAAACAATCTTACTAAATTATAATATTCCTTTAATATGCTGACGTAAGGAAATATGAGAGCATGACTTCTAATCAAAAAGAGAAAAAATAAATCCAACTATCGTAGGCAAATGAGAAATTACATTCATTAATTTTGGGGTGTGTAGAGGTTCAAAGAAATAATAAGATAAAAAGAAAATAAAAATAGATAAAGTGGTACATGTAATAA
Organism: Pueraria montana var. lobata; assembly: GCA_026413185.1. NCBI lineage: Eukaryota > Viridiplantae > Streptophyta > Magnoliopsida > Fabales > Fabaceae > Pueraria > Pueraria montana. Next base: position 6,478,400 of record CM048646.1, read on the forward strand.
GTCATATAGTAAAAGAGAAAGAGATATGAAAAAAAAAGAATAAAGTAGAAAGACATGAAAGAGAATTTTTATAGTATAAATTAACTTTCTTGACAACTATATAGAGACCAGTAAAAAATAACTAAATTATTCATTCGTATATGTGACGTGAAAATTTATTTAAGAATGTTAAATTTCTTAATATATATATACTTTGATGTTATTTTGATCAAATCAGCTTATAACTTAGTTAAAGCAACTTATAAGTTATTAAAGTGGCTTATTAAATAAATTTTTTTACATTTTTTAATAAATTAGACTTAAAATTGTAATCAATTATATATATATTTTTAATAATTTTAATCATTTACATTTTATTTTACATTTTTTATGTTTTACTTAAATTTTAAAATATTTATTCGTCTAAAAATTTAAAATATTTATATGAGATATATCAGGTAAAATAAAAGTAGTACATGGATCAACATCCAATTTCCTTCTTGGAAACGGCAGATGTATATATTCCAGACCGTGGCAATTAAAAAGTCAACAAAGTTTGAGACACGAGAATTTTACGTTTGAAGTTTCGACAGGTTGTTTGTGGTGTTTACACTCTGAATCCCAACCATACCCTCAATGTTATCTATATATAAAAGGCTCTCCTCAGTCCTCACTGTCTTCCCACACTCAACACAAAGAATCTGAGATTTTTCTGAGTGATAAAAAGAATAGAGAACTGAGTATGTCTAAAGTGGCCACCCTCTTCACTTTGTCTCTTCTATTAAGCTTCATTTTAATCCATGCCTCCCGTCCTAACCCTTCACTTAAAGTTGTCTCTTCTTTGCATGAGGTACGTTTTCTTCTCAGTTTAATTTCATCCACCTTAAATGAATCCATATGAAACTTTTTTTCTATTTTCTTTTTCCTTTTTTGTGTGAGTGTGATTTTAGAAAATTGGTTCGTATTTTGGTGGAGCCAGGCAAAAATCCAAAATATTTTATTTTATCATCACATGAATTGCGATGATGAATAAGGATTAAATACTTTGATGATATTTAATCAAAGTATAAGAATTAAAAATATATTTTTTCTTTTATTTTATCATCTCATGATGAATTGGGATGTTTGATAGTATTGTTTATTTAAATTGATTTTGGTTTTGAGAATTGGCATGTTTTGAATTCAAGGAAGTTGCAGCTACAAAGGAAGAGATAGATGAAGAGAATTGTGAAGAAGGCACAGAAGAATGTTTGATAAGAAGGACGCTAGCTGCGCATGTCGATTATATCTACACACAGAAGCATAAACCCAAACCTTAAATATGGCATCACAGCACTTTCGGGACCAAACAGCAATACTATAAATCAATATACCATACGTATATATATATATATGTGTGTACTTATTTCATAAATAAACATATGCTTTGGTTGAATTTTGGGTTTTCTCTTTTGGCCTTGGTTGAATTTTGTGTAATTCGCATATATTGATCCATGCGAGTGTGATAAAATGAATGCAGCATGCATCTACATCTTCCTGAAAACTTGTGAGTAAACATATATATACTTCTTGGCTATGTTTCTTAAGTTCTTTTTATCAGACATTAAACACAACCATCCATGACTCAACCATATTTTTTAACCTGATGAATTCTCACTTATAAAATTAATTATAATAATTACACAATCTTAGTTGCTAGTTAGCATTACTGCACTTACATCCAGAAACCTCTTCCTGCATAAACTGCTGCTATGAAAATTACTGCTGTCTATTTTGAAAGCAATAATGTGAATTTGAATAATCAACTTTACTTTAACTGGAATATAAGCTCTCGATAATTGATGCCATAATAATACAAAAGCAATCATTTTAATTCAATGAAAATAATTTTAGTATGATGTTTTAAAAAGTGTAAGGATAGAATGATATAGAATGAGTGTACTATATAGCCTTACACAAAAAGTCTCCGTTCAACAGCTATATTGTCCCTCTCGAGGCTCATAGTGATAGACACTCGTCAGTTTTACTTAACAAAAAGAAGACCATATTTAATAATAAAATGAAAAAAAAAGGAAAGAAAAGAAAAGGCCAACAATGTACAGAAGTTACGTGACTAAAATGTCATCTTTATAATCTAGTGATAAGACTCAACTTGGTGACCGGGGGAGAGAGAATGCACTAAAATCCATGCTTTTGAGTCAAACAAAGTCAGAGACAGCAACCACTGGTTCTCATGATTAAGAATATAATGGCAGTTTATTTACCATTATGAATAGAATAATGGAAAAATGTACTTTTAGTTATTATTTTTTTAGTTAAAATATAGTCAAGATTTTTATATTTTTATATTAATAAACTTAAATTTTAAAAAATATATATGAATTTAATCTTTCTTTTTTAAGAATTTATCATATTTTTTTAAGTTGAGAAGAATTAAATTTACATATTTTTAAAGTTTGAATACCAAATTTATTAATATAAAAATATATGCACCTCAATCATGTTTGACAAAAAAAATATATAAACTAAAACAAGTATTTTTCATAAAATAAATCATGAATTTTAATATTTTTATAATAATTATTTTAAAAATCATATCAATGATAATTTTTAATTAGTATAAAAAATTTATAATAATCATACATAAAAATTAAACTCTTTATGGATATAGAATTCCAAAGTGTAACATCGTTCACGTTTTCCTACCAAAATTCAACCTTTGATGTAACTATCAATCTCTTGGTCCTCCACTGCAGTGTGAATTGGTCCCAACACCTAACTCTCTTGGCACAAAAGTAAAAGTAGTGTCAAACAAGGCTGTGTTTGTCTGTCATCACGCGTCTATGTTGTCCCAAACATCAGCCCAACGCATAGATCACAGAAGAAAAATCAAAGCTAGTGACAATAAAATGTGAGAAGGAATCAGGTGGCTAGTGATTCTGAAATTGGATAAACATGTTTTATTTGTGGATTTCTATGAATACCCTTGACAAGTAGTTGCTACTTGCTGCCAACACGAGGAAATTAAATAATTAAGCGTGTGATCTCATGTGCTAATAATAATACATTCAAAAATGCATTCTTGTACACTCACACGGTGTGTACACTTAGTGGAACATAGGAAGAGAAAACAAAGAAGTGAAAGATGTGATGTGAGAAGAAAATAGGAAAGAAAAATGAGGTGAAAAGATACAAATATTATACAAGTGTATGAACATTAACATATTTATTTCCAGTGTTCCCTCTTTTTGTTAAAAGACGCTGGCTCCTTATTTGAGATGGAGTGATGAATAAGCATAGTTGTAAAAATTGGAAAGCACTAAGAAAATAAAAAAATAAAAAAAATTGTTGATGATTGATGGATTTAACCATATATTTCAATCAAAACGCGGTTGATGTTAATCAAATGAAATTCACTATGTAAGTCAGCAACTATAGGCCCCAGAGACGAAGCAGAAGTACACCCACACACATAATTCAAAATTAAGTAACCCATGTTAGCCCCAGCATAAGAATTTCTACACAACTTCTGACTATGATCCTTTTTTTCTTTTTTTCTGGGGCCAATCTCTGTTTTCTAGACTAACTTGTCTTATGAAGTTACTGGTTCAGAATTGCCACTAGAAGAATGCAAAGACGGTGAGTGAAGAAGCAATATCATTCATTGCGCCTCAATTTTTTTTTACAAAATCAGTCACAGAGAGGCACCAACATATTACAACTCCTAAATACAACTCAATCATTGCCCCTAAAGAATAAGTATATTACAAATAATTCAAATTAAAAAATAATCATATTATAGTCAGATTGACAAAGGGCAGCACCAACATGTTCCAGAAACCTTAGACAGATTGGAGATGAAAAGTATTTAAACTTATAAACCCCTTGCCCTTGTACTTGGATCACTGCAATGAAGGAAGGCAGTATTATGGTCCATTTATGAGCGTTTAACAGTTGAATAATACTAGCATTGAAGTAGACTCAGATACCATACCAGAAAACAGGAATTTTAATAGTAGTAACCAGTGCCACTAGAGAGTGGTTAAACAAAGTTTAATTACTCAGTAAGTGTACCACTGATTTTCAACAAATATGGTCAAATATAAGAAAAACATTAATTACATAAGTTATTATGATAAAATGTTTTTTGTTAGAAAAAAAAAATCCATATCATAAGAGTTAGAATATAATTGTGAATCCATTTTAGCATTTAGATGAGACACTAATATAAATAGAGATATTATTAAAAAGGTATTAATATTTTCTTATTTTTCTAAAATGACATTTTTTTGAGACAAATTACAATACAAAAAACCGAAAGAGTATCATCCATGATCGATGTGAAAAGAATGTTAAGCATTCGTGCTGTGTTCATACTAGTGAATGTATCAAGAGCTCGAAGGCCGGTGTAGTTTGATGCTCAATCAGTTGTTGGCAAAACCCACGTGTTGTGTATAAGGAATTTGTATATTTCATTCACATTGTTTATGGTCACGATACATGGGTAATATATATATAGAATACATCATGATAAAGCCTCCTACAACAGACTAGAAGATAAATAGAAAGTTTATTACAGAAGATAATTACAAGATATATAGACTTTGAACAATCACAACTCATTAGATTTAATAAACATATGACTCAGACTTAGGGAGTAAGCCTATATATGTATATCGTGCATAAAAATAATCATGAACTCCTAACAACCACGGTCAATACTCAATAGTCAATGAGGAGCTACACCAAACTACATTAACATTTTCAAAATTAACAAATATATATCAGCAGCCAGCAGTGTAGTTGGTAGTTAGAATAAACACTGGTATATATGTAATCTCGTCTCGTGTTTAGAAAAAAGCAAATAAACTAGTCAATCAATTTCAGAGTTAAACGAAATGTCATAACAAAAAGGAATAAAAATATATGTTTTCTTTTTATTTCTCCGTTAAGGTTAGGTAGATTAAAAAAATAATCTCTTCATTTTTATTAAAATTATTTATATTTTTAATATCCTTTTATTTATTACTTTTAAATTTTATATATTATTGTTTTTGTTTTTCTATAAAGGTATAATTAAGAAAATAATACTAGTAATTAATAATATTTGAAAATTTAAATGACATAAATAAAATGTTTTTCTTTAAAAGTAATAATAATAAATAAATAAAACATTGAGACAACAAAACTGAGAATCCTTTTCGAAGGGGGAAAAATTCAGAAGAAGGAAGATAAATTAAATTAAGAAGGATGATACTAGTTAGAATTAAGGGTGTTCATGACTCGTCTCATCTCACTAACTCGACTTGACTCAAAATTACTTTGGATGAGTTCGGATTTAAGAATTTTTTTTTTGAGCAGGGATTTAAGAAATTAGACTCAATATATTTAGGAATGTGATCCAATTTCACCTTCCAATATAATTTACTACCTTGTTACGACTTCACTCAAGTCACTAGCTCGACTTTTGGCATCCCTCTCCTTGTAGTTAAGGAAATGACTTCAAGAATGACCAACTCCCATGGTGTTACAACGGGTTGGTGATTACTAATAATTCTAACTTAATGCAAGCAAGTTGTACCCTACAATCTAAATTGAAGGTGAATCCTACAATCTGAATTGAAGGTGGAATTTTGGAATTATTAGCTCACCCTCGCAAGACCGTGATCATTTATCTCGTCCATTGTAGTATGTCTGTTTGAGTTATATTTCAAGTCGTCCTACCTTCATCCAATGTCTTATAGTCTAGAGTAAACTATACTATAACACTCCTTGGAGGGTTTTCAAATTGCACATAATCTTCCTGCTTTTTTAAAGTTTACAACAACTTTTCTTATAAGGGTACACGATATTTTGTAAACAATTAAGGAGAGTTAGTGTAATATATAAGGGGTATCATTGTAATATTTTTCAAACACTAAAGGAGTTAGTGTAGGGATAGAAGAATGAGAGGTATCATGTGCAATATGAAATAATCTTAAGGGTGTCAATGTAATTTAGTCTATAATATATTAAAATGTATAATTTTTTAAACAATGATCACATGATATCTCAATTTAAAAAAAAAAAAAAAATCCCTCCCAAGTGGTCTTCACCCTTTGTCTTTGGGTAGAAATGGAACAAAAGGAAATAGGAAGGAGAGAAAATAAAAATACTAAATTTTTACTATTTATTTGAGAGGAAAAAAATAGGAAAGAATGAAGCTATTTTTGCACGACCAACTACAAAATACTTTGTCTATCTATTTTTGTTTTTTTTTAAAAAAAATTTACAATATAAAATTTTAAAAAAAATAATAAATAATTATATGTTGAGAACAAAATAGTAGATTAAAAAAATATTTTTTTTAATTAACATAAAAATTCAGTAAAAAAATTAGCAGAAAAGTATATATTTTTCATATAATTTATCTATTTGTTTCCACACTCTTTTTCACTCATTCAAACAAGGAGAAATTCTTCTACTTTTTTCTTTCTGTTTCTGTCCATAATTCAAATAACATACTACTTTTCACTATATTTTTTTTTCACTATATTTTTCATCTATTTCTATCCTTTCTACTTTTCTTTCTTTTTCTTTTCCTCTCTATTTTATTCTTAATCCAAATAAACCATAACTCTACATTCACGAATATCACCACCAAATAGTGAAAATTCAAATTCTATGGTTGATGACAAATTACGTAATCTGTATATAGCACATATATATGATGTATCATCTAACACTTTGTTGTCCCTGTCCCTCACATTGATGCATATGTTTCATCCCACATCAATTTCTTCTAAAGAGGGATCAAAGTCAACAATGTATCACCTATCATACTTTCATACTTACATATTTCTTTCTTATATCTTTATATTTTAGATATCAATTAGCAAACCGGTGTCACTCATCATTAAAGATGCTTGAACTAAACCTTTACAAGTTCATGCATGATTGAATAGTAAACGAACACTTTTTCCACTGAATAAATATACTGTCAGACTCACTAGTATATTCTATCAAATCCAAAATTGATTGAGGATGTATGTACTCCCTCCGTTCCAAATTATATGACGTTTAAGGTTTTGACACAGGTATTAAGGAATGCAATTAATTTGTTGAATTTTCTAAAAAATATTAGGTAACTTCCTAATATACTCTTTATCTCTCTAATTAATTACTCATAGTATACTACTCCCACTAAGTATTAATTAAGGGTAGTCATGAAAAAAGACATTTAATGCAGCATTAGTTTTGTAAAACGACATTTATTTTGGAACAAATTTTTTTCTCCAAAACGTCAAATAATTTGGAACGGAGGAAGTACACTGTACAGTACGAGCAACCATTTTTCGAGGTATGTTGTCACTAATTAAGTAGTATAAAAAGCTAAAGCTACAATAATTATAAATTAAGTTACTAGTGAGTTGGTTGTACTTGTAAAATACGGAAAATAACTTGCAAGACATAAATGAAAAAAGTTTAGACACCATTACAATTTACTCCTTAGTAATTGACTCACCAAACTCTTACCTGGGTTCAAGACAAACAGAATCTACTTGTATATTTGGACCACCTTAGGCAATTTAGGTTAACCCTGTGGGCCAAATCAAATTCAACCGTTTGTACCAAGTAAACATTGTTGTGGACTAATCAATCACTTGTTGTAAAGCCCAATTCTATACAGATCACGTTAAGAGATCATTCAACCAGCTCAAATTTTATTTTTTTTATTTTTTATTTTCAACACTAAAATTTCTTTTATGTTTCATAAATATATTTTATTTTATAATTTAAATTGCAAAAAATAATATTTTCTGATATAAGTATTAATTTACATTAAAGATATAAAGAGTAAAATTCTTTAAATATCATAAAAATTATTTAATATTTTAATAAGATAATTAAACATTGAATCAGCTTATCAATAAATAAACATACATAAGTTGGCCGCGTCAAATCTTGCATAAAACTATCCAAATTCAATTTTCTTTAGTCCAACCTATGCAATTTATCAAGTTATGTAAACTAATTAATCGGTTGGAATCGTTTTAACACCCTAATAAGTACATTTTTTGGGTAGTGTATGTCCATGCATTACATATGTAATAGCATTATTAAATTGGATCTCAGAGAGAGGTGGCGATTTATCAGGACAAACACTGACTTTCCTTTAATTTTTATACATATATAAAAACTAAGTTACAAATTTTCATACAAGAATTAAAACTTGAAATTGTATGAAGGTTAAAACGAGACCATTTGACAGTTTCAACAAGAAAGTGGGGGAAGAAGGCCCAAAAGTGACATAATTTCAGGGATGGCCCTTTTAAATTATCAAAGCTGAAGTCGTAAAATGACACACGAGCGATGAGCTGTTGTACATTGGTGTTGTTCTTTTAAAATACTAACTTTAATTGATATTTTGGATGACGAACTGTCCTGTTGTGTTTCCCTCATTCATGACATGTTCTCATATACTATAACTTAATACATGTGCTTAAAAAACATTTTAATACATATGACGAAGAATTGTTAAAATTTGCAGCTAAAATTTTATTTTACTAGTACTATATTACTGGAGAGTGGTTTTCTAGTGGTCATGAAAATTTTGAAATGGTTCAGTGGCCCCAGCCACACCAAAAAGGGAAACGCAAAATTGGTTTCAAATTTTGAAAATGAACAGTCATAAATAAATTATGTCTTCTTTCTGTTCAAATAAATAGTTACGTACAGACTTCAGATCTTGACCAAGCATAAACCCACACCTGATTCAGATCCTTTCTTGTTGACTGAATACCTTTTTCGAACAAACGAACATTTAATAATCACTATTTGATAGTTTAATACTGCAATTGTCCACAATTTTAAATTATTTTGTAGTAAAGCAAAATAAATATAGCACATTGGCACTTGGGCAGACATTTTTTAGTCTCAACGTCTCATTCTCGTCCATTCAGTTATGTCGTGTCAAAATTATATTTGCTTCTTCCAAGTTATTACCACAGAAACTATGCTCATGGATAAATGGAAATTGGAAACCAACTACCAAGGATTCTTCAAAACGTACAGACTTGAAATTTTTTTACCATAGTTTGTTGTTATATAAACAAACAAATTTCAATAACTTCAATTCTTTGTAAGAAAACAGCATGGATGAGTAGGGACTGGACCACTAAAATATCAATTTCTATAATCTCAACTCAGTTTCCAACAATTTTTATCAATTGCAAGATTGGCATCAAAGACAGCCAGGATGCAGATTTGAATCACCAACTAGCTATATATCATAAGCCTTGGATTTATTTACAGTTTCTCAAAATTTTAAAAAGGAAAAAAGAGGGAAAAATCTAAAATTCATAAACATATGAATACAATTTGACAGAATATGATGAAGCTATAAACAAAATTTCTCTAGTTTTTCATTGTATTGTTGTGGTGAGCATACACTTGGAAACCAAGAAGCTAGTAGAGTAATTCAGACTGCACATTTTCAAAAACTCAGAAGACATTTGCTTCAACACAGGGTTGCAGCCACTCTGAATCACCAACAGAAGCTTTGCTGCCAACCCTGCCTCCACAGCCTGTGAGGCACATTCTTCAGGGGCAAGCTTGTAAATAGCCCACAATATTGACAATGCAAACTGAGTGCACCTCTCTGAGACTCTCATCAGCAACTTCACCACATTGGGAATAATATTTGGACATTCCTTCAAAGCCATCTTTCCCTCTGGAAGGGTTGACAACACCTCAAGAATGTAGAGTGCTTTCTCCAAGCACTCATTATTCCAACTTGGCAAAAGCTCAATCAATAGAGGAATTGCTCCTAGGCTTATCAATGAGCTTCTAACTGATTCATGGGAACATATTATAGCCTTGAGTAATATGAGACCAATTGAGACCCCATTTGGGTGTTTCTTATCCCTCACTAACCTCAATAACCCAACTAAAAGACTCAAACTTGAGACAACCTCAATCTGAGACCGAGTCTCATTATTCCCTTCCATCAACAACATCTCAATCAACTTGGCACAGTTCATTTTTGTCTCAATGGTTCCCTCATTCATAATATCCACCAACAATGACACCTTAGCCGGATGCATGAGACTTCCCTTCACCTCAGAACTCAAATCCAAACACACTATGATCCCAATAGCTTCAGACCCAACAGCATGGGAAGTGAAAGGACCCAACAAATTGAAAACCAAAGCAACCCCACCATTTTCCTCAAGTGTCCTCCTTGCATTGACATGAGAAGCCACAAGTTGCCTTAGATCTTGAAGTGCTCGAACCCTGGCTTGACCCTTTACCTTCTTGAGCGTGTCCAAGAGGTCCAAGGCTCTTCCTTGCACATCCTCGAGCCTCTTCTTCATGGCCAAGTACTTGTGAGAGAACCAAGTGAGGATCAAGTGAGAAAGGGTGCTGTTGGGAGTGACAGCATCATCCCAAAGCTCTTGCATTGTTGTGGGACAGGTTTTGTGGCCAAGTGAGAACCATTTGAGGATGTTGGATCTGTCGTAGGTTTGGCCAGTGCAAAGGGTCACAGGGTCTTGCATTGGCTCAAGGGAGATTGGGCAGATAAACACAGAAGGCACATCAATAGAGTCCAGCTCCTCAATCATCACCTTCAGATCCACACCAGCTTCAATCTTTGCATTCTCATCTTTTCTCTCCTTAGATGGCTGATGAAAATGCATTTTTGCACACCCTTCTTCTATCATAAGCTAAAGAAAAATGCACAAAAAATTTGGGTTGAGGAAGGAATGCTAAAGAAGGGACCCAAATGAGCAAGGATAAGAAGCGTGTGGGAATGATGGAAAGGAAAGAAGGAAGCAATGAGAGAAAAGGGTTGAGAGAAAGAAATAGTAGTCAAAGGGACAAGCTTTTAGTTCTATCCACGCTTTGCTTTTTCTTTTTTTTCTACTCTTTCTTTAAGTGGGGTTTTTCTATGGTCAAAAAGTATTGCCTTGCTTATTCATCATCAACCACTTGATTCCCTAACTAACACCAAAGCTCTCTTCCTCTTCAAGCTCCCACAAAAGTAAGATATCATCAACCCCAGATTGACAAAAGAACGGAACCAAAAGATTCATAAGAAGAACAAAATGACTCCTAGAAGAAAAAAAAAAGCTTGCATTGTGCATTTGTGCTCATCTGGGGTAGAATTATCTGGCTTTTTAATAGGAGAAAATTTACATGTAATTTCTTATGTATTTTTGTGTTGTTAATGATAATTAGAGTTTTACATCAAATCCATAAAATAAAAATTTGTATTAAATGTTAACAAAATTATTAAAGTAAAACTTTAATTTTAATTGAAAAACAATAAAAAAAATACTTATAAAGCTTTATATAACTTTTATCTTTAAAAAAGAAAAGAAAAACACTAGCAACACTTGTTTTCAATATACTCTCTTATCAGTTAGAGATTGCATTGAAAAGAAATGTGTTAAAGAGTGATTTTTTATAGATTTTATAATTTTTAATAAATTTTAATCAATAATAAAAAAAATGTATTAGATAGTCTATAAAAAAAAGTAATTTTTTTACAAAAATAAATTATCTAATCTTGTAAATTTATACTATTGTTTTTCACAGTGAGTGAGTGGGCACCGGTTGGCTGTTGTTGAGCATTGTGACTTTCTCCCACCCACTAGGCAACCCTGCAACACACGTGCTGTCATAGAGTTTTGAGTCAGTGACACAGTGTGGTAGTTCTTTAATTTTTATCTGATAAAAAAGTATAGTTTGATTCCCTCTATCTATGACTATGAGTTGTGGGGCCACAAGGGACAATCTTGAATTTCAAGACGCAGCCTGGGACAGATAGTCAAAAAGGTAAATAGATGGCATCAACCCAAAAATTTTATTTTTTATAGAGTTTAATTTTAATATAAATTTTTTGTTATCAATTAATTAAAAAGTTAGATATAATTTTTAAAATAATTATTATAAAAATAAAAATGATAAAATCAGGAAAGAAATTCATTAAAAAAAAATTATAGTTTTTAATAAATTTTAATTGATAAAAAAGTGTATTAAAAAAATATGTCAAAGAATATATTTTTAACATTTCTTTATAAATTATATTATCATTTTGTCCGGTTAAAGATCAAAGTTTCAATGATGTTATTTATCTTGAGATTTCTTTTTTACATTATCAATATGTTTTAGTTAAATTTATTTTTATAATATAAAATAAAATAAATAATATAAAAACCATTACAAATTAATAACATTTAATTGAATTACAGGTCACAGATGGATGCTTCCTATATTTTGAATACTATATAAAAAGTAAGAAAATTAAAAATATTGTCTTCTTCTTTTGCATACTTTATGTCCAGGTTATCACTATTACTATTCAATACAAGATTTAAGATATGTTTAGTTTAGGGGGAAAAAATGAAAACAAATAATTTTTTAAAATTATTTAGTAGAAGAAAAAATCAAAAATTATTTTTCATGTTTATTTTATATAAAAATAAATAAAGAATATATATATATTGAAATATCTATGAAAATAATGAGAGTATTTCTTCTTTTTTATTGCATAAAGTAGCTTTCCCTCTTTACTGAACGGATCATATATAGCTGTGGGTTGTACGTTTATTTGTTTTATCCATCCATTTTAAAGACATGCTAAACGGTAGAAAGAAGAGAATCATTGGGTTTTTTTTTTCTTCTTTCCATTCCTCATTCCTCAATTGCAGACACAGCTTTAGTGCGTTGTTTAGAAATCAGTACTAATGTTTATGGACACTTACACAGCACACAAGATACTAATTAAATAGAGTGTTACAATAGTACACAACACATTAATAATAGCAAATACGAGTTATGTGTTTTTTTGTGATAGGAAGACGTGAAATCAAAATACACGATGTTCAACATCCTCTTATATACTATCAATGTGTTTCCGCATCTTCTTATATGTTAAAGCGTTTCTAATGAGAGTTGTTTATGAGGTTCTTTAAGTTAAGAAACTTTAAAATATCATTGGAATAAACGAATTCTTATAGGGTTCTTATAGAAGTTACTTATATAAGCAACCACAAACAAAGTTGCTTAACCATTAAAATAATATTTTAACTCAAAATAAGGATTTCTGTGTGAGTGAAAAGATAAAATGAGATTCATTAAAAATAAACTATGAATTCAAAAGATAAGTAATAGTAGTAGTATTCGTTGACATTTATAGAGAGATTTCCGTTATAGTAGCTACCCATGTTGAACACAAAATTGTTATTCACTTATTCTAAGCGTACATCATCTGTGTGATACATTATCGGGCCTATCTCGTAATTGGGCTGATTTGTCTTGCGGCCTCTGAACCGTTTTAGTCCATTTTTCGGTTCAGAACATATATAAATATTATAGGTTAAATTAATCTTTTAAGAGTTAATTATACGGACCCCCCAAGGTTTACTCTTATTACACTTGATATTCCTTTATTTTTTTACATTACTTTGAGTACCCCTAAGGGAGGATTAGTGTAAGATTTTTCAAACCTAAGAAGAGGGCTCGGTGTAACAATTTATACTTAAGAAGGGAGGTCGGTGTAACGAAAGCTCAAAAATTAGATATTTTTTTGTAGGATTAAAAAATGGAGGGGTATTGGATGTAATAAGGGCAAACCTCGGGGAATCCGTGTAATTTACTCATCTTTTAATCTCAATAATAATTCTCTTTAATTTAAATTTTAGTCCACATATGAGAAAAATGTAAGTTTTATTCTTACACATATATAAAAGTTAAGTTTTTATCCTTATCGAAAATATCAGAGAAAATTTTCTAGCAGTATAAAACTGTTACAAAAAATTTCTGACTGTGATAAATCAGTACAAAAAAATATATATAAGGAGTAAAACTAATCATTTTCTTGTGTAGAAATTAAAACTTAAAAGAAGAATAACTATAAGGACTAAGTAAATAGTTTAGCTATAAAAATATTAAGTATTACTATTAATTAAGTATTAACCTAGCCTAAGCTATCTGAATTTCTCTCCATTCATAGTAAATACCAGAATTGGACAGGATCGCAAGTTGCTTTTGTTCCCATGTTTACTTTTTTGTTTTTCTTTCTATTAGATAGTTCAGAACTATTATGTATCTATATATAGTTCTAATTAACCTATATATAATTTGCATTCAAGTTTTTTAATTTATGAAAAATTAAATTAATGATAGTTGATTATATATCATGTAGGTATTAATAAGAATTATAATGTCTGAAAGCACATAATAGTTTCTCCTATGTTTGTAAACCCTCTAGCTTCTTCCTGAACATAATTAACCTGGCTCACACGTAAACTCTCTCTGGTGGTCCAACGCTGCGTCACCACTCACCAGGCAGCTTTTGGAAAAAAAAATATTTGAAAATATAACATCGAATCAAATATCAATTAACACGGGCAACAGTTACAGAAATATTTTGACTAAGCATGCGTAGACTTAAGTACGAGTTTTATTTCATTTCAAAAAAAAAAAAAAAAGAGTATGAGTTTGATTTTGTAAAATTGATTTTGCTTTAAAGAAAAATTAAATTAATGTGAATTATCAATTATGTTTAGAAAATTTTCTCTTAAAAATAAATTCGTAGTAAAATTTACTTTTAGTATTTTTTTTAACTTAGCATAAAAGTTAGTATAATTTATTGTATGAACTTAAATTTAAGTGTTGGCTCAATAATTAATGTTTTTGTCCATTTAATGTGATTCTAAAAACACGTAAGTGTTCTCTTCAAAAAAAAAAAAACACGTAAGTGTTTCTAAACGGCTGCTGAAAAACTAATGAACTATTGGGATATGGTCATAAAGACGTGGATTTAGTTATTCATGCTATTAAAAAAAAGGAAGCAAAAGATATGCTCACCCCCTAAAATTTCATTTTATTCTGTTATGACTTTTTGTTATTGCTTATAAAGTCGCCCTTAGCTATTTTCTTAGCTTGAGTGATATTTATTTAACGAAAAATAATAATCATTCAAAGTTCAAATGCCATTGAGACGAGGTAATTAACAGACAAAGAGTGGACAGCTCCTCATCATATATAATTGAAATGGTCCTTCTGCTCCGCAGAGTAGGACTTGTCAATTCTAGTTTAACGGTTTGAATTGAAACAAAATCTATATTTGAATTCCAATAGCCATGAATTTTTATTATAATCAAATATGACGATGAAACAGACTAATTGAATTAGAGTTACTTGTACTCAGTCCAGTTTGGACAGATATTAATCATGTTTTTTAAAATGAGCATCTTTAAAGTGAAGAAACCTATAACGTATAAAACTAAAAAATTATTTACTCTTGTGGTGTGTTTGGAATGTGGAGAGAAAGTGAGAAAAGAGAGAAAGTTTTGAAAATTTAATTGAAAATATTCAAAATAGAGGGAAGAGCATTCAAATAGAATATTTTCTAGTCCATACAAGCCGAACTCTCATAGTGTATCTATAAAGACTTTGATGCTTAAGTCAACATTTATAAAAGGAGAACAAATAGGGATGTAAAAGTTATAGAGTATATGTAATGCCTTTATTACTTATTTATATTATTCTTTCCTAGGTCATTGTAGTGTTTTTTTTTTACTGATAAATCGGATTTTGATTGTATTTTGATGTGAGTTTAGATGTCATTTTCATACGTTTTGAATATATTTTAATGGCAAAACTCACTGTTTGGTGTTAGTTGATACAAGGCAGGTACTCAAGAGGCTTCATGAGGAAAAGAGTTGAAAATTGTATTTTTTGGAGCAAAAATGCCACTGTCTGGAGGACCAAGAAAAAAAAGGTCAGAATTGAAGTAACAAAAGGACCATGACCATGGTAAATTCACCATGGCCATGTTGGTTGCGTAGCAGAATTGGACCTTGAGTACCATGCAAGGACCACAGTCGTGGTCATTTTACCAGGACTGTGGTAAGTTGCGCTGTCAGCCCATTTGAATTTTGAATTATTATAAATAGGAGCTGAGAAACCCTTTTATTTTTATCTTTTGTTCTATTTTGAAAACGGAGGGTTCTGAGTGAGAAAGATGTCCTGTGAGAGACTCTGAGCTGCGGGAGGACGTAGAGAGCACCATTGAGGATTACCACTGTAAAGTTTCTTTCCTTTTGTAATCTTTATGTCTTTTTTCGAGTTTTCTGGTTTAATCATGAACATGAGTGGCTAGTTTCTCTTAGTCCCGGATTGTGATGTAACTGTACCTTTATACCCCTGTTCTGATTTTAATAAAACCTCGATGTTATCCAGTTATTTGTATCTCTTCACTACTTTTATTGCTTTTTAGGATCGATCAGTCTAAACATAAGTTAATCTCTTGTCTATGATCAATTGCTTGCAATTAACTGAACTGTGAAGTGATTGGATTCGTACAATTTGCATGATCAAACCTATTGTATGAATTTCCAGTAGATTAACCTATTAATCAACCTCTCTGAGACTTATCATTTGCTCTAAATTAATTCACATATGATCAATTGGGAATTAAATTAGGGGAAATAGCGTTATTAACTATGATCAATTGTTAATTAACGAATTTAAGAGGTCGCTGGCAAGTAACGTATTTAGGGATTTTATTGAGATTAGAATTGGGAGAAAAAGGGATACATGTGAAATCATAATCCTAGGCTTCTTTATCATAATTGTTCTCACATTAATCTTTCTGCTCCGATTCTCTTTCTTTTGAAAAGAATAATTGACTATCATTCCTCTCAATTTGAATTTAAATTCTGGATTGCTTAGTTATTTGTGAAATAGATTATTTGGGAACGCAACTGGTCTTTTGGGTTCGATATCCGGACTCCTAGAGTCCACTGTTACTACTGCATAGTGTACGCTTGCCCTTTACGAACGCATTTTACGCATCAAGTTTCTGGCGCCGTTGTCGGGGACTAGTTGTGTAGTTCTCAGATAATTTATTTTGTGAAAATTAAGCAATTCTTGTTCATATTGTGCATAGTTTTGGTTCCTTTTAATTTTCTGTTTTATCTATTTTATTTTAATTTTTTTGTTTTTTTTTGTTTGTTTAATTTCTGAATTTTTATTTTATTTTATTTCATTAAAAAAACTGTTTATTTTAATTATTCATTATCTTTTGCCAGTTGCATTTTAATCCCTTTTTTGTGTTGACAATTTATGCTAACCAGGTCCCAGAGGCCAGAGCTTGTGAACGAACCTGAAATCGAAAAACTTGCTCGGAAGAACAGAGCGGAACAGAGAAGAAGAGTAATGGCTGAAGAAAATGACCCATCAGTGTAGCAGTCTCTGTTAGACTATCTCACTCCTCAAGTCGGGGTAGCTAACAACATCCTATTGCCAGCACTGGGGATGTCAATTTGGAATTGAAACATGGCTTCCTCCAGATGATAGAGAGTAACCAGTTCAATGGGTTGGCTACTGAGGACCCGGTGGAGCATCTGAGAAGATTCCTAAGGATGGCCAACACTGTAAAATATCCTCGGGTGTCTGCTGAATATATCAGACTGGCTGCTTTCCCATTCTCACTCAACGGGAAAGCTCTCAGTTGGTTGTGCTCACTTCCGGCCAACAGCATCACCACCTGGGAGATGTGCACCAACAAATTCCTCCGGAAGTACTATTCTATAGTGAAGATAGACCAGATGCAGAGAGAGATAGGCAATTTTGCTCAGAAGGAGCATGAAAGCCTGTCAGAAGCCTGTGACAGATTTCAGGAGCTGCTTCGGAGTTGCCCACATCATGGGTTTAGCCAGCAGAGAATCATCCAGATTTTCTATGGAGGTGTGTCTAGCCATAACAGGACTAGCCTCGACGTTGCTTGTGGAGGTTCCCTAATGGCTAAATCACCAGCAGAGGCAAATAGAATCATTGAAGCCATGGCCTCCAACGCCTACAACCACACTGCAGATAGACGTATTCTGATGAAACCTGTGAACCAAGTGGAAGCTAGAACATTTAGTTCAAGCATTGATCAAAAGCTGGAGAAGTTATCTAAGCAGATGGAGACCGTGATGAAAGCACGGGTACAACTTTTGACTGCAGCTCTTCCACCACCCACTTGTGATAAGTGTGGGGAAGCCCATAGAGGAGAATGTCCTGTGAGTAATGCACTTGCTCAAGCTATGGAGGAGGTCAATTATGCCAGTAGGAAGAGTGCAGAATATGATCCCTACTCCAGCACATTCAACCAAGGATGGAGGGATCATCCTCACCTTTCTTGGAGAGACCAGAGGGACCAAGGTCCCAAGCAGGAGCAGAATCAAAATGTGTATAGGCCTCCACATATGCAAAATCAGAGGTCAAGACAAGAAGAGAGAATGTCATCACTGGAGGATGTCATGATGCAATATATAGCCAAGAGTGATGAGCGCATGAAGACTGTGGAGTCTCAACTTTCTAGCATGCAAGCTTTGTTATCCCAAAGAGCTCCTGGTACCCTTCCTTCTCAAACTGAAACTAATCCTAAGAAGGAGGAGGCGAATGATGTGATGACTAGGAGCAAGAAAGCTAAAGAGGAGCAGAAGAAGAAGGAAGAGTCAGCTCCAACTCCAGAAGAGGAGGTTCTTACTAAAGAGAACCCAACTATTGAGAAAGAGAAGGAAAAGGAGGTACTGACACCTCCTCAGGTAAGTGTTCCTTTCCCCCAAAGGTTGAAAGACAAGAGTGAGGATAGATATTTTGCTAGATTTGTAGAGATGCTGAAAAGTTTGCATATTAATATCCCCTTCGTTGAGGCAATTGCTCAAATGGCAAAGTACGCCAAGTATTTAAAAGAAATTCTTTCAAATAAAGGAAAGTTGGCGGACTTTGCTACAATTGGCCTCAACGAAGAATGCTCTGCTGTGGTTTTAAAGAAATTGCCTCTTAAGCTTAAGGATCCATGGAGTTTTTCAATTCCTTGTACCAATGGAAATTTGCAATTTGATAGAGAGTTATGTGATTTGGGTGCTAGCATTAATCTAATGTATTATTCTGTTTATAAGAAGTTGGGGTTACAAGAACCCCAACCCACTGAGATCTCTATTTTACTTGCAAACAAGATTCTCACCTATTCATGAGGAATAGTGGAGAACTTGTTGGTTAAGGTTGGAAAATTTATTTTTCCTGTTGACTTTGTGATTCTGGACATTGAGGAGGATGAGGAAATTCCAATTATTTTGGGACGACCCTTCCTCAATACAGGAGATGCCGTGATTGAGGTCCGAAAAGGGAGATTAACTTGGAGGCTAGGTGATGAGGAGGAAGTGATTAAAGTGTATGATACTGCAAAATGCTCCTTCTCTTCCCCTTCCTATAATTTTGTGCTAGCCATTGACAAGGTGGAGATGATTGATGCTAAGCTTCACCCAAGTGTGGGGAAGGAAGCTCCTGGCTATAGAGTGGATGGGCATGCTGAGGGTTTATTACAAGAAGGGAATACCACCCTGTTAGAGGGAGGTTGATTTCCCTTTCATCCGTCAGGCTCGGGACGTTAAACAAGCGCTGCTCAAGAGGCAACCTGTGAAGAGTGGGTTCATGAACCCACTGTATCCTTTTAATTATTTTATTTTGCATTCTAGAGCTTAGTAATCATATGGGGACCATGGTCGTGCTAAATTGAGCACAGCCGTGGTAGAAGCAAGGTTGTGGTTATATTTGACCACAGCTGTGCTCCCAGCATCCCCAAACAACGTCATTTACGATCACGGCCGTGCTAAATTGACCATGGTCGTGGTCAATGACCACGGGTGTGGTAAATGGATCCCGAAAGTGGAAATTTTGTAATTTTTGTGAAAATCAGCATCAAAATTTTCTGACCGTGGCTATGGTAAATTTTACCACGACCCTGGTAAAAAAAACTAAAAAAAAAATTCTTTTTCAAGTTCATGGTCCCTCCTCACCAGAAGCATTACCAGATGCCTTAGATGCCCGCTTTTGAGGAGGTTTTTTTGTTTTTCTTTTCTTTTCTTTTTTAGTTTTCTTGTTTCAGTACTTTATTTTATGTTTTCCTTTCAGTACATTTTATTTTCATGTCTTGTTGATTTATGTTTTTGGATGCATTGAGGACATTGTATACTTTAAGTCTGGGGAGGGGTTCACAATTTTTCTCCCCAACTTTGAGATGTTGTGATTTGTGATTATGCCAGTGCATTGTTCTATGTTATTTTTGAATTCTTGATAATTATGGAATTTTGTTTTCAGAAACCCCTTTGAAAAAATAAATAAATATTTTTTTTGCAGCATAGCAGTGGGATTTTCTTCAAGGAAATGAACATTAGCACTGAACATAATTGAATAAATTGTTTTCCCTTGAGCTTAGCCATAAAAATGTGAGTTATGAGCTTGTGATTATTTCAGTGTGTGCTTCTGATCCACCTTAAGTGGCATGTTCTATTTTCTATCCTGAAATACATATCCTTGATTGGCTTTTTATTTTCTAAAACTGTTGAGGCATTGGTTAAGCATTTGTCTGGATTCAGATTTTGTGTTACATCCCCATCTAATTGCCTGTTTTGAGCCTGATTGAATATTCATTTGTCACCTTGCTCTGTGAAATTGTGTATATTTGTTTATGCTTGGTGATCTGAAGGATAGGGGAAAAGTCAATGTAATGCAGAGCATCCAGTTAAAAAAAAGAATTTAGTGTCTCTCAACTTCCTGTCCTGTGAATTGAATAAAATAAGGTCAAAAACCTTCAAAAAAGAAAAAAGAGTAAGAAAAAAAAAAGAAAAATAGAATAATGGGAGAAGAAGTGAGAGCTGAAATATGGGTAGTGAAAAAGTGGATGAAAGAAGGCATTAGCTCTCTTTGATTTCAGATCACTAAGTGTGAACTACCATTAGAACCCTTTGTTGTCCTTTTCTTTCAGCATCTATCTATCACTATAAACTTGGCCCCATTACACCTTGTCATGCCTCATTTGTTTTGTTTGTGAAAAGTTGATTGAGTTGAGTTGATTGATGAATAGATTTGTGAACATGCTCAATTAAGTGTGATTTGAGAGAATTTCTGTTGACCTTGAAACACTGAGAGAATGAGAGATGAGTGAACCAGGCTCATGGAAAATTGGTCATTTATGCGGGTGTTTTAAGCCTAATGGATTCTTTGGAAAGATTTTGTTGCATTTTGTTGCTTTTATTGTTGCTTGTGTTTCATTTTCCATTCTGAATAAATTGGGGTTCTGTTACAAGTTCTTGACTAGAGGGAATTGGTTTTGATATTTGACTCAGAATAATTGCTTGAGGGCAAGCAATGCTCAAGTGTGGGAATGTAAAATGAGAGTATATCTAATGCCTTTATTACTTATTTATATTATTCTTTCCTAGGTCATTGTAGTGTTTTTTTTACCTCTTGAGATGTGGGAACTCTGGATGAGTCTTGTGAAATTCGTTGTGTCTACTTAACAAACTCTAACATAAGATCTAATGCTTAACAACTATATTGGGGTTGGTGTAGCGCCGGATGGTTCTTGACATTGGGTCTTGTGGACTAGCTATTGAGTTTGATGGTGTTGGGTCTATGCATTGGCTTTATTCTTAAACGTGGACTTAAATCCTTTGGAGAGGGGTCCAAAACTAAAGGATGAAAGGAAATAAAAGCTTAAATGAAGGAGTTAATCTCCATAGTATACTTTGGAATATTCTTTCAATAATTGATTTAATCTTAGCTTTCTGATTTTTTTTATCAATGAGAAATAATAAAACAGAAACTACAGATGCAATGAAGCTATACTCAAAGCATCAGTTAAGAGGAAATGCCGAAGTTGAGTAGGACAAAAAGACAAGACTTGAAGTTATTCAAAAGTAGAAAGATCCTTCTTTAGCTAACCAATCAATGCATTGGTTCCCCTTTATAGACATGTTGAAGTTTTAGCTTTCTGATTAACTGCAATGATTTGTTTTATGGTCAAATATAATAGCTTTTTTATTAAGTCTAGTTATGATTTTCATACTTTGATGAATAAAGTCCTTTTCATCTTGTTAAATATTATTCTTATGATCATTCTCAAAAAGATTCACAAGTAACAACCATTTAAAGAACTTAATATTTAGTTTAAAAAGTTTGTTGTGGTTAATACCATAAATTAATTAGAAGAAACTTGAACTCCTAACTAGTAAACGTGGACCACAATCTCTAATAATTTTTACTTGCAATGCCAAAACTTCAAATTCTAAGATTGACACACTAAAAGAGGTTTTATCTAGCCACTATTCTTAACTTCATGATTTATCTCACGACTTTGCTCAAAATACAAAAATATAACCGTGCTTTATAATCCATAAGATTAAATATGTTTTTTATTCTTTAAAATAAGTGAATTTTGTATAGCTTTATTATGCAAAAATACTTTTAATGTGTCAATTTTAGAATTTTGTAAATACTTTTATTACTTTTTGTACCGGTGGGGTATTCGACAACGCGTATAGCCGAATACCCTCCAACACAATTTGGCACACTCTCGTGAACAGATAAGTGTTCGGCGTCTATCGTGTAGCCGAACACCCTCCAACACAATCCGGTACGCTTGACAAACAGAAGTATTCGACATTTATATAGCCGAACACTCTCGACCCTTTACACCTCAGAAGGCACAAGAGTAGTATTCGGCACCACCAGGGTCGAATACTAGTAATTGTATAAACGTCATTAGCTAGGCGACTCATGGCAAGATAAACTTAAGGTTAGAAAGTAATTAAGCAACCTTAATTACCACGGACCTATGATTAGGAAGAGGTCAGGGCCCATGAGGGTCCAGGCCCAATAAGATAAGTATAAAAAGGGATATGCCCCTCAAGGTAGGAGACTTTTGACCCTTATTTATTACATGCATTAAATGTTCTGAGCCGAAACCTGACTTGAGCGTTGGAGTGCCTTTTGCAGGTACCCCCCACCTTTCGGACAGATATTAAAGATCTTGAACATAGAACATCAGCTGAAGACTCCAGTACCCCCAGGAACACTCTTAATATTCTTAATTTTGTATACTTCTATTATGCAAAAATAATTTCTCTTTCTAGAAAGCTAGAACTGAACGAGTTATCTATAGTAAACATTCATCCACACCAGTGACACTAGTGCTGATGTATATATATAATAATAGTCAATAACGTGCACTGTTGCTGACCAGGATATTATGGCTTCTCGATGTTCTTCAGAAAGATATGAGATCGTTGTTGAATTGTATTTCTCATGCAGAGATGACTTGTCACCCAATTTTTAGCTTAAAAAAGTATATTAAATTGAAATCACGCAGCACTTGACTTCAACTAATGTCTTGTCTTTTTACTTATTTTATTTTTGCCTCCGAAACTTCGACTTCGACTTTCACGTGTCGTTTGTCTCCGTGTCGGAAAATAAACCAAGAGTAGGAGACTGAGGGGATTTACGTAAAACTAAACAAACACATCATTATTTAGCTGTGACTCATCTTTCATCCACGTTATATAGGTGAGCTGGGCCAAATTCGTGTTTTGCTAGTGTTTTTTATTATGAGATTTTAATTTCCAAGTTTCACATATGAATACTTTGTATTTTATAAGCATCTTTTTTCTCCTATGAAAAGATACTTCACCTGCGAGTGATAAATCGAATAGGTTTTTTATTGAAGTTTTATTATGTCGACAAATTACGTCGACAAATTACGTTAGATATCATTTAAATAGATATTTTAAAAATATTTATGTAAAAGATATGAACATTTTTCGTTTTGAAAATAAATGTTTAATTAATTTGAAAGCTTGTTTCTATTATTTTCCATTTTTACTTTATGAAACAATCATTATATAAATTTCAAAGATGAATTTATTGAAAACATACATAAATATTTGAGTAAATAGTGTATACATTGGCAGTATTAAAGAGTTTTACACTATCATCCCATAAAAAACTACCATATATATTAAGTTGGTTAATTTTTACAATAATTATTTTAAAAATCATATTAGCAATAATTTTTTTATTGGTTAACAATACGAAATTTTTTACATTGACAATACATACAAATTAAATTCTAAATATTTTATAGTAATTATTGTAATATAAAAAGTAAAGATAAATTAAAATATGCTTAAATACATTTTTAGTCCTTGAAATTGAGTATTTTTTTATTTTTTGTCCTTACAAATTTTTTTTTAGTTCTTATAAATTATGTTTATTTTGTTTTTTGTTCTAGATAGTGCTTTGAACAGTAAAAAAGTGCTATCTAAACCACTTTAAAGACGAAAAATAAAACAAATATAATTTGCAATAACTAAAACTATTTTTTTTTCAAGGACGAAAAGCAAAAAGTACTAAATTGCAAAGACTAAAAAAGTATTTAAACCATTAAAATAAGTCTTTCCAAATATCTGTCGCAATCTTCTTAATAGAATTAAAACAACATAGTAATCATAATTAATTTGTAAAATACAAAAAATAAAAACATATAAAAATCATATTAAGTTCTTCTAGATTGAGTAGTCCAATTATTAGGCATTATTTGTCGGTGATTTCAGTTGTTAGTAGGAAAGTGTGAGAAATAGGTCAACCCCAGAGACCCAGACTACATTAAATATCATTTAAATAGATATTTTAAAAATAGTTATGTAAAAAATATGAAAATTTATCATTTCGTAAATAATTAAATTATGGTTAATATAGTTAAAATATTAAAGAACGCAGTCATAGATTAAAATAAATGTTTATTAATTACTTTAAAAGCTTATTTCCATTATTTTTAACTATCATAAATATTTTATAGCAATTATCATAATATAAATGTCCAGATAAATAAATTAAGTCTTTCCAAATATCCTGTCACAATCTTCTTAATAGAATTAAAACAACATAGTGATCAAAATTTGTAAAAAAAAAAAAAAAGGAAATATATAATAGGTTCTTCTAGATTGAGTAGTACAATTGTTAGGCATTATTTGTCGGTGATTTCAGTTGTTAGTAGGAAAGTGTGAGAAATAGGTCAATCCCAGTTCAACCTGCTTCATTTTTATGATCAGTTGCCAATGTGGGAATGCTTTTATTTCTTCTGGAAACATAAAGCCTCCAGACAACAGCCCAGTATTTTTTAATTAATTTCAATATCGTCGTTTAGCTTTTATTTCGCATAGAGTCGTGTTGTTTCTTCTTAGTCGTATGCTGCTAGAAGAGTAGTACGTAAAATTTCCACATAGTTGTTGTTTCTTCTTAGTCGTGTTGTTTCCTAGTTGTTTCAATATCGTGTAAATTAATGTAATTTCCACTTCCACCCTCCTCAATATACAAGGGGCGCCTCCAGATTAATGGCTCAAATAGAATGAATATTTACCCTGCACGTTGTGAAAATGACTTTGCAACCATAACTACGCATTTTGGCCACACTTGCACACTCAGCTTCATACATGATGTAGTATTACGTAGAGCTGGGCATTTGGGTTTGGATCCGTAGGCCATCCGTATAACCTGCAGCCCGCACGGTATATAGGCTTAAGTTTTTTGAGTTCATTTAAAATGTGGGTTTTTTAGCTAGGCCCATTTAACCCCCGGGTTAAACGGGTTTTAACTGCGTGTTTCGTTGGTAGTCAGCAGGCTTTATATATTTTAATTTAAAAAAATATAAATTTTAATACTTTAATAAAATTTAAAGTAAAATAAAAAATAAACTTAGAGAGTTAGAGTAAGTGAGTAAAAGAGTTAGAAATTAGAATAGAAAGTTAGAATTTTATTTTTAACTTTTTTAATTTAATTTTTTTTAGACAATTGTTTTTAAACTATCTATTTTGTTTTGAGTTTATTCCATTACATTTTGGGTTGAAGAAATATATGAATGTGACATTGCTGGAATAAGATTTTTAAACTATCATAATAAATATATTTTGCTTTTTCCAAAAAAAAAAAGGTTAAATTTTAGTTTTTAAAATTTAATTTTCAATTTTTTGTGTGGATGTGGGCTGGTCCGTTTAGCCCGTGGGCTAAACGATACGATTGCGAGCTCGCTAAAATAGAGTCTGTTTAAATTGCAGGTTTTGCGAACAGGTTAAACAGTTTGCGAGCTTTACGGATATGGGCCTAAACGGGCGGGCCGACCCGTTTGTCCACTAATCAAATGAGAAATTTGTAAAATAGTTAACGATATTATTGGAAAAAAAATTATGTTAGACAATTACCAAAATATAGATTCTTCTAGGTTAGCTCTATATTTAAAATAATTGCTATAATATTTTCCTTAGTGTCTATTTTTTTGTATATATAGTAACTACGGCAACAAGGGTTGAACCTATAAGCTTAATAGCTTATGTAAAATACTCAAAAAGTGAGACACTTTGATTAATGCTGAGACTCAGAGAGAGACACTTTTTCCTTCATGCAAACAAGGGTCGACGGATGACAACCGTGTGAGTAAGCATACTAATAAGTATAACACTTGGCTACTCTTCGTAGTAGTAGTGTTTTAAAAAAATATCCTTCTTGGGTAAACTACCTTTTTAGTACCTGAAAGTGTAATTCACTGTCACTTAAGTCCCTGAAACTATGAAACTGTCACTTTAGTCCCTGAAAGTACAATTTGTCTGTCACTTTAGTCTTTTGATAAAAAAAAATTTCTTTAAAATTAACGTTCGTGCTTACGTGATATGCTATTTACCTACGTGACATGTTATTCATGTAGTTAGATAACGTGTAATGTAGGCACAAACGTTAATTTTAAATAATTTTTTTTATCAAAAGGACTAAAGTGACAAACAAATTGCACTTTCAGGGACTAAAGTGACATTTTCATACTTTCAGGGACTTAAGTGACATTGGATTACACTTTCGGGGACCAAAGTGACACTTCACCCTAAATTTATACGTGTACGATAACAACTTTAATATCGCAATACTTAAATACCTATATTCAAATGCATTATTCATGTTTTGATAAAATAACAACGTTATTGCATATTTTAATTCTAAAATATAATAAATAAAACATTTAACTAAATTTAAATCCAATATAATAAAGTAATTAATTATGAAACATAGCTTACTTACAATGCTGATAATAATTAGAGCAATTTAATTAAATTCAACACGACTAACTTATGAAACAATTAATTCATAAACTTTTTTTTTAAAATAAACTTGTGACTATAAACTATGAAGGTTGTATAATTTTAATTTTATATTTAAAATATTTAATGATATATAGATAGAGCCTACATTTATTTTCATAAAATTTTACGTATAAATATTTATAAAAAGAATTAAACTCATTTAGTAAATAAATATTTAATTTTTCATAAATTTGATGAATATTTTTGGCAAATAATGTAAATGGTTTCATTCGAATCCAACCAACTGGCAATTGCCATCCCGAAACATGTCGAAGCGGAATATTGACATTATGATTAGGCTTATGCTTTTCCTTTATTTTTCTTAATTATTTTTATTTTCTAAATGGTGACAAGTGGGCGTGAGTCGCGTGACATAAATACTTAAATTTTTTTTTTTGAATCCACATAAATACTTAAATACTTATACTGATTGCTATACATTCACGGAAACTGTGTGTTTTAAATACAATCTTATCTGTTGTCAAAAAATACTATCTTATCTTAAACTTTCAACGTGATTTCTGTTTGCCCTCATCGCTAGTTTGGTATCATTTTTTTTTTTGGTGGAACGTTTGGTATCATTTTGCAAAGAAAAATATAAGATAGTTAATAAATTTAAACTATAGGATAATCAATAAATTTAAACTATATGTATTTAAGTCACGCCCTATACGTAGCACCCGGAGCAGAGCTAAGCTCGAGAGTTTCACGACCACGGCCATACAATTAATTACACACACAATTATGACTTGCATTTGTCCATGTCTTTAGCTATAGATTTCTTTTGTAATTGATGTTAAGTTAATACGAAAATATATGTTGTGGACCTCATTTCATTATTACAGTTATGAGAGAAAAAAGGACAAAAAAACGTATCAAAGCTCAGGAGAATTATTCTTCATTTTACCCGGGCTGGGAGAGGATTCATTCACCAAATTGCTTGAAAATTAAATATAAATTATTAGAATAATTAATTTAAAATATTTTATCAAAGTAAAACTGTTTTTTACTACGTTTTAATAAAATTAAGTCATGTGGTGATTTTTCGCGTTAGTCTTTTTTTTTATTATCATTTTTTCGCGTTAGTCTACACTCTACATGATTACTTTATTGAAAATAAAATAAAATGAAATAATTAAAATAAAAAAGAATAAATAATCTTAAAAATTTAATTAAAATGAATTAATTTAATGAAAAATAAATATAAAATATTAATTATGTATTATATTAATTATATAAAAATAGTAATTACGCAATATATTATTCATAAAATAAATGAATATACAGAAATAAACATATTAATTATATAATGTACCAACATAGTGTGACATGGTTGACAGATAATCTTGTTATTTAAGCACGTAGTTAGGGGTTTGATCATAGGTTTGTGCATATGAAAAAATATCTATTAGGAGAAGTCAATTCCTTAATTAAATAGATCTCAGTATGTCGAGGGATTAAACTTTGGCTCTCGAAACAATGTATTAATTATGTTTTATTATATTCAATTTTAGTTTTTTATATTTTCAATTCTATTTAGTTTGATCTCTTATCTTTTTAAAAGATCAATTTAGTCATTTATATTTTTAAGGTGAGTTAAAAAGGTTATTCCAAAATAATGATCATTTTCGATTTTGAAACACGATTTTGAACCATTTTTTTTTTACTGATTTGAGACATAAAACTTGTCCCATTAGATTTACGTACATGAAAATTATAGAATCCAATTGATGTTCGAATCAAGAAATGGTCATAAACATGGTAAAACTCACGTGAAAAGTGAATCTAATAATGAGCAACCGAAAAATTGAAAAATCTAATATCATATTATTTTCCAGTCAAAACTCCAACGTCTCAAATTAGTAAAAAAAAAAAAAAAAGGGTTCAATCGTGCCTCAAAATTGAAACGATCATTATTTTAGAATGACCATTTTTTTCTCACTTTAAAAACATAAAGAAATAAATTGAACTTTTTAAAAGATAAGACACCAAACTAAATAGAATTGAAAACATAAAAAATTAAAAGTGTATTTTAGCCTTAATAGTATTTTATATAATTAATATTTATAATTCAAAATATATTATATAATTAAAAAATGTATTAAAGATTGACATTATTTATTTTAATTTTGAACTTGTTATTTAAGTTTATTTATTGAAAATATAATTAATATATTCTATAATTAATATTAGTTTTATATAATTAATATATTATTATTATTTTATATAATTAATATTTTCATATAACTAATATTTTATATATGTTGACTTTTATATTTACAGTTATTTATTTATTTATTTATTATATAATTGATACATTATGTATTTAGTATTTTTATATAATTAATTTAAGATATCATTAATATTTTTATAATTAATATTTTATTTATTTATTTTAAATTGATTGTTCTTTAATTTAGAATGTACTAAATTAAAAAATATGTATTGTTATGCAGCAATGCTATATGGTACGAAACTATGAACCACCTTTATACGAAATCATACAAAAACTACGTATTTATCTATGATTGGATCAATGTTAAATTTTAAAAAATAAAAAGCGAAATATTTGTCGAAATACACAGGGGGGAGTATTTAAAACAGAATTTGTGTCACACGAATTCGTAATTTGTAACATTTTCGATTGTTACGTAGATACTATCCCGGTCCTTTTTATAAAAAACAACATTTAACTAGCGACATCTACGTGGCAATTCTTTTTTTAAAAAATTAAACTGTATCTCTTGTGGTATGTCATATGAGAATTTCTAATCTTCTTAAGACTTTCATAATGTACTAAATAGATTACCTGTTCATAGGTGACATACTACGCAAGATGTGGTGTAATTTTTTAAAAAAAATTGTGTTACACTAAGAATTATTATCTTTATTTTTATTCTAATTATAAGAAATATAGACATTTTTCAGTATATAAATTTGTAATTTTTTATATTTTTAATTTATTGTAAAACTTATTAATGAGATATTTGTTCATTTGCCAAGTATATGCATATTTAAGTGGTCTTTTCACCAGTATATTTTAGAATCAGCACTAGGAGAGAGCATGCGAGCTTTGTATTTTCCCATAGGGTTAAAAAAATCACGTTTGAACTGAAAATAGTCCATGCCCTTCTAATCTAACTTATCTCTATTTATTTTGAAAATTTTTCAATTTTCAACAAATCGATTGATTAAACTAATAATACCACGTATATAGTACAATGTACATGGTAATATAGTTAGGCTAAGGTAACGCGTAGGTTCCATGTCACGGTTTCATTCTTATCTTTAATAATAATCCATTAGTCTTCCCAATCCGGTGTGCTATGAAAAAGTCCACCTGACTCTGCTGCTCATGGTTTCTTATACAAATCTCACTCTCTTTCTCCCTCCCAATCCCACACAATAATTAACTTTCTCACCCCACCAATATATATATACATCCATCACATAGGTGATAATTCACTTCAATTCCAATATTCCTGAATTATTCCTCCTTTCATTATTTATTTCATCAAAATTCAAGTGCTAACAACCATCATCATGAGGAGCAAGAAGCAGAGCCAGAACAGGTTTGTTCGCATCATGGCATCTCCGATCAGAGCATTGGGAAAAGCGCGTGACATCTACGTGCGGAGCATAACGAATTGCGGCCAGCACGTGAGCTACTACGGCGACCCCATGGAGGGCGCCGGAAGGTTCTCCAGGAGCCACAGCGTCGCCACCTCGACCAGGTCCGAGGTTGTCGTCAGCGAGGACTACGCGGAGCTCCTAAGAGCCGCGTCCGCCAGAACCTTGGCGAATCGAATCGACATGGATTTGGTCCTCAAACAGCAGCAGCAACAGCAACAACGTTCGAACTCGAAAGGCAATTTGCCTAAGTCCAGCAGTGTCTCCATGGCGAAGATCGACGAGGATAAACCCTACGACTCCGAAGGAGGCGTTGCTTTTGTGACGGATCCGTATCCGAGGAGTAGAAGCTACGCTGTGGCGAAGAGAAGACCCGATTTTGAAACCGTTGAGTTTGCAGTCCCGAGTTCGAAGCTTGTGTCGGTTGAAGCTAGGAAATAGGAGTGTGTACTTAGATAGACAAGTGAGACAAAGAGATTCTAGTTAAATCTGTAAGAAAGAATTCTGTTTCTCGTGTTTTGGATTAATGATTTGATTAATCGCATCCTGCGTTCTGTCTATGTTTATGTGGTTATAAGCTGTATTGATTCGATTGTTTTTGTGATAGAGATTTTCTTGTAAATAAGAGTTTTAACTTCTTCCTGGAACTATGAGAATTTCTTGATTTTGGTAATTACTTGGTATATTCATTTTTAATTCTAAAGTGCTTTTACAAACTTTAATCTTTTGGACTCATTATATTACTAATCTTTAATTTGAGATCCAGACATATTATAAACTCATTATTCCTTCTTAAAGATGTGTTATGCAAGATTGAGAGTGCTAATAATATATTTAACATATACAGGAGGGGAGGGGTATTCGACTAAATGATTAGCAGAATACCCTCCACATTATATAGGTGTTATGCTATTGGATAGCCGAATACTCATCACCTTAGAGATGTATTCGTCAGTAAGAACAACCATAGAGGGCAAGCATTGACCAAGTCACCCAATAGGTACAATCAGGTATTCGGCATCATGGTGACCGAACACCACGAAGGGTACTCGGGCGGAATAAATCCAGCTAAAAAGGTATTATCAAGATGATTAAAGATTTAGAAGGTACTACCTCCGTTCCAAATTATATGACGTTTAAGGTTTTGGCACAAGTATTAAGGAATGCAATTAATTTGTTGAATTTCCTAGAAAATATTAGGTAACTTCCTAATATACCCTTTATCTCTCTAATTAATTACTCATAGTACACTACTCCCACTAAGTATTAATTAAGGATAGTCCTGGAAAAAGACATTTAATGCAGCATTGGTTTTGTAAAACGACATCTATTTTGGAACAAATTTTTTTCTCTAAAACGTCATATAATTTGGAACGGAGGTAGTAATTAACCATATTAATTAGTAATGATAAACCATCAAAAGATAAACAGGTCCATAAAAATCCAAGGCCCAGTAAAGTAAGTACAAAAAGGAGTACGATCCTCGAAGTACTGTAACTTTCACTTTTGGTTATAATTTATTAGAAATTATAAAATTATAAATGAAATTCAATAAATATACAGTAAGATTCACAAAATTGTATGATTTCAACGGTTAATAATAAAAAAAATACTATGCTTAAAAGAGTACCCAAAGAAATGCAGTATATTACTATCATTTTTCTAGCCCAACAATAAATCTATCCTTGCAGCTGTCAAATAAATAAATCTATCCTTGCAATTAAGAGTAATTAGTCACGAGTTTTATGTTTTCTTGGAATTTAATTAATGAGATGGCGAAAGCGGAGAACTATTATTGGAATGGTTATTAATTAATTTGTATGACTATAGTAAGAGAATTCGTGTAATAATGACATAAAGTTTACACCTTTCAAGGTACAGATTTGTTTTGTGCGAATTAAATTGAATATGAAGCAGAGGAACTTCAGCTTCCCTTTCACTTGTCAGGGATTTTGTAACTGTTAACTGTATGTTTACAGGAAATTTGCTTCACCATTTCAAAGCACTTAGGGCTTTGAAGCTTCAGATTAGTCCATGGTGCTTACTGCTTAATTATTCAGAAGACGAGCGCCAGTAATATAATTTTTCATACAAATTTTTTGAATAATTTATATTCTACTATTATTTAAAATTTATTGAAAATTATTATCTCCAATATTTTATATAAGTGTTTCGTTATACTAAAAAGTCTCACATCACTTAAGAATCGAGATTAAAGATAATTTTGTAACACACTCTTTTCCTTTAATCTTCTGAAACACCTTTTAAAGGTAAAACTATAAGGTTAATATTAACGCCAAAGTAAACAATATCTCAAATGTGATTATCCTAGTGATGTAGCAGACTTAAGATCGAAACATTGGCGCCATTTCTGGAAAAGAAGGCCTAAGCCACATGAGGGCCAACAAACTCTCTAAAAAAGTCACTTAGCCTTAACTATGGATTATTGTTTTGATACACCAAAAAGTCTCACTTTACTTAAGACTTAAGGTTAAGAGTAATATAAACACTCTCATTCCTTAACCCCCTAAGGCGCCTTTTAAGAGCAAAAATCATGAGGCTCATACCAACGTCAAAGTAGACAATAACTCATATGTGATTATCCTAACAGTGTAGTGGACTTAAAGTCAGAACAATAGGAAACAAATAAAAGAGAACACTTTTATGTTCTTAATTAAGAAACATGTTACTACTTTTAAATATATTAATTACTAATTTCTTTTTATATCCTTAATTTATTGTGATGTTTATTAATGAAATATTCACTCATTTTTCATGAAAGTTAATGCATTTATTGAATTATTAACAAAAATGTCTTGCTAACCAGTGCCTTTAAGACAATGGTTAAGGAATTAAAAATGAATGTTTTAATTGGAAATCATATGGGAGTGTAATTCAAAATCATAGGGGAGCATATTTTTACGCATCTCAATAAAAAGTTTTTTCTTTTTATTTTCTTAATCAGTGTCCTTAAGGCATTAATATTTGTCTTAACAAAATAAGGCATACTCATTAGTTGAAAAAATTATCTCTCAAATTATGAGTAGTGTTATTAAATATATAATCACCACTTAAATCATTTGATTCTATGGGTATTTTTGAAATAAAATTAAAATTTATGGCATTATTAACTAAACTTAATCAATTTAACAACTTTTATTGGTGTTGATTAATCATGTAATCCATATGTTTATTATATACTCCCTTCATTTTTTTATTTGTCTTTTGAAATTTTCACGTAAAAATAAATAAATACAATAATTTTTCTTGATCCTAATAAAATAGTTATTAAGTTTCCTATTTTATCCTCTCTTTTTTTTTCATTTTTCTTCACAATAAATGCATGTGTAATTAATTAAAAATTAGGTAGAAAGTCAAAGTATAATTGACAAAAAAAAGTGAATGAAGAGAGTATAGGATTAGAGTTAGTATAAAATTAGAAAAGATAGTCATTAAATAAGTAATAAAACTCACAAAAAATTGTATTTTCTATTAAATTTTAATCAATTGTAGAGAGTATATTTAAAAAAACCAGCTTAATAACCCGTGCTTTGCACGGCTGTTGAGTTTATAATTTTTAATTTTTAATATATTTTTTAATTTTTAATTTTTTTATATATGTATGTGTTGATATGTATATGTAAAAAATATATAAAATTAATTATGAATATTGATATATATTTAAATAATTTTATATTTACACATGTCTTATATCATTTTAATTTATATAAACATTTGTTTTAAAACACTATAATCTTTATAAAGATATTTGCATTTATATATAATTTAAATATATACATAATTTCAATAAAAAAAAATATTAATGATAACAAAATTTATAATATATTTTGTAATTATTAATTTTCTTTAAAAAATATATTTTCATCATAAAGAGGATAAATGTCTAATGTTAATTATTAAAAAAAATTATGGGCAATTGAACTTATAGATCAATATATTATAATAAAAATATTAATGATCAATACAAAAATAAGATAATGCATATAATGATATTTTAATCATATTTTGTTTAGGCTAATAACTGAGAGACTATAAATTTTTCTTTAGTAATTTCAAGTAAGCATGATAAAGAGCCACGAACTCGTGGGTACCAACCCAAATCCGATCCGACTTTGATGGAAATACTCACTTTGACCGGGTATAGATACGGATACATGTATTATCCAAATTTTTTTAATGGAGATGGGGGTGGATATCTAATTATCTTCGTACCCATACCCGCCACTATTATATTTTTTTTTTACAATTTTTTTGTCACAACATATATATATACAATTAACTATAAATTTATTGTTCTAATTTTATTTTTATAATAATAATTAAATAACAAATTTAAAATTATATATTTAACATGTCTCTTTTATACTCGAACCCAGCCCACCTTATGTGAGGATGGGGACAGGGAGCGCCAAACCCGTTCCCGACCCCATCTCGTTGCCATGTCTAATTCCAAGTTGATTTAGTTCATTTTTAGTTTTACTTTGATGTAATATTATTATCCTTATGTATAGAAAATAATTAGGTTATTAAAGTTCGTTAGTTATAATTCAATTCATGATCATATGCATGAAAGTAAAACTTGATAAATACATCATTATGGACATAACCAACAATGAACTATAACACATTATTAAATGGTACATGTATACATTCGAATCAAAATATATGTTTATGTAGTAATTATATTTCTTATAAAGTATAATATTTCTCTTTAAAAATAAATTAAAAATGTGTAATGTTATCTTTATTTAAATTATTTATAATATAATTACAAAGTAATAATTATAAATATTAAAATATAATGTTTTAAAACATATAAAATAGATTTTTTGCGCCTAAATAAATTAACATATTAGATATATCTTTTAAGATTTATTTAATTAAATTATTGTGCCTAAATAAAAAAAACATATTAATTATATGATGTTGATTATTTAGTGAAATTTGATCTATTTTGATCGGTGAGTTTTGAGGAGAAAAATATTTAAAATAATTTAATCGACTCAATTATGTAGACATTAGATAAAAATGAGAAGTTTAAATAAAAGAAAATTGATGGAGAAAAATCAAATTTACTTAATTTTCACAAATAAGAGGACTTAATTAACTTGAAAAAAAATTGAAAGATTAAAATTGTACCTAGAGACATAAAATAGACTATAAGAATAAAAGGTAAAAATAAACCTATTTTTAATTTTGAATTTTGCATATTCCTCGATACATTCTGAAATGAATCTTAACATTTGTTTCATATCCACGTATATCTAATAAAAACATAAGATATGAGAGAATAGTTCATATTCATAAATATTGTAACAAATTAATGGTAAAGATTGATCTACTTAAATTTAATTTAAAATTTTCATTTTAATGACGTGATTATAATATTGTAATAAAATAATGGTAAAGATAAATCTACTAAAATAAATCTCGAAATATTTTTAAATTTAAATTTACTTTAAATTTTGAAACAAAATATATAATAGTGTTATTTATTAATTTGAACCAATATATATATTTGCATTACAAACTTATGAAATAAAAATAAATATAATTGCAAGATTTGAATAAGAATATAATTGTGTTGTCAATTTTAATTTTTAAATTATAAAAATTATATTGATAAGAATTACCTTAATTAATATAATTATGTATTTTTTATGAATTAAAAATGAAAAAAAACTATTTGTGTTTCAAGTACAAATTTTTTTCGAGATGCATCTACCTAAAATGAATATTTCTAGATTTTTAAATTTAAATTTAAATTTGAATCAAAATATATATTAGTGATATTAATTAATTTGAATTAGAATATATAATTGTATTATCAATTAGAATGTTTAAATTGTGAATGATTATTTAAATAATGACCTTAATTACTATAATTGATGTATTTTTAAGAATTAAAAATATAAAAAAATAGACGTGTGTGTTTAATATTTATAATGATAGTTTGTATTTTAAAATATAAATTTGAATTTAATTAGTGTTATCAATTAATATGAATTAAACAATTTAAAATTTCAAAATCATAAATATTTAAAATATTGATCACGTTCAAATTTGAATATGAATATGAATTTAAATTAGTGTTATCAATTAATATGAATTAAACAATTAAAATTTTTAAATCATAAATATCTTAAAATATTGATAATGTTCAAATTTTATTATACATGTATATATAAATATTGTTTGAATCATCAATTATATATTTGCATTATAAAACTATGAGATAAAAAATCTAATTGCACAATTTCTTTATTTTAATTTGTTATAATTTTGAATTTGAATATGAATTTGAATTTAAATTAGTGTTATCAATTAATATGAATTAAACAATTTCAAATTTCAAATCATAAATATTATAAAATATTGATCACGTTTAAATCTAAATATGAATTTAAATTATCGTTATCAATTAATATGAATTAAATAATTTAAAATTTAAAGTTACCAAAAAATAAAATCGTCTTCGTTACGACGAAAAAAAAATTAATATGGTGTTGCCACGTGGCATAAACCTATATAATAAAACCTTCTTTTATATAATATAATTAATTGATATGTTAGGAAATGTGTCATTAGCATCTCTCTTGTTTATAAACTTCTATATGCAGTTGATAATCTTGTAAAAATATATTTCTGGCTTTTCTCACCCAAAATTTATTGTTTCTCGGAAATTGTGAAATCTTATTTACTGGATGAAATACCAATGAAACGCATTGGACTAATTTTTTTTTTTGGGTACAAAATGAAACGCATTGGACTAATTTAATTGAATATGAAAATTATAATTTAAATATGTAAAAAACTTACAAAGAAATAATTGCATTATAAATAATTTATTTAAATAACGTTTTAAAAATAATATGTATATTTTTTTGGTTAAGATTAATAATACGAACTGTTAATTTTTTTTTATTGAAGTTATCATTGAAAAGATGAATTATATCAAAGTTCATAGTTAATTGAAATGAGTTATTAAACAAGTACTCCTTCCAGTTTTTTATTTTATTATAAGAATTAAATTAAAAGTTTTGTTAGGTCCTTTTAATAAGAATTAATCTAAAATGTTTTATACATTAATTAATTTACACTAAAATATCTTTAATTATGAGTTTTTTTTAGGTTCAATAAATAGTAAGTAGAATTTTAGAGTCTAACATTATCTTGTATGAAAAACATTTTAGAAATCTTACTTTAACTTTTTACATGCATAGCTAATAAAAATTAAAACAATAAATATATTGATAATGAGAATTATTAAAACAATAAATTTTTCACATATCTTTTAATTTTTTATATTTGTTTTTTTTTTTGCATACCTTTCAAATATGTCTCATTTTTTTTACAATATCTTAGATATACAGTAATTATAACTTTTTTTTACAGAATAATTATAACTTTTTTTTAATGAAGAATAATTATAACTTTAAGGATTTACTATCTTTTTAATCCTTAAATTTTTTGAAATTTTTGTTTTTAGTCCTTTAACTTTTATTTTGTTCTTATTTTTAGTCTCTTAACTTTTTTTCCTTCCTTACTTTTAGTCCCTTAAAATGACTAAAGTAAGGATGAAAAAAAAGGTTAAGGGACTAAAAACAACAATAAAAAGTTTAGGGACTAAAAATAAAAATCTTAAAAAATTTAGGAACTAAAAACATATTAAATCCTAACTTAAAAACCAAGAATCCGATAAAAACTGTGAAATCAATTTTTTGATCAAATTCAACATAAAGTTGGTCAAAATTATTGATTATAAACGTTTTTAAATGTTACACAAGGTATCATCATAACGAATTTTGTTGATATGACAGTTACATGATGGAATTCCACCTTAATAAACTCCTTTGAAAATAGTATTACTCTCCGACGTAATATTAATACACTAGACATAATTCCTTTAATTTTTTATTTTCAACTATTTTTACACTTCTTAGACTCTTTCAAATATAGCTAGTGGTATTATTATACTTTCTTCTAAAATGACATTTTTCTAAGATTCAAACTTTTATCCATTTCTCAAAAAACAATTGATTTATTACTACAGCTAGTTCACGTGAGTCATAACATTTTTTTTTTCGTCGGTACACAAAGTCACAAACTGGTCTATCTTTGTTATATTGACTCTTAAATATTATATTATTTTTATCGAATCAAAATATATTATTTGAATGAGATAGTTTATAAAAGTGGTCATTAATGAAATGTCCAATTTTCTAATGAGGATAATATGAAGATTTTACATTTTTGGTAAATGGAATTAATTTTATTTTAATAAAAAGAATTGAATGACTTGTTTGTTTTACTTTAGAGGGATGTCAAATGATTTTCTGGCACCACTTTACTGGAGGAGTGGACTTGTTTGTTGGGCTGGTCTAGTGCTGCAGTTGTTCTGTTTTACTCCACAAATCTAAATCAAGGGAATTGCTATTCACACCCATACC
This sequence comes from Pueraria montana var. lobata, assembly GCA_026413185.1. Taxonomy (NCBI): domain Eukaryota; kingdom Viridiplantae; phylum Streptophyta; class Magnoliopsida; order Fabales; family Fabaceae; genus Pueraria; species Pueraria montana. The sequence goes on from CM048646.1 coordinate 6,517,485, forward strand.
AGTTTTTTTTTTTTTTTTTGGCAAAAAGATGAGTGTTAAAATCCACTCTTTCAAACATTCTCTCTAATTTATTAAAATTTATTAAAAACTATAAAATCAAGAGAAATAATTATTAAATATGACAAAAATATTGTTTTCAAAGCGTATTTTTGAAAAAATATGACCCAATGTTTTTAAATACAGTATGAAAAATAGTTTTCATGATGTTTAAAAAACAAATCATTACGAATATTAGTTTATGTAAAAACTCATCAAAATATTATTTTATGTAAAATATGTGGGAAAAAAATCAAGATGACTTTTGAGAGAAGGGAGAGAGTTGAAGGTGAGAGAAAGAAGGGAGAGGGTTCGGAGGGGAAGAGAGTGAGAGTGAAGGTGAGAAGGAATAGGAATATTTTGAGAATACAAGAAAAACTAAAAAAAAAATAGTGAAGAGAAAAAGGGGATGATACAAATAGCAATTCCCTTAAAGCAACTGACGTTTGAACTTGGAAATAAGGACAAACAATCACTCTAATACTATGATTGCTATCGTGAGTTTTTAACTTATTTTTTCTCATATTTTTGCTAATTCTTGGTCTGGTACCTTCTTTATTAATAAAAAATAAGTAATGATGCTTGTATAAGAAATATCATGTCAAATGCTTATAACGGTGATTAATAAAAATAGTAAACATTAAATGAGTTACTTAAATAGATCCCACATAAAATATTTTTATTGTTTAAAATTTGTTAAGAACATTTACAATGCATGGTTGCTTAAATGAATTGTTTATCTTAAATTTGTGGGCCCTATAATGTCACATAAATTTTAAGAACTCTACACAAAAATTCATTCCAATGATATAATTGCTAAAGTGAGTGTTTAACTTAATTTTTCTCATATTTTTGCTAATTCTTGATCTAGAAAGTACCTTTTTTATTAATAAATAATAGTTAAGCAACGTTGCTTGTATAAACAATGGTGCTTGCATTAAGAAATGTCACGTCAAATGCTTCAACGACAATTTTTGTTAAGCAATATGTCTTATTTTTAAGTAACTCGCATAAGCAACCATGTTGTAGATGCTCTAAGCAATGTTGCTTATATAAGCAACAATTCTTGTATAAACAACACCATATCATCTATTTCAATGGTAAAAAATGTTAAGCAACCTTTCTTAAAAGTTAAGCAACTCATATAAGCAATAAAGTTAAGGTTACTCATAGTGTGTTTAGGTCATATCCAATGCCCTTACTTATAAGGGTTGCTTCAAGTTAAACAACGTTTATTGAAGCATATAACTTGACATTGCTTATACATGTATCATTTCTTAAAAAATTGTTAAAAATTAAAAAAATGTTTTTTTTATCCTGTGAAGGAGAAAAATTAATGAATTGTAGGACCCTAAGTTAAACACTCACTTTAGCCATCTTAACATTGGAGTAGTTTTTTGTGTAGAGTGCTTAAATTTATGTGACATTGTAGGACTTATAAAATTAAGATAAATAACTCATTTAAGCAACCATGCACTATGCTCTATATTGCTATTTAAAACATACTTTCATACTTTATGAGGCAAATAACAGATAATCGAAATTGAATCAATGCAACTGAATAGAATTGAATTTGCATGCATGGGAAGTTTTAAAAAAAAAATATCATGTTGATGCGTTCGTAAAAGAGCGAGCGTACCCCACGCACGAATAACTGTGGACTCTAAGAGTCCGAATATCAAATCCAAAGAACCAGTCGCATTTCCAAACAATTAATTTTGCAAATAATCAAACAACCCAAAATTTAAAATCAAATTGAGAGAAATAGTGTTCGATTATTCTTTTCAAAGAAAGAGAATCAGAGGAGAAAGATTGGTGTGAGAACAATTATAATAAATAAGCCTAGGATTGTGATTTCACATGTACCACTTTTTTCCCCAATTCTAATATCAATAAAATCTCTAAATGCGTTACTTGCTAGCGACCTCTTAAATTAGTTAATTAACAATTGATCATAGTTAATAACGTTATTTCTCCTAATTTAATTCCCAATTGATCATAGGTGAATTAATTTAAGGCAAACGATGAATCTTGGATAGGTTGATTAACTAGGTTAATCTACTGGAAATTCATATAATAGGTTTGATCATGCAAATTGTACGAATCCAATCACTTCACAGTTCAATTAATCGCAAGTAATTGATCTTAGATAAGAGATTAATTTTATGTTTAGACTAATCAGTCCTAAAAAGTAATAAAAGCAGTGAAGAGATACAAATAAATGAATAACATCGAATATTTATTAAAATCAGAATCGGGGTACAAATGTACAGTTACATCACAATTCGAGGCTAAGAGAAACTAGCCACTCATGTTCATGATTAAGCCAAAACACTCAAAAGAAGATATAAAGATTACAAAAGGGAAGAAACTTTACATTGACGATCCCAATGGTGCTCTCTATGTCCTCCCGCAGCTTAGAGTCTCTCATAGGATCTCTTTCTCACTCAGAACCCTCAGTTTTCAAAATAGAACAAAAGATAAAAATAAAAAAGTTTCTCAGCCCCTATTTATAATAATTCAAAATTCAAATGGACTGACAACGCAACTTACCACGACCATGGTAAAATGACTACGGCCGTGGTCCTTGCATAGTACTCAAGGTCCAATTCTGCTACGCAACCAGCATGGCCATTGTAACACCCAAAATTTATTTTAAATTCTTGATATTTTAGTAAATAAATATACTTATGTGTTTATCACTTAGGTAGAAAATATGACTAATTTTTTTTTAAACATGTGTCTCATGAAAATTAAAATAAAAGTAATATAAATAAAACTATTGTATCATAGCCAACACTCTTGTGTGTGGCAATATTATACATTAAATAAAAGTACTAGTGCATTGAGTCATAGAATATATATACAACTTTCCACTATGACAAATATTTCAAAAAGCATGCTTACTAATTGATCGTGAATATACATACAACAAAAGTTTTGATTCTACCCTTCCTATATATAATATAGTCAAAACGGGAAAAAGGTTATAATCAGAGTAGTCAGACTACCTCCTAGAATCTACCTTATTAATCAACCCTTCTACTTTGATCTAGTGGATAGATCATTGTTTGCGGCCTCGTCTTCAACTTCATGATTATCAACCTCAAGTCAGCCATCGGATCCAGAGAGTTCAAATGCAAGTCCAAGTGCACAGCCATTGTTTGCTATTCGCATATAATATCGTATCATACCAAGAAAAGAAAGAAAGAAGGGGTGAAGCATTTATGATTCTTATCATTTGAAATCACAAAGTGCAGTGTCAGAGTCTCAAACAAATATAATAATCACTATATATATATACACTCTTGATACCCTTCATCAAGGGACTAAAATATTAAAGAAATGATTGGGAAATAACATCCCTTTACTCATCATAGGTACTATGGCCCTTAACACGGCCCCAATACTAATTTTACATATTACTATGGCCCGTAACGCGGCCCCGTTACTAATATCATAAATTACTACAGCCTTTAATATGGCCCCATTACTAATTTCATATAGTACTATGGCCCGTAACGCGACCCCGTTACTAATATCATATATTTGGGAAGATAATTGGGAGCCAATCATTTCATACTATAATAACTTCCTTTTATATATACTAAGTGCCTTATGCTTAATAGTCGCTCAAAAGGAAGATGTTCAACCAATTGTAGTAATATTCAATAATCAATCCCCATACTAATAACCTCTCTCTCTCTCTTCCTCTCTCTCTCTCTCTCTCTCTCTCTCTCACACACACACACACACACACACACATATATATATATATATATATATATATATATATATATATAATACATATAATAACTAAGAGAATTTATCTAATCTCAAGTTTCATAATCCCTCCGAAAAATTCGGCAGAGTTTCCTCTATTTTTCGATACTTTCCCTCATACCCCTTTTCAAAAAGTATGGAAACAAATCACAACAGAAACCTAGTAATCAATTCATAGCATAATATAATCATCAAAATCATTCATAATATCTAATATTCTAAATTTCCTCATCGTAGCTTTTTGGTCAACTATAGGTAGCTTTCAAGCTTACTATCTATCAATCAATTCCCTTTGCCAAAGATAATAATTCAATATATTTATCAACTATTAACTCTTAATATACAAAACAAATCATTATAAATTACTCGTCGAGTGAAATCAATTCACTATAAGAATGAAGATTCAAATTAACTTACACATGACTCTAGCCTAATCTTTCATCCTTTCTCACCATCTCTCACTTTTAAAAAATTATAATTCATGGTTTTATTTTCAATTTTGTGATATTTTGTGATAAATCACTCTAGTCTTCTCTTTTAAATTTTATGAGAAAGCTCACTTTATTCTCATTTTCTTCTTTTATTTTATCAATATAACTAAGATTATACTTATCCTTAGTAATTATTATTATTGTTATTTAAACATGATATTTTTGCTTACCATTTATGTTTAAGCTTTACTAACAGGAGATTATACACATATACGTAAGTAACTTATAATTAGTCCTTTCTATTTATTTAGTTTTATATAAAGTATACTTTTAAAATATTTCTTTCTATTAAGAAAAAGATCTATATCCCTTAATACCAAATTCTATTTGTCTCTGTAAAATAAACCTTAATGACCACGTCCAGTTGCCTAAATTTGGTTCCAATTCTACTTCTAATATCAAAGTAAGTTATAGCAAGTTATTATTAAATTCCCAAACTAAATAGAAATTGACAGAGACAACTGCATCAAAGTAAGTTAGCACTAATTGAATTCCATTAAGCATTTTCCTACATACTAAAAGTGGAATAATCAATTAAATCTTTTAATTAGTTATGCACGCAATATTTCTTGAAATGTCCAAAGCTTGGCTTGGAATTCTTCTAAAGTTACAGGAAAATTTGATTTTTATTATAGGTAACTAACTTGGTTCTAGGCATGATTAGAATCTTTTATGTTATAGCTTCAATCCCAACGTGTATGGTTTAGCAGAAAAAGGGAAATCTATTTGCTAACAATGATGTTCCATTAAGCTCAAACCTTTGGATCCTATGTATATACACGGTTTGTTCATCACCAAAACAGTAGTCTGATAATTTCAATTTTTTTTTTTGAGTTAAAACAGATTCATATTAATGAATAGAGTTACAAAAAGAGTAGCACAAGTTATGCCAAATGACAGACTACCCACATATCAGTATATATGTTCAATAGATGTAATATTGATGCTTGACCCCTGTTCAGTATATATTCAGTACTCTCTCCACACGAATAGAGGAAGCAAAACAGGGCTCCAAAAGAAATTTCATTCAACTCAGAACAAGAGAGAACCATAGATTTATTACAGAAGCTTAAGATTCATACAAGACATGGAGGAGAAAGATTTGTTCCACTATTCAGTACTCATATCTATCATCAATAAAAAGAAATCTTTCAACCAAGCATGGACTCGCAGTACGTGAATCCTAAATTTTTATGAAATAGACTTTTAAATACAAGCTATCACAGCAAATTAAAGAGAGATAAAGGGGTTTCTCTCTACTCTTAACCCACTTTGAGATCAAATTAACAAATAAGAATCAAACCCCCTCCCCTTTACCTTAAGTAGGGCCATGAGAAAAGAGGAGAAAGAGAGGTGATGGGTTGCTTCATCAAGCTTCCTAGAGTTCCAAGCAACCTCCAAAAGAAAAGGGTGCAGCAGCTTCCAATATCTTTGGTGAAGGAGAGCATGTGACTGTGAATTAGAGGAAGAGATTTTGAATTTCGGAGTTTTCACTTATGATGTATGTGTCGTGCACTCAAAAGAGAAAAAGGCTGAGGATGAGAGTTATTGATTCAGATTGGCTTGTGGCACACGTTAAAATATATGTGGTTATTAAAATTCTTAAATTTTGATTTATCTTATTAATAAAATTCTAAATTTTATCTGTTACTTATCTATAACTAACTAAACAAAGGAATCAAGTTAGGCTACTTGATTGCTAACGTAAATAAATAAATAGAAGAATAGAAGAAGCTGAGTTGGATATTACTTATTATTATTTAGGTACTTAAATTTAAATAATAACTCAAGTTTTCAGTTTTGTAAAATAACATTTCTGATCACTTTTATTACTTATAATAATGTTCCTGTAATTTTTTCATAATTTTTAGAGTTCATTTAGTGTTCCTATTTGTGCTCTCTAAGTTACTCGTGACCACTTAAATAAATATTTAGAAAATCTGAAAAATTCTCCAAAAATTCTTAAAAACATAAAATTATATTCTAAACATATTTACATGCTTAAAATATAATTTTTTATATGTAGTTAAATTATTTATTTTTCCTCTTTATTTTATTTCCTTTGTGTAGCATAATTAATATTTTGTATTTCCGAATTTATTTTGGAATTCGTTATAAATCTAGACATTATTTGTAATTTTGATTTAGGTTTAAATATCTTTTTGGTCCTTGCAATTTAGTGTTTTTTTGCTTTTCGTCCTTGCAATTTTTTTTTTGGTTTCAGTCATTACAAATTATGTTTGTTTTATTTTTCGTCCTTATAGTGGTTTAGATAGCGCTTTGAACAGTGAAAAAAACGCTATCTAAACCACTATAAGGACGAAAAGCAAAACAAACATAATTTGCAAGGACTGAAACCAAAAAAAAAATTTGCAAAGACGAAAAGCAAAAAAACACTAAATTGCAAGGACTAAAAAGATATTTAAGCCTTTGATTTAAATTAAATCTCTCAGAAATTTCAAATTAATATCTAGATTTTCATAACAAAATAAATATCAAACAATTAAATAAATAATATATGGTTATAAAATAGAGGGTGTTACAACCATGGTCAATTTACCATGACCATGGTCTTTGCGTTACTTTAATTATGGACTTTTTTTTCTTGGTCTTCGGGACAATGATATTTTTGCTCCAAAAAGTGCAATTTTAAACTCTTTTTCTTATGAAGCCTTTTGAGTACCTATCTTATATAAACTAACACCAAATAATGAGTTTTGCCAATAAATATATTCGAAATGCATGAAAATGACATCTAAACTCACATCAAAATACAATCAAAATCTGATTTATCACATGTGCAGTAGAATTGAAATTAAAAAAAAAAGGCTTAATTATTCATTTGGTCCCTTAATTATTTAGGAATGTTCAATTAGGTCCCTCAATTGTTAAAAAGTTTAATCAGGTCCCTTAATTTTTAAAAACGCCTCAATGTTACCCTCTCCGTCCAATCGGAGCTAACGGTGTTAAATTACAAGTTCTGGCGGTTTATTTTACGAATAGTGGTGGCTAAAAAATGCTACAAAGTTTTTGGCGGTCAAAAACCGCCAGAAAATGCGAGTTCAAAAATTTGAAGAAAATAATAAATTATGATACCAGAGATTACAATAAGAGATCACACTATCATATTCAAATCTAAATCAAAACCACATATTACAATATCAAATTCAAATCAAAACCCCCAATTCCAAATATTATATTCAAATCACAATCTTAAATCAAAATCCCAAAGCCCAATTTCATATTCAAATAAAAATCCCAAATCGAACCTCAGATCCCAAATTTAGATTCAAATAAAAATTCCCAATCAAAACCCCAAATCCCAAATCAGAACCCTAACCCCCAAATGATGCAGATTTGTTTGCGAGAAAGAGGGAAAGGGGAAGAGAGAAGTGGAAACACACCGCGACGTCACCCCTCTGGTCGTCGGCTAGCGACCCCACTGCGAGTGGAGACAATGACCTGAAGAACAAGTACGGCATGGAAGTGGTGGGGTTAAGCGAAACACTGTTCCAGCACGACCAGATCTGCTTGGAGAACGAAACCAACAACGATTGAGACAAAAGTGGCCATGGAGAACTTCTTGGACATCTTGTGCATGGTGTTCACCGATGAATTGGAAGACGGAGACAACACCGGCTCCAGGAACAAGGGGTTGCACGTCTTCCATGGTGATCCGCAAAAATCTAGGTTTCAGGCAAGAACCAAAAGCCACTCTTCTTCTTGAGAACCAGACTCCTACCCCTATGTGCCACGTTGCCTACCTCCATCAATCTGATTAACGGAGTTGACGGAAAAAGGGTCTAATTGTAGTGTTTTTAATAATTAGAGGACCTAATTGAACTTTTTTAATAATTGGAGGACCTAATTGAACCTTTTTAATAATTGGAGGACCTAATTGAACTTTTTAAAAATTGAGGGACCTAATTGAACATTCCTAAATAATTAAGGGACCAAATGAATAATTAAGCCAAAAAAATATGACATATAGAAGAAGGTTGTTGCACTTGCAAGGGCTGTAATTGCATGCTGCAAATCCATTGTACCAAATATTGTATACACACAGGAAAAATGTTGAATTGTTTACTGATTTCTTTGGGTGTGGCAGCTCCAAACTGAAACTTAGAACCTTCTTCTATCACAGTTTGCTGAAATCAGTCATGGATCCTAAGCCTGAGCCAGTCAGATACATATGTTGAGGCTTATCTCTAATCTTTTCTCAATTTTCTCTTCCACTATGTGCATATAAGTGTGTGTATGGTTTTACCTATGCATTTCGCTATTTCTATTCGTTGAATTCCAAAAAAGAAAAGGCTTAAATATCTTTTTAGTCCTTGCAATTTAGTGCTTTTTTGCGTTTCGTCCTTGCAAAATTATTTTTTTGGTTTTAGTCATTGCAAATTATGTTTGTTTAGTTTTTCGTCTTTAAAGTGATTTAGATAATGCTTTGAACAGTGAAAAAAACGCTATCTAAATTGCTATAAGGACGAAAAATAAAACAAACATAATTTGTAAGGATTAAAACCAAAAAAATAATTTTGCAAGGACGAAAAGTAAAAAAATACTAAATTAAGTATTTAAATCAAAAGAAAATAGCAGTGTGAGGGAAAGAGAGAACTTTTAAAGAGGAAATAATACTTTATTTTCAATTTTGAAAAAGTTATAATTTAAACTATTAAATAAAATAATAATATATTTCATGGTAAACGAATGTGGTATAGCCTGCACCACCTACAAGGGGCTTCACGGTAGAAGCCACCATGATGTGCATGTTGAATATGGCTCCATAGGCTCTTCTTTGTTATTTGTTGGTCCCTATATTTGTACCATTTTTAAGTTTTGATCTCTTATGTTTAGAAATTACGTATTTGTTTTAGTTATTACACATGCACTTTTGGTTTTGTTTTGGTTCCTGTTGTTAAACATGTCTTGATTCCGCTAACTAACACTATCACAAAATAAGAATGGACTGCATAAAATTATTATATTTTAATGGTTTAAATATTTTTTTAGTCTTTGTAATTTAATATTTTTTTATTTTTTGTCCTTACAAATTATGTTTGTTTTGTTTTTGTTCCTTAAAACAATTTAGATAACGTTTTAAATAGTGAAATAAACATTATCTAAACTGCTTAAAGGACAAAAAATAAAACAAACATAATTTACAAGGATTAAATGTAAAAAAAATTTGAAAGGACGAAAAACAAAAAAATACTAAATTGCAATGATTAAAAAGATATTTAAACCTATTTTAATTTGCATGAACCATCATATTATGTAGTGAAATTGTTGCTGCACCTGTGCTTGGTTTTTTTGTCTACAATATTGAAGAACTATTTTTAACATAGTGATTATCTGAATAATTATACAGTATGGTTGCATTTGGATTGTGTTTAGAAAAGGATAAAAAACTTTGAAATGTGAACATATTGCTAACATCCGTGTTCATTAGTTTGCAACTTTACATTAATACGGTTAAGAAAAAAATTTCAACTATCTATTATTAAAGAAAAAGGATTGGTGCTCAAAATGGATCGTCTTACCATATGTTGCGTGTTTGGTTTATAGTCTGTCAACCCAACCCAAAGCTCAAATTGGGGTTTAAAAAATGAGTCTCATTGAGAAACAAATTTTGGCAAAGTTATAGTTGGATTACATTTAAATCATAATATACATTTGGCACTAACAAGTCGTTGATCCGAGTGGTGTTAGACTCGGTCCCCTTAAGCAAGATTTTTCGATAGAAATTAGTCATCGACAAAAAAAATATATATATACATTTGGCAAAGTTATCATAATATACAAACTTTAGGTGCACATCACAAAATTAATGGCTACCAATTACAACTTAGAACGAAGTATAGGGGAAGGAAATTTCTTGAATGATCATTTCTTGTTTGGTAATTTTTTTTAGATAAAAAATTGCAGTGACAAGTTTATAAATCTACAAATTACAAATAATAGAAAAATTGTACGAATTCTAAAATTTAATTGCACTATTTATTTACGAGGTTTAAACACTATCATTTTCTTCGTATTTTTAACTTTTGCTTAATTATTTTTATTCGTTCAACTTTTGCTTAATACTTAAAAGGATAATGTTCTTTTTTTTTTTTTTCCTCACACTCCATGGATGGGATGGGTGTGAATTTTTTTTAAGGGTGGGTCTGAAAGTTAGAGGGATAATAAATTACGATGAAAAAAAATTTAAGTTGTAATTGATAATTTAATAACACTAACTAGTATTTTCAATCTGTGTAATGTATATGATAAATAATTAAAATTTATTTTTAAATTTTAAATATATAAATTATTAATTATATGATAATAAAAATTCATAATAGATAAGTATTTTTAAACATATAAATCACTTCTTAGATTTACGATAGATAATTTATATTATGATATAAAGTTAGTTGAATTATTGATATTTAAAAAAAAAAAACAAATTAAAAAAGATTTAAAAAACGATCTTTAAAGGAAAAACTCTGATAACCTCTTTGTTGTTAAAAACTCGCGCGCGATCACTTCCTTTTGGGACGCTCGTACGCTCAATCCGTTCGTTGCCGGAGTCGCGCCTTGTCCGTCGCCGGAGCACAGCGGCGCTTACGTTCTCCGTCAAGAGCCACGCGCACACAGCTCCTCCTTCTCCGTTTATGTAAGATTTGATTATTTGATAGATTCTAGATTTTTGCAATGTAGTTGTTCTGTTACTAAATAGAGTGTTTTTGTTGTTAGTTGATTATGAATTGGATAAATTTCTCATTAGCTTTCACGTTACTTATCGTTGCCGTAAATTATAGAAAGTGTAAATGTATTTGTCTGTTATCCAAATAGAGTTATCACCGACACGATCACCAATTCGGTTTTTATAGCATTGGATTGAACACTTACTTCCTTTCGGCTCAGGCCTGTGAGGATGACACCGCGGAGGGGAAAACGGTGTAAAAAAATGGTTCCTCTAATCCAGACTGAATATAAAACGAAGCCACTGATTCAAAACCAAATGTTGAACTGGTTTTAATTAAATGGATTTTAAAGTGGAGTGGATTGGTTTTGTTATGGTGTGGTTTGAGTTTAATGGACTTTTTGGACAGGTCTATGGAGGATCACAAGAGTGAGAGGAGGCATTCCATGGATGATTCAAGAAGTGGTAGCAAAAGAGTGCGACATCAGAACGACGACTATGGGAGTAAGGAATCTTATTCAGAAAGGGATTCACACAGTAGATATGGCCATGCCTATGGTAGAAAGCGAAATAGATATGAAGGTTCCACAAGAACACCTGGTAATTATGTAATTGTTATTTTTTCTGTTTCTTGTAATTGAATTTGATGATGGTAGTCTTTGGGGAATCATTTTTGTTTTATTGCTCAATTGAATGTAGTTACTTCATCTTCTCCTTGGGACCATGTTTCTCCGTCTCCTATCCCAATACGTGCTTCTGGATCTTCAGCCAAATCTTCTGTTTCTAGACATATTGGAAGAAGGTCACAACAACTTACTTTTTCCACTGAAACTTCAAATACAACATATGAGGTATATTTTGCATCTAATGTCTGATAGTTTCCTTTTGTATTTGATAAATCGCCATAGATGCTGAACAATGAAAATAAATTATTTTTAGCATATATATAAAAAAGCAAGGTTCTGAATATGTTGTGTGGTTTTCTTCCTTCTTACTATAATTGTTATGGATTACTTTCAATATGCATACTGTATCATCATAAGTTTATACAATTACTAATTTTGTGTGTCCAGGATGATGTGGCAGATAAGTCTGACTTGGGCGAAGAACACAAGTATGAGATTACTGAAACCATGCGCTTGGAGATGGAATATGACGCTGACCGAGCATGGTACCTAAATCTAGTTTGAAGAGTATTGTTCTTAAGATTTTTTTTTTCAAATCACTGAATTTGTAATATGTAGTGTTATCATAGATGAAATTTTTGAGAAAGAGAGATCAGAGTGCTTAATAGTGATATATTGGAACAATATGCTAGTTCCTTTGCCGTGCTTGTCTTTATAATTCCTGTTTAAAGGCTTAAATTGCTTGAAGTTTTCTTTCTTAGATATATATAGATCCAAATTTTGACTAATCATGCAAGTTCTACCTTATCTTAGTGGTGATGGAGCTGAAGTTGTAGATGATTCTTTAGACTTCACAATTCACATTATATTGTGTGATTTGCAAACTCTATTTTTTCATTTATTAATTATAGTTTAATCTAATTACAATTATTATCGTGAAGGTATGATAGAGAGGAAGGTAGCACAATGTTTGATGGTGATAACTCATCACTTTTTCTTGGAGATGAAGCTTCCTTTCAGAAAAAAGAGACTGATTTGACCAAAAGACTGGTATATTTTAGAATTTCTTATTATATCTATAAACTGACTTTTCATGTACTTGTAAGTGCATGGATGTTATCTATTTGGAGCTTCCTGCTGCTAATTAAAATGTTAAGTAGATAAACTAAAGACAGTTACTGTCCATTAGGTGATATGATAAAATTGGAAAGCTTGAGTGGGAAAAAGTTTTACACCCTATGTTTTGTATTTTGTAGATTGTAGCGCGGTTTTTTTTTGTTGCAATTCTTTAGTTGTGCTTACTTAGATCTCATCTAGCCAAAGATTGAAGTTTATGAAAGTTATTATGTTTGTTGTGATTTAGTTTTGGCTTTTGTGTGAAATGTGAATGGCATTTGAACTTTGGTATGCACTTTTGATTAAATGGACCAGAAAACTATGTCCTGGTAAATGTTGCTTATAATGTATCCAATTCCAATGTCATGTGTTCTGTTTGATGGAGTTAGTCTGTGAGTTACTTTTTTACCATTTAAATGTTTATATGTTCAGGATTGTTAGTTATCTTGAATGATCCTGTGATGACATGTATCTTAGAGGATTATGATAGCTTTCCAATCAATAGTCAATAGTAACTTGTATTTTGGGAACTTTGAAGTTTGAAATAAATTTGGAGACTGGCTGACAAAGATGCCCGTGTTTTAGGGGCAGTATTTGCAACATGTTGTATACTATCCACATGTTTTCTTATTAGTTGTATATTGTGAAATATTCATGATTTTGCTTATTTACGAAGTGTTTAATGTATTGGTGCACACTGTGTAGAGCAAGTTGGTATGAGTTTATTATCTTATAGGAGTTTTCATCAATAACACAGGTCCGAAGAGATGAGACTAGGATGCCCCTTCCTCAGAGCAAGAAGTTGTCTCAGCTCACAGTTGATAATGCTCAATGGGAGGATCGGCAACTGTTAAGATCAGGAGCTGTTAGAGGTACACAGGTTCAGCCTGAATTTGATGATGAGGAAGAACACAAAGTTATTCTCCTTGTTCATGGTAAATATTCATCTGGCCAACTTTGACATTTTAATGCAGTTTGTATGGTATATTGGTATCACTCTTCATCTTTGACTTATTATTTTTTTTCTCTGTTGGTCACAGATACAAAGCCTCCTTTCCTTGATGGCAGAGTTGTTTTAACTAAGCAGGCAGAGCCAATTATGCCAATAAAAGATCCAACATCTGACATGGCTATAATATCTCGTAAAGGATCTGCACTGGTAAGAGAAATCCATGAGAAGCAGAGTATGAACAAATCTCGCCAACAGTTTTGGGAACTTGCAGGTTCAAAACTTGGTGATATCTTGGGTGTGGAAAAAACAGCAGAGCAGGTATTCTTCTAGATTCTGGTGTAATTGTGTCCTTTGCTTTCTCTTTTCATGGTTTGAAGACTTAATTTTATTTAAAATATTTGCAAACGTCAGATTGATGCAGACATTGCCATAGTGAGTGAACAAGGTGAAATTGATTTTAAGGAGGAAGCTAAGTTTTCACAGCATTTGAAGAAGGGAGAAGCTGTGAGTGACTTTGCTAAGTCAAAAAGCATTGCAGAGCAAAGGGAATATCTGCCTATTTTTTCAGTGAGAGAAGAGTTATTACAGGTGGATTTTTTTTTTTGTTATATATTCAACAATATTGATAGGGCTGCTTTTTGTCAAAATGTAAGGAACCTATGAGAATTCAATCTCTTGAGTTGAAGTAATTAATGTTTACAATTCACAATCAATCAGTCTAAATGCTCAAAATTAGGACAATGAATATCTTAGTCATTAAGACCCATGGTCTTAAACCATTTGTATGTTATATGGAGGGGAGGCTGGGATTGAGCATGTCAACTCAATATTGTTAGTTCTATTTTTCTGATTATGTTGGTGGTGATTGACTAAGATATAAAATTATATTTATCATTATATGATTTTGATCTATACAATAATACTATGTCCCTTTTGCTTCTCACATCCTATTAGTTATGCATTTACAGATTGTAATTTCACGTTTTTATCTTGTTTGGATTGCTCTATTCTTTTATAAACATGTTTTGATTTGACTTTGTCTTACCTTCAATAATATTGTTTCCACTTGGATTTCTTGTTTCAAAATGTAGATCTTGGATCATAAATACTATTGTAATAATTTTGTTGATATACGATGTGTAGGTGATTCGTGAAAATCAGGTGGTGGTAGTGGTTGGAGAAACTGGTTCAGGAAAGACAACACAATTGACACAGGTTTGTATTATTAATTAATGTTTATCTAATCAAGAAAGAAATCAGAAATAGATATCTAACTTCATTAAAATGGAACTTGACATTTGGGTATATGAACAGTATCTGCATGAGGATGGCTATACTATAGGTGGTATAGTAGGCTGCACCCAACCAAGGCGTGTGGCAGCTATGAGTGTTGCCAAGAGAGTTAGTGAGGAGATGGATACAGAGTTGGGTGATAAAGTTGGCTATGCTATACGTTTTGAGGATGTGACTGGACCAAATACGGTTATAAAGGTGAACACCACTTGAGTTTATAAGATTAAAATTATTGTGCTTTGTGTTACATTGTGCTATTAAGTGTGATTTCTTTTCATTGCATATATTCTAAGAGCATACATGATGTGAGCATATACTGTAATTGTGTGGATTGTTGGCACATTAATCATAAACTTCTTGTGTTACGGTCTAACTTCAGTGGTTAAACTTTACAGTACATGACTGATGGGGTACTTCTACGTGAAACACTCAAAGACTCTGATCTAGACAATTATCGGTATGGAAATATTTGCAAATTTTTGCTCCCCCATTTACACATTATTGTTTTGTTTGCAATAAAAACATGTTACAACTGGTTTGAAATTGTTTCAGAGTTATTGTCATGGATGAAGCCCATGAGAGATCGTTAAACACGGATGTTCTTTTTGGAACACTGAAGAAAGTTGTGGCCCGACGTCGTGATTTCAAGTTGATAGTCACATCAGCAACTCTGAATGCACAGAAATTTTCAAATTTCTTTGGAAGGTAATTCAATTTGTCATCTAACATTGTTTCTTGTTATGAATATTTGTTTGATTCAACATATTTGGGGCATCCTTGCAGTGTACCAATTTTTCATATTCCTGGGCGAACATTTCCTGTAAATATATTGTGGAATAAAACTCCAGTTGAAGATTATGTTGAAGGTGCAGTGAAGCAGGCTATGACGATTCACGTAACCAGCCCTCCTGGTGACATCCTTATCTTCATGACTGGCCAGGATGAGATTGAGGCAGCTTGCTATGCCCTTGCTGAAAGGATGGAGCAGATGATGTCATCTTCAAAGAAACCTGTCCGTAAACTCTTGATTCTTCCCGTATACTCTCAGCTTCCTGCTGACTTGCAAGCAAAGATATTCCAGAAAGCCGAAGATGGAGCCCGCAAATGCATTGTGGCCACTAATATTGCTGAGACATCATTAACTGTTGATGGTATCTTCTATGTCATAGACACGGGCTATGGTAAAATGAAGGTGTATAACCCTAGGATGGGCATGGATGCTCTCCAAGTCTTCCCTGTTAGCCGTGCTGCTGCTGACCAGCGTGCTGGTCGTGCTGGTAGAACTGGCCCTGGCATGTGCTATCGATTGTATACGGAGAGTGCTTATGTGAATGAAATGTTGCCCAGTCCTGTTCCAGAGATTCAGAGGACTAACCTCGGCAACGTGGTATTGTTGCTGAAATCTCTCAAGGTTGAGAACTTACTTGATTTTGATTTCATGGATCCACCTCCCCAAGATAATATCCTCAATTCTATGTACCAGTTGTGGGTGTTGGGTGCCATTGACAATGTGGGGGGATTAACTGATCTTGGGCGGAAAATGGTTGAATTTCCACTGGACCCTCCGCTTGCGAAGATGCTTTTGATGGGTGAACAGTTAGGGTGTGTCGAGGAGGTTTTGACAATTGTTTCTATGCTTTCAGTGCCATCTGTTTTCTTTAGACCCAAGGAACGAGCAGAGGAGAGTGATGCTGCACGTGAAAGATTTTTTGTGCCAGAGTCCGATCATTTAACCTTATACAACATTTATCAACAATGGAAACAGCATGGCTACAGAGGTGATTGGTGCAGTGATCATTTTCTCCATGTTAAAGGTCTTAGGAAGGCCAGAGAGGTGAGATCCTAGCTGCTTGATATTCTCAAGACTTTGAGGATCCCCTTAACCTCGTGTTGGCCGAATACGGACATTGTTAGAAAAGCAGTTTGTTCTGCATACTTCCTCAATGCAGCGAGATTAAAGGGTGTGGGGGAGTACGTTAACTGCCGGAATGGATTGCCGTGTCATCTACATCCCAGCAGTGCTCTCTTTGGTATGGGTTGTACTCCTGATTACGTGGTTTACCATGAGCTAATCCTGACCACGAAGGAGTACATGCAGTGCACTACAGCAGTGGAGCCCCAGTGGCTGGCTAAGCTGGGACCCATGTTTTTCTCTGTTAAGGAGTCTGATACATCATTACTGGAGCATAAGAGGAGACAGAAACAAGAGAAAACGGCTATGGAGGATGAGATGGAGTACTTGAAGAAGGTGCAAGCAGAACTTGAGAGAGAAAGGAAGCAGGAGTTGAAGGGAAACGTGCCTAAGCATCAGCAGCAAATCTCCATGCCTGGTTTACCAAAGTTGAGACCAAAGAAGTTTGGTTTGTAAATAATGTTTTAAAGAATAGTTTTACTATGTAACTGACTCATGTTGGATTTTGTGTAACGCTGTAGTTTTCAGTTAGGTAGTTTGACAGCTGCACTCTGTAACTAGTTCTCAGGTAGTTTAGCTTTCAGGTGCTTTCTCTGTACAGCTTTAAATAGCTGATCTAATACTCATTGTAAGTTTGTAACTAAGAAATTCATTTTCAGAATACAATACATGTTTTCACGATAGCTGAGCTTTTAATCACCTTACTGAATGTTGATAAAGAATCCTCAGCAAATCATCAGTTACAATCACAAACCCCAAGTCCTCAATTTAATTACCAAATGAGTGAATCATCAGCAAGCCATAATCTTTGGATTGCATTCTCATTAGGGTTTTTTTGTTCGGTTGATTACTCCTATTCTCCTGCTCAATTTGCTGTAACGTCCTTGCTTCTTAGTTATTTGATCTCTTGGTTCTTTTCTGATAACAAGTATCATTGTAAATGTGTTTCAACACTTGAAAAACTGCTGAAAGTTTTATGTTGTGCAGTGTCCAAGGCATGCACTTCCTATACTGTTTTTTCTTTTTCTGTTGATGACATGGAAGATGATGCTTGCTGATCCATGGTGTCATAGCAGTAGTCCAATTCCCTACCTAGGTGCTGGGAAGTGAAGGAAAGTGGGTAATGGAATTTAAATTTGCAAGTAAGGGAAAAGTTTGCATTTCACACACTCATGCTTTCACTATCAGCATCATTATCAAAGCTTCCAATGTCTCTGTATTTTGCTTTTCTTTAGAATTTTCCTGTGTTTGACACACTAAATTGATGTTTCTTGTCATTTTGTTTTTCCTGTGATTGTGCAATGCTAGCTAGCTGTCATTTTGTTCTTTAATTGAATCATTGTATATAAGACGTTATGATCATAGAAGAAATTAAGCAAGAAAGATCTCACTGAGGTTTATAGTGCATTTTCAGAATGTGTGTGATTAATTAGTTACCTATGGCAGTGTTGTGCCATGTGAAGTATGAAATTTTGACCAATATATTTTAATTAGTTCTTATCTGTGGATAAGAGGGGTACATGAGGCTAAGAGGGTACACAATGGTGTCACTACCTCTTCCATTAGGCTATTAATTTGGATCCCATCCCATTATACTTCTAGGTTTTCATTATTGACAAATTAACAATATCTTTAGAATATGACAGAATAATGTCTCTCACGTGAGGCAGAGGCTCGCTTGAAAATGAAATGTGCAAAATTATCAGATATGTCTTTGTATTGGATGACAATGGTAAGTGTGAACTGCTTAGTACTGATAGATGATTCCTCATTTCATTTTTATCTGGAACATGATTCCTCATTCCTTGTTTCTTGATTTAGATTCTTCATCATCTGGAAGTCAAAGTTCAAGTTCTCGGCTTCCAGAAAGGTTTAAGCTCATTTGAGTAGTTTAATACTACAATATTATCAAATCGATATTCAAATCGTGAATACTCAAACTAATTTTTTAACTGTGAACCATAAATTTATATCGGATCCTAAGATTGAGAAACAATGAAAAATAAATTTAAAAATGTCGTGTAAATAATATGTAGTGTTCAATGTAATAGTTTTAAACTAGAAATAGTGAAACAATTTAACAGTAAGTCTCATAAAACAAAAATACTAGTTATATATGAATTTGTGAAGGCTTTATTTTAAAAGAATAGAAACAAAGCAATAAAATAACCAAATGGAGTTAATGCGTTGAATGAGTGGATGACAAATAAAATAGTGAAATAATTTAATAGGATAAGTTCACAAATGTTCCTTTAATTTCTTTCATTTATAAAGCTTATATGAATTTTCAATTACTTTTGTGAGAACGGGTGAAACCCAAAAAAAAAAAAGAGAAAAAAAATATCGAATTGTAGAATTTAGTGATTCATATAAATTATACGAAATTGTACAAATTTATTATGCCTGTAAGATACAAAATTACTTGAGATTCATCTTATGATACAAATTGATAAGTAGCCAAATCGTATCAATTGTAGGGTTTGAATTGTGAATTGTAAGATTCTAATAACTATGTAATCCTTTTAATTCACATTCACTTGAGAAAAATACACAACAAACACTAAAAGGAAAAAAAAAAGAAAAAAAGGAAAATAAATATATAAGATGAGTACACAGGCCATCTTCTAATGCCAAAGAGAGAAAAAAAATATGCGAAGCAAATGAGAGAAGAAGTAACATTCAATATGATTCAAATTGCGTCTAAATATTTGAGAAGAAGCAAATGAGGAACCTACCTTCTAAATATTTCAATATGTTGCATAACCCTTCAGTTCTTTAATTGTTGCAAATCTAATTCCCAAAGCTTAAGAAGGGGTTTTGAAGATGAAGGCTCACTTAAGCGAGTGAGACGAAGAGCAAAATTTCTAAAGTAAAGACTCACTTAAGTGAGAGATCGTCCAGAGAGTTGAAATTTGAAGGCTCGCTTAAGCGAGTATCCATTGTTGCTTAAGCACAAAGATTTGAAAAAGCTAGCTCACTTAAGCAAGCATTCATTGTCACTTAAGTGAGCTAGTCTGATGTGGCACTTTTTAAAAGTTCGAGAAGGATCCTATTTAAAGCTCAATGATAGGACTTGACTGGAATGGATCAGAGAACATTCCCTAAGGCAGAGTGACGGTTGTGGAGCTCTTGTGATGCCTTCTCCTTCAAGCTTCTTCCTCTCTTCACCATTTTTAGTGCTTCACATGTATAGGAGTAGCTACATGCTGGGGTTAGATGTAATGTTACTTAACTCCTTGTATTTCTTTTGGTATTCAATATATACTTAGTTTCTGAATCTATTATTTCACTTTCTTACTTTCATACTTATGTGTGGATTGATCAACCACATTTTTGTGGGTTTTTTTTTCATTGGAAAATGTTTCTTAAACCTAGACCTAAAGTGAAATAACTAAGGGTTTTGCATTAGGGATAGTGTATTAGCTCTTAACCATCTTGCTAAACCATTTTCTTAATGCAAATCTCATGATTAGGCTAGCTAAGGAATTAAGGTTTAATGGTGAGATTTAGCCTTTAATCACTAAGGGTTTGAAGGACATTTATGGTTTAATGATTGATGGATGAAATTAAATTATATTGATTTTATTAAATACTTGGTAGGAAAAGTCTCATGAAATCCAACCCCGTACTCTTTTTATCATTGTTGAACACATTTCTATTTTGCATGCTAAGTGTTTGATGAAAATACAAAAAGAGTTTCATTAGTCTTTAGCCGTCCACTAGCATTACATTAAACTTTTTTAATTAAAATCATCCATTCATCGGTAGTAATTAACAAATAGTGTGTAAATTGCTTGGTATTACGTGAGTCCTTTGGGAGAATATCTCAATACTCATTGAATACTTTGCATGATTGGTACACTTGCCAAATTGTGATCAATCAACATATCAATGCCCCATCGTCACTCACATGTCACATCAAAATTTTTTTGTTAAAAATTAATGATAGACCAATATTGCTAAATTTTAAAAACATGGAGGACCAAATATGCAATAAAAAAATTTCGGGACTTAAATTGCACAATCAGAAAACTATAGGGACTCAAAGTAGATTTAAGCAAAAAAAGGAAGAAAATTCCTCCTAATTAATAGTCAACTAATCAATAAATAAATAAATAAATAAATAAATGAATCAATATGGTGTGACATGTTTGGTAGATAACCTTGTCCCTTAATCACTTTAAAAAAATATATTTTCTTTATCAATATATGTAATGTCCACAATATCCCTAATTTGAATGAGAAATTGTTACAAATGATGGCATTTCTTTTCTTACTTTTATATTTGTTAAGATAAGATTAAGATAAAGAATAAATATACTTTACGAATAAAATAAAATATAAAATATAGAATAAAAACAAAATATTTAAAAATTCACTCCTTAATAGTCAACTAATCAGTAAATACAAAATTTAAAAAATGGAAATAAAAAATAAATATGAAACATTTAAAGAAACTCAATCCTTTAATAGTCAGTCAATCAATAAATATAGAATTTTTAAAAAATAGAAACAAAATAAAATATTCACTGACAATAAATAGTCAATCAATCAATAAATATAGAATTTTTATCCTTTATTTTCTTAACAACATATCTATTTCATTTAAAAATGACTTTAGATCACAATTTAAATTATTTATTATAATTATATTAAAATAAATGAGTTTAATTCCTATAGATTAGTATAAAGAATTTTACACTATCAATCAATAAAAAAATATAATTGATATAAATTTTAAGATAATTATTGAAAACTTAAAAAAAAGAAAAAAATAATTATTGTAAAAGTTAATAAAAAAATCTTACATAGTATTTATTATTAGATGAGAATCTAAAAATCTTTTTCATTATTAACATTCTGTGTATAAACATTTTTCTTTAAATAAATACTTATTAAAAAAAATAGTCTGTACATTATTAGTGTAAAAAATTTTATAGTGTTGCCCGGTCAACATTCAACATGTATAATAAATTTATTAATTTTTATAAAAATTATTTAAAAGACATACCTAATGAGATTTCTAATTGACTTACAGAGTAAAATCCTCAGCAATAAGCATTGAAATTAAGCACTATTTATACCGAGGGATTTAGCTAATTGGTTGAACAGATAAATCCTAAATCCTGGTACGTATCTTTTGATTCTTACATATTAGTAAAAAAAAACACTGTTTATCCATTTTGTTCAAATATTATTATTACTCTACTCACTCACAGTTGAGGAGGCACACGTGGTTGTTGTTCCAGAAATGGCGGTGTTGTTGTCGGAGGAGGATGAGCTCGACGAGGAGCCCGGCGAGGTCGTCGATTCGGCACCGCCGCAGAAGGTTGGCGAAGAGAGACAATTCAGTTATTTCAAGAAGAAGCTCCTCAAACATGGACACGGCTGGGAAACCCCCAACTTCGACGACGTCGTAACCGGTTAGTTAGTCACCATTTCAAATTCTTCAATGTTCAATCTATTCATACAAATACAAATTAGTTACTACTACCACTTACCACTGCATAACGCTTTTGTTACATTACATTCAATTCAATGCAGTTTACTGTGTTGGAACATTGCTCGATGGAACAACGGTTGATTCCACTAGGGAGAGGGATCAGCCTAGGACCTTCACTCTTGGCAGAGGTGACATTGCTGCTGGGTTGGACCGTGCGATTATCACTATGAAGAAAGGGGAGGTGGCATTGTTCACGTTGCCCGGAGGTGGTGGTGGTGGTGATGTTTCATGTGATTCCGACGACGACGACGAGGTTGTGCAGTTTGAGGTGGAACTCGTTTCGTGGATCACAGTGGTGGATGTGTGCAAAGATGGTGGAGTTCTCAAGAAGATTATGGAGAGGGGGACCGGGATTGAGCGCCCTGGTGATCTTGATGAAGTGCTTGGTAATCTAATAGTTGATTGTGCTTGCTTATGCATGTTTTTTTTTTCCTTCCCATTGATTGAACATGTCACCAAGTTGAGAGTTATATATTAGAATTTGATTTTCATGACCATTGAGTGCATGGATCAACAGGAGGCTGTTCCAGCTTAATTAGTGGTCTTGAGTGAGAGAGAGTTCTGTTGTCCATAATGGTCTTATCTGACTTGAATAGAGATACATAATTGTTTCCTGTGAAGGACGCATGTGATTTTACATACACAAAAAAATATTGATTTTCATTTTTTGTTTATGTACAGAGTTTTACACTATCAACCAAGTAGAAATTAGATATGATTTTTAATGAAATTATTACAAAAGGAAATAATCTTATCATACATGGTGATCCATGATTGGATGTCAGTGTAAAAAGCCTTTACACTGTTAGGGCATTTTGATTAAATTCATGTTGTTATTCATTTTGATGTTTTTTGTTGCTCTACCGCTTTTGGCATGTTTTATGAATAAAGATTGTGTCGGCTTATTAGTTCTTGTTGGATATTTTGCTGCTGCAGTGAAGTATCAGGTGGTGCTTGATGATGGCACTGTTGTTGTGGAGACGCCGGAAGGAGTTGAGTTTCACGTGAAGGATGGTAATAATGTTGAGTTGTGCTCTTTAATTGATGGAATATAATTTCATTTTTCATCTCACAGTTTGTGTGACCCATTATGGTGCTGGTCGTAGGTCATCTTGTTCCTATATTGCCGAAAGTAATCATGACTATGACAAGGGGAGAGAAGGCTGAATTAATTGTCCAACCTCAGTGTATGTCTTTTATTCTTCTAATCTGCCTACAATATCTGTATTTTTGGTGTTTCTGGCAACCAGATGAAAGGTTTATTATGTGGGCATATATTTCCTCATTTTGTTGAGATGCGTGAAACTTTGGTCTCAAAATATGACTCTGATAGAAATGAAAATGGTGTTAAGTCTAACCATCTTTGCAGTCCATTTAAATGTTTCTGCCTTCTCCTAGTCAGTTTCTGTTTCCTAGCACTTTGGTTACTTTGCCATAATTGCCCTTGATAAATTGATCAGTCTAGGGAACTGCAAACATCAACATTTGTGCATCAATTCTGTAAGCCAATTGAAAGTTAAGCTGGCTTTTGGCATAATTATTTTCAGTAAATTGGGGTTCATTTCTATTTATTCTTATTAATTTTTGCTGCTTCTTTCAAATTCTTCTTGGCTACAAGTTATTCCATATCTGGATGTCAGCTTGGAATTACACTTTGATTCATTAGCTTGTTGGATATTGCAGTCCACTATCTCTTGTAATTAATTTGGAATTTTTTTATACGGTTACTCCAGATGCCTTTGGGGAGAAGGGGAGAGAAGCTGGCAGTGGGCTCTGTTCAATTCCTCCGAATTCAGTGCTGCGTGTTAATATTGAATTGGTGTCCTTCAAGCCTGTCATAAATGTTACTGGTGACTCCAAGGTGATTAAAAAGATTTTGAAAGAAGGGGAGGGTGCTTTCACAGCCAATGAGGGTGCAAATGTTACTGGTAAGAAAACAACACGCATTTAAGCTCAACAAGTTCAATCACTGGGGTTGATGGGTTATTAATGTAGTTGATTTGAATCAATGGATCTAGAATTGTAAGGATTATCGTCATAAGATGTGAGATGAAATTTCAAATCTATGGCCATGGTCAGATGTTTCATTCTAATCTATATTAGCAGAATCTTTGTATGACTCTAATTTTTCTATTTCTGATTTCTTGCATCTTCTTTAGTGTTAGTTTCATTATAATCTTTGTATGAAATTTCAAATCTATGGCCATGGTCAATTGTTTCATTATAATCTATAAGTAGCAAATCACATAAACTATGTTACTCAGTTGTGAGGTTAGTTTAAAATTGAAATACAATAATTTACCAAAAATTGTGATGAAAGAATAATTCAGTTCATATATCTTCTATACTAAAATTATGAGTTGTGACTAGTTTCATGTTAATATTCCCAAATCTAGTGTCACTTGTTGTAATTGGAGACGAGGGTTTAATGTTCTTCTTCCCATGTTATCTGCCAATTCAATTTCAAATTTACTTTAACGATTAATCATCACATTTTTTTTAAAATGAAAACATTAAAGGAAATGTATTAACTTCTGCATCTAGACAGGCCACAATAGTACAATCACACACAAATAAAAAAGATACAATGACTATTGTTGTGGTCACCAGAGACAGACAATACAAATTGCACCATGTAACTTGTATATAGCTTCTTTCTAGAATGGTTTTCTGGGTAAATACTCCTATTGTAAGTATATAAAGTTTGTTGTTTCTTTAAAGTAAGAAGGTACTACAACTATAATTTTATTTATTGTGAAAATTAAAGTCCAAGAAGAAAAGGAAGAAAAATCCTCAGTTTACTAATTGCTTTTGATGAAATTGCTATGGCAGTGAGCTTCACAGCTATGCTAGAAGATGGCACTGTATTTGAGAAAAGAGGAATTGGTGAAACACAACCCTTGGAATTCATAACTGATGAGGGTGAGCTTATTCTTATCCTTCTTTAATTACACTCTTTTGTATGTTTTTTAGTTAGAATATATGAAAATATCGTATCATAACTTGGAATGTCTTAGATTATGCTCTAGGATTAGTTTCTCTATTTCCTGATCATTTGTTAGGATTGGTTACCATAAATCATGATTTGTTTCCCTATTTAGTTAATATTATGATTAGTATAAATAAGGGTTAGTGCTCTGTTTTATGAACATATCATACTCATCAAGATATTGTAATAAATCTCAGTTAATATTGATTCAGTTTCATTCTATTTTATCTCTCTTCCTCCCTACACCTAAAACTTCATAATTTCAACATATGCATTTTTCTCCTTGCTTGGTAATGATCTGAGGATTATTGAGTATTTATGACATCTAGGAAGGGATGATAATAGTGTTTTTACTTTGTTGTCTGTAGAACAAGTGATTACTGGTCTAGACCGAGCTGTGGCAACAATGAAGAAGGGTGAGAGGGCGATAATTAGCATAAATCCTGATTATGCATTTGGAAATGTTGAAGTGAGACGAGATCTTGCTATTGTGCCCCCAGGCTCAAATGTAGTCTATGACGTTGAGATGATGGATTTTATTAAGGTAAGAGGAAAAAAAATCTTCTGCCATGTCCATTGAGAAATTGAAGATCATGGTTTTTCCTATAGACTATGATGGAAACTTGTATCATTTACCAAAAGAGTGGAGAAAACCAAAATGACTTGCAGTATGCTTTAGTTTCTCTTTCAGTGTATAGTTTGTCTGTTAGATACAAATATGTGTAGTTTCTCATGCAACATTGCTTTCAATAATTCTAACTTTTATTTGATTTAAAGGAGAAAGCACCATGGGAATTGAATAGTAAGGAGAAAATTGAGGTGGCTGGGAGGATGAAAGAAGAAGGAAATGTATTATTTAAAGGTGGCAATTATCAGCGAGCAGGGAAGAAATATGAAAAGGTAAATCCTTGACTTGTGTTGGCTTTGGTTTTAAGTTTCATCAAGATTCCTTTAGTTCATGATTTCTGCCGAATCCATGATACCTTGTTCTCTCTCAGGCAGCTGATTTTGTTGATGAAGATGGATCCTTTGGGGATGATGAGCAAAAGCAAGCTAAGACACTGAGAGTGTCATGCTGGTTGAATGGTGCAGCTTGTAGCCTTAAACTTAATGACTTTCCTGGAGCAATCAAGCTATGTTCACAGGTAACAGCCAATCAAGTCATGCATAAGATTTGAAGCATCCAATTCTGTGAGCAGATTGGCTAATTGGAGAGAATAACTATGGGTGGGAGAAGTGATAACAAGTTGTATGCTTTAGGTATAACAAATTGGTAGGTTAAGGAAATCAAAATAATTCTCACGAGAGTCCCGGTCTGCTATTTCTGAATTATAAGTTGAGTTTCTTGAGGTAACTAGCTTGTATGCAATAGTCTGAGAAATTCTTTCAAATATTGCAAAAACTGGGAATTAACCGAGATTACAGAAACAGAAATAATAGTGTTTCAAATATTCGGAGAATGATAATAGTGTTCTTACAACAAAGCTAGGTTTTTGAGGGGCTAGCTTCCTCTAAAGTTCCTCCCTTTGCACTGAATTCTTGCATTCATCTCCTTGCTCCTTCTCTTTGCTTTTAACAATTAACACTAACAGGCTTCACTCTTTTCTCACCCTTCCTTTCCACTACTGTCAGATGTCTAGACAGTTACAAGAAAATCCCTGTTTGCATCCCCTTTTCCTTATCTCTCTTGCTCACATGGGTCAATAAGACACCACATTTCCCGTTATGTCTTTTCACACAGACTCTAGTAATAGCAGGGTATCTGTATCTATCAATTATATTCTGCCAAGTTGTTTCATCAGATGATGGTGCATAAATCGCTGTAATGTAGTAGTCAAGGGGGGCTTCAACAGTGGTTGTGCTGATATTGTTCTTTGCATATTTAACAAATATTTTAGTATTATTGTCTGCTAAAGGCACTTATATGTTTCAATTATGAAAAGATTCACACTATGTCTTCTCAATTTCTAGATGAATAATGGCAATGCCTAAATGTAACTACCACAGTATGGGCATAGAAAATTATTATATTGGCATATACAGATACTGGTAAACTTGTAAAAGAGTTAAGTGGAAAATTTTCCACATATATTGGAAGCGTCATGTATGCTGATGCATGCCTCTGAGTGCAAACAAGGAAATGGATGGATTAATATCATCTCATCATTCAACTTCTAAGATGTATGCCTGGTTATTAGAGTAGCTATCATAATGAATTTCTCACTCTTTTCTCAGGTGCTTGATGTTGAATTTTGCAATGTGAAAGCTTTTTACAGACGAGCACAAGCATATATAGAAACTGGAGATTACCTTTTAGCAGATGTAGACATCAAGAAAGCTCTTGTGGTGGACCCACAAAACAGGTACTTAAAAGGGTTGATTCTCTAAAAAAGAAATTAGTGCTGGTTTAAAATGGATGCTTCTCATTAGAGAAACAATGATTTTTCATTTTCCAGGGAGGTGAAGGTAATTCAGAAGAAATTGAAGCAACTTCAAGCTGACCGTGACAAAAAAGATGCTAAGCTATATGGAAACATGTTTGCACGTAAAACAAAGGACTCGTCTATGGCTCTAAAGGTGAATATTGTTTAGACTTAATGACTCTTTTGTTGCTTGTGTATTTGAAATTAGGAATTTGTCTTGCCTTAAGTCCTGCATACCTATTCTTTTGGGAGAAAATTGAGTACAGGTAGGGTTGAAATAATAGACATACTTCTTTAGAAAAAGAAAAGCTAAAAAAAGTGAGAGAAAGAAAAGATGCTAATTTAACCATTAATTTTAGGTAAGGACCTATGGTGGTATGGGTATGATAACAGGGTCGACTTATGTTCACTCTTTTGTATTTGATTAAAAATGTGATTTTGGGGCACATGAATAACCCAATTACTGTTGTGTGGATTTAGAGTCGGATTGTGTGTATGGACTTCTGGATTGTTCATCAATGACCGAATCTTAACTAGGAGAGGATCTTTTTTTAGATCTGTAGGCTTACATTGTCTAATGTGCACATCTTTTTTCGATCTAATGACTGCTTGCGGATCTATGAAGCTAACATGGGTGCTACATAAACATGGAATTTTCCTTCCTAGTCTAGGTTGATGCCTTGATAAGGCAATGGATAAAGAAAGATTTCAACAATTCCCATGTTGTCACTTTAGGATTTTTTATCATTTCTTCTCTTTTTCATTTTGTTCTTAATGTCTATTGTTTGTCATTATAAACACCCAATGTTCTTGCTTCCACATAAATTGTATTTGTAAATAAAGCTCTTACTCTTCTCAAACAGAGATTGAAGATTGAGAAAGATGAGAGGGAAAATGAAGAGGTTGCAAGAATGGAAATTGACGAAGTTGCTGATAGCGCGCGCAGTGATTTAATAGTTGATTCTTGTTGAACCTGTATAGATTATAATATAAAGCTTCTATTAACAAAATATGTAAACTAGTAGATGGAAATTGCAAATTCGATTCGGATGAAAATCTACATGTTCCAATAGAATACATTCATGTATACCATCAACTTGTAATCTTGCCACATTTCAAATGAATATTATACACACTAAATTCGCATGCAAGTCTTGTTTAATTGTTAGCTCTTTACATTTATCATTTGGATAGTGATATTGTGCCAAATGCCATTAGGTGGCTAACAAAAGAAAGGGTATTGTTGTTAAAGGTTGTAGTAATATCACTGGTCAATGGTTAGTGTTTAAGAGAAGAGAATGTTTATAGCAAAAAAAAAGAGAGAAGAGAATGTTTAAATTAGAATTACAATGAGCATACATAGGCAGAATTAGATAGATTTTTTAGCCAATCTGATTAAAAATAATTTAAATTAAAGATAAGAGAAAATAAAGGAACATAATAGATTAGAATCAGATTTAATTTTCAGTAACAAAAAAAAAAAAGAATCAGATTTGATTTTATTACATCCAATCTTCTTAAAAAATATTCAAAATTGCCTTATATATAATTATAAAACTAACTATACACAAAATTAGTGAATACTAAAAGAAAGAAACTGAATAAAAATCTTGAATAACACACACATATGTTATAATTTGAATTAGAATATATGCTTGTGCTAATGATATGAATATTCAAATCATGAAAATCATACTAATCATAATTGTCCTAATTACTATAATTATGAAAAAAATTAAATTAAAAAATCATTTAAATTTCACCGGAAAATTTTTTACATTCTTATCATAAATAAGAAAGAAATAAAAGAAATAATAGAGAATTTCATTTTAAGAAGTTAAAAATAATTTTAATGTGAAAAAAAATATAAATTACAATTTATAACCTGTATTTATCATTAAAAAATTATATAAATAAAAAGGAGTAGATATAGTAATTTGCAAATATCTCATTATACTTAACACCGATTGTAAAAATAAAAAGTAATCGAATAAATTAGGAAAGTTATAATTTTATTATATTAAATATTAATTAAAAATTCAATTCAATTTAATATGAAAACTTAAAAGACATGTGCGGAGGTGCTATATGCAATGAGAAATGAGAAGACATATATGCAATGAGAAGATAAGAGGTTATCTTCTGCTGCCTTTAATATCAATTGAATTAAATGATTCAACAAATGGTAACTAAATATTAAAATTAATTTAACCCAAAGGGTTGACGCAGTGGTATAAAGCCCGTTGCACGTTCACATGTGGGGGACGATCCATTTAACGGGAGAATTAGTGTTCGATTTCCTCTGTGTGCAAAATTTCCTTCGGCCAGCGGTCTTTGACCCAAGACCAAAAAAATATTAAAATTAATTTTAAATATATATATTGTTTTCAAAATTCAAATACTCTCCTAACATTTATATAATATATTCTCTCATGCTTTTATCGATTTAACTTATTATCTCTTTCAATTTATCATTTTTAATATATTTAGTTTTAAGTTGAATTTCAGTATTTTTATAAAAGATATGATCAATAATTAAAAATAACAATATATCACAACATAAATTGTTTATCATAAATCTAAAATATAATATATTCAAAAATATTTATTTACTACAAATTCTAATTATAATATGATATGATTTATATATTTAAAAATATTTATTTATTAAAAAATTTAGTTCTATAAAATAAACATTTGTGCACAAACTAAAATATTAGTTTTATCTTTAAATTAGATTAGAATTTAAGCGTATTACGTAGAAATTACATAGAAACAGATAAAAAGCAGTAAAAAAAAACATAGAAATAGATAACAAAAAATTTCTTTAATTATTTATTTTTTCTTGTGGACTTTGTCATCATAATTTCAAAAGATAAATAATAATAAAAAAAAAAAGACACGGGCCACGGAATAGAAAACGAGCCCACCAAAGTCCCCGCCTAAACCTCAGAACAAACCTAACTGAAATTCAATTCAATTCAATTCACGAGTCAGTGTGGTGTGGTGTGGCTCCATGGACGACAACGACTTCCAAAAGCTCAGTTCCATCGAGTGGAGCCCTTCGCCGGTTGTGGCTTTAGCCACGAGCTTCGACGGCTCGCGAGTTGCCGCGGCTCGCCAAGACGGCTCCCTCGAAATCTGGCTCGTCTCTCCCGGCTCCATCGGCTGGCACTGTCAACTGGTAACTAACTAACTGTAAATAACAATGCTCCTTTACGATTATCTGATTCTGATGCATTGGTTTTGGTGCGCACAGACTATACACGGAGACCCTAACAGAAGAGTAACGTCGCTTGTTTGGTGCCCCGGTGGCTCTGACGGAACTCGCTTGTTCTCCTCTCATGCAGACGGCTCCGTTACTAAGTGGGATCTTTTTCGCTTGCAGCAGAAGGTAGGTATTTTCACTTAGATGCATATTTTGTTGCTCCGATCGAAACATTTATGTTTGTTATGATTTTGAAAGAATTTTCTGAATGATGCGTGCTTTCATTTTTCTTTTATTATTATTTTATTGTGGTCGTTACACGGCTTGCCTAATTTGACATTTGGCCTTTGCAGACAGTGCACCATCCAGTTGATGCGACAATTTGGCAAATGGCAGCGACATTATTTCCTAAGAGTGACAAGATAAATGATAAAAGGAAGGATGAACGAATGAGGAAGGATGAACGAATGGGGAATGGGTTCCGAGATTTTGATGAACATGAGAGCAGTGAAAGTGATGAAGATTCTGATTCACCTGGTCCTCTTGGGGATTCTGTTAGTATGCTTCCACGTGTGGCGATCGGTTTTGACAATGGATATGTCAGAATTTATGATATCTCTGACACAGATGAATTTATTTGTGTAAAATCTTTGCCCTGTGTCAAAGGTGAGGCTTTCCTCAAATTATTTGTCTAGTAGCATGTTTTCCTTTTGTTATGCGTTACTCCCATTAAGAGGATGTTTTATGTTACTGTTTCCAGGACGAGTTTTAAGTGTGACTTGGAGTACAGATGCTAAGTACATATATTCAGGAAGTAGTGACGGGTACGTATTGAAGTTGCATTTGATAAATAGATCATTGTGCGTGTGCTGCTAAAGTTACTTGGAGCTTATCACCTATTTTCTTTTGCTAGAAACCAAGATTGTATGCTTAATTATGCAAAAAATTTAAACATGGTCTATACATTTATTAATCGGTGTTCATTACTTTGTTAAATGTCCTTATTTATGTTTCTTGTCTGTCTCCTTACAGATTGATACAATGCTGGAACGCTGCATTGGGCAATGAAATCTATAGGATTACAGCTGGACTTGGAGGGTTGGGCAGTGGACATGAACTTTGCATATGGTCATTACTGTCTTTAAGGTGATAGTGAATGCATCTTTTTGTTGAATTGTCTTTGAATTTAACTATTATGCATACTTCTGCAATCCACATTCACCATATTGTTACAATTTTGATGGTACAGTTTTTTCTTCCTATTTGCAACCTTTTGTAGCTAATTGGTTAGTCATTATTTAGGTCCGGGACACTTGTTAGTGCGGACAGCAGTGGTAGCGTCCAGTTTTGGGACAGCCAACATGGAACTCTCTTGCAAGCACATTCTTTACACAACGGACATGTGCACGCTCTGGCAGCAGCTCCTAGTCATGATAGGGTGTTCTCTGCTGGTTCTGATGGCCGGGTACAGAGTTGCATGATTTGTGAATTCTTATGAAACCATAGTAACTTATCTTTTTGACGTTGCAATTCGCTGCTTATGTGTATATTTGATATCTGTTTGGCAATATATTTTTGACATTACTTATTAGTTTTTCACACATTTATAAGATGTTATTTTGCATAATTGCTATTGTTGTTAAGGTCAAATTCTAGTAGTGACTCTGTTATTTTACTCTGCACTTTTTCTCTTTAAATTAATGTTTTATGTGTTCCCACATGGGAACGTGTATGATAGTTTCAATGTTGGTAATGTACATATATGCATGCCATATTGCAAAGAATAGTATAATGATCGAGAATAAGAGGAAACCAAAAATCACAAGTTGAAACTGAAATGATTAAAAGGATATGGTTGGAATGGACCCCTAGAGGGGTAGTTCTCTTCTCTCAGATAGGATGAATGGCATGTGAGGTTTCCAACTACTTCTCTCCAAGGATTGAAGATGACAACTATGATTTTTTGGGTTAACGTTAGGCTGTATATTTTTGTCAAAAAATTAGAAGTAATAAAGTTGTTTAGTGACCATATGTATAGCTTTTGCATTCTGGTCTGTTTCCTGTGTTTTTTAGAAAAATTGAAAAATCTACGGTTACTTGTGCTGCTTGTTCTGGATGCTTCTTACGTATTCGTGTCAGTAGAGGTCTATTGTGTATCATATTTCAGGGTATCACATTTATTGAGTTCTGCACTTGTATATTCTTAGGAATAATGAAAAATGCCATTACATGTTATGCATGAGCCGGTATATTGTTGTGTTGTTATTATTTATTCATTAAATTATTGTTTGTTGCCCCGTTTTCCAATTAGTTGCAGTGTTATCCCATACTTAGTCTGTTGATTATGGGAATTATAATAATGTTGGTTTGGTTTATTTTATTTGAAGATTATTCTTTACAAGCTGTCTAGTAGTCAGTCAGCATCATCAGATGATATCAATTCTCCATCAACGATGAAGAGATGGATCTATGTTCACGATGTAAGGGCTCATACACATGACATCAAGGCCCTGACAGTTGCTGCACCGATAAGTCAAGAAGGTCTGTTTGAAAGTTATAATGTTTATTAAACTTTTATGTTATTTATTCTGCAAATATTGTATTAGCTCGTTTGGATGAGCTTTGGGTCTAAAGCAGGCATTCTTGGAAAAAAATTAAATTTTTGCTTTTTAAGAGAAATGAAAATTGTTTTTCTTCTATTTTCTGAAGGTCAATCTTTTAGCATGATCAAAAGTTCTTTTCAATGCAAAAAAAAAAGCAGTAGAAAAGCTTATCCAGATGGGCAGTATCTTTAGTTGCTATGTATTCATTTTCCATGTTCTGTTCCTTAGCTATGCATTTTTGTGTAGCAAATATTAAGCCAGAAAAGAGGAGTAAAAGAGCTCGACGTGAAGAAAGGCCCATTAATTTTAGTTACCACAAGTGGGCTCATTTGGGGGTTCCCATGCTTATCTCAGCAGGAGATGACACAAAACTTTTTGCATACTCGGTGAAAGAATTCACTAAGTTTTCTCCTCATGATATCTGCCCTGCGCCTCAGAGACCACCCATTCAACTAGTGCTTAATTCTGTCTTCAATTATTCCAAACTGCTTTTAGTCCAATCTTCACAAAAGATAGATGTTCATTTGCTACAACTCAGAAATGTCTGCACCACTAGAGGCTTTCCAAAGATCGAATTAGTGGCTCAAGTCAAGAGTATGGCATCTCGGAAGATAATTTGCAGCACCATTTCTAATTCAGGGGCGCTATTAGCGTACTCTGGTCATAAAAAACCAAGACTTTTGGAATTGAAAAGGTTTGAAGTTGGAAAAATCATATGGGATCTTGTTAAAAGGGAGCTTCCTCAGGGATTACCATTTGCCCATTCTATGATTTTTACTCATGACTCTTCCAAGTTAATAGTAGCAGGTTGCGACAGAAGGATATGTGTAAGCTAGCAACATGCTTCATCTCTATTATGATTAAATTGTGTTTTATGTAAAGTGTGGTTACTTCATAAGGGAATTTCTTTTGCTTATTTTTTTAAGAATTTCTGAACTTATCCAAACTAAGGTTATTTTACTCCATACTTTATGATAATCATGCTGTGCATCACTTGCTGTTTGCTATTCTGACCGTTGCTTCAGTGGAACTTGGTAATCTTTTGTACCTGAAGACTGTTTAAAGGGAATTTACATTGTTTGTCATTATTATTATTATTATTATTATTAAAATTGTGCAGATAGGGTTTAAGTCTCAATCAACTGTGATTTGTTATCCTGCTCATAAATGCTACACAGTGCTCTTTCTTTATTTTGTGATTTGTTGAACAGTGTTTTTTCCCCCCAGCAAATGCATGAGCACTTCTGCTAGTTGTTATGAATATTTGCTAGAATTTAAGCTTGGCTTAATTCTAAATTGGTTTGTATAAATAACTTCTAAATTTCTCTTTTGGTTGATTTGCTCGTCAGTGGTTTCGAAAGTGTTCGTTAAAATATGATCTCAGGGTTTTAAAATCTAATTGTTTCATCAATACTCTTTGCTTTTGAATGCTATAGGTTGTTGATGTTGGGAGGACAGATGAAGATTCGCCAGAATTAGTGCATACTTTTACACCCCGTCGCGAATCGCAAGATGAGGAATTACCTTCAACAGAGTCACCCATAACAAGATTGTTTACTAGTTCTGATGGGCAGTGGTTGGCAGCTGTGAACTGCTTCGGGGATATATTTGTATTTAACTTGGAGATACAAAGGTGTTGTTTCTAATTTGCTTAACCTTTTCTTTTTAATTCAGGAGACCTATTACTGTAGCTGCTTCTCTGCAGATAGCTAGGACATGTTTTTATTGCTTAAGAAAATTGAAAATTAAAGGACAAACTTTTTGATTGGATCTTTGTTGCTTTCTGCTGTGGTAGTTTACAGTATCATATTTCTGTTTAGGTGCAAAAATAATTTAACTGGTAAAATACCAAAGGGTCCCTTATTATTCTTTCCCCATTTTTCTTTGGCATGCTCTTTTTGATTCTAGGAGGTGGTATTGATTGCATGAATTATTTGATATTGATATTCATATTTTGTTGTTGTTTTTTATAAAATAAACCTGCTTGTGCTACAGCCAGCACTGGTTCATTTCAAGATTAGATGGCGCCTCTGTTACAGCTGGTGGATTTTCCCCCCAAAACAACAATGTACTGATAGTTACAACTTCCTCAAATCAAGTGTATGCACTTGACGTAGAAGCCAAGCAGTTGGAAGAATGGTCAAAACGGCTCACATCTGCTCTTCCTAGGAGATTTCAGGAATTTCCTGGTGAAGTTATTGGGCTCTCATTCCCTCCATCGGCAACTTCATCTTCTGTTGTTATTTACAGCTCCAGGTATGCCTTTGTATTTTCTTTTTGAATATGAAGTTGACATCTTGCATTGGTGAAATGGTCAAAATTAAATGAGAGAAGTACATGTCTTATGCAAAAAAAAAAAAAAAGAATTGATATGAAAGTAATGGCTTATTAATTTAATACTCGTGACTTGTTAATTTATATGTTTCTTGTATTCATTAAATTTTTTATTGTGGAGCTTCATATGTATCGTGTATGAAGAATTTCGAGATGTATAGTAAGTTCACGATATACATAATTTTTGAGAAATTCAAAAGCACTTAGATTTGCTTCTACGTATGTTTGTTTTTCCTGGTATCTTCAACAATCAAAGAGTAATACGATATGTACGTGCGTGTTTGGATGGATGAGTGTTGGCAAAATTAATTTTTAATAGAATTGATTTTAGTTAAAATTAATTTTAAAATAACGTGATTTATGTTTGAATGTTTTTATTATAAAATCAAATTAGAAGTAAAATTCATTATAAAATTTTGGATTCAATGCTAAAGTTACTCAAAGTTGCTTTAACTCAGAATCAATTATGAATTCTTCTCTAACATGATACCAAACATGTAAATTTATTCAAAATCAATTCTGGACTCAATCAATTTTTCAACGTGAAACCAAATATGCACTACATCTGTTGGTTTTAGACTTGTGATACATGGAAAGTTAACCTTTCTAAGTAAGTTGTTTTTCTTTTTATTTATTTATTTATATATATATTTTTAAAGTATTTTCTCATGTTTGGAAGTTGTTCCATCTTCAGGGCAATGTGCTTGATTGACTTTGGGTTGCCCGTGGAGCAAGAGGAAAGTGATATGCTAAATAGTCAAGATTCACTGGCAAGGAAATTACAAAATTTTAATCTTAAGAAGAGGACCAGACATAATAGGAAGAACTTTGATGTTTTACCTTTAGAGAATCCTGTTTTATTTTTAGCTCATACTTCAAAATATTCCTTATTTATGGTAGACAAACCCTGGTTGCAAGTGGTCAAGAGTTTAGAAGCCCCACCAGTCCACAGGCATATATTTGGGACATGAGCATTAAGCAACTTAGAGAATTGTTCTCAGCTAGATGGTGATACATGATGGGGATAAAAGTCCCTTTTCTGATTTTTCTTTTTGCCTCTTCACAATTTTGTTCCATTAGTAATAGTTCACTTGACTATTTATTTTATTTTTCATTTGCACAAGATCTGTACTTTTATTGCTTGATGTAGTAGGATCACTTGACACTTCTAACACAATAGGTAAAGATTTGGCCAAGGAATGACACGTTAGGAGAACAATAATTAGCTCAATCATCTTAAAACAAAACAACTTAATAGATGGTATTATCATCTTAAAATGAAAGAGAATTGGTTACCCTACCCAATAGATGTGCATATTTGTTTGAAGTTTCACAGCCATCTGGTGTGTAAATTACTGCATTGATTTAATTTTTGTTTGTGCATGAAAATAAAATAAAAAGACAATACATATACACAGACAGATTTTATGTTGTTTTTCATGACAAAAAGGAAAACACAATTGTAGGACTGAAAAAATGAAAAATGGAAGTTCTAGAATAGTATATATTAATCCAAAAGCCTCAAACAAAAGAAGCAAAGCTTGTTGGTTTCAAATTACAAAAGTAAATTGCTTATTTATTTGTGAGTTTAAAATAGAAAAATGATTTTATTGACCTGAAAAAAAAAAAAACCAAGGTTCAACTATATATTTTTCTCTGTGTTACACTTTCGTCATTCTCAACTCTTCCAAGATAAAAAAAAAACTGAAAACAAAAAAATGACACAGGCCAGTGAGTACAAAATGAGGGCAATTTCTTAGGGCACCTCGTTTTTTTTCCGGTGCACCCCATAAATTTATATATTCCTATTATACCCTTATTGATT
The DNA here is from genome assembly GCA_026413185.1 of Pueraria montana var. lobata. NCBI lineage: Eukaryota > Viridiplantae > Streptophyta > Magnoliopsida > Fabales > Fabaceae > Pueraria > Pueraria montana. The sequence continues at coordinate 6,555,267 of CM048646.1, forward strand.
ATAATGATATACTGCGCCTCTCTCTCATTTGCACCTCATTCTTCTTCTTCACTGCAACTACTCCAAGGTGTGGTGGTTCCTTCGCGTTCTCGTTCTCTTCTTGTCGGTCTGCTGCCTTCATTGTTGATGTATTTACTTCGACGAAGCTTCCATTTAAGGTGAAGAAGGTAGCGTAGGTTTTTCTATTATCCTCCTTCCTTCGTAGACGGCGAGGTTTCAGTTCAAGTTCTTCATCTGGTAAGTGTTTTTTTTTTAATGGTGAAGAGTTCATTATGGAAAGCTGAATCCGTAATTATTGTAATAGGATTACGAATTGGGCAATCCGTAAAATGACATTACGGATTACACAATCCATAATTCAATTACAAGACTTACGGATTGTCTAATCCGTAATGTTGTAATTGCATTACGGATTCAGTAATCCATAATGTATAGTACATTATACATTACGGATTACACAATCCGTAATATAGTTAGGAATTTTGTAAAAAAAATTATATCTGCTATAATTAACCTGTTTAAATTCAATGAGTTGAAATTGTATTTTTTAATGCCTGATTAGTTAATAATAATTAAATTATTGTTGGTAACAATGTGGGCAATTTGTTGGATGATTTTTTGTGTTTATTCAATTGAGTGTTATTTTTTTTGAAATATTATATTTTATGGAGGACCATTATATGAGCAAGATGTCGGATGAAGTAGACATGGATGTTGATCAGACAATGGTTGAAGATATAATGATGCAATATGGACTAGACATTAAAAAAGACGATGATTGTATTGCTGTATTCACAAATAAGGTAATTGTTATGTTTAATTGGTTAGTGACATAATTGGAAAGGTGAATAGGCATACTAATGTTGTATGTTTTATTATGCAGGTGTTTCCCACTCGTGATGAGTTACTGAAATGGATTCGAGCGATTGCATTTAAGATGGGTTTTGTCATTGTGATTTTGAGGTCAGACACATCAAATGGGATACCAGGAAGGAAGACATTTGTTTTGTTGGGTTGTGAGAGGGGTGGAAAGTATAGGCCAAAGAAAAAAGATGTAGTGAAGACGGTGATTGGGACTAGAAAGTGTGATTGTCCCTTTAGATTGAGAGGAACACCACTTAAGAATGGTGAAGGACGAACATTGAAGTTATTGTATGGGTCTCATAATCATTATTTAACTGAGACATTGGTTGGCCATCCATATGCTGGTCGTCTAACATCTAACGAGAAGACAATGCTCGTTGTTTTGACGAAGAGTATGGTCAAACCAAGAAATATTCTCCTCACATTGAAAGAGCACAATGAAAATAATGTGACTACAATAAAACAAGTATATAATGCAAGGAGTGCATATCGGAATGGTGAAAGAGGCCCAAGGACATAAATGCAACATTTGATGAACCTACTTGAGCGTGATATGTATATTCATTGGCATAGAATCCATGAAACAGCGGAAGTAATGCGTGATATTTTCTGGACACATCCTGATGCAATGACGTTAGTGAATGTGTTTAACATAGTTTTTATGATGGATAGTATTTACAAAACAAACAGATATAGACTACCATTACTTGAGATTGTTGGTGTGACACCTACTAGGTTGACCTTTTCTGCAGCTTTTGTGTATTTAGAGGCTGAATGACAAGATAAATAATTAAAATTAATGAATCAATGCAAAAAAAAACATGTATTATTTATTAAAATAAATTATGGAAAGATGTATACCAATCCCTGCCACAATTCTCGGGCTACGAGATCAACATATAATGTGAGGATTGATGTGTCCTCAGGCCTACCACCAAACTCAATAGCATCAGCTGCTTCTGGCTCCTCCTGTTGCTCCATCTCCTCATTCTCCTCATGCTGAACAACATCATCAACTCGTCCACGGCGCCTGCGTGCAAATGCAGTGGGTCTCACACGTTGGGACGGATTGGCACTCCCACCTCTAGTGAGTGGCATTTCTGCACATATATCAAATCAAATATATAACAACCACAACTAAATGACTTCTAAATGTATATAACAACAATGACATACAAATTCTGTCACATATGAATAATTTAACTGTCGAATTCTAATTAAACCTTTGCCTTTTTTATTACTAACATGGCATCACACCCCTTGTTAAATTTGTCCTATACAATTCTAATTAATTTATGTTAAATATCATCTTATGCAATTACAAATTAAATTATACAATTACATATTAAATTATACAATTCCATATTAAATTATATACTTTTAATTTCCAATGGATTACAAATTAAATTATACAAATTATTTTCTTACGGATTACAAATCAAATATCATATTATACAATTACAAATTAGATTAAATATCTTACGGATTACAAATTAAATATCATATTATATAATTACAATTGAAATTATACAATTAAAAATTAAATTATAGATTTTTCCCTTAATTACGGATTATTAAATTCGGAGTATATATCGAAATCCGGAATTGTATTACGGAATACCCATTCCGTAATACATTGTTGCATTATGGAATAGGAATTCCGTAATAGCTTTCCGGAGTTCCATATATACTACGGATTATCCAATCCGTAAACCACTAATAGGTGTGTCTTGCATTACGGAAAAGGAAATCCGTAATAGGTTTTATATATAGTATGGATTATCCAATCCGTAATAACACAAAAGGGGTGTGTGTTGCATTACGAAAAAGGATATCCGTAATATATAGTATATATTCTACGGATTATCCAGTTCGTAATAAGTCTTAATATATGTTGCATTACAGAAAAGGAAATTCGTACATTATACTACGGATTATCCAATCTGTAATAAGGTGAAAGTGTGTGTTGTGTTACGGATTAGCTAATCCGTAATACAACAACACTTTCACCTTATTACGGATTATCATCAGTAACACAACACACACTTTCACCTTATTACGGATTATCCAATCCATAATTTAAAAAAAAAAAATAATAATTGAACAAAACAACCACATGGTGGAGGAAGAGGATGACTTCAATGGCGAAGGAAGAGGATGCCAACAAAGCTCCACGAAGACGCACCACCACTAGTGAGGTGTGATGTGCTCAAAAGGAGTAGCGAGAGGGGATGGAAGCAAAAAAAAAATGAAGGTTTGGCAAGAAGATGGGTGCGGCGGAGCTGGAAGGAAAAGGAATGAAAGGGAGAGGTGTTATGGTTATGTGGTTATGGGGTACACCGGTGAGGGTTAGGTTTAATAATTAAAAGGGAAGAAGGGTAGAATTGTCTCATCATGTGGGTAATTATTTTTCATGAGGTGCGCCGAGAAATAAAGGGGTGCCTTAAGAAAAAGCCCAAAACGAGCCCAACAAAAACCTTGAAGGGCCTGTGGTACCGAACCCGGAATATATACGGATCCATCCAATCCAAGTCCCCGCTTAAACCTCAGAACAAAACCTAACTAAAAACTATGGCCGCCTTGTGTTTCTTTCCCTTCTTCTAGTTCTCTACCCTACTCTTCTTCTTCTTCATTCTTCAAAATTCAATTCACGCGCACCGCACCGTTTCGGAGTGTGGCTGGCTCCATGGGCGAACTCTACAGGCTCAGCTCCGTCGATTGGAGACCTTCGCCGGTCATCGCTTTAGCCACCAGCTTCGACGGCTCGCGAGTCGCCGCCGCTCGCCAAGACGGCTCCCTCGAAATCTGGCTCGTCTCTCCCGGCTCCATCGGCTGGCACTGTCAGCTGGTAACTAACTAACTAACTAATCCTTACTCTCTTCAACTTATTCGTTCCGTTGTTCTCATTCTTGTGCATTGATTTTGGCGCTTGCAGACTATACACGGAAACCCTAACGGAAGAGTAACGTCGCTTATTTGGTGTCCCGGTGGCTCCGACGGAACTCGCTTGTTCTCGTCCAACATAGATGGCTCCGTTACTAAGTGGGATCTTTTCCACTTAACACAGAAGGTACCATAGTTTGATTGGAGCTTGTGAACTATTTTATGTGTTTTTATCTTAGTGTGGAATGGAGGCTAATACTATAGAAAGATTAAGTTAGAGACACTCCTATTCGTAGGACGGTTAGGTTAGGTGTAGTGTTCTTGCTTGCTAGTGCGTTGAATGTGTTTTTAGTTACTTGTCAGGGTAATGTTTGTTACGCTTTGGTCTTTAAAGTGTTTTTATTGTGTGGGTTGCCTAATTTGACATGTGGCGCTTGCAGACCGTGCTGAGATCGGATGGTGTCTCAATCTGGCAAATGGCGGTGACTTTTCCTAAGGGTGACGAGATCAATGATAGAAGTAAGGGTGAACGAATGGGGAATGGGTTTCATGATTTTGACGAACATGAGAGCAGTGAAAGTGATGACGAATCTGATTCACCCGGTTCTCTCGAGCCTTCTGTTGGTGAGCATCCACGTGTGGCGATTGCTCTTGACAATGGATGTGTGAGAATTTATGATATCTCTGACACAGATGAATTTATTCCTGTAAAATCTTTGCCCCCAGTCAAAGGTGAGGTTTTCCACAATTTATTTGTCTTATAGCAGGTTCCCTTTTTGTTATGCGTTACTCCCATTAAGAGGATCTTTTGTGTTGTGGTTTACAGGACGAGTTTTAAGTGTGACTTGGAGTACAGATGCTAACTACATATATTCAGGAAGTAGTGACGGGTATGTATTGTAGTTGTGATTCATAAAAAGATCATTGTGTGTGCTGCTAAAGTTACTTGGTGCTTATCACCTATTTTCTTTTTCTAGAAACCAAATTTGTATGCTTGATTATGCAAAAGATTAAGTAGATCTGGCAACATAGTCTATGCATTTATTAATCTGTGTCGTTACATCATTAAATGTCCTTATTTATGTTTCTTGTCTGTCTCCTCACAGGTTGATACGATGCTGGAATGTCACATTGGGCAATGAAATCTATAGGATTACAGCTGGACTTGGAGGGTTGGGCAATGGACATGAACTTTGCATATGGTCATTACTGTCTTTAAGGTGATAGTGAATGCATCTTTTGTTGAATTGTCTTTGAATTTAACTAAATATGCATACTTCTGCGATCAGCGTCCACCATATTGTTATAATTTTGATGGTAGAGTTCTTTCTACCTATTTGCAAACTCTTGTAGCTAATTGGTTAGTTATTATCTAGGTCTGGTACACTTGTTAGTGCGGACAGCAGTGGCAGTGTCCAGTTTTGGGACAGCCAACATGGAACTCTCTTGCAAGCACATTCTTTACACAAGGGACATGCATATGCTCTGGCAGCAGCTCCTAGTCATGATAGGGTGTTCTCTGCTGGTTCTGATGGCCAGGTACTGACTGAGTTGCATGATTTGTGAATTCTTATGAAACCATAGTAATTTATCTTTTTGACATTGCTATTGGCTGCTTATGTATTTGTATTTGATAGCTGTTTGGCAATATATTTTTGATATTACTTATTAGTTTTTCACACATTTATAAGATGTTATTTGCATAATTGCCGTTGTTGTTGAGGTCAAATTCAAGTAGTGACTATGTATATTTCGCTCTGCACTTTTTTCCTTTAAATTAATATATGTTAATATGTTTTATGTGCTGCCACATGGGAATGTGTATGATGTTTTCAATGTTGGTAATGTACATATATGAATGCCATATTGCAAAGAATAGTAGAGTTAAAAGGTTTAAATAGTATAATGATCGAGAATAACTGGAAACCAAAAGTCACAAGTTGAAACTGAAATGATTAAAAGGATATGGTTGAAATGGACCACTAGAGTAGAGAGGTAGCTCTATTCTCTCGGATAGGATGAAAGGCATGTGAGGTTTCTGACTACTTCTCTCCAAGGATTGAAGATGACTGCTATGATTTTTTGGGTTAATGTTTGGTTGTATATTTTTGTCAATAGAAGTAAAAAAAAGTGATTTTTACAAAACATAGAAATTTGTAGGTTGAACATTTGGTTTTTGATATTGAGATGGTTAGAAGCCTTTAGTGTAATTTTACTATGAGTTGATTTAGCCAGTATTGGGTTTGGCATGATTCATAGTGTCTCATCATTCATAATGATTGATTAATACGTGAGATATTGAAGGTTTTATGTTGCCGTGGGGCCTGGTTTTGTTGTCACTAAAACAAAGTTGCAGCATTATCGGGAATGTCTTAAACTCCATGCATTGGATTTATTCCTGGGGATTGAACTTTGTGGGAAAGAAGAAATTCAATAACATGATTGAGACAGTTTCAATAGGAAGATTAGATAGATAAGCATGTTAAATAGTGTAGCTTTGAATTAGTTCCATTTGTTTTGTATTTCTATTTCTATTTTTGGTCCTATATCTATTTATAGCAAGTTAGAGTCTTCACTATAAACTCACAGGCAAATTATTGTGTATTTCATCCATAATTGAAAAGTATATGGTTGTTTGCTAACCACATGTATAGTCTTTGCATTCTGGTTTGTTGCCTGTGCTTTTTTTTTTAAAAAACAAATAATCTACTGTTACATATGCATCTTATGGATGTTTCCAATGTATGTTTCACTGTATCTTGAATTGTTCCTAGTGAAGGTCCATTGTTTATCATATTTTAGGGTATCACATTTATTGAGTTCTGTATTTGTATATTGTCATGAATAATGAATAACAAGGTCCATTGAATAATGAATAATGAGTCAGTATATTGTTTTGTTGTTATTACTTATTCATTAATTTATTTTCTGTTGTCCCATTTCCAATCAGTTGCAGTGTTATCCCATACTTAGCCCATTGATGATGTGAATTATAATAATGTTGTTTTAGTTTTTTTTATTTGAAGGTTATTCTTTACAAGCTATCTAGTAGTCAGTCAGCATCATCCGATGATATCAATTCTCCATTAAAGATGAAGAGATGGATCTATGTTCACTATGTAAGGGCTCATACGCATGACATCAGGGCCTTGACTGTTGCTGTACCAATAAGTCATGAAGGTCTGTTTGGAAGTTATCGTTTATAAAATTTTTATGTTATTTATTCTGCAAATATTGTATTAGCTAGTTTGGATGAGCTTTGGGTCTAAAGCAAGCACTCTTGGAAAATTTTGTTTTTAAGAGAGAAATGTAAATGGTTTTTCTTCTATTTTCTGAAGGTCAATATTTCAGTACAGCCAACAGTTCTTTTCAATGCTGAAAAAAGTGTTTCTTTGCTGTAGAAAACTTATCCAAATGGGCAGTATCTTTATTTGCTATTTATGCATTTACCATGTTCTGTTCCTTAGCCATGCTTTTTTGTGTAGCAGCAGATATTATGCCAGAAAAGAGGATTAAAAGAGCTCGATGTGCAGAAAAGCCCATTGATTTTAGTTACCATAAGTGGGCTCATTTGGGGGTTCCCATGCTTATCTCAGCAGGAGATGACACAAAACTTTTTGCATACCCAGTGAAAGAATTCACCATGTTTTCTCCTCATGATATCTGTCCTGCACCTCAGAGAACACCCATTCAACTAGTGCATAATTCTGTCTTTAATCAATCCAAAATGCTTTTAGTCCAATCTTCGCGAAAGATAGATGTTCATTTGCTACAACTCAAAAATGTCCGCACCTCTGGAGGCTTTACAACGGCCGAATTAGTGGCTCGAGTCAATAGTAAGGCATCTCGGAAGATAATTTGCAGCACCATTTCTAATTCAGGGGCGCTATTGGCATACTCTGATCATAAAAAGCCTAGACTTTATGAATTGAAAAGGGGTGGAGTTGGAAAAATCACATGGGGTGTTGACAAAAGGAAGCTTCCTCGGATATTACCATTTGCCCATTCTATGATTTTTAGTCATGACTCCTCCAAGTTGATAGTAGCAGGTCGCGATAAAAGGATATATGTAAGCTAGCAACATGCTTCATCTCTATTATGATTAAATTGTGTTTTATGTAAAGTATGGGTACTTCATAAGGGAATTTCTTTTGCTTGTCTTTGCAAGAATTTCTGAACTTATCCAAACTATGGTTTTTTTACTCCGTACTCAATGATAATCATGCTGTGCATCATTTTGCTGCTTGCTATTCTGGCCCTTGCTTCAGTTGAACTTCGTAATTTTTTTGTACCTGAAGACTGTTTAAAGGGAATTTACGTTGTTTGTCATTATTATTATTATTATTATTATTGTCCAGATAGGATTTGATTGCCGATCAACTGTGATTTGTTATCCTGCTCATGAATGCTACATAGTGCTTTTTTCTTTGTTTTTTGTGATTTGTTGAACAGTGCCCCCTCCCGCAAATGCATGAGGCCATGAGCACTTCTGCTGGTTGTTATGATTATTTGCTAGAATTTAAGCTTGGATTAATTATAAATTGGTTTTTATAATTAACTTCTAAATTTCTCTTTTGGTTGATTTACTTGTCAGTGGTTTCAGAAGTGTTGTTAAAATATTATGATCTTACGGTTTAAAAAGGTATTTGTTTTATCAATACTCTTTGCTTTTGAATGCTATAGGTTGTTGATGTTGGGAGGACAGTTAAAGATTTGCCAAAATTAGTGCATACTTTTACACCTTGTCGCGAATCGCAAGATGAGGAATTACCTCCAACTGAGCCCCCCATAACAAGATTGTTTACTAGTTCTGATGGACAGTGGTTGGCAGCTGTGAACTGCTTTGGGGATATATATGTATTTAACTTGGAGATACAAAGGTATTGTTTCTAATTTGGTTAACCTTTTCTTTTTTATTCAGGAGTACTGTAGCTGCTTTGTGGGAGATAGCTTGGGCATGTTATTGCTTAAGAAAATTGAAAATAAAAGGGCAACCTTTTGGGGAGACAAATGCAAATACACATTAGACAATCTTCAGAAAGTTTTGATTAGATGTTTGTTGCCTTTTGTTGTGGTAGTTTACAGTATCATGTTGTCTGTTTAGGTGCTAAAATAATGTAACTGGTAATTCCTATGGATCCCTTATTATTTTCTCCCCCCTTTTTCTTTGGCATGCTCTTTGATTATAGGAGGTGGAAATGATTGTATGAATTACTTGATATTGATTTTCATATTTTGTTGTTTTTTATAAAATAAACCTGCTTTTGCTACAGCCAGCACTGGTTCATTTCAAGATTAGATGGCGCTTCTGTTACAGCTGGTGGATTTCCCCCCCAGAACGACAATGTACTGATAGTTACAACTTCCTCAAATCAAGTGTATGCATTTGACGTAGAGGCAAAGCAGTTGGGAGAATGGTCCAAACGGCACACATCTGCTCTTCCTAGGAGATACCAGGAATTTCCTGGTGAAGTTATTGGGCTCTCATTCCCTCCATCAGAAACTTCATCTTCTCCATCGGCAACTTCATCTTCAGTTGTTGTTTACAGCTCCAGGTATGCCTTTTTATTTTCTTTTTAAATATGAAGTTGACATTTTGCATTGGTTAAATGATCAAAAGTTAAATGTGAGAAGTAAATGTCTTATGCAAAAATACTTTTTTTGATATGAAACTAATGGCTTTTTAATTTAATACTCGTGATTTGTTGATTTTTATGTTTGGTGTATTGATTAAATTTTTTATTCTGGGGCTTCATGTATATCATGTATGAAGAATTTCGTGCTGTATCGTAAGTCTATGATATTCGTAATTTTTTAGAAATTAAAAAGCACTTAGAATTGCTTCTACATCTGGTTTTGTTTTTCCTGGTATCTTTAACAATCAGAGTAATATGATATCTACGTCTTTGGTTTCATACTTGTGATACATAGAAAGTTAAACCTTCTATGTAGGTTGGTTTCAGAATTGTGATATTAACCATTCCTGACTCAAAATAGGAACTATGAATTATGAAAATATTGTTTTTCTTTTTATTTATTTTTGAAGTATTTTCTCATGTTTGGAAATTGTTCCATCTTCAGGGCAATGTGCTTGATTGACTTTGGGTTGCCCGTGGAGCAAGATGAAAGTGATATGCTAAATACTCAAGATTCAAGGGCAAGGAATTTACAAAATGTTAATGTTAAGAAGAGGACTAAACATAATAGGAGGAACTTTGAAGTTATACCTTTAGAGAATCCTGTTTTATTTTTAGCTCATACTTCAAAAAATTCCTTCTTTATGGTAGACAAACCCTGGTTGCAAGTGGTCAAGAGTTTAGAAGCCCCACCAGTCCACAGACATATATATGGGACATGAGGCATTAAGCAACCTAGAGAATTGTTCTCAGCTTGAGGGGATACATGATGGGGATAAAAGTCCCTTCCTGTTTTTCTTTTTGTCTCTTCATGGCTGGGATCTAGAATCGTGTATTGTGTTGTTATCATAATCAATTTTGTTCCATTAGTAATAGCTTCACTTCACAATTTATTTTATTTTTTATTTACACATGTTCTGTACTTTTACTCTTAATCAATCCCCAGCTGGTTTTTGCTGCTTGATGTAGTAGAATCTTTTGACACTTCTAACACTATATGATTAATGTAATTAAAATTTCATATAAAAAAATTTAGTTTGTGCTGTATAAACAAGGGTATCAATTTGTAGGAGGGAATAACCATTGGTTGGTTCAGTTATGGACTTCATAAACTAAACTTTTTTGTAATTTCTAAATACTTATTTCCTTGACTGTTATTCTTTACAATTTGACAGTTTTCTACTTATTATTTTTCCTGTTTTTCTCAAGTATTTTTAAAATTGGAAAAATTATTGTGACATGTAAAGTATCATGAATTTAATGGAAGTAGTAAATAAAATACTTTAGTATAATTGAAACTATTTTCCATAAACTCATGGTAAAGCATCGATAGGATGAGGATAGAGAACTTGTAAGCACAGCTTTCATAAGAATAGTTGCAGCAAGCGCAAAAAGATCTACGTTTTCATTTGGTCTATTATGCTACTCTCTATTCTCTGATTTTGACCACTCGAATTCCACAGCTAATAAAATTAGAAGTATATTCAACTGTTGAATTTTCTATATTTTTCTCGTTGTGTTTGCTAGAATCTGGAACCAACTTTATTTTTTATATTTTGCCTTTTCTAATTTGGTCTATATCTTGTGGAATTATATTGAATATTTGATGATACATTCCGTATTCTTGCTAAAAAACCAATCCAAAGCCATGTTACACTTTCATTATAAATCTTGTGTCTTCCAACGTAGGCAATGAACGTGTGCTAACACTGTAATTTCCAATTACAAACATGAATTGAATAGTACACAATAAAGTAAGAATGACTAGTGAAATCGGGTGTGCTTGTCCGTTTCCAAATATCTAAGTTATTTTCCAATAGATCCATGCAGTTGGTTGGAGTCTGAGGATATAAAAACTACGAATAAAAGATTTTGTTGGATATCCTACCAAAACAAATATTCAATAATTGTACCGAGTGTTATGAATGGATCACATTTCAAGTGGGGTAGTTTTCACAAGGTGGTGGGGCTGCCCCGAAAATGAAGCTTGGCTTTTGGTTTCATTTGGATACATTGTCCATTTTGGGTGTGAAGCTACTTACCTTGCCACATTTACCCACCCAAAGTGGTTGTGAGCTAGGCTGGCAGTGGCTGAACTTAATAAAGTGGGTCACTACTCATTACTAGGCCTTTGGATTTGATATATGCTTCATGGTGGTGAGTGGTGAAGTGACTTTTCCTTTTTTCTCTGGCTCTCTTCTTAGCTGTGTTGGTGAGTGGTGAATTAGTTAATTCAGTTTTGTGTTTATTATTATTATTATTACTGGTGAAAAAGGATGAATAGTAATACCATCTGAACAAAAGTTTGTGAACAGTATCCAAAGAAGAAGACCTGGGAGGTCCCAGAGATGCCTGCCACTAATGACAACAAAAGAAAATGGTGGACAGAAACCTTATTCAGTTTCCTATATTCTCTTAGGTTGCTCCCAATAGCATAGGCAGTAGCATAGGAGCAGATTAAAAAAAAAAAAAGGTAAAATTACAACATAAGAGCTTTTCTCTTTTAATATTTTGGAAAAAAGAAAAGAGAAAAGGGAAAAAAAGAAAAAGAAAAGAAGTTCCTTTTGACAGACATTGAGTAGCTTCTCTCCTTTGACATCCATTCTTCTGGTCTCTCTTTCCACAGCAATGCAGCAACAAACAGTGACAAGGACTACAGCAAAATCACTCATTTCCCTTCTTCATCTAAACCACCTGATCAGTGATGTAACAAAGAACTTGTTAGCATATTTCCTTTCAAGTCTTTTCTGAGTAACGAAACAGAATATTCAAGACAAATGGATCTTCACCTTGTTCCTCTGAGGCTAGTTTTCCAGCAAGAGACCGCTCTAAGAAACCAAAGTGCTTCTGGAATTTTGTCTTTCTCTGCATAGACCAACAAATTTAGCTCAACACAATAAAAATGTGCAATTCAAAGGGTTGGTAGTTATAACTTATTATAACTCATAATGAAATGATTTAATAAAAGAATTGGCAATAGAACTTGAGTTGTACCTTTATTCTTGTTGCAGATACACATTGAGAAAAATCCAATGCACTCTCCACTGCTCCATTCCCTGAGAAACTGTCTTGCTTCTGTTCAACAACAATAGAACCAACCCATTAGCATTATTTAAAAAAAAAAAAAAATTGCTGCTAAGGAGAAATTATAGACACACACATATTATGTCAGTGACATTAACCTTGTGACTCTCCTTGGAACAGTTGAAAAAAGGAGAGCTGGCAGTGTCATCAAGAGGTGAAGGCTGTTGACTTCTGCCATATTCTTTGGCCTTCTTCTTCTTTTGGGATTCTTTGGTTGTAGAAGAAAGGCAAGGATACCAATTCTGACAATAGCATTCATTATCATAATGTGGAGGTCCAGAAGAAGCATCAGAGACCATGGACAAATCTTCCTCAGACTCCTCCATTCTTCTTCCCTTTCCTTCACACTCCGCAACCCCACCTCTCCTCTGGAAGTAATTTTCAGAAAGAGAGGATTGGTCCAAATAATGGGTCCAACCTGATTCACTAGCACTACTGTATTGTGAAGCAGCAGATATATGATGGTAATCCATTCAACCCTTCTTTCTTCTAGTATAACAAGGCACCAAGGTTGGTGTTCTTTTATAGATACTCAATATGTATGATATGAAATATGATCAAGTGAAAGATGAAAGATCATATAGTGGTATTAGAGGACCTAGAGGTAGCTACTTTGCTCTGTCTCCCTATATCTCTTACCCCTTGTGCTTCTTATGTAGTTCTTCTTCTCAGCATAAGTTAGAAAAGGAGTAAAAGGAGAATTGATAAAAAAAAGAAAAGAAAAATCATTAAACTAAGAAAGAGAGAGGGATTGCACTAGAATTCTAAACTGGTTCTGTCCTTTTGCACAATCCGTTCGCCTTCTTATTTTATCTTTATGCGAATGAATCAATATTGCCAGTTGGCCTTGTGAACGTGTGTGTACGAGAGTGTCTGCTAGTGAAAGAGTGAGAGAATGTGATAAGGGGAGAGATTATATGATTATTGGCAGCATTGCATTGCATTACCATGCTCCCATCAAAAGATAGTGCTGTCCTTTCAGGACAAAAGTTAATCTTAATTTGGCCAAGTCACAACTAATGATACTTTAATGATTAGCTTTTTGTTTCTATTAATGGTTACGAGGCTTGCAAGTTGACTCCACATTTAATGCGCTCTGCTCCCTCTCCTAAGGCTTTGCTTATTTTCTTCCACATTGTGTGTGCTTTGCAACAACCAACAAACTATAGTTTCTCCCTTCATTTATTTCACAAACCAATATTTACCACTTAGTGAAGTCTAACAGCTGTGATGTGCGTGAGGGTTACTTTGGTTTCTTTCCCTTTTTTCCAGCTGAAATTGGGGAGCTCCGAAAGTACCTACAACTGGACATGCGTTAATAAAAAGTTATTAAAGGGGGGTTTACAATTTCAAAAGTTTTTATATGTATAATAGCAATAGTGCAACTATCTCAACTGGGCTTATTTCATTTTGACATAAATTACTATTTTGAGTAGTTGTTTGTTCTCTCGTACTAGAAGTTCTATAAATGTAAATCTCCTCATAGAGCTAGACAGACCCACGTTTCATTGAAAGAAACCACTAATGACCACCTGATTTGAATGTGACACTAATAAGAAGCATTTGTGCTTACAATAAAAGACGGCTAGTTACTCACTTGTTTGAGTTTTATGTTTTCTTAATGCTTAATTTCTCTCTTTAGTCACAAGAGGTTTTACTTGGCCACGTTTTCTTGGGTGTTTTCCATTTTTCTTGTTACCACTTTTCTTTTGGTAAATAAATGTGGTACGGTGGGGAGACACCTCAATTATTATCGGACAGGACGCCAATGACATGCTGGAACTGTTAGTAGAGACTTACTTAAAAGATTACTGCACAGATCTGAACAATAAACAATTCTACCTAGTCGCAACTATACTTCAAGAGATATTCTTGGAAAGGGTTGCCCAATTCAAACTTCCATTTAGGAAAGAGATGAAAGTTCGTTCCTGATCTTTAACCACTTGTATCGGCTCGCATTGGCTTGTTACCGTTTTTTATTCAAATAGCAAAGGTTGCCCATGTGATATCACATAATTTCCTCAATAAATACAATTGAAAGTTACGCAGGAGTCAAATTTAATGCAGAAAGTGAACCACTCAAGCCTTGAGAGGACAATGTACAAAAGATAACCATGAGGATGCAAGGGAGTCTAGTACAATTCAGATTCAGAAATGCCACATAGGTACAATTTGCTCCTAGTGACAAAAACCCACCTCGTTCAAATGGTAGAAAATCCATATAGTACTTACGACACACACACACCTAGGCCCCACTGAGGTTTGCTCTACCTGTGATTTTATGTGGGGAAAATATTGTCACATTTGGGTAACATTAGGCTTGGAATCTGATATGTATGTATGTAGCTTATTGTATGTACTATGCAATGCAATGCAATGCAAGGGTGGAATTGCATTGAACAGTAAAAAACACAATTCGTCGGTTGACATGGGAAACGTGATCATAATATTATCAATAAATCTTGCTTTTCCTAGATTGGTTTCATGCCCTATTTAACTATTTAGAATTAATCAATTAAGGGATATATAGTCACTGACTGACCCTACCACATTTCAAGAAGCCGGTGAACCTCTCTATTTTTCTTTATTTTTTATTTTTTTCTTGTGTCGATTGACAATGAAATGTGACTTTATGTAAAGATCATAGGGCCACTATATGATTCTGGTCTGACTCCAATTGGTCCCGCTCCTTTTAATAGAATGTGTCCCTTTGCAGGTTTCTAATGCATTCTGCTCTGTTAAGCACTGGGGTTATCCATCTCAATCATATATCTACCTGTAGAACGTTCTTGCCTAATCCATCTTAAATAATCAAACACACACTATTATGTAAATGCAATAATCATGGAATTTTGGAGTTAGGACTGCAATGTTTATATAATAATAATAATAAGAACCAACCAGAGAATCTCACTCTAAATCTAAATGGTGTTGTCATGCCTATCTTTTCAGCCTTCACTGAATTTGTTACAGTAAATATCTTGCTTTTGAACTTTTGGAGTTTATAATTTTTTTTTTAGAGATAACAAGTATTTTTCATTAAAGGCAGTTCTATTTGAATGGAGTAGGATCATTATAGACAATAAAATTGTCGGTCGAAATATTTAATATAGATATATACTTAAGATTTAAACTCAAAACTACTAAATATTAATTAAACTCAAACAACCACACTCTTGCTGATAATTTTGGAATCTATTTGAGAACAATTAATTTTAATTTGGTTATATATAAAATTAAATTTCATATACCATGTGGGTAATCATTTCTAATTTGTCCCAAATGTTTGTTACTATTATAAGACCGTACGATTGGAATGAAGATACTATAGAGTGTAGGAATTAAATTAAAAGTATGATGTGTAAGTAAGAACTAAAAATATATAGTATTTTTGTGGAAATGCAAGATATTTAATTTTAATTTACTCTCTACCTTCCAATATGTTGTCATAACACCAACATAAAGTGTTATAATAATAACATACGACGAAGACCAAATCCAAAATAATTGTACTAGACTAGATTGAAAGATTTTTTGTACAGTAAAATTAAAAATGAGTGTACATATTAATACCATAAATATATTTTTAACCATATTTGTTGAAATGGAAAAAATATTATATAGCTGAAAATCACATATGGTTACATCCAAATAACTTATTTTAGAAAAGTCTCATGTTCCATCTGAAAATAAAGTGACAATATAATAGTAAGGTTTAATCATATCCTTGGTCTTTAACATATTTTTTTATTTGATTTTTTTTATTTTTTTCAAATAGGATTTTTATAATACATTTTCTTTACTAAATAGTTCTTTTCCGGTTTTCATTTTTATTTAATTTCTCTAAATATTATAATTTTTCCTTTTAGTCTCTATATATTACGAATTTTCTATTTAGTTCTTCTAAATATGGTGAGTTTCTCATTAATCCTCCTAAAGGAGTGTACATATAAACACCAAAAAATATAATTTAACCAAATTTGTTCAAAGGGGAAAAAATATAGATGAAAAACACTTATGGTTACATTCAAAGAACATATTCAAAAAAAGCCTTGTGTTCATCATAACAATATAATTAATATAGCGATATGATGGTAAGGTTTAATTCAGTTTTTATCTATAAAAAAATTGTAATTTTTTCATTTGATCTTCTTAAATATTACCAATTTCTTATTTAGTCTCTAAAAATATACTACTAAATATTTAGATGAACTAAAAAAATAGAAAGAACTATTTAATAATAAAAATGTTTCATAAGAGATTCATTTAAAACAACTAAAAATGGATAAATAAATAAGAACATGAAGATTTTTTTTTTTTGTAAAAAGATTAAAGATGATGATAAAGGATATATGATAAAGAAAAGAAATATAGACCAATCAAAACTCGTCCACGTATATGAGCAATTCAAATCATGAGGTATGCTTCATATACGTTCCTTCTACTACTATACTATCAACTAAAAGATAGAGAATTTGAAAAGAAAGAAAAAGACACCAAAATAATACCCATCCATGACACAAAAAAGTATCTCATAGACCTTTCATTTGTTATAATGCAACTAGCAAAGACTACTATATCACACTGTATGAGTTGAGTATGGGGGTTTTTCCAGCAGCACAAAGTTTTGCAACTTTGGTCCCCTTTCAGATGGCAAAGTCAAAGATTGCTAATTGCAACAGTGCCTAACCACCGACTAGAAAAATTCAAAGTCTTGCTTCCCTTTTCTACTATATCAACTTTCTTTCTCTTTCAAAACCCATCCATAGTACATATCACATATGATCAAAGTCAAATCTTAAGGTCCAATTTCTACCTATCTATACAAAAGGGTCATAAGGTGGTGTTGGATGCTTATGAATTCTACATTTTGTGCATGGCCCAAAAGGGAATAAGTCTACAACCAAGTGGGTAATTATCTCAATTATTATCTACTAAGTGTTGGATGATTAAGAAATTCCACATTGTATGCATGGCCCAAAAGGGTTAATAATAAGTCTACAACGTGTGGATAATTAGCTCAATTATTATTTGTTAAGTGGAATGGTATATTGGTATTAATGAATGAGAGGTGTGAAGAGTGAGTGAGTTAGTGACTAGTGTGTGAAGCAGATATTGACATAATTTAAAACTCAGTTGTTCTTGGTCCTTCTCAAACAAAAGTTGAGTCAATCTGAATTCTGAAGCTTCACAGTGGTGATGGGAAAATGCCAACCAACTCTCAAGCGGTAAACTTGCACAAGTACTTGTCAGCTAGCTCAGGACCACGAACCACCCTAATGATGTGAATGATTTTTATTTTATTTTATTACAATGGTGTAAATGATTTTTTTTTTCTTTAGGTTTTCACAATGGTATAAAAGATTTAAAGCTATATAACATGTAACAATGATATTTACATTTTACACACAATTTTCAATGTGTAAATCACTGAATGTGTGAATCAATTAATATAAAATTATTTTAGTTTAATCAAAAATATTGAATTAAAATCCTAATATATACTTGTGGTCTCTAACCAAATATACACATATATATATATAATCTTACATTCTAACCTACTCTATATCTTTTCGTTTCCTAATAGAGTTGCACATCAAGTTTTGAACATTATATTTAAAGAAAAATGCTAAATAGTACGAACTTAATTTCGTACCACAGCCTTCAACAGTTAAAAATTATTGCAATCTCCGTCTCTTTCATTAATTTCTAGCAACCGAGAAGGTTCAGTAACAGTGCGAGATAGTAAATGTGGTATCACAGAGGCGATGACGTGGTAGCAATGCAAATGAGCTACAATGGCATTAATTTGGCTGATTTCTGTTTTATTTTATTTGATTTTATTTCAAATCATTTATTAACCAATAAGAAGTTTCCTTTTTGAATTCGTGCAAATTCGTGTTTAACATTTTCGTACCATATAGCAATGCTCATATTTAAATACCTTATATATTTATCTCTATTTCTTACTTTATTTTTATTCTTTTAATATACATGCAGTAAAAAAAAAAAAAAAACTTCACAGAATCAAAGAGCGATAATTTTTTTTTTCTCAAAATTATTGTAAAGAAACATTACTCTAGACAAATACAATAAGGCATATAAGAAATGGTGTGAAGAGGATTGTATTCAATAAATATATTTTCTATTCAGTAATATTGATTTTGATTTTTTAACATCATCACGGTCCTTTCTCTCCCTCTGAATTTAACTTTTAGAAAGGTCAGCTTTGAAGTTTGTTTGTCTTTTGCGAAGGACTTTACCAAATTACCTGACCTTGAATTCTAATTTCACTGTTCTTTTTGCTATGCAGTAATTTCACAACATTGAATAAGTAATAACCTATAGGTACCTTCTCTGCTAATGGATTGACAACTCACATGATACTATATCCAGCCTTCTTAAATTTTTATGTAATTTGAAAACTGCATTCCAAATTAAGTTGGAATAAAACGAATGCCATCATAAATAAATGAGTAAATTATTCTTATTTTACTTCTATTTTATATTTATTAAACAAAATAACTTCTATCACTAAAATCTACCCAAACCCCCTCCTATTTTATAATCATGCTACACTTGAATCCAAAATCTTTATTTTTGTATATAATATACAAAAATATCTTTATTATAGATTTTGTCTCATTGTACAAGCTCTCTCGATTTGTTGAAAATTACACAAAACTCTTTCTATTTTATAAATACAGTACAATTAAATCCCTTTATCACAGTAAAAAATTAAAATTATTAAATTCTTAAATGGCAAAAGTTTTAGAATAACTTTACAATATTATCTTAAAAAAAACTTTATAATAAAAGAATAAATAATAAAATAAATTATCATTTGATATTTAAAATAAAAATTATTCTTTTAATTATATAAAATTTAATAAAAAAAGTAATCACATTAATTATTTATACAATAGAATAAAACTTTTTTTTAAAATCATTTTTAAGAATTACTTAATAAAAAATAAGATCATATTTTATTGATTTACTTATTAATTATTCACATGATTAAATTTTTATTTAATTATTACAATAATTTTTAAATAATCCTTTGTTACTAATAATATTTATTATGATTTATTTTCTTCTATTATTTTAATATTTGTATCGTTTAAATATTAATGATTTCAAAATTTTACTGTTGTAGAGGTTTTTAATTGTGTAATACATATAAAATAGAAAGGGTTTGCATAATGTTTAAGAAATAGAAAAGATTTGTGTAATTAGTTAAAATTTGTTATAGAGTTTTTTTTGTCAATTTTGTTTGAAAATAAAGGTTTTGGGTGTAAGTGTATCATATTTATAAAATACAACGAGTTTATGATATTTTAGACATAGAAGAAGTGTTATATATGTAAGAAAAGTAAAATCAAAGAAATACTATATGTTGGAATAATTTGCTCTAAATAAATGTATCATGTAAGACTGTGAGCTTCTTCCGAAAAACTTATAATTTTAGATTTTTGTATGCGTAAACTCTAAGCAATGATGATTGCTATATAGGCAGGGGTGTGGCCTAGCCTAGCTATATATTTAGTTAAGCTATTACTTGACGTTGAGTAATTAATTATGATAATAATAATTAACTTGTTATTGTCCCTCGTGAGAATAGTCAACAGCTTTGTTTTGATGTTGTACCAATAAACTGAAACTTTTTTTCCAGCCAAATAACTTGATTTGATGTTGCTAACTCCAGAATAACTTGTAGGATCTAATGCAACTATACATCCATTGATCACATGAATTTCTTTCTTTTTTCTTTTTCTTTTTTATAGACTACGAGTATCCTTTACTAGATGCAATACTGCTTGAGTCATGTAGGATCATTATGAACGATAAATCTCTTTCTGAGTATTTAATGCAACTTGAGACTTTTAGTTAAGCTAAAATAACCCTATGTTAGTTAATCTATGTGTTTGGTGGTTGTCACATGAATTTCTTCTTTAGCTTTGGAGATATATTATTATTTCTAGAAAAATAACATGAAAACAAAAGTTTATATTTGATGAAAAAAATAAAAAACAAATCAATAAAAGGGTTTTTTGGAAATGTTAATTTGTGAAATAAGTGAGGGTAATTTTTTTGTGTGTGTGATAATTAAGACTAAACTCTCACTTTAATCCCTAAATTTGTGAGAAAATGTTATAATAATTTTTGGAATTAGAAAAATGTCAAATAAATCCTTAAAATTAAAATTTGTTAGTCATGTTAGTCCCTACTATTAACTTTGTTATGGACTACACATTGATAAAAAGTTATAAAATTTAGAAACTATAATGATATTAAGTTGTACGTATCACATACTAAAACAATAGTAATTTTAATTTCAGAATTTATTTGATATTTTCTAATTTCAGATACTACTATGATAACGTCCCATTATTATATGTCAGATTTAGTTTTAATAATATAAAAATTTATCATTAAAATAAAAAAAAAACATCAAATTATTTTTTGTTGTGAAAACATCACATTCAGAGACAACAAAAAATCCAAATTGTTGTGTCGCAGTGGCCATGGGTGAATGAATTAAAAAAAAAAGTAGCTGTGGGTGTCAACAGAATGGGGAATAGACGTTTCACTCAGGTGGCAACCAACGACGACTTACCATAAAAATATGTTAATATTCACATACTGTTGCAAATATAAGTGAGAAGTGCTATATGGTGCAAAGCACTTTTTTTTTTTTAATTTAATGTGTGATGAAAATATCTTTAACTAAAGATTCATATCATAAATATTATGTGAAAACTATCTTTCCTAATAATAATTTTTTTCCAGCAAAAATAATCTTTATAAATATTTATAAATGACATAGCAAATATAACAATATTACTGACTATTATCCATTAAAAATAAAGAAATTTTGCATTAAAACATAAGAAGGAGGAGGAAGAAAAGAGGGGAGATGTGTTGAGAAGGACTAAAACATAAAAAAATGCTTATATAAAAACTAAACATAGAGATTGTATAAATATATGAACTAAAACGTAAAAAATAGTGTAAGTATACATCAATGTTACATAGTAAAACATAAAAGTGACATAATGCATAAACACATCAATGTTACATTAATACTACGTCAGTGGTACCATGTCATTCCATGGTTAATGATATAAGTAAAAATTAAAACATAAAAATTTTGCTCGTATAAAGACTAAAACGAATAATTTTAAATATAGGAACTAAAATTTAAAAATTGTATTGATTTAAGAATTAAATGAATAATTAAACATTTTTTTATACATTGTCAATCATATATATATATATATATATATATAGCCTTACCACGATTGTACGAGTTCTACTTTCTAGTTTGATAAGTTTGACTATGTTTAAAACATGAGATGTTGAACTTATTAAATGATGAGTCAATCTATCATTAGATAATTTTTAGTTTAATTTTAATATACACAATTTATACATTGTCAATCAAATATAAATAGATATAATTTTTAAATAATTATTATAAAAAAATTAACAATCTTATTGTTCATATTAGATGACTGTATAAATATATTTAAACTGTAAGTGAATTGTAGGTTAGGTATATTCTGCAACATGTTTTTACACTATTAAAGCATAAAAATTCAATTCATAATTGTAGCCTAGGTAGATATAAAAATTAAAGTGCTGAAGAAACCACTCAACAACAAGAAGTAAATATTTTTCGGTTCGTAGGGCCACTTATGGCATGAAAAGAGGTTTCAAATTATCATTTATATGACCATAGGAAAAAGGATACATTATTATGAAAATGAAATAACAGCTAAGGGAGAACCTGAAATTCCAAACCATTCTTTTAAATAAAATTGTAACCACGGGTTCATAATCATAGTGTTAAAAAAATTAGTTGAATGTATACATGAATGATGGAGGCAGAACACAAGTAGTAGCTGTAAGAGAGAGAATTGCAATAGCAACAGAACGAAGAGCACTAGCTGCGTCTGATTCAGAAAGGAAAGCGAAGATCCAGTTACCACTGACCATGTTTTCTGGGTGATATGCTCAATCTACAATTACAGGTCAGCAACATTAAGGCCACAAACAAATTGACCCATGTGATCGTATCACCCTAATCCCCAGTTATGATCTGCTGACTAGACTTCTTTCCCATCATCACAAGATACTTGTACTTTTATCACTGCTTATCACCATTACCACTAGTCTCCTGTGTATTTTTGGCTTTATAGAGTTTCACCTAACTCATTACTATTGGTGCAAATGTATGTTAGTCTTTGGTCTTTATAAGCCAACCTTCAAATGTGTAGCTGTATGTGTATTCGGATAAGAAACAAGTCATGTCTACAACATTTCTTATTTTCAAGGTGGTTGTGGATTTTTAGTTTCGGTTTAGATGACAGCGGATCCAGAAGCACGTTATAAGAATCCACACTGAAACTTTTTGACAATAAAATTGAAAAAGCACAATTGCATTAATCACGGAATAATAAAATGGGCAATAGCAAAATATAAGGGTGGTGTGTGTCTTAAATGGGTGGAAAAAGCTTATCAAGTTTGCATGGTAAAGAATAGAATTCATCATTCTTAACATCTGCGCTGTACAAGCTGAACCTCTCCCACCACTGCAAACCAATGTCTTTACGTGCCGCATCATCTTCACGGGACAGTGTGACATCCAAAATGAAAGCAACCAAGGCTGCAACTGTTGTGTGGGACATGAACATGACTGTCACAACATCATTGAACTGCACACTCATTCAAATGAAAATCAATCATAAAGGTAATCGGAAGTATATCACATGGGAATATGGGATAAATGATACTTGGTTTAATTATTAATTTTGTTCTTATACCTGCACGATTTTTATGTTTCAGTCCTGACACATATACTTTTTAGTCCATTTTAGTCTCTGCGGTCCAAAATTGTAAGAACTAAAGCATACTAAAAAGTGTATGTATAAAGACTAAAACAAGTAATTTTTAGGTGTAGAGATGGTAAAAATTGTGCAAGTATAAGGATCAAATGAGTAATTAAATCATGGAATTTCAATGATGGGTTTTGGTTAAAGATATCTCACCCATCTAGGAGCATGATGCTGCTTCACATGATAATATTCTGTGAAATATTGTGGTATGGAGATGCCTAGGAAGAATGAGAAGCCCAACACAAATTTGGTTCTGAAATTGTTGAGGTTACAGAATTGGAGAAAACCAAGACCCGCAGAAGCTACATAATATCCCAAAATGCTAACTGTTAAGTTCTATATGCAAACACAATTAAAATACCACAAAGAATAGTAATTGGAGAGAACTTACACACATAGCCAAATAACACACAGTATAATGCTGCTATAATTGGCATAGGTACTGAAGCAAAAAATGCTCCAAATTTGCCTAGTTGAAGAGAAAATAACAAGCATACAACATCAGATACCATATCATCATTTAATAAAGAGAATAACAAACCAAGGGAAGCATAAGAAAGTCGATACTAGATTAGTGGATTTTTATTAATAAAAGAAAAGAAATTCATTGGTTCATGAAAATATAATAGTTTCTCATGCATCCTATCATATTAGACAAACTAATTCAACCCATAAGGTGAGAGTTGCGATCTACTCATATAAACTATTTTTTGTCATATCACTGTTCCATGTTGGATCTCCAACACTAGTATACTACCAAGACTCCGAAATTATAAATAGTATAGACAGCCTACAATGGTTCATGAACAATAGTTTCTAATCGTTGGCCAAAAGTAAAAGAAAAGAAAAACATTGGTTCATGAACATTAGTTTCTAATCCTATCAAATTCAACAGACTAACTCCACCCAAAAAGTTAGTTCATAAGGTGAAAGTTGCACCATTCTCATATACACTATTTTTGGCCATATTACTACTCCATGTTGAGTCCCCAACACTAGTGTACTACCAAGACTCTGAAACTATGAATAGTATAAGATCATATTGGTCTACCATACCAAATATAGAGAAGAAAATCATAAAACCAGATGATATTTGGATGACTCTTCGGCTTCCTGCTTTTGTCAATGCCAACAAACCAGCATTTTCCCTGAAATAGAAGTAAAGCATAATCCGAAAAATACAGGGGAAAAAGATGCCCCAGGTAAGATAACAACCCTGTAAACCAGCTATAAAATTGAGACCTCTACTAAAAATTTGGCTGAACTTACACTGATGCCGTACATCCAGTTATAGAACCAAACATGCCATTGAGCAAAGTACTAACTCCCTAAAATCACAATAACAATGACACACAAGTAAAATGGTGTCACAAGTTTTATGTACTAGAAGTCAAGGGAGAAAATTGCAAAGTTTAGTGAATCCTACCACCCAACCAGCTCCACGGCTGATAACAGATGGTGGCACTGGTGTGGCACTTCCATATCTTGCCGCAGCATAACATGTACCAGTGTACTGCATATAAATGTATATATATATATATATATATATAAAAAAAAAAGTAAAGTTTCAAGGCCAACAAATGGTGAGGACAAGATGAATATTTAACTGATTTTTTAGTTTTACATGTTTTTTATAAGAAAAACTATTAAGGGGCACAGTAGCTACCTCAAAAAGAGAAACAAAAGAAGCAGCGACCATAGCCATAGCCTCCCCAGCATTGAAAGTAGGAGGCCCCCATTGGAAGAAGCGAGGAAAATACACCCTGCGTAAATGGTGAACTTTAAGCTCATCTGCTTGAACTCCTAAAGGCTTATATACATGTAGAAGTAGAACTAACAAAAAAGATCAAAAGTGGTAGTATGACTCATAAGGTTATGTTATATAATGCAAAAATCATTAAGCATTTTTGCACAACTAAATTTTCATACTCACATACATCAACACATTTTTGTCTCCTATCTCCTGAATTGTTGTTCATGTAGCACTGTCTTCATTTTTTTTAATCTAAAATTTTCTACAATTTTTCTTATAATAGGAAATCATGTTAACCTTCAAAGAATGAAGCTCAGTATTTCTTAAAAGCATTTAAATAATTGATCATTAATTGAGAAAACCAGTGTGTACTAAATCTTACCATGGAGTGGCACTAAGAAGTCCAGCACGATCAGTGCGGCAACTATTCTGTGTACTTTCTGGCTTGTGATTATACACAGTGCATGAAGTTAGAAACAGTGCAAATAACCATGCACTTGAAACAGTGAATAGCACTGAAAACCGGTCGTATATAGGCTTCTTGGTGCCAAAATAACGATTAAGATACTGCAGAAGCATAGAACACCATCAAACACTTGGACCAAAGTTAAAGAATAAAAATTAAATGGATTTAATTTTCTTAGGAATTGTTTGTTAACTGTTTTCAAAAAACAGTTTTCTGTTTTCTAAAATCTCTGTCTCCTGAAATCCTCAATTGGAAGTGTTTGTCTTTTAAACACATTTCTGTTTTGTAGAAGTTTGTCCCTTGAGCAGTTACACAGAACTTTTACAAAAAAAAATAGAAGATCAGAAAATATCTCTCTATTTCTGTTTTTTTATTTATAAAATACTTGTTTTGAAAACAAGTTTAAAAACTTCAATAGATTTTGGACGAGAAATTGATTGTTGACTAGTGTATATTTATCTTAGAACACAGTTTTTTTAAAAAAAATATAAATAAAAGGGAACCAAACATGCCCTTAGTGTCCTATTATACAGTTTCTAACTTCTTTTCATAAATTTGTTATATCATTACACTAAACTCTGCTAGTTTACTTTATTTCAGTATCATCCAATCATACCACTAGGTAACAAGTTTGTTGACTTTTCATCGGTTGTAAAATGATTTTAAACTGACAATATATACATTTTAAACTCTTGTTTCTATTGGTAAATTTGTATACAAATCTTTGGTTGGTCCACAAAGAGCAAAAAGGACAAAGCAAACAGGGCAACAACTATTGTTGCAAGAGTGCAAAACTAACTACTTGCCTGCGATATGAAAACAAAGATAATTAGAGCTGGAAGTCCAACTTCAACACATTTTGCCAGCTGCAACATTGATTGGAAAATATAGAGGGGGGAAAAGAAATTAAAAATTGTTGTCAATTCAAACTTATAGAAAGCTAGTTGAATGGAACATAAGAAGCAAGAGATCACAAATACCATTGGGAAACCAAGACGATAGAGACTGAGTCCAGTGAAAGTTACATAAGGGGCTACACAGAGTGGACTAAGAAACCTGAGATTGAAGCAGTAAACAAGATAAAAAATAGTTATTGAAAGTTGATCAGCTGATGTGACCAGCCAGGAAAATCATACACTAACCTAACAGCATTCCTCCATAAACCGAAAAATCCAACAGCCATCTGGAAACATGCAGTTATGATCAAGGCACCTTGAATACCTCTTATTGTCTGAGTGAACCTCTAGAAAAATCAAGCATATGGGTAAGTCAGCAAATATCACTAACAGAAAATGAAACGTTCTCTAACATATAGAGAAAAGATAAGAAGCAAAAATAGTCCCATTGACCTCATAAGGATCTGTGTATGAATTATATCTGCTGGCTTGGATAATAGAAATTATGGGTATTATGTAAGTGTATGAACCAGCAACTACAATTGGAAGTCGAGTTCCGAATAAAGATTGAAGAAATGTGCTTATTCCAGAAACAAGCAGAAGTGTCTGAATCACCCTAGCCTTCTCAGCCTACATTGAATCAAAGCATTTAGTTTCATTTATAAATAAAATGTAAAAGCTCAAAAGCAAACAAAAAATGGAAAAAGTGCTTACATCTCCTCCACCCATTTGAGGAACAAGTATAGTTGGAATCAGAACAGTAATGCCAAGAGTCAGAAGGTAATGCTGAAACCCCAATAGTAGTGCTTCACCTGCCTCATGATGAAACATTCAATTAATCATGTAGTCTCTATCACTAATATTTTGATACAATTTTTGTTACTCTCAATATTTTTGGATAGACATGCCACAAATCTTCCAAAAGCAAAATGTAACATATCTAATTTCCTGAACAAACTTGGAATCCTTGTCACAGATGTTACAACATGTAATTAACTAGTAATGCATGACACATAAACACATTATCATTGTAATGATATGTTAGCATTTGTGTTCTAAATTCCAACAAATTACAAAAATTCAAATCGATTTATAATTCTTATTATCATTATTATTATTATTATTATTATTATAAGTAAAGAACAGTGTACGAACGCCATGGAGGAGGACTCTTAATGCAATATTGAACTCCAGGTAATTGCTCTTGCACAGCATGTGGCTTCAACTCCTCCACTTTTTTCGCACCACTTTGTTTTTTGCTAGCGCCACCTGCATTTTTGTTATTGCCACCCTCTCCACCTCCACCTCCACCTCCAGAGTTGTTGTCATTGGCACTACTTGTATTGTTGCATGCAGCATTGTCTTGAGCCATCTTTTGCAGGCATCAAATGGAAGGAAAGTTGATCTTCTAATGAAAATGACTGATCAATTTCATAATTTAAAGAGAATTGTATTAATTTCAATTGAATGACCAATTACTTGGTTTTATCAGTTGCAGGAATTGGAATTATTCACCATTATTTTTATTAATCACCTTAAAACGGTCTAGTACATTAATTCATTTATTAATTACCATTAGGATACTGCAGAACCTTGGAAGAAAGTTACAAGGTTTTTATCTGCTAAAAACACATACTGCCAAAAAGTTTAAGGGGAAAGGGTGGATTCAAAAATAGATTTAAATCTCGTTATTACGGTTGACATGAAGGATGAAAGTATCTAGAACATTTCATATTCTTATGGTTGTCAGAATGTAGTAGGTTTGTTATTATTAATGGTGTCAACATTTATAAATTTGATTTTAGATAATTTAAATTTACAAATTAAATTTCGATTAAAAGTGAATTTAAAAATAAAGTGATTTAGGTTTAAAAATTTTAATTTGAAAAAAATTACAGAAAGATGTAGCTAGTAAGTAATTATCTACATAAAAAATCATATTTCTTTTCACTTTTTAGGAGCAAATGTTTATATGTTAAAAGTAATAAAAAAAAAATTGTTTTTCATCCTGGCAAAAATTTTTTTTGGTTTTAGTCATTGCAAATTATGTTTATTTTGTTTTTCGTCCTTATAACGGTTTAGATAGTGTTTTTTTCACTGTTAAAAACGTTATCTAAACCATTTTAAGGACGAAAAACAAAACAAACATAATTTGCAAGGACTAAAATAAAAAAAAAATTTACAAAGACGAAAAACAAAAAATACTAAATTGCAAGGACTAAATTGCAAGGACTAAAAAGACATTTAAGTAAAAAAAACACACACACACAATTACCTTTCTGTTCACTAAATAGGAGTTTGAGGTTATCAAAGGCATAAAAACATGAAATTTGATGAATGTCCAAATATGGGTTTGGAATGATAAAAACTGCCTGCTTTGAAAATTTTCCTCTACATCAATTAACAGAACCTGTTAGTAAAATGAGCCAGAGCTTAATAGTTGCAAATGGTCAAGAGTCTCTACACTAAAAAAAATAAATAAATGGGAGGTTTTGGAGAGGTCATGAAATCCACAAGATCAAGTAAACGAATTTACAAATAAATGGGTATTGTTTCATGAATCGAAAGTGTTTAGTCATTGATTGTAACTTTCTATTCGAAATATATTCCAGTTAATAATCTTCTCCCTGCGTGATGTAATGGGGCTTTGTACCCCTCTTAGTGTTGGTCTTTCTCCTTATTCCCATAAAGGCAATTGCTTTGTGCAGCTCATTTTTTGCTTGGTGCACCTCTAAATTTTTTAATATTTCCGCCTTACCCTTCTCTCATTTCCCCTCGTTCACTCTCTTCTTCTCTCCATCTTCCTCTTCACCGCATCGCACCTTCTTGCTGCCGCCACTAATCTCTTCCCCCGCGCCTCTGCATTGCTGCCACAACTTCCTCCACCTGTATGTATTCGGGATTTGAAGTTATGATTTCATAATTTTGGATTACTCAATCCATAATACATTTATATGCATTTTAGATTGAGCAATATTCCAAAAAACACTAAAATAAAATGTGTTGCAGAGAAATAAATAATTGTTGTGTTGACATTCCAATATTCCAATTATTTATTTCTGCAACATAAAATGTGTGCTAGACTGTCTACAATTGCAAGCATTGCACAAAACTCCAATTTTATAAAACGTTGATGCAAAAGAGGTGTTAATTTTCCAACACACATTCCACCCCCAACATGTGCAGTCTTGTGACTAACCTTATTCCCGTGGCCTCTCTTGAAGAAAGCAAGCGAGTTCAAGGATAGCTTCTAACCTACGAAAACACTGAAACCATTATTAGAATTTGAGAAAGATGATGTATTGCATTTATTTTTTCAAAGAATTACAAGATCATTCATCGCCCACAAAACTTAACATACAAACGGGCTGACGTTGCATTTATTTGGAAATCAAGCAACAACAAAAGAACATTAATACATCACTATCAATGTTTACAATAATTATAATATAATAATTGTAAAATAAAAAAAAATACCACATTTGTCCAAGCTACCAATACATTTTGCGTTAAAATGTCACAGATCATATATTTCCGACTCCGTAAACGACATGAAAGAACATATGACAATTTATCTACGATGTAAATAATTTTATTTATATTTTTAAGGACTGTACCTGGTTATGGTATATTATTTTTTATAACACCGTTAGCACCTTTTAAGCTTTGACTCTCTGGTGAGACTATCTGGTTATGGTATATTGGTACATAAGACTACATATGAATAATTTATATTATTTTGTACACGGATTACCTGTAAAGACTAAACAGTACCACATCTATTCTATGTTTTTCAACAATAATGATATATGAACCACTTTTCATTATAAAGAGGGTGCTAATACTTGGATACTTACAAATTAGAAACACTCGATTAAATATGAAGAATTTTGAAAATTTGAATCAGTAAGAGCTTGATAATTTCACATAAATTAAAATAGAAATTCATATTAAATTGATTTTGGTTCAGTTTTATTGAGTGAAAACAAGTAAATGATGTTGAGAATTTTAGACAAAGTAAACAAAATTGTCTTAAGAGGGAACTCTAAAATGTTGTATTTTGGAGCTTTTGAAGAGTATTCCAAAAGGCAAAGTCCCACATTGCCTAGAATAAATTTGCTTCACTAGTTGATGGGCCTTGTACAAGCTTATCTGAATATCATTGTTTTAGTGTGACAGTTTTTAACTTGTGATCAATTCCGCAATTAATGGCATTTTTGTTTTATTACCGTTGCTCTGTTCAACATGCTTTAATTACGTTTTAATTATTTCAACTATTATACGTTCTTTTCAAACTGTTTTGACACACCTCAGTATTCTTCTATTCTTTTCTCTCTTCCTGGGTCGAGTTTATTTATCTTGCTATATGAGTGAAAAAGAAGGAAATTTGTAAGATTGAGTAAAAATGAGAAAAAAATTTAATAGATTTGGTCGTGTAAAAAAAATTATATAGGTATACAAAATTTTATTAAAAAAATTAACATTGCAATGGCTAAACTTTCAAGTGATATAAACTAATAAAAATCATTTTTATTTTACATATATGCTTTTTTTATTTAAAATGTTGAAAGCTCCTGTACTTAAATAAACAATAGGTGCTTATTAAGAATGTGTTAGACATGTATTTCAATAGGCAATTTTTTGTAACATTAGATCTTAACAAATGTAATGTTAAATAAGATTCGCACGCTACTAGTGATCTTAAAATCTCTCATTTTTTCTATCTTCTTCTTTTTATCATATCATGTCATCAATCATATTAATTACTTATCTCTACTCTCTTCCTATTTATATGAAGATCTAGACACACAAAGATGTTCAAAAATAATTTTCCTTACAAATATCTTGTTAACATTCATTATTTTTTCTATCTTTCGTGTTAAAAGTGTCAAATAGGTGAGAAATGTTCCTAAGTCATTTTTGTTTTTTTTTCGAAGACCTGGCATTGACTGACTCAAGACTCGTAGTTGCTTCTCCGTCAATAGAGCACAACATAGAACACGATCTGTTTACACATTGCCGCTAATTAGCAATTAGGAGATTAAGCATCCCTAAAGTTTTAAGCAAACGAACTTGTAACAGATCTAATTTAATATTCGATAAGGAGAGAATTTTGCTTCAATGATGAGATTATTAATATTAATTATTCAGTTGATACTTGGTAGAGGATAACAAGGGACCCATTTTCAAGACGCAAAGTACCAATCCAAGTCACCAAAACAAAAAGCGCCATGTTTCTTTACAGCATTATATCGAAAATCTTCACAAATGATGCAACTATGATACTCATAAAAAATGCTCTGGGAAAGAATAAAGAAAAAAAGACGTAGTAAACACCTTCTTCAAAACAAGATGATATTTGATAACCACAGATTGCAATCTCCATCAATGAGAATGGGTTAGGCAAACAGTGCCCTTCGTACGAAATATACACTTAGTAATGGATTCAATTCAAGTGAGCATTGATAACACCCTATGATTGATTCTATTAAATTTGAGAAATGACACGACACGGACTTCAATTATTGACAAGAGCACAAAGCTAGCTAGGTCTCAATTTAACCAACAATCTCATCCTTCTTAACCCAAGCCATCTTCTTCTCTGTTCTCTGCACCCCAGCCTTAGATTGTTGTTGTTGACCTTTACGATTACCATAGCCATAACTTGCTTCACCGTAATGCTTCCTCTGAGATTGAGAGTGACGAAAACCGTTGTTCATTTTCCCTAATCCTCCGTTCTGTTTAGCATTCCCTGAGTTAATCGATAAAACCCTAACACTCTGTTCAACTTCCTCCACCGTTACCGAACCACCATTCTTCTTCTTCTCCTTCAACTCGTTCTGGATTGTGGCTTTCTTCTCTGCCTCTTCATTCTTCCCCTGTGCTTCACCGTTCTGAAATTGAGAGTGACCAAAACCTTTGTTCATTTTCCCCAATCTCCCGTTCTGTTTACCATTCCCTGAGTTAATCGATAAAACCCTAACACTCTGTTCAACTTTTTCCACCGTTACCGAACTACCGTTCTTCTTCTTCTCCTTCAACTCGTTCCCCTGTGCTTCACCGTTCTGAGATTGAGAGTGACCAACACCTTTGTTCATTTTCCCCAATCTCCCGTTCTGTTTAGCATTCCCTGAGTTAATCGATAAAACCCTAACGCTCTGTTCAACCTCCTCCACCGTTACTGAACCACCGTTCTTCTTGTCCTTCAACTCGTTCTCGATTGTTGCTTTCTTCTCAGCCTCTTTTTTCCCCTGTGCTGCTGTTCCAGAAGCTTCTCCTCTCTCCTCCGTCTTAGGTTTCGAATTCACTTTCCTATGCTTCCACTTATAATTTTTCTTCGACTTGCTGACGGTTCCGGCGACGGCCTCTGATTTGCGGTGGTCATCGGAGGCCACCACCTCGGTCGTCGCGCGGCGGCGAGTTTCGGAATCGTTCCGATTCTTCTTGACGACATACTGCTTCTGAGGAGGTTGAGACCTAGAAGCGTTTCCATTTCTCGGGGCGATTACCTCCTCCTTGTGTGGTTGTTCTTGGTGGTTCTGCTCTGGAGGTTGTGGTTGGTTTTGTTGTTTGAGCCATCGCTCTTGGAGTTGAGCGAGAGTGACATAGTTGGAGGGTAAAGAAGAAGAAGAAGAAGAAGAAGAAGAAGGCTGATTCTTTCTCTCCTCCATTAAGACGCTTTTCTTACCGGCGAATACGAAACCACTTGTGCTTTTACGTTTTATAGACGGGAAATGATTGCAATTCGCGAGACATGGGTAAAGCGTTCCACTCCTACTGTAACTTCGCGGACAAGCCGATTGAAAATTTAAAAATAAATAAATAAAAATAATTAACTTAAAGTTACAAATTAATACATTAACTAATGCTAATATTAAAAAAGAAAGTGCTAAAAAGGAAACGAAAATTCAGTATCCTTAAGAAAGAAGTTGATTTTAATGCAAATAGTCATGCCTTTTGTTGAAAAGATACAACTCTTCATAGGCACATCTTATAATAATTACTAGCCGATTATCCGTGCGTTTGCACGGTCGCCTTAATTTTTACGTATTTTTTGAAATGATTTACGTATATCATAACTTGCTAAAAAATAAATATTAGATGTATATTTGTTGCTCAACGACAATAAGAAATCAAAACATAAATATTTAATAAGAATGATAGAGCAAGAATGGTTGACTTAGTTAAAGTTACATAAATTGTAGTATTAAAATAGTTTAAACATATTAAAAAAATTAGTCTCACAATAAAAAGAGGAGTTAGAGTATTCAAGCAAAGAAAATATACTTAGTTATAATCTCATAGATATTTCTTATTTCATTTAAAATATTTATAACATTGTATGAAAAATTTATGTTTAACAATTTAGAAAGGATTTTACTTATTTTTAATTAAAATATTTTTGTAATTTTCAAATGTGAAATGATAAATAATCTAATTATTTTACAACTATATTACAATAAAAAAAATATTATTTTTATAATATTTATAATTTATAATACTTAGAATAATTTAAAGTCTAAGAATTAATTAAATTAAATTAAAACTTTTGAAATCAAATATTACTTACTAACATTTCGTTGATTCAAGTGGAATTAAGATTAGATCCCTTAAACAAAGTCTTAGGTTTAAGACTTGTGGTTAAAAGAGATCTTGCTAAAGTTAATGGATACTAATAAATTATTATTTTATTCTCTAATAAACAAATTATATTTCATTAGTAAGTACTTGTGTAAGATAAGTTGTTATAAATTTTTAGTATTATATTTGACCCATAAGAAGAAAATGTACTAAGTTAAAAAAAAAAAAAATTGTCTAAATATTTCAATCAGTTTTTCATGAAGGATTTATAACGATATTATATGTTGTAACTCGTAAGCATGTTAAAAATGTATTTAATAAATTTATTATAATATATTTATTATATATTCATGTAAAAAAAAAGTTAATATTATTATAAAAATATTAATCAAGAAAATTTTCGTAACTCAAGTTATTAAACATAGAGTCAAAATATTATTTTGTAATAAATATATTAACTAATTAGATTTAAATTAATTTTTAGTATAAACAATTTAACCTCATAAAATAAATATTATTCAACAAAATATTTATTTATGAAATTATTTAAAATTATTTTATATAATTTGTAAGTAAAAATTATTTTATAGGATTTAAGAGTAAAAAAAAATTGTTAAGTCTTGAGTATGTAATTGTATTAAATACTCAGAGAAATAAATTTTTCGTCCATAATATTCTTACCTCACTCGAGCAAGATTATCTCCCGTAAATGATACATGTGGACTCAACCATAAAAAAATAAAAAAAAATATTTAATTTATGATACTATTGACGAAGTGATTTAAAATATTTTTTTGTAATATAAATATATTTAATATATATATATATATATATATATATATATATATAACATTATTATATACATATGAATCAACAAAATTTTCATATATCGAGTTATTAAACATAGATTCAAAATATTATTTTGTAATAAATATACTAAGTAATAAGATTTAATAATTTTTTAGTACAAAAACTTCAAACTTAATAAAATAAATATTATTCAACAAAATATTTATTAATGAAATTATTTAAAATTATATTATATAATTACTAAATAAAAATAATTTTATAGGATTTAAAAATAAAAAAAAATTGAGTGTTAGGTATAAAATTGTGTTAAATACTTGAAGAATAGATTTGTTGCCCATAATGGTTCTACTTGACTCGGGTAAGATTGTCTCCCATGAATGATACTTATAGTCTCTATCATTAAAAAATTAAAACCAATTTAATTTATGATATTATTAATGAAGTAATTTAAAACTATTTTGTAATAAAAATATATTTAATAAACTAATTTTAATATATTTATTATATATATATATATAAACAAATAAATAAATTTAACATTATTATATACATATGAATCAATAAAATTTTCTTATACGAAGTAATTATTATTTTGTAATAATTACATTAACTAATTAGATTTAAATTATTTTTAAGTATAAAAATTTAAACCTCATAAAACAAAATATTATTAAAAAATATTTATTTATGAAATTATTGAAAATTATTTTATATGATTTCTAAATAAAAATGATTTTATAGGATTTAAAAGTAAAAAAAAAAATGTGGTGTCTTAGGTATGAAGTTGTATTAAATACTCAAAGAAATATATTTGTTGTCCATAATACTTCTGTCTGACTCGAGCAAGATTGTCTCCGTTAATAATACTTGTAGTCTCTAACATTAAAAACTTCAAACTAATTTAATTTATGATACTATTAATGAAGTAATTTAAAACTATTTGGTAATGAAAATATATTTAATAAATTAACTATAATATATTAATTTAACATTATTATATAAATATTAATCAACCAAAACTTTCGTATATAAAGTTGTTAAACAAAAAGTCAAAATATTATTTTGTAATTAATATATTAACTAATTAGATCTAAATTAATATTTAGTATAAAAATTTTAACTTCATAACATAAATATTATTCAACAAAATATTTATTTATGAAATTGTTTAAAATTATTTTACATGGTTTCTAAGTAAAAATAATTTTATAAGTCCCTGATAAATGGCTGATTTTGGTTTTGGGTCATTAATAATTTTTTTCGTTGCATTGGATCTTGATATATCAAAACTTTTGTTTTGAGTCATACCGTCAGTTAAGTGATAACGTGACACCATCCGAACAGATCTTCCCAATATATATCAACCGTTGAGGTGGTGTCACTGACGGCAGGGACTCGAAACTAAAGTTTTAATATATTAGGATCCAATGCAACGAAAAAATATATTAGGGATTCAAAACAAAAATCAATCATTTATCAAAGACTAAAAACACACACACACACACACAACACACACACACACACACACACACACACACACACACACACATATATATATATATATATATATATATATATATATATATATATATATATATATATATATATATATATATATATATATGAATAAGGATTCACTTACTCCAAGAGTAATTTTAAGAGAGTTACTCATCATCCTCACCATTCATTTTCATGAAATCTAATGGTTGTAATGAGTAAGTAATCTTAACCATTAGATTTCAAGAAAATGAATGGTGAGAAATAAGAGTAACTCTCTTATACTTACTCTTGGTATAAGTGGATCCCTTATATATATATATATATATATATATATATATATATATATATATATATATATATATTGTTGAGTCTTGGATATGCCGTTATGTTAAATATTTGGAGAAAGAGATTTGTCACCCATAATTGTCGTATCTAACTCGAGCAGGATTGTCTTCCGTGAATGATACCCGTCATCTCTGCCTTAAAAAAATTAAGACTAACTCAATTTATTTATGATATTATTGATAAAGTAATTTAAAACTATTTTATAATAAAAATATATTTAATAAATTAATTTAAATATTTTATGATATATTATGTATAAAATTTAACATTATTATATATTAATCAACAAAATTTTCGTATATGAAGTTATTAAATATAGTGTTAAAATATAAATATTTATATTTATAATATTATAAACAAATAAAATTATGTATCATTTAATATAAAATGAAAGAAAGAAAGAAGCATAAAAAGAAAAAACTAAAAAGAATATAAAAAAAGAAGAAAGAAAAAATAACATAAAAAGAAAAAAGTAATTAAAAGTAAAAGGAAAAAAATGTAAAATGAAAAAGAAAGAAATAAAGCATAAAAAAAGAAGAAGAAATATATGTTTAAAGAAAACAAACTGAAAAAGAAGAGAGAAAAAAAATTGAGTAGGATAAATAATAAAAGAGAATTTATTTTTCTATATAGAATAGATATATAATAAAATAGAAAAATAAAAAATAAAATATTTAAAAGAAATAGTTCGAAAAAGGACAAAAAGAAATAGAGAGAGTTTTTGGAGGGAAATTTTTTTCCCAAATGGTGACATGTGTCACCCAATGGTTATCTTTTCTTATATAGAAATAGATTGGTGAAGAATCATATTTTATAAAGAGTCACAACTTTTAGTGAAAAGAGACATTCTTTCATATAATAACACACCCTTTCATTAAAAGAAATAGCCTTTTATATTTATATCCTTTCATGAATATACATATTTTTTCATAAAAGAATATAATCTTTCACAATTATACTTTTTCATAAATAAACACATATTTTCTGGAAAAGATACAACCTTTCATTCATTATGCAAATCTCTCACAATAGTTACTCTTGCTTTCTTAAGCCAGCATTGCGAAGGCCTCAATAGATACAATTGTTGCATTTTTTTTTATTTTCTAGTATGTTATGTTTGAAAAAAAAATGTTAAACAATTATGTAAGCACTCCACCTATACCCCCTATTCTTTCCATTGCATCTTCTTCCAATGCTAGACTAGTTAAAATTTGTATGCTTAGTTTCTATAGAAGGGGATGCTTCTCCCCATGCCTAGGGGTGGAAATGGGCTGGGTCAGGCTGGTCCTACCTAAGTCTGACCTGGCCTACTTTATATTTCTATAGCCCAAGTTTGGGCCTATTACCCGTCACGAGCATAATTTTTAGGCTTGGGTCTGGCCTTTATATAAGAATAGCTTGACCTGTTAGCCTATTTAAAGATTTGTTTCATTTAAGAAGTATAAAAAATTATTTTATAATAATAAAATTATTATACGTTGAAATATTAGAGTGTGAAGCAACGACTTACATGTTATTCCTATGTTACCCAAAATTGGATGCGTTGCATTCCTATTTACTTTTTTCTCTTTAACAAAGCCAAAAATTTCCATTAAAAAAATAAAGCAATTTTAAATCACAAGATGTGGCCAAAACTTGCC
Source organism: Pueraria montana var. lobata (assembly GCA_026413185.1). NCBI lineage: Eukaryota > Viridiplantae > Streptophyta > Magnoliopsida > Fabales > Fabaceae > Pueraria > Pueraria montana. Next base: position 6,593,623 of record CM048646.1, read on the forward strand.
TACAAACATTGCACGTGACAAGTTGCCAAAGTCTTTTAAGCCCACCAAAAGAAAATAGTCCCTATTCCTGCTACTCATCTGTGCTTGTAGGAATTAACTTATTCCAAACATTAAAATGATTTAAATTGTCAAACCACTAAAATAATTTTGTAATTTCATTAAAATAATTATAATATTATATATCATATTAATAATAATATTTTTATTAAAAATATTGTTGGTAAATAGGCCAGCCCATCAGGCTTAATAATTTTTTTAAGGCCTATGGTTTGTCCTATTTAACTAAAAAAGCTTTTTAAAAAGCTCGAATATGACCTTTTTGCTAAACGAGTCGAGTCAAGCCAAACCTTAAATGGGCTGGACCATAGGCCTTCGACAGACGGTCCAGCCTACTTCCACTTCTACACATGCCTTAAAATATCTCTAATGTTATTGATGGTGAAAACTACTCTAAAAATATCTTTTTGAAGATGTTTCCTTGTGAAGCCAATTGTGTTAGCCAACATCTTCACTAGTTGCAAAGACATCTTCACTGTTAGAATTTGGGATGGAGTAACATTTTCACTCTTCAATAACCACTCTTTAGCATGTGTGAAGTCTATGATCTTTGGAATGTTTCTAATTTTTTCACAGTTGTCAAGGTCACTTGCAAGTTTTTTCAGTATGAGGAGTCCTAAGTGGTCAAAGATCCATGGATGAGACTTTTTGTATACTAGTAGAATCGTTTAACATCCTAGTAAAATAAAATTAAAAAAATAATTTCAAACAAACACTCCAATAAAAAAATCAACTTGAAGATAGGTCAACTCATAAAATAAATTATAGTTAAAAAGATATAAATTCACCAAACATATATAATAATGTTTCTTAGCATCAAATACTTACCCATTAACATGATTGACTTAAATATGTTTTTAATCTCTCAAATTTGAGTCACTTTTAGTTTTGGTCCTCCAATTAAAAATTTGTTCTTTTTAATCTTTCAAATTCGTAAAATATTGTTTTTAGTCCTAGAGTGAATTTAAAGGACTAAAAAGAGCAAATTTTAAGTCTTCCAAAATTATGTTGAGAGACTAAAAACAACATTTCACAAATTTGAGGGACTAAAAAGATTTAATTTTTAATTGGGGGACCAAAACCAAGCCATGTAACTAGGCTTTCAGGCTAACCAAACCTTGAAACAAGTTAGGCCAAGCCTTGAAAATTGGGCTGTAACATGTAAACAAATTAGATTCAACCGTGTAATTATGAACTATGCTAGACTAAACTTTCATAATAAAGTTTTTATGCAGGTCTATTCCATATTTAAGCATTTATTTTATATTAATATTTAATGTAAGACTTAAATACCTTTTTCATTGTTGTAAATATGTCACTTTTTGTTTTGTTTTTTGTCTCTATAAATTATATTTTTTATTTATTTTTGTCTCAATAAATTATATTCTTTTTGTTTTTAATCTTTGTAAATTATATCGTCTTAGTTTTTAATTCTTATAATCTCTATATATTTTTTATTAACTTGACACTCGTGACATAACATTTTTTTAGAGTAAATTACATGGACCTCCTGAGATTTGCTCTTATTACATTTGATACCCCTCTATTTTTTTACATTACTTTGAGCACCCCTAAGAGAGGGTAAGTGTAGTGTAATATTTTCAAACCTAAGAGGAGGGGTTAGTGTAATGATTTATGCTTAACAGAGGGAGTTGGTGTAACGAAAGTCCAAACATTAGCGAGTTTTTTGTAGGGTTCAAAAATGGAAGGTGTCGGGTGTAATAAAGGAAAATCTTAAGGGAGTCCGTGTAATTTACTTTTTTTTTTATTAATGTGACATTTGATAACATTATCATTTGTTGACGTGGCATTCAGGGGCGGACCCACACTTTGATGTTAGGGGGGGCCAATTTCATGTAACAAATATATACATAAATTTTTTTATGAAACATTTGAAATGTTAATTACATTACTAATTTTTCAAAAATATTAATTGAAAATATATTTAAATAGAAGAAAATTCAAGATTACAAATGTTGATCATCGGTTTCAATGTCATCAAGAACTTTAATTAATTTATAATAAATATTAGTATCTATGCATGCTAATCATAAATTTTAGGAAAATGTTTCATTAATTATGTTATAAAAAATGGATTTTGTTACTCACTAAACAATAGTAGCCGAGAACCATTTAAAAAGAATATGCTTTCATTGTGTGTAATAACACTAGTTACACACTAAAAGCAAATTTTAACAAGTTTCTTGTGCAACTCAATATCCAATCATCACAAAAAGAATAAAGGGAACTAAGAAAAAATAGTTGTTAGTCTATCTCAAATATCAAAATGTCAAACCCTTATGTAATGTTTATAATTTAGCTTACCACATTCGCAAAGGTTAATAAATTATATTTAATTCTCAAATCATTTATAACAAATCAATATAAAAGGAAGGCTAATAAAGTTTTGTAAATGTAATTATTTATAATCTTTAAAATAAAAATTTGGATGATAAATAAATATTATTAAAAAGAAATAAATCATATTCAGATATTTTATCTAAAAAGAGAAAGAATATAATTATATTCGTAATATAAAGACTATAAAAGAGAAATAAAATATCTATCTAAAAAATAAAGAATGCCATTATCTTTAATACAAATTAATACATTAACTAATGCTAATATTAAAAAAGAAAGTGCTAAAAAGGAAAATAAAATTAAGTGTCCTTAATTCTCTTAGCTAGAGGAAGAAAGAAGTTGATTTTAATGCAAATAGTCATGCCTTTTGTTGAAAAGATACAACTCTTCAAAGGCACATCTTATAATAATTACTAGCCGATTATCCGTGCGTTCGCACGATCGCCTTAATTTCTATGTATTTTTTGAAATAATTTACGTATATAATAACTTGCTAAACAATAAATATTAAATATATATTTGTTGCTCAACAACAATAAGAAATCAAAACATAAATATTTAATAAGAATGATAGAGCAATAATGGTTGACTTAGCTAACGTTACATAAATTGTAGTATTAAAATAGTTTAAACATATTAAAAAAATTAGTCTCACAATAAAAAGAGTTAGAGTATTCAAGCAAATAAAATATACTTAGTTATAATCTCATAGATATTTCTTATTGCATTTAAAATATTTATAAAATTGTATGAAAAAATTATGTTTAAAAATTTAGAAAGGATTTTACTTATTTTTAATTAAAATATTTTTGTAATTTTCAAATGTGAAATGATAAATAATATAATTATTTTACAACTATATTACAATAAAAAAATATTATTTTTATAATATTTATAATTTATAATACTTAGAATAATTTAAAGTCTAAGAATTAATTAAATTAAATTAAAACTTTTGAAATCAAATATTACTTACCAACATTTCGTTGATTCAAGTGGAATTAATATTATATCCCTTAAACAAAATCTTAGGTTCGAGACTTATGATTAAAAGAGATCTTGCTAAAGTTAATAGATACTAATAAATTATTATTTTATTCTCTAATAAACAAATTATATTTCATTAGTAAGTACTTGTGTAAGATAAATTGTTATAAATTTTTAGTATTATATTTGACCCATAAGAAGAAAATGTACTAAGTTAAAAAAGAATAATTTTTTTGTCTAAATATTTTAATCAGTTTTTCATGAAGGATTTATAACGATATTATATGTTGTAACTCGTAAACATGTTAAAAATATATTTAATAAATTTATTATAATATATTTATTATATATTCATTTAAAAAAAGTTAATATTATTATAAAAATATTAATCAAGAAAATTTTCGTAACTCAAGTTATTAAACATGGAGTCAAAATATTATTTTGTAATAAATATATTAACTAATTAGATTTAAATTAATTTTTAGTATAAACAATTTAACCTCATAAAATAAATATTATTCAACAAAATATTTATTTATGGAATTATTTAAAATTATTTTATATAATTTGTAAGTAAAAATTATTTTATAGGATTTAAGAGTAAAAAAAATTTGTTAAGTCTTGAGTATGTAATTGTATTAAATACTCAGAGAAATAAATTTTTCGTCCATAATATTCTTACCTCACTCGAGCAAGATTATCTTCCGTAAATGATACATGTGGACTCAACCATAAAAAAATAAAAAAAAATATTTAATTTATGATACTATTGACGAAGTGATTTAAAATATTTTTTTGTAATATAAATATATTTAATATATATATATATATGTAACATTATTATATACATATGAATCAACAAAATTTTCATATATCGAGTTATTAAACATAGATTCAAAATATTATTTTGTAATAAATATACTAAGTAATAAGATTTAATAATTTTTTAGTACAAAAACTTCAAACTTAATAAAATAAATATTATTCAACAGAATATTTATTAATGAAATTATTTAAAATTATATTATATAATTACTAAATAAAAATAATTTTATAGGATTTAAAAATAAAAAAAATTGAGTGTTAGGTATAAAATTGTGTTAAATACTTGAAGAATAGATTTGTTGCCCATAATGGTTCTACTTGACTCGGGTAAGATTGTCTCCCGTGAATGATACTTATAGTCTCTACCATTGAAAAATTAAAACCAATTTAATTTATGATATTATTAATGAAGTAATTTAAAACTATTTTGTAATAAAAATATCTTTAATAAATTAATTTTAATATATTTATTATATATATATATATAAACAAATAAATAAATTTAACATTATTATATACATATGAATCAATAAAATTTTCTTTTACGAAGTAATTATTATTTTGTAATAATTACATTAACTAATTAGATTTAAATTATTTTTAAGTATAAAAATTTAAACCTCATAAAACAAAATATTATTAAAAATATTTATTTATGAAATTATTGAAAATTATTTTATATGATTTCTAAATAAAAATGATTTTATAGGATTTAAAAGTAAAAAAAAAATGTGGAGTCTTAGGTATGAAATTGTGTTAAATACTCAAAGAAATATATTTGTTGTTCATAATACTTCTGTCTGACTCGAGCAAGATTGTCTCCGTTAATAATACTTGTAGTCTCTAACATTAAAAACTTCAAACTAATTTAATTTATGATACTATTAATGAAGTAATTTAAAACTATTTGGTAATGAAAATATATTTAATAAATTAACTATAATATATTAATTTAACATTATTATATAAATATTAATCAACCAAAACTTTCGTATATAAAGTTATTAAACAAAAAGTCAAAATATTATTTTGTAATTAATATATTAACTAATTAGACCTAAATTAATGTTTAGTATAAAATTTTTAACTTCATAACATAAATATTATTCAACAAAATATTTATTTATGAAATTGTTTAAAATTATTTTACATGGTTTCTAAGTAAAAATAATTTTATAAGTCCCTGATAAATGACTGATTTTTGTTTTGGGTTCTTAATAAATTTTTTCGTTGCATTGGATCTTGATATATCAAAACTTTTGTTTTGAGTCATACCGTCAGTTAAGTGGTAACGTGGCACCATCCGAACAGATCTTCCCAATATATATCAACCGTTGAGGTGGTGTCACTGACGGCGGGGACTTGAAACTAAAGTTTTCATATATTAGGATCCAATGTAACGAAAAAATATATTAGGGATTCAAAACAAAAATCAATCATTTATCAAGGACTTAAAACACACACACACACACACACACACACACACACACACATATATATATATATATATATATATATATATATATATATATATATAAGGATTCACTTACTCCAAGAGTAATTTTAAGAGAGTTACTCATCATCCTCACCATTCATTTTCTTGAAATCTAATGGTTGTAATGAGTAAGTAATCTTAACCATTAGATTTCAAGAAAATGAATGGTGAGAAATAAGAGTAACTCTCTTATACTTACTCTTGGTATAAGTGGATCCCTCATATATATATATATATATATATATATATATATATATATATATATTGTTGAGTCTTGGATATGCAGTTATGTTAAATATTTGGAGAAAGAGATTTGTCGCCCATAATTGTCGTATCTAACTCGAGCAGGATTGTCTCCCGTGAATGATATCCGTCGTCTCTGCCTTAAAAAAATTAAGACTAACTCAATTTATTTATGATATTATTGATAAAGTAATTTAAAACTATTTTATAATAAAAATATATTTAATAAATTAATTTAAATATTTTATGATATATTATGTATAAAATTTAACATTATTATATAAAGATTAATCAACAAAATTTTCGTATATGAAGTTATTAAATATAGTGTTAAAATATAAATATTTATATTTATAATATTATAAACAAATAAAATTATGTATCATTTAATATAAAATGAAAGAAAGAAAGAAGCATAAAAAGAAAAAACTAAAAAGAATATAAAAAAAGAAGAAAGAAAAAATAACGTAAAAAGAAAAAAAGTAATTAAAAGTAAAAGGAAAAAAAGAACCAAAAAAATGTAAAATGAAAAAGAAAGAAGTAAAGTATAAAAAAAGAAGAAGAAATATATGTTTAAAGAAAACAAACTGAAAAAGAAGAGAGAGAAAAAATTAAGTAGGATAAATAATAAAAGAGAATTTATTTTTCTATATAGAATAGATATATAATAGAATAGAAAAATAAAAAATAAAAAATATAAAAGAAATAGTTCAAAAAAGGACAAAAAGAAATAGAGAGAGTTTTTGGAGGGAAATTTTTTTCCCAAATGGTGACATGTGTCACCCAATGGTTCTCTTTTCTTATATAGAAATAGATCGGTGAAGAATCATATTTTATAAAGAGTCACAACTTTTAGTGAAAAGAGACATTCTTTCATATAATAACACACCCTTTCATTAAAAGATATAGCCTTTTATATTTATATATTTTCATGAATATACATATTTTTTCATAAAAGAATATAATCTTTCACAATTATACTTTTTCATAAATAAACACATATTTTATGGAAAAGATACAACCTTTCATTCATTCTGCAAATCTCTCACAATAGTTACTATTGCTTTCTTAAGCCAGCATTGCCAAGGCCTCAATAGATACAATTGTTGCATTTTTTTATTTTCTAGTATGTTATGTTTGAAAAAAAAAATGTTAAACGATTATGTAAGCACTCCACCTATACCCCCTATTCTTTCCATTGCATCTTCTTCCAATGCTAGACTAGTTAAAATTTGTATGCTTAGTTTCTATAGAAGGGGATGCTTCTCCCCATGCCTAGGGGTGGAAATGGGCTGGGTCAGGCTGGTCCTACCTAAGTCTGACCTGGCCTACTTTATATTTCTATAGCCCAAGTTTGGGCCTATTACCCGTCACGAGCATAATTTTTAGGCTTGGGCCTGGCCTTTATATAAGTATGGCTTGACCTGTTAGCCTATTTAAAGATCTGTTTCATTTAAGAAGTATAAAAAATTATTTTATAATAATAAAATTATTATGCGTTGAAATATTAGAGTGTGAAGCAACGACTTACATGTTATTCCTATGTTACCCAAAATTGGATGCGTTGCATTCCTATTTACTTTTTTCTCTTTAACAAAACCAAAAATTTCCATTAAAAAAATAAAGCAATTTTAAATCACAAGATGTGGCCAAAACTTGCCTACAAACATTGCACGTGACAAGTTACCAAAGTCTTTTAAGCCCACCAAAAGAAAATAGTCCCTATTCCTACTACTCATCTGTGCTTGTAGGAATTAACTTATTCCAAACATTAAAATGATTTAAATTGTCAAACCACTAAAATAATTTTATAATTTCATTAAAATAATTATAATATTATATATCATATTAATAATAATATTTTTATTAAAAATATTGTTGGTAAATAGGCCAGCCCATCAGGCTTAATAATTTTTTTAAGGCCTATGGTTTGTCCTATTTAACTAAAAAAGCTTTTTAAAAAGCTCGAATATGACCTTTTTGCTAAACGAGTCGAGTCAAGCCAAACCTTAAATGGGCTGGACCATAGGCCTTCGACGGACGGTGCAACCTACTTCCACTCCTACACATGCCTTAAAATATCTCTAATGTTATTGATGGTGAAAACTATCTCTAAAAATATCTTTTTGAAGATGTTTCCTTGTGAAGCCAATTGTGTTAGCCAACATCTTCACTAGTTGCAAAGACATCTTCACTGTCAGAATTTGGGATGGAGTAACATTTTCACTCGTCAATAACCACTCTTTAGCATGTGTGAAGTCTATGATCTTTGGAATGTTTCTAATTTTTTCACAGTTGTCAAGGTCACTTGCAAGTTTTTTCAGTATGAGGAGTCCTAAGTGGTCAAAGATCCATGGATGAGACTTTTTGTATACTAGTAGAATCGTTTAACATCCTAGTAAAATAAAATTAAAAAAATAATTTCAAACAAACACTCCAATAAAAAAATCAACTTGAAGATAGGTCAACTCATAAAATAAATTATAGTTAAAAAGATATAAATTCACCAAACATATATAATAATGTTTCTTAGCAACAAATACTTACCCATTAACATGATTGACTTAAATATGTTTTTAATCTCTCAAATTTGAGTCACTTTTAGTTTTGGTCCTCCAATTAAAAATTTGTTCTTTTTAATCTTTCAAATTCGTAAAATACTGTTTTTAGTCCTAGAGTGAATTTAAAGGACTAAAAAGAGCAAATTTTAAGTCTTCCAAAATTATGTTGAGAGACTAAAAACAACATTTCACAAATTTGAGGGACTAAAAAGAATTAATTTTTAATTGGGGGACCAAAACCAAGCCATGTAAGTAGGCTTTCAGGCTAACCAAACCTTGAAACAAGTTAGGCCAAGCCTTAAAAATTGGGCTGTAACATGTAAACAAATTAGATTCAACTGTGTAATTATGAACTATGCTAGACTAAACTTTCATAATAAAGTTTTTATATAGGTCTATTCCATATTTAAGCATTTATTTTATATTAATATTTAATGTAAGACTTAAACACCTTTTTCATTGTTGTAAATATGTCACTTTTTTTTTTTTTTTGTCTCTATAAATTATATTTTTATTTATTTTTGTCTCAATAAATTATATTCTTTTTGTTTTTAATTTTTGTAAATTATATCGTCTTAGTTTTTAATTCTTATAATCTCTATATATTTTTTATTAACTTGACACTCGTGACATAACATTTTTTTAGAGTAAATTACATGGACCTTCCGAGGTTTGCTCTTATTACATTTGATACTCCTCTATTTTTTTACATTACTTTAAGCACCCCTAAGAGAGAGTAAGTGTAATATTTTCAAACCTAAGAGGAGGGGGTTAGTGTAATGATTTATGCCTAAGAGAGGGAGTTGGTGTAACGAAAGTCCAAACATTAGGGAGTTTTTTGTAGGGTTCAAAAATGGAGGGTGTCGGGTGTAATAAAGGAAAACCTTAAGGGGGTCCGTGTAATTTACTCTTTTTTTTTTTTTATTAATGTGACATTTGCTAACATTATCATTTGTTGACGTGGCATTCAGGGGCGGACCCAGACTTTGATGTTAGGGGGGGCCAATTTCATGTAACAAATATATACATAAATTTTTTATGAAACATTTGAAATGTTAATTACATTACTAATTTTTCAAAAATATTAATTGAAAATATATTTAAATAGAAGAAAATTCAAGATTACAAATGTTGATCATCGATTTCAATGTCATCAAGAACTTTAATTAATTTATAATAAATATTAGTATCTATGCATGCTAATAATAAATTTTAGGAAAATGTTTCATTAATTATGTTATAAAAAATGGATTTTGTTACTCACTTAACAATAGTAGCCGAGAACCATTTAAAAAGAATATGCTTTCATTGTGTGTCATAACACTAGTTACACACTAAAAGCAAATTTTAACAAGTTTCTTGTGCAACTCAATATCCAATCATCACAAAAAGAATAAAGGGAACTAAGAAAAAATAGTTGTTAGTCTATCTCAAATATCAAAATGTCAAACCCTTATGTAATGTTTATAATTTAGCTTACCACATTCGCAAAGGTTAATAAATTATATTTAATTCTCAAATCATTTATAACAAATCAATATAAAAGGAAGGCTAATAAAGTTTTGTAAATGTAATTATTTACAATCTTTAAAATAACAATTTGGATGATAAATAAATGTTATTAAAAAGAAATAAATCATATTCAAATATTTTATCTAAAAAGAGAAAAAATATAATTATTTTCGTAATATAAAGACTATAAAAGAGAAATAAAATATCTATCTAAAAAATAAAGAATGCCATTATCTTTATAATAGAAATTATAAAAAGAAAATAAAATATTTTATCAGAAAATAAAAAAGAGATAAATAATATTTAAATATTATTATCTAATTCTAAAATAGAAATAGTTTTTCTAGTTAATAATTTTTCTTTTAATGAGCTATCCTAATACCAATTAATATATACATTAAAACTTTGAAAGCAAGAAAAAATCGGGCGGGGGAAGGCCCCTCTACACCCTAATGCACGTCCGCGGTGGCATGATTAACATCAGCAACTGTTAGTTATGTTAACAATCGTTAATAATTTTTAATGACAAGGACTAATAAAAACACCAGATTTAAAAAAAAATATTACAACGACCAAAATAAATAAATAAATGTACATACACTAAAAGTATGTTTTAAAAAAAAAATATCAGGTTTCTCAAAATAAAAAATAAAAATATCAGGATGATATAAAAACGAAGTCAGGCACCGCTAGATGTTTAATTCCAAGACAAATCATAACGCTTCAATAGTTCAATGACTATTTCCATTGTGTCGTTTAGTCTAGTCATTCATGATAATAAATATATTAGAGTAAATTACATTGATCCTCTTTCATTTATGCCTCAATTACACTGAGCATCCTTTTCTTTTTTATCCCTACAAAAAGACTCTTAATTGTTGGAGGTTTGTTACACTGCCCCCCTTGGTGTATTAAGCGTTAGAAAATGTTATCTTGGAAGTGTCATGTGAGTAGTACATGCCTTTTAATGTGTTTTTTTCTTTCCAAAATGCCCTCACTCCTTCTCTCCCAATCAACAATCAATAATGTTTCATCTACCACTCACTCACTCAACCCAGTTTTTGTCCATCGCAGCCCAACAAAATTCAAACTCACAAAAACACAATGATAATTCCATTAAAGTGCAAAACCGAGAAAATGAAAGATAAAAAATCATTGGATTGATGTACAAAAACACAAAATGGAATCAAGCTTTTCGGTGAGGTACTTTATAATCTTTGACCACGAAGCCAAAGTTTTCGGTGATGCCCAAATCCAATTTATCAACACAGAGAGGGACAACATGCTTGATAAAATCAGATGGGTCAGACCTTGGTGGTTGGGAACCCAACTAGCAATGGATCAACCACCAAAAATGTTGAAATACTCCTCCAAAATTGCCAAAAGCTGGACAGGTCAAGCAATGGCGGTTTTCGGTAACCGGTAGCAACTCCGGCAAGGGTTTCGGCGACGTCGGCGAAAGACGACCATTGGGTCAGAAGCGCCTCGCTGTGGCAAGGCCAACAGTGGTGGCCGGGAGGCAAACGCTTCGCCGGAGAAGGAGATCGACTCAAAAAACCGAATCAGCAGCCCGAGTTGGCGGCGGTGCGTCGGAACTTGTGCGGCGGTGCGAACGGACTTGCTGGTGGTGTGAACTCGTGCGAAGGTTGTTGAACTGGAGGAGGAGGAGGAGGCTGGAGCGGGAATGAGAGAGGGAGAGGGTTCGAAGTAGAAATGGGTCGGGAAAGGGAAAAATTGGTTTATCATAAAAGAAATGTATTTTATTTATCATTTTAAATTTAATTTTAACGAAAAACTAACTGTGTTTGTAAGAAGAGACTAAAAGTAATGTTGAAAAAGAGAGGACTGCCAAATGTAATTAAGACATATTTGGAGAGAGGTTACCGTAATTTATTCTAAATATTAAATAGCAAAAGAGAAATTATATTAATATAAAATACACAATTTTATATAAAAAATTATATATATAATAAATAGAAAAAAAAACTAGTGTGTGAAAAAAAATAGAGAAAAACAAATCAAATAATATTATAAAAAATATTGGATAAATAAACAATTCTTGTAACAAAATAGTGAAAATACAGAGCAAGATATCAATTGATTCATTGTGCCAAGATAAAAGATAACCAAAAATGTTATTTTTATTTTAAAATTTTACTATTTTTATAACTTATATTTTTTTTTCCTTATCACTTTATTACCTTATTTATTTGATTTCATATTGTTTCCTTAATTCTTTTTTTTTTTTTAAATGTTATAGAAACAAACGAGTAGAAAAAGCATTACTCTAAGAGTATGCTTGCCCAATTATTATTTTTTATTTAAAAGCTATTTTTAAATTAAAGTTAAAAATAAAAACTTTAAAATAATAAGTAGAATTTGTTTGTTAGTTTTCATTTATTTTAACTTAAAAGCTCCTTTTAAATTAAAAGTCGATTAATAAATTTTTTAAAAACCTTTAGTTTTATTCAAAAGTAGTTATCTTGTTTAATAATAATATATTATAGAAAACAAAATATTTTGTAAAATTAATTTAACTTACATAAATTATTTTAATAGTAAAAATAAAAATATTAAAATACAAGTATTTACTACAATTATTTTTTAAAAATATAAAAAAAATACTTTAGTTAATAAAATATTATTTTATCAATAATTTGTAAGCCAGCAGTATTATAGCAAGTAGTAACAGTAAGCCAGTAACACCTTCTACAAAAAAAAAAAAAAAAACTAGTAATTAACTACTGCCAACTAGCAATCTTTTTGAATGAGGTATTAATAACCAAAACTATTTATTAAAAATTAGTAAATTACTTTAAGAATATATTAACAACAAGAAAGTAGATAATAAAATAGTACATTAATAACATTTTAAATTCTTAAAGTAGTACTTCTTAATAAGTTTAAGCAAATTTATTTTAATAATACACTACTGCATTTAACGTCTTTAGCAACATTTGCTCTTTTACATTTATTAAAAATGTTACTATAGATTAAGTTAACAAGTTATTGTAACATTTTAAAAAAAAAATGTTAGTATAGACTCAGTTAACTCAATGTTGTAACGTTTTTAAAACTAATGTAACACGAGCATTCATTTTCTCTTTAGCCAAAAAAAAAAAGAGCATTCATTTTCTTATAGACTTGAATATATTTGTATGTCTTTCACCTCTCTGAGGGTTCTTCGTCACTTCATCTTCTCTCTCACTCTCGAGCGATCTCTCTCTTTCTCCCTTTATGGCAACTCCATATCCACCGTCATGACAGCTCTAGCGACTTCATAGATACGCTTGAATCACTTGATTTCATTTCTTCATCTTGCAGTGCCAAGTTGTGAGAGTTTCTCAAGCGAACAATCCGAGTTTTAGGGTTCGTCACCACGATGATTCAATTCCTAACTCGTAATTTTTGCCAATTGGTAGCTAATAACTCAAGTGAACATGTTGTAGTTTCAATTTTTCGTTTTCTTCTTAATTGCAATTTCTAAATTTAATATTATATTTGGCTCCACTTGACTTGGCTCAAGAATCATGTTTCACATTCATCAAGTATGAAAAGGAGCTAGTAAACCAAGGAAAATTAAGGAAAGAAAGTTGTGCAGTCTAACTGTTCGTAGAAATGCTTGATCGAGGTTCTTCTATTTTCTTTCACTATTCAACTATTAATGTATCTCTATCATAATCATAATGAACAGAGCCTCATGAAGAACGGTTAGAGTGCAACTTCATGATTTTACTTTTTTAAAGAAGAAAGTAACATTACATTCACATTCACATTTGTTTCAAAAACTTTTTTTACTTGTTTCCAAAACTTTTTAAAGCTTTTGTTTCAAAATTGCATCATTCACATTTCATGTATCTCTAACATCATTTGTATATGGACAGGCTGGTACTCTTATCTATGGCTACCATTTGTTCCTTTGATTGTAAGCACATGCAATACCTTAGCTTAATTAATGATATTTTGTTTTTCTAATTATAATGTCCCCAAAATGCAGATCATTCTATTAGTTGGAGCCAAGCTGCAAGTGATAATTAATAACCAAGATGGATCAAAGAATTCATCAACGAGGAGAGGTTGTAAAGGGCGTGCCACTGGTGCAACTTGGGGATGAACTCTTCTGGTTTAACAAACGTCGACTTATTCTCTACCTCGTTAATTTTGTGCTCTTTCAGGTATTATGTATATACCACTTTTTCAAAGCAATAACATCGATCAATGTATTTATTTATTTGTTAAAATGAAGATTCTTAATTTCCTCTCATTGCTGTTAGTGACTAATCCAAGTCTTCCATGTCTCTTTTCTGGCGTGTTCATTGGGACAGAATGCTTTTCAGCTTGCTTTCTTTTCATGGGCTGCGGTAAGTCGTGCAAAATAAATTTCAGTTATGCTACTACTCTGGTAAACAAAAACAAAATTTTCCACAGTAAAATACTTAAATACTATTGGTATATTAATTTGTGCATGATCAAGGCTTGTGAGTGCAATTGTTATTTGAACAAAGAGGAATGTTTATGACACTTTCTGACACTCTTTTTCTAAAATATTTTTCTGTCACACTGCTACCAACAGAATACACAGTTGTTCGCTTCACAGTCATTGGCATACATTGTAATGAAGTGAAAATACCCATATTGTAAACACATTTAATATATTGCTCTCTTTAACTAACCTTTCCTTCTCAGGCTGCTTATATGTATGTACTAATATATTAGTAACTTAGTATCTATATAATAGGCATACATTTCACTTGTATTTTTACAGAATTTGTTTTACTCTCTACCTTTTGGTGGTTTTGAACTACTGTGTTTGTACCTTCCATTTGGACTTTTGTTGCAGCTTCTGCATTTGCTACAGTTGTGCCATATCTAGACAAGTCAGGTTTTCTAAAGCTTCAGAATGGCAGGTGAAGACCACTTGGTTACAAGCAAGCTAATAAGCTTATATTGCTAAGAAATCTACTTTTTCAGTGGACTATCCCCCCTTCCCCCTTTGTCAACTTAATAGAAATTTGTTTATGCCCTGTGCTTTTTTTTTTCCATAACTTATTTTGGTCAAAGGATGGTGCATCTCTGTTACATATGTGGAGAGAGAGAGAGATAGATAGACTAAGAATAAGTGAAAAGGAAGAGATGAAAACAGGAACAAAAGTACTCTGTAAAAAGTCTGAATGGTAAAAAGAGGAAACGAGATGGACATGGAATACAGTTGAATCCTCTCTGCTCCTTTTCTTCCCATTACCTTGTTAATTGCTTTATAAATGAAGGCATTGATTTATAAATTATTTTTGGTCCATTTTTCTTCATGAAATTGTAGGTGATCAATTATAGCTGTTCAGTTGCCAAGTAGGACTGACAATGATTTCAAGAACTATTGGAACACCAAGCTTAAGAGGAAACTCGTGGGGTTGCTTCCTGCATCTCATTAAAGAATAGCACCCTATCATTCCTCCCCTAAAAACCCACCATAATTTCCTTTTCACTCACTACCCTCCTCAATCTACAGGGACTACTAACAACTGATTCTGAATTGTGTGAACTGTGAACCATTTTGAACTAATGTTATGTATCATTGCATTTTCTGTTTCAGATATGAGAAACCATAACTTTCTTACACTATGTTTCCACTCATGTTTCAATCAAGTAAAGGCTTGGGAATGATTTTGTATCTCTAGCATTTGCAAAATTTTAATTTTAGGGAATCATTAACAATGTATTCTATCAAGGTGTGCATGTGATCTACATGGAAACTTACTCTCAAGGTCATGTTCAAAGTGGGGAGGATAAGGGAATGGAACATTTTTATAAATGTCACATTAATTTAGCAACATTTTTAAAATGTTACAAAATGCTAGATTGGTAACATTTTTTAAATGTTGCTGTTAATGCTTAAAAATGTTACAAAATGTTAGATTGGTAACATTTTTAAAATGTTGCTATTAATATGTAAAAATGTTACAAAATGTTAGATTAGTAACACTTTTAAAAAATGTTACCATTAGTATGTAAAAATGTTGCTAAAAGTTTTTAACGACGTAGGCTTGATATAACATTTGATAAAATGTCGCGAAAATATGTTAGTAACATTTATACATAATTTGGTAACATTTTTCGAATGTTACCAAAAGCACATTTTGTTGTAGTGATATATATAAATTATGTGATAATTATATTGATAATTATATTTATGTGTAGTTGACAAGATCAATATAATTTTATCCCTTACTATAATGAATGCTTAAACTTAAAATGTGTAGAACCTTGTAACCTAAAACATGACTAGAAGCAACGTTAACAACAGACACGTCACACATGGAAACAGTTTCATGAAGAGTTGCTTGTCCTGATATGGTATGCTTTTAACTCATTTCACACGGTTTGATGAATGGGAATCACAATCACTGAATCAGGAGGGACTCGAGGAGAGACGTGGCTAAGCACTAAGCAGCATAAACATATGCAATTGTTCAAAGTTCAAGACTCGAAAGGAAACACACGTAGTACCATAGTATAATAGCAGTAACAGTAAGCCATTAACTAGTAGTAATATTTAACTACTAGCAATATTTTGTTCACCCAAGAAGAAAAAAATAAACTATTAATAACTACAAGAAATTAATGCAATACTGACAAAATTTAATGACGAAAAATAATACCAGTATTACTAAAGTTTTATCGACGATTTTTTAAAAATTACATATAAATTGTTTCGTCACTAAAGTTAATTATTTTTGTAGTGAATCTTTTGTAATAAGGTGTTAATTGTCAAAAGTTACGTTAAGAATATATTAACAATAAGAAATTAGTACTACTTGAAAGTTGAGAAGAGTGAATATATAACATTCACTGCGTTTTGTTAAGATTCATTGTGATGGTTGATTGACGAGTCATGAGTTGGAGACCAATACTCACTCTCCAATGAGATTGAATGTCATTGATTGCATGCAATGGGGAGAGGGGTGGATGCGACATGTGGAAACACAACAAATGTAACCGACTGGAAAGGGGCCGGGAAGTGTTTGATGAAACTAGGGGGAAAAAGACAGGGCGACCAAACCAATCCTCATAGGTGTTTTCATGCATGGCACTCTACACCACACGCGTTATGATGACAGCCCCTTTTGGTATAATAAGCCAGCCCACACACCACCTCATTGGCGTTACACATTCAGCTTCAGCCCTCCCTCTTCTAATTAAATGGCCCTCATATATATCACTTGTTACCCTTTGACATTACAATTTCACTCATTTTCCCATTCTACCACGGTGCGTTCTTATCCAATGGTATCACTATATATGTGTAATTATGCATGGACCCACTTTCACTGCCCAATCCCCACATGTCCTCCTTCATGAGCCTAGCCAACACGTACCCACCGTACAATTACAAGTGTCATTTTCTCCTCTCTTCTTCCTTCATGTTGCCTACCTCTCATTGGTCACCTTCTCTATACTTCAATTCAATTCCACCAAACAAAAACTCTCATCTCCTCACTATACTCACTCCCCCTTCACACCATAACCCTCTCTTCCAACGCCTCCTTCCTTTATAACTCTCTCCCCTTACCCTCTTTCTCAACAATAATAATCCTCTTGTTCTGCCCCATCAGTCGCAAATTGCACTACACAAACCTATAGGATCCTCACATTGATTACTACTTAGTAGCTAGTCACCAACTCACTATGATCAAGACCTTGAATCCTTACCCCAATCCAGCAAAAACTGCTGAGATCATGTCAAGGTACAGGCCTATAGCACCAAAGCCTGAAACCTCTCCAAACTCCATGAGTGAGGGCTCTTCCTCTCTCTCCCAGAAGATCAAGCAATCTCCTTACCTTAGGAATTTATGGCCACAGTTGCAAGCCAGGCCCACCAGGACCAGAAAGAGAGGTAGAGCTCCTTTGACACTACCCTCTTCCTCCCTCAAGAGACAGAAAACACATCTCCTAGGATTTTGTCCCCCTTGTCATGTTACATGCCCAGCAAAGAACCTTTCCTTGCAGGGTTTTGCTCCTCCTCCTCATCCACTCCCTCTTCCTCATCCTAACCATGGAATTGGAGTGCTCAATTGCAGCATGGAAAAAAACAACACTCCCACCACCACCATCACCACCACCAATCCAAGCTTAGTGACACTTCCACTTCTTCCATGTTCTCCTTGCCCTGCTGCACCCAAATTGGACTCAACATTAATAACCAAGCCTTGTGGGGGAGAGGTTATAGATTTGAACACCAAAGTGAGTGTTCCTGAAGAGAGAGATCTCTTGCAACAACTGCAAAAACCAGTTTCCAACAATGTCATAACACCCCAGCCAGTTCGCCCCATTGGCTCTTCCATAAGTGTTGTGTGCTTTAGTGAAGACTCAACTCTGCCACCTCTGGCTCAAACCCCAAAAAGGCCACAAGAGGTTGAGGAAGAGGTTGAGAATGAAGCCTTGCCAGTTGTCATATCAGACTCAAACCACAGAATCAGGATGGCAAATTCTGCATACAAGGAAATGGTGGGTCAACCAGTGTGTCCTTGGCTCGAGTCCATGGTGAATGGTGGTGGTGATGGAAACCTTCAATGCAAGAGGATCAGTGGAGAGGTAACACTGCATCTCAGTGACTCAAACATTCCAACTTCATCAAACGGATTCTCTTGCTGGGTGAGGATAGAATGGCAAAGTGAACACAAGAAGACATGTGTTAACGCTTTCTGTGACGTTATGAAGTTAGCTTGTGAATCCAGGGACTACCTCTTCACATGGAGGTTCCACACTCGCACCAGGGAAGCTTCTCATTCAAGTTGCAACGCTTAAAATTAATCTCATAGTTAATGCACATATAGTTCTAGCTAGACTCTAGTATGAAGATGACTAGCTTTCTTGTCTGCTATCGATATACATAATATGTACATAGTTATGTAGTATTATTAGGGATGATCAAATTATAGTTTTCTATGTTTCTTTTACTAAAATGCCTTCAAGACCTTGTGCTGAGATCAAAATATGTATCAAGAACCAAGCTATTTAGTATTTACTATATAAACTATTTTCCATACCGGCTATTATTTTAACTTAGCTTAAACTTTCACATGAACAAAAAGATCACAAATGGGGGAAATTGCACCAATTTTTCTGGCTTTTTTGCCGAATGAAATTGTCTTTATTTCATAGTATTAATTGAAACGTAATAAAGAGGTTGAAACTGATAAAAACAAGGTGGTGAGATGGAGACGTTACTGCCTCGGTTTTTAAGGTGGTCTTCATCTGGACTGTGAGGAAGGAAATTTGGGGAAAAGAGCGGAATTTATTGCAAGGTATGATGGAAAAAGTAGAAAAGAGGACATGCACTACATTTTCATTATGTGCCCCCACGAAAAGGGTGAGACAAGAAAGGTTCTTAAACATTGAGGCGGAGACACGTTTTAAACAAGGTTCCAAGTCACGAAGGAGCATTCTCACACTTTAAAAGGGATGTGTGAGGACTCTTTAGTTTACGTGCAAAGAAGTCCTATGAGATCACGAGGAACAAAGATAATATGATCTAATTATTCATACGTCAAGTAATGCCGTGCCATCAAGTATTCAATTAATATGTGTATATCAATCAAAAGCTCAAGGTTTCACACATACGGAATATATAATTGTAATAAAAATGGACAAAAATAAATTATAGGAGTAAAAGTTAATAATGATAATCTATTACACACATTTCCTGTCCTATCTCATCTCCTTTAGGTGCAGTTAATTTAAATTACCTAAGTACGAATACAAACATGGCACGCACGCACAAGGTGATTAAACAGAAGCTGTCTAAACGTACAAGTGTCAAGAGAAATTAAAGATAGCAAAAATAAAATGGTTTTTCCAGTAACACGCAGGTTGATACAAAACTCTTAACGTCCAAAAGGTAAATAAGCTTATGAAATAATCACTAATTAGCTAGAAAGGTCGATAAAATTCATAAGAGGTTAAGGGGGGTAATTTATCCACATATATAGCATACCTTCTATACCGTGATTTGATTTCGAATCATGATTTTGAGCAAAAGCCTTTGAAGTTACTTCGCTATCAAAGCTATAAGACCTGCCTCACTCATGTAGGCCTGCGGCTTTGCAAGTGGTCTCCAACCATCTGTAACGGATTTCCCCATCTATTATTGTACGGGAAAGGAAAGAAAAATATTAAGGATAAAAGGTACGAATATATTTTCGTAAAATGACTCACAAATAAAAATTGAAAAATGGGTAATAGAGTTCGTTAGATATTTATTTTTTAATTTCTTTTCAATCATGTTTGATTAACTTACTAGGGTTAGTTTAGTGATGGGGTTGGAATAGTATGTATGAAATAATAGGTTCGATCATTATACACCAAAAATTATGTTTGATTATTACACTTTTCTAACTTCTTTGGTATAAAAGATTTTGTACCAAATAGTGCATAAGTGACATTTGAGAAAAGCAGCTGCAAAGGTTAATTCTTAATTATCATCACTACTACAAAAATGCGTTTTTACATCGCTGGATCAACATCGGTTGACCAAAAAACGATGTCAATGGAAACGCGGTGGCATTTTTGAAATTATAAGCAACATGTTGACATCGGTTATGTGTGAAACGATGTTGAAATATCCTATCAACATCGTTTCACTAGAAAACGATGTTGATAGGAGATGCTCAACATCGGTTTTCTAGTGAAACGATGTTGATAGGAGATACAAAAAAGGCATTTAACATCGGTTTTCTAGTGAAAGGATGTCATTCGTCTTCGTTAACATCGGTTATACCTCATAACCGATGTTATCCATGTGTTAAGTATCCATTTCTCTTTTGTTTTCACAGACTCGTGCCTGAACCCTTTCTCTTTTGTTTTTAAACTTTCACGCCTGAACCCTTCTTTCTTCTGTGGAAATCCTTGCGACCACGACTTCGTCGTTCTCAGACTCCTCCACGACGTTCCTTTTCGCCATTGTCGCGCCTCCATTGCTTCGTCCTCCACTTCATTGCTAAACCCCTTTTGCATTTTCGCCGTTGTCGGTGTGGCTTGTGACATTGAGGTACGAAACATTTTCCCCATTTTGTTGGTTCCAAACCATGGCCCTAACATGATTTTTCTTGTTTGTTCCAAACCCTAACATGATTATTCATCTCGCAAGGTGTTCCGAACCATTGTCAGTGTTGCTAGGTGTCCTGCTTGCGAACGTGTCACCATTGTTCTTCTCGCAAGAGTGTCTTGTCGCGCGCCAATAACAGGTACAAATGCCATTGTGTTCTTCTCTGCAAACTGTTGGAATTGGCATTTTCTGTTGCTGCTGCCTGCATATTTGGCAATTTCTTGAATGTTAACTACTTGGAACATTTTGTTGCTGTCTGTTGCGCATGATTGTCTGCTCTACTAGTGGATGGTCCAAATTATTTGTACATTTTGTATCAATTTAGGGAAATTTTGACATATAATACTTGTCCTGCATTGTAGATTAGTTTGGGAAAATTTTGATTTTTTTTGTTTGGGAATTTAGGGAAGAATGAGTGGACAACTATTGTATAATATAGATATAGCTATGGGCTAGAGGCAGTACATGTTTCGATTTGCATTCTTTTAGGCAATTTCTGGTAGGGAAGGTTTATATTCCTTTCCAGTATGATTGGTGCTTCTTTGTGAGTTTTGTATCTTTCTCTGTGTGGTTTGGTGAGGTTGCTGTATAGTTCTTTTGTGTGATCTACAGCTGGTTGGGTTGTGGTATTGTTACATGAAGCAGGGGAAGATATAATCTGTTTTGTTGTGGTGCAGCTTAAAAAGAGTTACGGGTGGTTGGTGTTATAGCATTGTGTTGCAACTTAAAGGAGGGTGTGGATGTTATCAAGTTCATTATTAGATCTCTATTTTGGGTTTTGTATGTGTTACAAAAGTTAGGAGTTTTTGGATTTTTTTTTCCTGTTAGGATAAGGATAAGAGTTGTCTATATAATGTGTATAATGTGTACTCAAAATCATACTTGTTCCCCTGCATAACGATATCTGTGTAATTATTTGTTCATTTCCACATGCTTAAGACAATTACAGTCATCTATGAATTGTATGCTTCCTATCATCTGTTTGAAGTGTATTAAATGTAATTATCATTGTAACTAATATTTCTATTGCGATAATTATGATTATCATAATTATGATAATTTTTGTAATAACTTAACCTACAGGCAGTGAGCATTGAGTACCTGTGTTGGTGTTGTTCTTGTCCTTCAGAGATTGTGTCGTGTCCACCGTCATCACCGCATTCTTTGTTATTGTTAGTGAGCATCTTTTCAGGTACGTATCTCATTCTAACACTTCAGTGCTTGTTACAATTATAATAATGTTGTATAAGTTGTTTGTGTAATTAATGAGTATTATTTTATATGCAAGTTAAGCATTTTGAGTGAACCTTAGTTTCCAGTTTGAGGTTCAATACAATGATTAATACGGAAAGTTTGGATTAATCGTTGTATTGAATCTTGAATTGTCCGTTTGGACAGTTTGGGAAGACACATTTTTTTATACTTGATTCATACGTAGAGGTTGAGTCTCATTTGTTAAATTTGACAAAATTTCGGTTTAGTGTATTTCGTTTTGTTCTCCAAGTGCATACTTGATTGTGGTGGAATTGATGTCACTGCTTTCATGTCGTGTACTTGGAGATCAATGCGAAATGCTGCTGAAATTTCGTCAAATTTAACAAAAGAGACTTAACCTCTACGTACAAATTAAGTATAAAAAATGTCTTCCTGAATGGGATAGGGCCACACCTTTATGAAAAAGTGAGATTGTCATGCATGATATAATTTTGTGAGTATCACAGAAAAGGAAAGATGGATCGAAGTTGGATGAAAGCTATTCGCATCACTGAGGAGTATGAGAATGGGGGTTGAAAAGTTTTTGGAATTTGCTCAACAAAATTCACCAAATATGGGGGGAAAATATTATTGTCCTTGTGTTAACTGTCTGAATGGGAGACGACATGTCGTGGACGACATAAGGACACATCTTCTCTGTGACGGGATTCTTCAAACATATACAAGATGGATATGGCATGGTGAATTCATAGACATGCCGACGGTGTCCCAAACTGAGTCTGTTGTTGATGTTGAAATGGGAGATCGATTAGAGGATATGATCCGAGACGTTGGACAATAGTCTTTTCATCAAGCACATGCCCCTTTGTATGATGCATTGGAAAGTGATTCGAAGAAGCCTTTGTATCTAGGGTGCAACAACTTCACACGGTTGTCAGCGGTGTTAAGTTTGGTCAATTTGAAGGCAAGATATGGGTGGAGTGATAAAAGCTTCACTGATTTGCTTGAGGTGTTGAAAACGATGCTTCCAAAAAATAACACGTTGCCGAAAAATAACTATGAGGCAAAGAAGATACTGTGTCCGGTGGGTATGGAGTATCAGAAAATACATGCATGCCCTAATGATTGCATATTGTACAGAAATGAGTTTGAACATATGCATAAATGCCCCATGTGTGGAGTGTCACGGTACAAATTGAAGGATGACGCGTGTGGTAGTGATGAAAGCACAAACAAAGAGTCCCCAACAAAGGTGTGTTGGTATCTTCCAATAATTCCAAGGTTTAAACGATTGTTTGCTAATGGAGATGACGCAAAAAACCTGACATGGCATGCAGATAGTAGAAAATGTGATGGATTGCTCCGGCATCCGGCTAATTCTCCCCAGTGGGACAATATTAATAATTTGTTTCCAGATTTCGGGGAAGAGTCAAGAAACCTTAGGCTTGGACTTGCTACCGATGGAATGAATCCTTTTGGTAACTTAAGTACTAACCACAGTTCATGGCCTGTTTTGCTAGTAATTTACAACCTGCCTCCTTGGTTGTGCATGAAGCGAAAATACATTATGTGGGCATCCTTTGACATCGGTTGTGCTCCGAACCGATGTTGTATTGTATTTTAACATCGGTTCAAGAACCGATGTTGAAAGTTGTCCACTTTCAACATCGTTCGATACAACATCGGTTAATAATCAATGTTAAAAGCCTAAAATAACCGATGTTAAATGCCTTTTTTGTAGTAGTGCATATATAGTTTTCTGTCAAATTTTTTTTTATCATATATAGTTTTAAAAATTGGATCAGACTGGTCTGACCAAGAAACAATTTGGTAATACATCCTTCAACTCCAAAAAATTGGATCATTTTATAATAGGTCAAGGACAAGTAGAAAATTGGTGTAGAAAATCATTGTCCATATGATAATTTTATTAGTGAGTAATCTATAAATACTCTTATTAGTGTTCTTTGAGTCTTAAGGTCGGATTATGATGCAAGTAAACTTTCGGTTAACTCAAATTGCTTAAACTTAAAATAAAAAAAAACTGTAATTTTGCTCTACAATTTTTAAATAATATGGAACTTCCGTGAACACGAAGACATACTATAGATACGTAGGTTCAATTTTCTAGAATTTGGCAAAACTGCTTTTTTTTTTTTTTTTGGATTTTATGCTTCATCAATGGCATAATCAGGAAAGTTTTGTAAAGCTGGAGGGCATCTTCGACATCAAATAACTAAAATGAATCGAGAAAACTTTTTATCCGCCGAAGTATTGCCAGCTATATATTCATAGTAGTTCCAAGTGTTATACTTTAGAAAGTAATCGAGTATAGGGTAATACAATAAAATTTGGAGCTTTCAAGAGACTAGCTAGCTAGAACAATGCTAGTTTTGTGCTCGTGTTAGTAATGGATATGCATGCTTCCAAAAGTTCAATGTAGAACAATAGGGTAATTTTCAATTCTTATTCCCAACTCTGGCTGAGCCTTGTTTTGATGCAGTTTGGTGGGGGAGTACATGACAACCAGTTGGCATACAAAAACGTGGAGTAAAGTTAAACTAATGCAACCATTAAATTACAATGGTTTGAAACAATAACACACCAATTAACTCATATAAATTCTATGACAATTTTTGACTAAAAAGTGAAAAACACTTGTTTTGACGTACTTTTGGTTGCACGCTTCACTAGTGATAAGAAAATAAACACAAAGAACATAGAAAATAACATACGAGAAGGATACTTAATTGAAATCATATTCCATTCAATTATGTGAAAATCACTTAATTAGTATATTATTAATACCAAGAGATGATTGCAAGATGCAACTCACTAGTATTTTGTATATCGTATAATATATAATGAATGGTGATATTTGGATACTCATAATTTACAAGCACCCTACCAACACTTTTTACTTTTCTCTGTTTCTATCTTCTTGTCACATCATATCACTAAATATTTTATCAATTACTTATCTCTCTTCTCTTCCTATTCCTCTCAAGATGTATACATACTCTTTGGATGTCCAAAAATCATTTCTCATGTATAATATGCATGGTTATGTGGCAACATAAAGCTAAAGAAACAAAAGTTATGGAGGTAAAAGAGGATTTAGTTATGCTGAGCTGGCCATGTGGCGACATAAGATAAGCGTTAGTTATTCTTTTGGTGGGTCCTCATTCATCGCTTCAGGTATCACGCTATTTGACATGTTGGAGCCTTGTAGATGACTACTATGCCCAGCTTGGAGATAATAGTAGTGAAAGCTTGTGACAGAGTTTTGGTGAAGAAGTTAACCAACTAAGCTTGAGATGGAACATGCAAGAGGCGTAGGATACTGATTTATGTCTTTTCACAGGCAAGATGACAATTAAATTTCCAGGAAGTATATATAATATCATCAGCGCATATAAGAAGTGTTGTGAAAGGGGAGTCGCAAGCCAATTTCTCTCCAATGTTCAAAAAAGAGCAGTAATTGACCCAACACACAAATGTTAGTCATCCCAATACCACAAGTGTTGACCATACCAATCGGGTCAACTTGCCCCTTTATAATAGCCATAAGCCAAGTGAGGAAATGAATACAGGTAATGCCTTTATTATATGTTAAGTTCAACTTCTATTAATTCATGTTCTTGGGATATGTATTAGATTCAGGAGCTAGTATCCACATTTGCTCCTCTTTAAATTGGTTCAATAGTACTTACCATAAAATTAAGCCTATTAGTGTCAAATTACCAAATGGTAATTTTGTTACTGCAAAATACGAAAGGACTGACACCTTTTATCCTAATTGATGTCCTTTATGTTAAAGAATTTACTTTCAATCTAATTCTAGTGTCAAAGTTGTGTTCGACATTAATTGTCTTGTGTCATAAAATTTCATAAATCAAAACATGTTTTGTAGGATATGAGATCCAACAGGATTATCAATTTGGCTGATAAAGTTGAAGGGTTGTACCAGTTAGTGGCTGAAGTTAATATAAAGTCAAGGTGTTATTAGTTGTGCACACAGATAGTACCAAGAGAGCTGTCAAAATTGGTCCGATCCGACGGGCCGGCCCGATGGCCCATCAGGCCAGACCAGACCAGGCTAAAAAAATTGGCCTAAAAAAAAAAGACTAATTTGACCCAGCCTAACGGGCCAAACGGACCAAGCCGGGCCTACAAATTCTTGGCCCAACTTTTTTTTTTCCTTTTAAAATTAGGCTAATTTAAACAAAAAAATAAATGGGTCAATTAGGCCCGGCCAAATGGGCCAGGCCGGACCTAAAAAAATTTGGCCTACAATACATTCGAGCCAGGCCGGACCAACCCGTTTCAGCAACTTGGCCCGACGGGCCGGCCCATTTGACACCTCTAACCAAGACAATACCCGAGTCACCCCTATGGCATTTTAGACTTGGCCATTTATCACATGGAAGAATGCCTTCAACAAATAGCAATTTTCCTTTTATTTATGTTGATAAGAATACAATATGCGATGTCTACCACTATGCGAGGCAGAAGAAGTTACCAAACAAACTTTGTACGTATAATGCAAGATATGGTTTGTGATTCTGTTATTATAAAAAATTAATAATACTCAATCATGTACAAAATAATGTACTAATATCATATAAAAATTAATGTAGATCTTAATAATTTCAAGTCACTTAATGTGTGTTTAAAGTAGAATTACATCGGATTGAAGCCACCTTGAACTCAATCCATTACTATATTACTTTTCTATTTGTGCATTAGAAAATGTAAAACTTCCATTCAATATCATTCTATTAGATTTTCAAACACACAATTAATAATTTCTTTGCTGGATGATCCGGGTCCATTTGGGCCTTCAATGTCTCTGGGATTATTAATAATATGTCCTATAAACCGTGTGTTTCAACAAAGAGGAATAAGGACACCGGCTTTGCATATTCTAAGTTGCCCAGTTGTCGTTTTGTTTGTTTCCCACGATCAAATGCCATATGTCTCCTTGTTCACATCGACGCCTACCTTTTCCACCTCGTCCTCTTCTGCCTCCGACAATACGCTCAATCTCTTTTGTCTCTCTCCTTTCACCCCCATCTCTTCATATATACTCATTCCCAACCTCAAACCACTCGAACCATTCATGCCCCCACAACAATGGCATCAAGCCCCGAAGACCCAACACTTCTCAAACTCGAGTCAGCATGTTCCGACCTGAAAGCCCTCCTCCGAGCCTCAGAGGAGACACAAGAAAACCTGGGAACCACAGAGACGAGGTTCGATCTCTTACAAGGATCACTGTCCACAGCGTCCAGAAGAATCGTCCCTTTACAATCCCTAGCCATGTCGAGAAAAGCACTCGACACCAGAATCACCAGAGCCATCTCCCCGGCACTTGCACTCCTCAACACGTTCAAGTTGACAGAGTCTCTCCAGAACAGCCTCGTCGAGCTTTCGACGAGGCTGTCCTCGGAGAAGCCGCATCAGAAGCGGCTCCAGAGGCTTCTGGAGTACACCGAGTGCGTGGATCAACTGAATGAGGGGATAAACAGCATATGCTCGGAGGTGGAGGTGGTGATCCAGAAGCTGCAGGAGGTGGTGGAGTTCATAAGCCGGACGAAGGCGGCGGATCAGTACAGGGACGCGAGGCTGAGAGAGGCGTTGGGGACTCTGAAGGGGCTGTATGAGATTGAGGTGGATGAGATGAGGTTCCAGGGGTTGCTGGACCAGGCCTTGGTGCATGTGCAGGATGAGTTTGAAGGGCTTTTGCTGAGGGTGAAGCATAGGAACCTCGGGGATTTGGTGCACAAACATGGTGGTGACTTCAGGGAATTGGGGTCGTCGGAACTGGAAATTGAAGTCCTCAGACGAATTTCAACCACTCTTGCTGCCAACGATTGCCTAGACATATGCATTGATATGTACGTCAAGGTATGTCATCACTACATTGTATTGTATGTTACAAAACAATGATAGGATAAAATTTAGATTAATTTTTCAATATCCTTACTAATTCTGATTAGTTTTAATTTAATTTAAAAAAAAAACTATATACTAATAATATAAAATATTTTTTTTACAATCATCCAATTACAAATGACTTTTAACATAATTATTATAAAATTTAATAAGTTTACCATAGTCTAACAGTTTTACACTGTAGGTACCATGATATTAATCTCTACTTTTTGCTGTGTCAGGCAGAATAACTATTTTTTTTACATAATTTTTTTTGAAAGAAATTCTTTCATTTTTTTTACATCATTATGTAAAAAAAAGAATATTTATATTTTTTTTCTCTTCCTCGTGTCTCAAGTTGTGTATAAATATGATTAAACAGGCGAGATATAGAAGGGCTGCAAAGGCACTAATGAAGCTAAACCCCGATTACCTGCGAACATACACCCCAGAAGGAATCGACGAAATGGAGTGGGAAAGCTTAGAGACAGCCATAACCCTTTGGATCCAACACTTCGAAGTTGCACTAAACAAAGTCCTCCTTTCAGAAAAGAAACTCTGCGAGAAGGTCTTGGGCGATTTCATGGATGGACTCATCTGGCCAGAATGCTTCATCAAGATCTCCGACAAGATCATGGCCGTCTTCTTCCGCTTCGGCGAAGGCGTGGCCCGAAGCAGCAAAGAGCCCCAGAAGCTCTTCAAACTCTTGGACATGTTCGAGTCCTTGGAGAAACTCAAACCCCAGATGTCACAGATATTTGAAGGTGAACCTGGCATGGACATTTGCACGCGGTTCCGCGAGTTGGAGAAACTCATCATCGATGCTTCGAGCAAAGTCTTCTGGGAATTCGGTCTCCAAATAGAAGGCAACATCGACGGTCTTCCACCGCCGCAAGACGGTTCCGTTCCAAAACTCGTGAGATACGCCATCAACTATCTCAAGTACCTCACAACGGTTAACTACAGAACATCCATGGTTAAGGTTCTTCGAACACAACAAACATGGAAGGGTAGTAGCAATGACATGTCCTCGGACGAGGGTTTGTTGAAGCTTGCAATTTCCAATGTCATGGAGGCGCTGCAACGGAACATTGAGGCAAAGCGTTTGTGTTGTAGGGACAAGGTTTTGGTGCATGTTTTCACGATGAATACTTATTGGTACATTTATATGAGGACGAAGAACACGGAGCTTGGTGAGGTGTTGGGTGAGAAGTGTATGAAAGAAAGTTACAAGGCTGTGGCGGAGGAATCGGCTTTCTTGTATCAAAAGCAAGCATGGGGGGGTTTGGTGAGGGTTTTGGATGGTGAGGATGTGAGGGAAGAGGGGAAGGGGAGTGTGGGAAGAGTGGTGAGTGAGAAGATTGAGAAGTTTTATAAGGGTTTGAATGAGGTTTGTGAGAGGCATGTTAGAGGGGTGTATAGTATACCTGATGTGGATTTGAGGGAACAGATGAGGGAAGCAACTGTGAGGCTTGTGGTGCCGGCTTATGCTGAGTTTTTGGAGGGTTATTCGGGGTTGTTGCAGAGGAAGGGGTACCCTAGTGTTGAGAGGGTGAGAGGGTTGGTGGGGAAGGCTTTTGATGGGGGAAAGTTGTTGAAGAGGAGGGGATCTGGTTCTAATGATTGGAATGTTGCAAGGAACTCTGGGTCTTTGGAGAGGGATGTTAGATCAGGCAATGGTGGTGGTAGCAATGATATTTGAGAATTCATATTTCAGAATGCCTCATCTTATTTTGAAAAATGTTTCGTTGACGTCTCATGTTATTATACACCTAGAGAGAGACAAAAGTAATAGATGTAATAGGTATTACTCTCTTATTTTAAGCCTAATCACTTGGACAGAATGTTGATGCATTAATATATACAACTAATTGCAAGATATGAAGTCATGATGAATATTCTTCTTTGTTTTGGGATTTGGAACAAAATGTTTAGGAGGAAGAAAGCATATATAAGTAAATTCAATGTTGCTTATGAGTTATGAAGATATAAAGGTAAGGAAATTATACTTTAATTATTTTTGTGTTTTTCATTTAAAAATGATTTTTGAATACTTGAAATTGAAATGTTAGTTGACACTTAAAAGAGATAAAAGTATAAATTATAATAAATATGATATAATAAATAAAAAGGTAAAGAGAAATAATTAGTACCAATTACGTGTTTGAAAAAATAGAATATTAAAAAAAATATCACTCTTTTCATTTTTCATAATGTTATATTGTTTTCTTAAAAAATAAAGAGAAAAAATATATGTATGATTAGTGTAAAATTTTTCATATTATCATTTAATCATAAATCATTATATAATAATAATAATAATAATAATAATAATAATAATAATTTTGTTGATTTTGATAATCATGATTTTTTTTACTGCGATAATAATGATTAATTAAAAGTCATATAAAAACCTATTTTTAATGGTTGAGTGCATGTCCATTATTAGACTAAAATACCCTGTTATAATTAGGAAGTACCTTCCTCCTCAAATCCTCTTACGTCATTTTTAACTTTTAAAGTTATGATGACTGGTAAGTTAAAAATATAATTAATGCTTTCATTTTATCAAAAGTATTGTTTTACTATTTTATTATTCATTATCATTAGGATCAGCTTAATATCAGTTTGATCCTATGTTCCCAACATAAAAAAAATGTTTTCTATTAATTAATTTCTCTATCGTTTTTTATTTTGAATTTTTCTTTTTAATTTCATAATAAATTTGTGAAATAACTAATTAAAGTGTTGATATAATTGATAAAATAAAAAGGATATATGGTAATTTTCGTTATTAATCTGGAATTTCATTAAAGCCATAAATCTATGTACTGATGTAGATTTCATGGAACCGTTGACTAGTTATTCTTTTTTTAGCAATATATCTGCTATACTAAAAAAAAAAAAAATTTGGCAACAATTTTAAGCCAATTTGAAAGTTAAAAATTAAATTAATTGACATATTAATGATATTTTTGACCAAATAAATGATAAACGAATTGATATAGTAATATTTTTTTGACCAAATAAATTAAGCCATGAGCCGTGGGGAGAAAGGTCGTCTATAGGAATCAACCACGAACCTTACCAAAAAGAAAAAAGAATGAACCACGAAACGCAGGCATGTTAGTAGAGACGTGACGATTGTCGTTGCCGTTTACAGTGATACGCATGACATAGCCAAAGCCCAAAGGACATGGTTTCCCCAACAACACAGTAATGCAGGTAAGAGGGAATGATTCCATAGCGTGGAAGAATCTACCTATCTATATCTCGCACTTGTGACTCTTCTTCTTTCACTCAATTACATTTATTTCCCAAGAAAAAAAAAAAAAAAAAAAGTCAAAATGGCGAATAAGGAAAACGACGCTTGTTCCTTCACCGATTTCCCGGAAGACATTCAGGTGTGCATCCTCTCGTTCCTGGGCCCATCGGAGATCGCGACCCTGGCCTGCACCTCGAAGCGATTGGGCTCTCTCTGCGCCAGCGACTCGAAGCTGTGGTTGTCTATCTGCGAGCGCAGGTGGGGTTCCAAGACCCGCATCACGCAATGGGGAAAAGCAAAGGGCACAATCTCCTACAAGCACCTCTACAATACGCTCCACCACTGGGAAAACCTCCTCGGCTTCTGGCGCCGAAGCGGTTCAGGAACCCCTTCCTTGCTCTTCTTCGAGTGGGGCCCATCGTTCATCTCAGCTTCTAGGGTTTCCCCTTCCAAATCGGTCTCCTACGGTGTCACCAAAACGCCGTTCCTCTGGATGAGCCTCTCCGAGGAGGGACACGTCGTCACTTTTCTCGATCCCGACGGGAGAGCCGATTTCACACCCGAGATTCGGAGCGAATTGGTTGCTGTTGACGTGAGTTTCATGGGGAAGACGCATTTTGTTGTGGAGGAGAAGCAGTTTAGGGGTTTGGTTAGTAGTGATGATTGTGGAGATGATGTGGTGGAGAGTGGATCGCCGCCGGAGAAACTGATGGCCGAGATTTACCAGCATTTCGCAAACCGGCGGAGCCCCGGGAGTGATCGGTCGAGGCGGCAGAGGCGGCGGGAGAAGGAGAGGCTGGCCAGGAGGAAGTTGGAGCCTCAGCATTTTGTCAAGATTGTCAATTGCTCGCCAACTCCGGCGCGGCCCTTGCAGGGCCTGTGGAAGGTGTTTCATCACTCCCAATTGTTGTTTTTGTGCTCAATTGTGTTCATCATGTGTGATTTGATGATTGATGTCATTAACTAGTTTGGCAGTTAGTGTACATGGTCTCATGGTTGTTGTTTGAGTCATGGTAATCAAACTGCAAAATGTTGAAATGAGCAACAGAAATTATCACGTTGAAACTGCAATTTTGGGCTCTCCACAACCACAATTATAGTCACATTTGTCTGCAATGTCAAGGATTGCAACAAATCCACAATCTCTATTTAAAACCTTGATTATGGTAGTTGGGAATTGGGAAGTAGCTAGATGTTGAAAAAGATGGGACAA
This sequence comes from Pueraria montana var. lobata, assembly GCA_026413185.1. Taxonomy (NCBI): domain Eukaryota; kingdom Viridiplantae; phylum Streptophyta; class Magnoliopsida; order Fabales; family Fabaceae; genus Pueraria; species Pueraria montana. Next base: position 6,626,395 of record CM048646.1, read on the forward strand.
TTTGATCTTTGTGGTCTCTTAATTAGGAAACATGGATAAATGGATTTGGATTAGATGATCTTGTGCATCTATTATTGATTTCATTTCAATGTAGATCACCAACCATCTGTCGGTGCTGGTTGCATTTTGAGTGAACCATGGATACACTCCTAAATTTCCCTTTATCTTTTTAAATCTATTATGATTTTGGAGGTGAGTGATGGTGGAGTTTTTCGTGTGGTTGTATGATGGTTCATTGGATGCTTTACTGTCATTGTTGCAGGGAATTTGCGGTGACATGAGTTTGGCATTTTACCTTGTGGCGTATGATGACATTGGGGGCATTGCCTGCCGGCGGATTGGGGATCCTCCTGAACGATTTTCGGGACATGCCCCTGTTTTCTGGACTTCTAATGCTACGTTTCTGGAATCTCCCTTTTCTCCGGAGGAAGAATCTTTGTATGACAGTCGTGTTCATCTTCAACCACTTCAACTGGGCAATGAAGTACTTGAGCAGTTCCCTTTGTCGGATGGTGAACTAAATCGAATTCAGCAGTTCCAGTTGTCAGACAATGTGGTAAACCGAATTCTTCACATAAGTTCAAGTTACGATTTAGTTGTTCCAGATCTTGCTGGAACAATAAATCCAAGGAGTGCAGAGGGAAGGATTTGGCAGTACCGGAATGGTACTTTTGGATTTGGATTCCTTTCAGACAACTTTGTCATAGACATGAAACATATTGTCCACAATGGTTGTATTGTGGATACTGTAAATTCTTCTGCTGATTGATTGCCTTCTGCATTTTTTATTCATAGATAAATCATATATAGCCAGATGTCACCTAAACTCTGTGGCATAGTGTATTATTAGCTTTGAAATAATAACAATTTGCTTAGACAGTATCCTGTCTTGCTTCCCCTTTCTCCTGCTGATGTTCAATGGCCAGTTTCTTCTTTTAGCTGTGTTGTAAGCAAAAAGTTTCTGGCAATAGCTATTTAATTGCAAGAACATGCCATTCCCACTAACCTGCTGTGACTTCCTTTGGTTTGGAGTTAGGACTCAACAATATTGTTACGAATCTACAAGTGAACTAAAGTCTTTTTAGTGGCTTTGATTGGATATTTACTGACAAGTAAAATGAAATGGAATAAAATTGTCTTTTCATTATCTTGATATTTTATGGTAGAATGGAGGGAAGTTTTCATTTCATTTTTTGGAAGTGAGCTGCCTTGTAAGGAGAATAATAAAGAATAAGTTTGCACCATCTCATATCCAATTAAGGGAGAAGAAATATAGAAGTATTGAATGAAATTAGATGTTATGGATTTTCACCATTTTCATTTCATTCCATCGTATTTTAATTGATCCAAATGTTGGCAACTAATGCCTTTTGATTCTATTCTTCTCTTCGTCTTTCCTCGTCAGTTTAAACATAACCTGAGGTTATATCATTACCTTTATTTGCTCAAACATTTCACTTCTATAATAACATCAGGACTCTTGCTTCTACTGCCAATAACCCACAAGTTTTAGAAGACATGATCTAAAATGTATTTGAATAGATACAGACTGAAATTAGGATATAAGCAGAATTTTCAAACATGCAATAAGCAAATATTTGGGTTAGTTTTCTTTTTCTACCGCCGCTTACCTTTTATCCAAATTCCAAACTACTGAAAGTCGTTTGGTTTTCCATTTTTGTGGTTTTTTTATCATAAAAGAGAGTGGCCCTTCACGAGAGTGCTTACTCCCTCTTTCTTTAACAAGTCAGAAAATAAAATCTCATTGTACAACTGTCATACTTGGATTCAGAGGTAGGATGACTCAATAATTGGACTGGAAACGAAATTTGGGCATTGTAACGATTTTATATAATATCAATTGGAAGTCCATGAGAGTTTCAAGAAGTCCAGTAACATGTACTTCTAAATCACACATTCTGAATCAAACGCTCACAACAACCAAAAACATATGATGAAGATCCACACACTTCAACTAACAAAAAATTGAATACCATATTTGTCACGGGTAAAGAGCTTCCCGGACTGCAAGTAATGGTAAAAGCATGAGACAGCAGAAATATATGGTTCACAAATATGGATCTTGAGAAAGCAAAATTCTGAGACTCAAGACTCTTTCATCATGTCTCCGCGGCAACTTCATCACCATTGATTTTCCCATCAATTGCATTCTTCTCATTGTCACCTTCGAGTTGGCTTAAATTGCCCTTCTCCTTGATCAATTGGACATGGTGGTGTTTGCAGTAGAGTTTTCCCTCGTGCGCTATGTAATTGGAAGGACTGATAACACACCCTCCATGGCAGCATTTGAAACAACTCTTATGGTAAGGAGTTCCATTCACAGTAACCTACATCATCACAAAATATTGATTCCATTAGCAGAATGATAAATTAAATACTCAGCATCAGAGCTTTAGATTAGACAAGGATCATGAATTGTTTGCCAATGGATTTGGTGGCATTAACTTGTGTTAGTGGTTGTATTATTACCTTCTCAGTGGGATAAACTGTTTTCTGACAACCAGCACATTTATCCCTTGTTCCACCAAACATACTTGAGACTTTGGCTGCTGCAGGTTTCTAATTAAAACAGATAAAAAATTAGATAAATGCTGAAAAACTGGATGTTCTATTATGCATTGCAAGTACCTAGAAATTTATTACCTCTTCCAAATTTTTCTCTGGCTTGGCAATTTTTGGTGTCCCTAGTTAAGCAAAAGGAAATGGGGTTGAGAAACTAAGAAGAAAAGCATAGTGAGACATTTAACAATAGATTCTTGATCCTTTGTTACCTTCAAAGCTTTTGTCAAGGCTCCCAGTTCTTTTGAACAGTTGGTCAAAGTGTGGCCTGCAGTAAAGAACTCCCTCAAAAGAGTTGTAGTTGCTCAGCTGCAGATAGATACATTAATTTGTCAGCAAACTTCATTTTACGAAAATTGCAATGTGCTAACAAGCCTTAATACACCAAAAGGGAAAAGAGGTCCTATATCATTTATCAGTCTTCTAAAATTCATTATCATGAAATCATGGCAAGTTGATTCTTGAGAGTAAAGTGCTAAATTATATTTATTTATATATAAAAGAAAGAACTATGAATTACTACTTAAGGAAATGCTAAGATTGATGTCACTCATTGTGTTTGGAAACACGGTCAAACGTGATAAACCACGTTCATTAGAAGCAACTTGAAGAAGCTTCCACGTATTTTGATCCTTAGACATGGAGAGAGGGTGGCGATCTGCGTTCCAATTCATTCCAAACACGCTATCCAGCACATTCACATGACTTCTAATAACCAATTACAGACACCACCAGATCCAAAGCTAGAAGCCTGAACTAGACTATATAATCAACAAGAATTGTAAGAGAGGGAGAGAGACCTTGAGGGTTCCTTTGCAGTGATGGCATCTGAAGCAAGCTTTGTGGAAAACTCGGTTATCTGCAGTCAACTTATCAACCAGATAAACAGTTTTGTCACAGGCCATACACTTCTGGGTTGTTCCTGCAAATGCCATTCTTTCTTTCTTTCTCTTCTCACCTCACCAACACAAGCTATGATCTCTGCGTGCGTGTTATTAGTCTTGGTTTGTCACCAAGGGGGAAGAACAGGACAATGAAGATTGAAGAGGAGACAAGGAAAAAAAGGAAAGAAGAAGGCAGAAAATTGCGGAGACTAAAGCAAACTTCCAAACAATTATAATGTCACTGACAATCATTTTGATCAAATGTTAGCACCTAACTACACTTTTCCCTCGTATATTTTAATGTTCTTACACTGTCTTCAACTGTGAATATAAATGCGTAAAAACTAAGAAAAACATTTAAGTTTAACATGTACGTGACACATGTTTGTACAGTCAACTGTTTAGTGATAACTGTGATTTTTGTTTGTTACCAAAGCGTTTATGCATCATTTCTCTAATTGTTGTTAACATCATTAACAAATTTAACCGACGCACTTTAGAACATGGACATTCAGTTAATGTAAGAGAAAGGTGCACAGCATGAGCCTACCAGCTAGAATTCATTGGCCTTTTGCTTCAAAGTCTTCCTAAGCACTTTCCATCTGTTACCAATAATTTTAAATTATCTGCAACATCTTTTTAATAATTCTCTTTGATATTTTTTGATAAAAATATTAAATAAAAAATATTAATTTTTACATTTTTGAAATATTATATATATTTATCTTTACATTTAATATTTTTTCTTAAAGAGAAAACAGTACATGCAAATTTTACGCCGTCGTGCAATTTAAATTGACATATATAATAATTTTATTTATTTTTACAATAATCACTTTAAAAATCATACTTCCTATAAATTTTGATTGATCGACAATGTAAATAATACATAAAAATTAAACTCTTTCATATAAAACTAAGATAATCATTAAATTGTACCTACAAAATTATAAATACCAAGGCCTCTAATAAGTGTATTAGCTAGTTACTAGTTATTAAAATAGGTCTCCCAAAAGCCTGAAAATCCGAGAGGGTAATCACATAACATAATGTGTATTTCATTAGAAAGCTACTTTGTAATTGTGGGGACCCATGGCTTCAAAATTGCAACTGCCAGCACCTTATCATTCAACATCCAGCTGGCTTGCTTGCTTTCATTCTAGAATCCCACTTTTTTTTTCAAATAGTAACACATAATTTCTTGAGTTACAAGGATGGGTGACGTTTCATTTATGTCTATGATGGACCAAACTAAGCACCTTTTGCAACTCACAACCCTCGGGTGATTGTATAGGCATCAAGATTATAGATCTATAAAAGTAGTGCTTTTCCTTTCTTAATATCACATCTAATACAATTATGGATCTAGGTAGGTGTAAATCTCTTTAAATATTCGGGTGGGGTGGAAATGTTTATTTGTATATTTTACATGAATGAACAACCATGAGATTGATTATATAAAGTTAAGATGTAAGTAGATGTCACAGACTCTGTAATTTGGCACAAACTTTTCAATGATGGGTTGGGTGGGTTGTATAGACTGTACGTGCTATGGTTATTGCGATCTAGCCTCCCACAACAATTATGATGACAGCTTGTATTAATCTATTACTGTCCCACTACAAAGACTTGACTTTGCAATTTCTTAAGAAGGTGCATTTGTTAGTATATTCTTACGTTATTATTAATTTAATAAGGTAATTATATCAAGCAGGGCATTTGGTCTAGTGGTATGATTCTCGCTTTGGGTGCGAGAGGTCCCGAGTTCGATTCTCGGAATGCCCCAACGGTTTATTTTTTATTTTTAATTGACAGATTTTGTGTATGTGCCATGCTCAATGGTTTCTAAGTTGCTCTAATAACTGAATGATTTGGTTTTAAAATACCTCGTGAAAGCGTAATTCAATTCAATTGGACTTATGTTAGGTTAATTATTACTTGATTGAATGATATTAATATTATAATTACTCAAAAATGACGTTCTAGATGCACACTAGTAGTAGATGCACTAAATTAAATAAGTTAGGTGGAATAATGATTCTTAGTTTCCTACTTTCCTTAACTCTGTTCTGCAACTTACATCCACAGCTGTTTGAAAACCGGGAATTGAAAATCTTGATTATTTGTAGGAAAAATCAATAATTTTGGGAAGAAAATATATTTTGTTGAACACGTAACTATCTTCATTCCTTTTAAGTTGCTTTAATATTATGGTTGTGTGGTTAATCAAACCATACTAATATTTTGTTTGGATGATAAAATAAATGAGAAATAAATAAACAAGAGAAAAATATAGTAAAAATTGTGTAAAGACTTTTTATAAATATTATTACATTATATCACGATTTTATTTATTTATTCCTTTGTATCATTCTTTTATATATATATATATATATATATATATATATATATAAACATAAGAATATATCTTTGTCCATTTAACCTTATTCAAGTTTATCTCAACTTTATGAAGAAAAGTAGCTTGAAAGTTGAAACAAATAAATAACCACTGTGTCTCAAAAATAAAGTATGGCCTAAATAGAGAATTTGAGTTTAATTTTGATAATTAAACATTTTTATACTATCAACCAATTAAAAATAATCTTAAATATGACTTGTAAAGTAATTATAAACAAAATTAACAACTTTATTATACATAACATATGTAATTGAATGACAATAGAAAATATTTTTAAGCTATCAATGCATTTTAATTACGACCATGAAATGTGATGAAATGCTAGTCATGTAAAGAAATATGTTTCTATGTTACTAATGTTATGTCTTAACTCTTATGCCTTATATGATATGCTATATGTAATATTGTTGTGTGTCCCTAAGACACTCATCAAGACACTGTCTCATTATTTTATTCTAAATATTTCAGATTAAACAGACTTTGAGAGCAAAAAGAAATGAAAAATTTATTATGCATTTATATAATGAAATTAATAACTTCTTGCGCGAGGTTTAGCTTTATATGTAGTGTTATTATGTTTGTTATTATTTAAATGTACAAAGTTTATTTAAATTTATTAGAATTTCTTTTTTTCCGCAAAGTATAATATCTTCTAGGGTGTTATATATTGCACTACTCCTTGTTTCAGTGAACAACATGTAACTTCAAGTCTCTCTCTCTCTTTTTTTTTTCCAAGCAAACGGGATGAGAGACTCACGTGTAGAAATTTTGAGATTATTGAGAGGGTGAAAGTCTACTTGAGAATCTTTTTGTGTCTTTTTATATTAATTTAAAATTTTGCTTATTACTTAATACTAATATTTTATAATATGAAATATATATATATATATATATATATATATATATATATTTATTTATTTATAACGGCTTGACTAAGATTTGTTTTAATTACTGCTAAATCAATAAATTTCAAATCTATACTTTTAATACCAATTCAAAGACACATTCTAGGCTTAAAAATATTCACGCTTACCTATAATTTTCTATCGGTATAATAAGAGTATCTCCAACGCAGGTGTTTATCGAGTTGCTTAACAATTTTTTTCCATTTGAGCAAATGACATGGTAGTGGATTGCTTAAGTGAGTTACTTATATAAGTAATCGTTGCTTAATTAATTCTTAAAAAAAATCATTTTTCAATCTCAAATTTAATGTGGCTCAAGTTAAACGTTCACTCTAACAACTTTAGTGTTGAAGTAATTTTTTGTATAAAGTTTTTAAATTTATGTGGTCTTGTAGGACTCACAAATTTATGATAAACAACTCACTTATATAATCATGCATTGTAGATCTCTAAGCGGCTCTAATATTTTGTTTTGTCAACGATTTTGTGAAGATTAATTATCAAGATTGGATTGTATTGAGATTAGAAAAGGATTGTCATATCAAAGTGCTATGCTATTTTTTCTCCTTTTAAGATAAAGGTGTCCCGTCTTTCTGTCAATCATGTATACACTCCATTTGGATCGAAGGAAAGAAAATGGAAGAGAAAAGAAAAATTTTAAATTTGAATTGAGAAGAAAAAGAGAGGAAAGAAAATTTTAAATTTTTATCTCTCAAAGTCAACATTTCTTTCCATTTTTCTCTCAAACAAAACAAAGAAAAATACATCGTTATTCGTGTTTTCTTTCCTTCTTATTTTCTTTCCATCCATCCAAACATAGGGGTAGGGAAGCCATCGAAGTTCCAAATATGTACATGGAATGTGAACTAAATAATAGAAAAATTTTAGTAAGTTTTTTTTATTGTCACAATTTTAAGTATATGATATAAAAATATTAAATATAATTTATTAAACATTTAAATTATTTAAAATAATAAATATTAAATAATTTTGTATTCACAATATGTTTTTTTAATAAAACTTTTATTATTAACTTCTGTCTCTATAAATATTATAGATAATTCTATATTAATAATATATTTCTAATATATTTTATTATCAGTTAAAATTTACTAAAAATTATAAAATTACAGGTCTCATAGATAAATCTCACTTGTCATTTCTTAGTTTCTAATAAAATTTGACAAATAATAGAAAATACTATGTTGTTCTCATTAGGATTTGCGATACAATTTAGTTTAGGCTTTAAATAAAGAGTTATTTGAAAAAATAAAATATAAAAATGCAGTTTAGTTTGAATGTAATATCAAATGCGAAAAAAATTAATCTAATATTTTGTAATTTGGTTTGACGGTTTTTCAAATTTATTTTATTTGATTTTCAAAGTTATTTTTAATATAATAACTAATAAAATAAATTGACACAACCTGGAATCTAATAATTAATTTAATCAAAATTACTCCTTAAAAATGACATTTATATAACTATAAGAAATAAAACAATACATAATGATATTTACATTACTAACCTCTTATAATTAAGAGAAGTGTCTATGTCACAAACTCATAGTTTATTGTAGCTAACATTTTTCCAACAAATATGAAATTACAAATTATAATTATCAGAATTGAGTCATGCATGACTTCAGTCTGGATAATATTTTATATCAGAATATAAAAGAAAAATCAATAAAAACACAATATGTGATTTGGTTTGGTTTTTATAATAGGAATCAAAAATCAAATCAAATCACAGTAAAAAAAAATATGCAATTTTTCGATTTTCAATTTTCAATTCTTTTTAAATTGATTTAACAATTTAACATTGCATAGTTTGTTTTTAATTTATTTTTTAAAGATTCTATAGTTCTATTTTAAACGCCATAATTCTTGATCATTTTCATATGTAATAATTTTACCAACATTATGTTAGTTTGAGTGATATTGGACTCGAATATCTTAAGCAAGTCTCAAGTTCAAGCATTATTGATAAAAAAAAAAACATGATTTAAAGGAAATATCCCATATGGTAGTTATTCACGGCAGAGATTAATTATCGATAAAATCGATGAACATTTCGGAAAAAGAAAAAGACAATTATTTCATTTGCTGATTTACGTGAGTCATGTGTGTGCATTCATAATATGAATAGTTTTATAATTTTGGTGAATCTTTTTTTGTTTTTCCTATGAAAATAATTGAGAGAAAATTATCGTAAATTGTCCATGTATGAAAGTTATATACGAACATAATGTTGATTAATAGTAAAATGTACACACAAAAACATTCATGTATATATCTCCCCATGTTTAATAACGTTCAACAGGTGGGGATAGAATTTTTTAATTTTAGACAAGATCTGAAGCAATCTATTCCTCAGATTTATAGCTGTGTTGAGGTATTCAATTCATTGACTATGATAATAAAATAATGCTTCTGAGATGCAAGCAAAGTCAGTAATGACAGTTCCTCTCACGAGAGTATTGTGATATATCCCACAACTGCTTGCTGACAATACCCTTGCTTATAGAATTTTCAGTGAACAGAAAATCTAATAAAAATGATGAATTGAATTTGGACAAAGCAGATAATTCATGTGGAGATAATAACAAGTTGGCATCAACAATAATAATTTTTATCGCATAGGACATATACGTCATGGCTGCTATCACTGATCACGGCACAAAATTTTCCCTGCAAAACAAACTAGTGCGACGACCTAGCACTACCTGGATGTTAATTCAAACAACAACTAATGCAATTTCACTCGTACTAACCCGAATCACCAAGTCAACCCAACTGCGACGTGGAGAATTAAGCACACAAAAATGTCGTAATAATATATGCAATCTCTTCCTTTTCATTATGTTTTAAATTTATGGTATAGGAATTAATAAATACATTTAATGTTATTAAAATTGTTATTTGATTTCTAGGTATACAATTTATTTAATTTTCTTATTGATTAATCTCTCCTTTGCTATTATATATTCTTCATTTCTTTATCTTCAATTTTATGATAAATGTTGTTCCTGCCTGTGGGTAGCGAGGTAACCTTCTACTGACGTCTTTACTTAAGGGTCTTCTGTGAATGTCTGAATCCTTCTATGCTAGTGTCGTGGGGGATACCTGCAAAAGGCACTCCAACGCTCAAGTCAGGTTTCGACTCAGAGCATTTAATGTGAGTAATAAATAAGGGTCAAAAGTCGCCTTACCTTGAGGGGTGTACCCCTTTTTATATTTATCTTGTTGGGTCTGGGCCCTTATGGGCCTTGACCATTTCTTAATGACCAATCCATACTAATTAAGGTTGCTTAACCACCTCCTAATTTTCGATTTACCTTGATAATAGCATCCTAATGGGATCTACATTATCCAAATACTATCCCTAGTATTCGGCCGTATTGATGCCGAATACTCCTGCGATGGTATTTGGTAATGTAGCTAGTTTGAGCGTAAGGAGTAAAGAGTGTTCGGCCATATCTAAGCCGAACACTTACCTCTTTACGAGGTGTATTCGGTTGTTTGTGGTGGAGGGTATTCGGCTATTCATATAGCCGAATACCCCACCAGTATACATGCCCCCCAGCCTCGAGTAATCAGTTGTGACGAAGAGGCTTTAATTCGAAAAAGGTGCCTCGTTGTGTCGTTTCAAATTCTGTCATTATGGCTGAAAAAAGGTCGTTTAGGTGAAAGGATCGAGGCGTCGCATTTTTATGAATCGTTAGATCTGGATTGATCTAACGGTTGGCAGCGTTTGAACTTTTTGGACCGTTGTGGGCTTGGGCCCTACAAATAAGGTGAGGGATGTCATCTTTGCATCCCTTATTTACAATCTACCATATTTTTCATATTTCGCTCTTGGCCGAATACTTCTTTCTAGCTTCGTCTTTTTCGTCTTAACCAAGGTACGAGAGTTCAACTTTTGCTCTTTCTTTTTCCATTACCATGAGTTCGTCTAGTCGTAAGCTTTCCAGGGAAACCGAGGTGGTTGATATTCGATTACCCCCCCGGCTAGTGGGGAGTCTTCGTCTTCATTTTCGTCTTCTTGCCCTTTGACGTCCCCCTCTCCCTCTTCTGCCCGAGAGGGGGTGGGTGAAAACGTGGTATCCCATTCGGTTGGAAATGATAATTCCAGTCAAAAGCCGAAGCGTAAGCCTCGAGTTATGCAAGGGAAACGAGTGTTCCCGCCGATTACCCTGGATGGGTACACCTGGGTAAACGGGGAGGTCAGGTCCTATTGGTCTTGGTATGATGATAAGTGTAGTGTGTCCAATTTTGTAAATTATGTAGATGTGTCTACTATCCTTGAGGATGAGTTGTGTCCGATAGCGTTACAATGTTGTCGGCGTGAAACTAATGCCGAATTCGTTTTCATGGGAAAGGATGAGTCTATAAGGGACTTCTTTTACATGTACGATTGCATATTCTGTGACCTACATGTAACGGTTCCCTTTGATGATTTTACAATGGGGGTGCTTCGGGTTTTGAACGTGGCACCCTCTTAGTTGCATCCGAACGGGTGGGTCGCAATCCAAGCATTCCGTGCCCTTTGTATTTTCAAATTTATAGAGCCTTCAGTGAGTGTATTTTTGCACTATTTTTGTACTCGACCCAAGAGTGGTTTATGGGTATCCCTAATAAGGAAATCGAAGAGGTCTTTATTCCAATCTTTTACTTTTCTTACAAAAATTTCAAAATCGGCTTCTTTAAAGTGGTAGTAAGGCCGAATATAGGGGCTAACCATTTATATGATAGGGGTGGGAAGCCCTTATTTCTTTTTTATTGGGAGAGAACCCCTCGGCGTTATGACAAATTTCCGAAGTCTATGATGACCGAAAGGGAAAGCGAGGACCTCCTCTTTCTAGAGTCCCTCCCCCAAAAGCTTCCAGCTAGGCAGCTCGTGGCCTTGTTTAGTTCTTCAGCTGTTTTAGTCGATATGTGTGGTAAGGCTTCGGTTCTTTCTTTTCTGTTATTTTTATACTTAGTTCACATGAATGACTAAGTGTTTTGTGGGGTGTAGGAATTATGGACGATGTTGGTGGTGTCGTCCTTTCTTTCCAGAATGCTCGGAAGAACCGGGCTCAAGCTGCGGGGAACACTTCGGGTGTTGCTTCAGTGCCTCCTGTTGTGAAGCAACCGACCCCAAGGCCATATCCGGTGGATACCTTACCCCCTCCGGCAGGAGAGAAGAAAAACAAGGACAATGATCACAAGAAAAGGCACCGAAGTCGTGAGGCCTCGGAGGAGGAAAAGGCGAAGAAGCTGAAATAACAGACTTTGGACTTTTCAGCTTCGGGATCTTTGGCTTCCATCACTGCCATGACTGCCAAGGGCTTCTTTTCAAAGGACTTTCAGCTGAAGAAAATAGTCAGTTCCAGTGACATTTCGGATACTGGAAAGAATATCTTGAACAAGGCTAATGCTGCCTCCAACTGGTCGGCCTACTGCGAGTTTCAAGCAAGGGCTTCAGCCATTGCTTATCACATGTTCATGAACCCGCTGAAGGAGGCCGAGAAGCTGAAGAAGAGCTTGAAGGAGTCGTAGACCTCTAACCAACAAGGTCTGGACGCCAACACAATATTGGCGAATGACAACGCTCGTCTAAAGGACGAAGTCAAGCACCTTTCGGTTGATCTTAATGATTTGAATTCTAAAGTCATAATGGCCGAGAAGGATGCTAAACTTTAGTCCGATGAGATTGAGTGTTTAAAGATGCTATTGGCTCATGCTGAAGAGGAGAGGGACGCGGAACGCGCTGCCAAGGAAAGCATCATCTCTTCGGCTGAAAACAAGATTTATGTCGAACACGAAGCCATATTTCTTTATGTTGTTCGGCAGATGCTGCATTTTTATGACGTCCGCGATCCTGCGCTTTTTGACATGGACAAGGATGTCTACCAAGGCCGCTTGGTACCTTTTGATGATATTCCTGAGGACGCGGTACTTGAGAATCCTCTTCAGCCGTCGGATCTGGATGTTGCTGGGGAGCCTGGGACCAATGAGGAAAATAGAGAAGAAAATGTTGCTGATGCCGTGGCCCAAGAGGATCCGGTTGAATGAAATATTTGTATGTTAGGCCATTAGAGCCTTTTTTGTTTTTGGCAAAAAATTTTGTAAATGTTTCTTTTTGTGATTAATGAAACATGTTGCTTTTTTCTCTTCATCATCTGCTGTCAATTTATACTTAAGATAATTTCATAACTTATTTGTGGCCAAACACTTTGCACGAACTGTTTCTTCTTAAAAAAGGTTAGTGTACAACTCTTAGGGGAACCACTAAGCAGTGCCGTGAGTTCAAAATGTATTTGTATTCTAACCAAGATATGGTTGCATGTATTCGGCTTGAATGTGTATCTCATCCGATACCCAGTTTTTGTTGGTGGCAGATTATTTTGGAGAAAACAACACTTGAGTTTTTTGTAAAGAAATTGCGAATGGTACATCCTTGGCTGAGTGGTAGTACTCGGTAGGGAAACGATTTGTAGAAAATCCGAATGGTGCATCCTTGGTCGAGTGGTAGTACTCGGGAGGGAAATGATTTGTAGAAAATCCAAATGGTGCATCCTTGGCCGAGTGGTAGTACTCAGGAGGGAAACGATTTGTAGAAAATCCGAATGGTGCGTCCTTAGCCGAGTAGGAGTACTCGAGAGGGAACCTACTCGGGAGGGAAACCATTTGTAGAGAAATTCGAATGGTGCGTCCTTAGCCGAGTAGGAGTACTCGGGAGGGAAACCATTTGTAGAGAATCTGAATGGTGCGTCCTTAGCCGAGTAGGAGTACTCAGGAGGGAAACGATTTGTAGAAAATCCGAATGGTGCGTCCTTAGCCGAGTAGGAGTACTCGGAAGGGAAACCATTTGTAGGGAAATTCGAATGGTGCTGAAAAAATAATCATATGATAGGTAGCAAAGATAAGCTTCATTGATCTTATTGGAAAGGTGTGCCTCGTTAAAACCTTCTCGATAAAAACCCTTTCACGTTCTTTTAGGGATAAAAATCCGAGTAAGGAAAAAGAGTACGACACCTGTTTACATAATCAACTAAAATAATACTTAAGGTGAGTTGAATTCCACATTCTCGGCACCACCTTTCCTGAAAGCTCTTCCAAATTGTATGCTCCATTGTTGAGGGTTTGCCTGATCCTAAAAGGGCCATCCCATTAGCCGCTAGCTTCCCTTCCTGGGTATCTTTTCGTGCATTTCCTTACATCCTTAGGACTAGATTTCCTTGTTTGAACTCTCTCAGCTTCAGCTTTGAGTTGAACCTCTTGGTCATTCTTTGTCTGCATGCTTCGGCGTTGAGGCATGCTCGGTCGCGTACCTCTTCGATCAAGTCAAGTTCACATCTCATGGAGTTTTCATTTTTTGATACTTCAAAGTTTTCTCTTCGGAAGGAAGGTTCCCCTACTTCTACTGGGATCATAGCTTTGGTTTCATACACCACTCTGAAGGGCGTTTCTCTGATTGTTGATTATGGGGTGCATCTGTATGCCCACAAAATTTCAAGTATCTCTTCGGCCCATGCACCTTTAGCTGCGCCCAATCTCTTCTTTAATTCTCCCAAAATGACTTTGTTAGCGGATTCCACCTGTCCATTCATTTGTGGGTGTTCGACTGAGGTCACCCTGTGTTTTATTCCCATGTCTTCCAAAAAAGTATTCAACTTTTTATCCGTAAACTGTAGGTCGTTATTGGTGATGATTACATACGGGATGCCGAATCGAGTGATGACATTTTTCCACAAAAACTTTTGTACCTTTTGAGCCAAAATGGTTGCCAAGGGCTCGGCCTTTATCCATTTTGTGAAGTAGTCGACAACTACTATCAAAAACTTGCACTGCCACTTAGCTATAGGAAAGGGTCCTAAGATGTCGGTCCCCCAGATAGCGAAGGGCCAAGGTGACGAGATAACATGTAGCTCGTCGGCGGGTTGGTAGATAAGGTTACCATGTTTTTGGCATTGGCTGCACTTCTTAACATATTCAGAACAGTCGGTCTTAAGGGTCGGCCAATAATACCCTACCCTTAATACACGAGTTGCCATCATTCGGCCACCTGAGTGCATGCCACAGATTCCTTCGTGTAGCTCTTTCGTGACGTATTTGGCCTGATCCTTATTAAGGCATTTAAGTAGAGGTGTGGAAAACCCCCTTCTGTATAAATCCCCGACGATCAGGACGTACCTTGCGGCACTGATTCGCAACTTTTTGGCCTTGTCCTTATCCTCCGGAAGGGTGCCTTGTGACAAATATTGTTGGATTTTGGTTATCCAAGTGTTTTTAGATACTGAAACCTGCATGTACTCTTCGATGGTTACACTTGGTTCTGGTAACATCTCCTGAATAAATGTTCTTAGTTGCCCGGGTTTCTGCATACTAGCTAATTTAGCAAGCTAATCTACTATGTCGTTGTGCTCTCCGGCTAAGTGCTTTACTTGGATCTCATCAAATTCTTGCTTTAGCTGCATGAAAGTGTGATAATACTTCAGTAATTGTGGGTCTTTGACCTAGATTGCACCATTGATCTGCTCAGCTGCTACTTAGGAAACACTCCAACATTGTACTTTCCGGGCTCCCATTTCCCTTGCCAATCTGAGTCTGGCCAACAAGGCTTCATATTCGGCTTGATTGTTAGATGCTTTAAAACCGAATAGCAAAGACTGCTATAGCCGTATCTAGTTTGGTCCTTGCAATATAACACCTGCTCCGTTTCCCTTTTGGTTGGACAAATCGTCAACGTGTACAACCCACCATTCGACGTTAACATTCTTGGCCGGGTGCAGTTCATTGACGAATTTCGCTAAACATTGCGCCTTGATGGGACCTCTCGGCTCATACTTTATATCAAATTCTGACAATTCTATTGACCAAGTCATCATTCGTTCGGCCAGCTCTGGTTTCTTCAATACCTTTGCAATGGGACAATCGATTTTGACAACCACTCGGTGTCCTTGAAAGTATTGTCTTAAGCGCCTTGCGGCGTTGACTAGTGCTAGGGCCGCCTTCTCTATTATTTGGTACCTGGTCTCGGAATCCTGGAGTACTCGGCTGATAAAATATACAGGTGCTTGACCCTCTTCATATTCTTGGGCTAACAACGCACTAATGGCGTCTTGGGAGATCGAGATGTATAACACTAAATCTTTTTTAGGGTCCGGTTTCTTGAGAATAAGCGGGGCCGAAAGGGTCTTCTTCAGTTCTTGAAAGGCATCTTCACATTGTTGGTTCCATGAAAAATTATTGGTTGTCTTCAACAATTGCATGATGGGTTTTTCATTTTCGGCTATCCTTGGTAGGAATCACGATAGAGAAGCGATTCTCCCTGTCAGTCTCTGAACTTCCTTTGGGGTTTTTGGGCTTTTCATACAAATAACGGCTTGACACTTATCAGGATTCGCCTCTATGCCTCGGCATGTTAACATGAAGCCCAAAAATTTTCCTTCTTGAACGCCAAAAACACATTTTTCGGGGTTCAGGCGCATATTGCGCTTTCTGAGTTCGGCAAAGATTTCTTCCAGGTACCTCGTGTGCATGTCGACCTTGGACGATTTGACGACCATATCATCAACATATACCTCCAGGTTTCGTCCAAGTTGTCTTTGGAAGACTTTGTCCATTAGCCTTTGGTAGGTGGCTCTAGCATTCTTCAGGCCAAAAGGCATAACTCTGTAGTAGTAGTTAGCTGACTCAGTTATGAAAGTAGTCTTGTCTTCGTCATGAGGGTACATCCGAATTTGATTATATCCCGAGTATGCATCCAAGAAACTAAGGCAAGAGTGCCCGACTGCCCCGTCAACTAGTCGGTCGATGTTTGGTAGCGGATACGCATCATTCTAGCATGCTTTATTCAAGTCCGTGTAGTCTGTGCACATCCTCCATTTGCCATTCGCCTTCTTTACCATAACCACATTGGCTAACCAAGTGGTGTATTTGACCTCCCGGATGAAGTTGGTCGTCATCAACTTAGATGTTTCCTCTTCTACGGCTTTCCGCCTCTCTTCCCCCGTCTTTCTCTTCTTTTGAGCGATCGGCTTCGCTTCTCGGCATATTGCCAATTTGTGACAGTGGAATTTGGGGTCGATGCTTGGCATGTCCGAGGCTCTCCAGGCGAACAGGTCGGCGTTCTGCCTTATGACATTTTGGATTTGAAGCCTATCCCTTTTCGATAGGTTGCTGCCGAGATATATGATTTGAGTTTCCGCCCCATCAATTTGAAATGCACAAATTTCCTCGTTTGGTTCAACCCGCTTGTCTTCATCAGTCCGGGGATCAAGATCCAAAGATTGGGCCGAAGGTTCGGCTGTAGAGACCGTGTATACCGACTTGTACTCCTCTTCTTCTAACTGAGTGACTTTGAGACTAGCTAAGTAGCACTCCCTAGCCGCCTTTTGATCGGCATGGATTGTAATTACTGTGCCTCGGCTTGATGGGAACTTCATGGCGAGGTGTGGAATGGACATTATAGCTCCAAGAGTGTTTAAGGATGGCCGTCCGAGCAGTATATTGTACGAAGTGTTAGCGTGCATTACTATATATCTGACTTTTATAGTTTTGCACTCCTTTCTCCCGTACCCGAAAGTTGTGTCCAGCTCGATGCACCATCTGGTGTTAACCCTTTCGCCTGAAAATCTGACCAGGGGTTCATCGTAGGGCATGAGCTTCCTCTCCGGAATATCCAACTGCTTGAAGGTACTCCAGTATAGGATGTCGGTCGAACTTCCTTGATCTATCAAGTTTTTCGGACTGTGCAGTCTACTACGTCTACACTGATGACCATTGGATCATCTTATACGGGATCGGTCCCTTGAAAGTCCGCGTCGGTGAATGTAATGGGCGACATTTTTAGCTTGCTCACGGTCGATGTCATGTTGACTGATCGGACTAGTCGGAGATGCTTCTTCCTGGCCGAAGATGTACTTCCTCCTCCTGCAAATCCTCCCGCAATTGTATTTATGACCTTTCGGGGGTTAGGCGATTTTGTCTCGCGTCGCTCCCGGGACCTGCTTCTTGGTCTTTCAGCCCTTCGGTCATATTCTATGTCGTAATTGAAGTCCTTCCTGTAAGTTCTGTCATCGTCTTTGTACTTTGAGAACTAGGGCCTTTCAGTTCTAGGATCGTGGACGAAACCTTTGAGATGCCCTATCTTAATGAGGTCCTCGATCTTGTCTTTGAGTGCTGCGCATTCTTCGGTGGAATGACCTCTATTGCGGTGGTATCAGCATTGCTTGCTGTAGTCGGCTTTTGGGGGGGTGTTGGCTCTCTTTGGCACTGTCAATATCTCGGTTGCCAGGGCCTGTTCGAGTATCTGGGAGCGGCTAGTGTTGAGGGGGTGTAGGTCATGTACCGGGAGCCGTGGTACTTCCTTTCCTTGTGAAACTTGTCCTTACCCTTTCCCTGATCATCTTTTTCGTGTTCCTTCCTTTCTGTGTTGGCTTCCACTCGGACTTGGTTCCGGTACTCAGACAACTCTTCCATCTGCATGTATTTTGCTACTCTTCGGTGGAGGTCGTCCATGTCAAGTGTCGATTTTTTGCAGAGACTATTGACGAAAGCCCCTGGCTTAAGGGCCGTCACGAGATGATGCATGGCTACAGCTGGATCAAGGTTTTGGATGTTTAAGGTAACTTTGTCGAACCTTTCCATGAACGTTCTAAGGGATTCCCTCTTTTCTTGCCGAATATTCACCAGTGCGACTTAAGTCAAGTGATGAGGTCTGCTTGTTGCAAACTGATTGCCGAATCTATTCGCAAGTGTTTCAAAACTGTCGATGGAACTGGGTAGGAGCCGTGTGAACCAGTTTAGAGCTTGTCCCTTTAGGGACGTGGGGAATACTCTACATAGGATGGCGTCTTCGGCGGTGTAAAGGCTAACTTGGGTGACGTAAACGTCTATGTGCTCATCCGGGTCAGTGCTACCATCATATCGATCTAGGCTAAGGCTCTTCCAATTTGGAGGAAGAAGGGTTTCCATGACTCTGGAAACGAAAGGATGCCTGCAAGGATGTGACTAAGTGTTGGCGGTGAAGGTTGAGGGCCGGTGAGTTGCCCCATTTGTACTAAGATTGGCCGTCGACTCACCCTCATGTTGCCTGTCTAGTGCCTGATCCTCCGGTTTCCAAGATCGATTCAAATTCCTCAGCTCGGCGTTCTCCTGTCGGAGGGCTAATATCTCCTGCGCGTGCTGCCTTCTCATTGTCGATATGTCGGCTCTCAGTTGTCTTAATTCGGACGACAAATTCGTTTGGTCTTCCACATGTACTATGTTTTCGTCGACGAGATGTTGCCCTTGTACGTGTTGTTGCATAGCCGGTGCCGACGATTCAGACATATCCATGTGTGTGTGACTTCGAGTAGTGACCATTCCTTGAGGGGCTGTGGGGTAAGTTTTACCGGGCCCCACGGTGGGTGCCAAAATGTTCCTGCCTATGGGTAGCGAGGTAACCTTCTACTGACGTCTTTACTTAAGGGTTTTCTGTGGATGTCCGAATCCTTCTATGCGAGTGTCGTGGGGGGGGGTACCTGCAAAAGGCACTCCAACGCTCAAGTCAGGTTTCGACTCAGAGCATTTAATGTGAGTAATAAACGAGGGTCAAAAGTCGCCTTACCTTGAGGGTTGTACCCTTTTTTATACTATCTTGTTGGGCCTGGGGCCCTGACCATTTCTTAATGATCGATCCATACTAATTAAGGTTGCTTAATCACCTCCTAATTTTCGATTTACCTTGATAATAGCCTCCTAATGGGATCTACGTTATCCGAATACTATCCCTAGTATTCGGCCGTATTGATGCCGAATACTCTTGCGATGGTATTTGGTAATGTAGCTAGTTTGAGCGTAAGGAGTAAAGAGTGTTCGGCCAGATCTAAGCCGAACACTTACCTCTTTACGAGGTGTATTCGGTTGTTTGTGATGGAAGGTATTCGGCTATTCATATAACCGAATACCCCACCGGTATAAATGTATACAATAATTGAAATTTAGGTAAAGATAAGAATTTATTTCAAGGCCTGGTTTAATCCATATAAAGGGCCACCTTGACCCAAATGTTGGATCAACCTAGATTAACACCCATGAATAAGATTTTTAAGATAAGATCATGATAGAAAAATATTTTCCTTAAATGGCCTTGTGTCCCATACCACGGAATCTAGTCTATTTAAGACTCAAATAACAATCAGCATCATTGATTCATTGTATGAGGTACACATTTTTTACATATAAGTACATAGGTGAAATATTTACAAACTTGAGAATCAAAACACCTTTTGTAGGTACCTATTCTTTTTTCTTGGAATTAGCCTTATTGGTTGAAGAGCTCACCATTGCCAAGATATCTTAGCTTTCAATCCAAACATCGGGGGATTCTACCGTGGGAAAGTGTGGCATGTTTCCCACGGTGGAAAAGTTACTTTGAACCATTAGATAAAATAAAATTTACATCAACGGTTCAAATTTTTTTCTTTTTTTCTTTTTCTTCTTCTCCTTTTCTTTCTCTCTTTCCCGTTTACCCCTTCTTTCTTTCTTCATTCTGCGATGCTCTCCTCTCCTCCGCAGCTCCTTTTTCTCTTGTTCCCCACCCCACGTTTCTCTTCCTTTGTCGTTTTCCTTTCCACCCAGTTGTGCCGCCGAATCGTGCAAGGAGATCTCCCCCACCCAACAGCAGCAACCACACCGCGTCGTCGCCACCAAGAGCCAACGACGGTGACACCACCACAATCACCACAACTGCAACATCGAAGGAAGCCAACCGCCGCAACGACGAAACCACCTCTAAGTACTAGGAAACCCACCACCAACCAACACCATGAACCCACCCTGAACCGCCGCAAAAATGATCGCGAACCACCACGAAACACCATCGCGTATCCACCCCGAAGCACAACGAAAACGACCGCAAGCTACTACAAAACCCACCACCGCGAACCCACCGCAGCGGCGACGTCAAAGGCAACGACTCTTACTCTTTTTCTCAGATCTGGACGCCGTTGTAGAAAACCTTGCTTGTGCTTGTGCTTGTACGCAATGATGTTGTGGTCCTCCACGATGGTGTCGTAGTTGTTCGCGCGGCATCGTGTTGTCCGCGGCGGTGGCGGGTCATCTGCGGCAGTGTTGTGGGTGGTCTGTGGCAAAGGAAGGGCGGCGACGTTGTGGTTGTCCATGGGGAGGAAGGTCAAGCGGTGGAAGGTAGGTGAGGATTTGATTGGATTTTGTGTTAAAAAGGAGGGGTAAATAGGGAAAGAGAAGGAAAACAAGGAAAAAGAAAAATAAGAAAAAAGAATTATCAACCATGGATCTAATAGTAAAAAAATCTAACGGTGGGAAGTTACTTTCCCATGGTGGGAAACTTGAGTAACTTTCCCATCCTAGAACTGGCCTCCAGACATCAGCTTAGTCCATTTCATTCTGGTGATCAACTTAATTCATTGCGGGCATATGAGCTTAATCTATTTTGAATAGATCATTACATCATCTTAGTCCACCTTCGATGCATTAACTTTGTTCATTTTGGATAGTCAAGAGTGAAATTGACAAAATAGTAATTAGTATTATCTTAAATCTTAAAAAAAAAAATTCTACCATTACCAAAAAAAACTTAAATTTTTAAAATAACAGGAAGAAAACAATCTGTTTTCTGAAAAGCTAAAAAGAAATGGAGGTAATATCACGATTTATTATTTGTGAACACAGTTTCAGATTGTTGGTTTAATTAACATTAATGTTTGATATTTCAGGCTACTTAAGATGAAACAGGTCATTAATTAACTTATATAAAATCAATTTAGAGACTCTATTTCCATAAAAAAATACCAATATATATAAGCTAAAATTTCAAACACAATCAATTCACCGTTACATCAGAAATAATATACATACGACTTTTTAGACATTGACAAAGGCCTCCAGCCCCCATTGTTTTTCATTGACAACTACATTTGGTGTGATTAATTCCAGGCTTGATATTCAAACCATGTTCCTTCTAGAATACATTATCAATCGATATAATATAAAATATTAATTGGCGGAATTTTGGAACTTGTTTCATGAAGGAAAGACTAATTCCATACCCTTCTCCCCAAGAAAAAATTCCATTCCCTTCTCCCCAAGAAATTAACATGTTCTCTGAAGTCTAATTTTTATAATTCTTGGATCACTTCTTACGGCACTCTAGTCTACCTGTTCCTATTAATTCATATTGTATAAATGGTCAAGAAAGACCAAACTAAAAAATAAGACATTGTTCGAATTTCTTCCCTCTAGTCAAAAATCAATAATGCCCCTTCAGAAACTTCTATAAGATCATTGCTTTAAAAGTTTAAAACCTTTGTTTCATGAGTTGACTCTGAGGCCCAGCTTTTGGTCTAGTCATCTCATCTCTATCTTTCTTTGTTTAAACCCATTATCAAAGCAACCATACCTTCACAAAAAAAACTGCTCAAAGCAAACCTTGTACTCTCCTAAAACAATATTTCCATGCATATGCTGAACCCTTTTGTTTGTGGCACTTTCCATAACGAATATGATGAACCATGTCTTGCAAGTCCTAATTCTAGCCCCAGAAAATATAAAAGAAAAGATAGCAAAAGCAACCCTTATTCCACTCGCGGCCTAGATAAATTTTCTGAGCTTTTGGCTGATCTTGATGAGAAGAGGCAGAAGATTTATTCTCAGATGAACCCTCATGACATCTCTTTTGTTCGCTTTGTGTACTCCAACACTGATGATATTGTTCCTGTGGTGGTCAAGGTGAAAAGCAACAAGGATCAGAAACATAGCAAGAGCCAAGAACTCAAAGTGGTGAGAGCAAGAACAGCGTTGACTCATACCTCAGAGTCAACGGACAAGTCTGCAACAACTGATCAAAACCCTGGTGAGGAAAGAAAACAACAACCCAAGATAGAAACTCATACAAAGGTAGCTAAGAAGAACTTTTCTTGGGATATGGAGAAGCCTTCTTTCTATTTGCCAGTGGTCATGGTGTTGATTTTGTTGCTCTTGGTTGTGTTTGGAAGATCCGTTACAACTCTTTGCATTTGTATTTTGTGGTATGTGATCTCCACTTTGAAGGGTAGTAGCTCACCAAACACATTGAAGTCGATGAAGAAGAAAGATTATGTTAGAGGGTTGAGTGAAAAGATGGTGACAAATGAAGGGACAAAGAAAAAGAACTATGTTAGAGGGTGGAGTGAAAAGATTGTGATGAGTGAAGGGACCAAGAAGAAAGATTATGTTAGAGGGTGGAGTGAGAAGAAGATGGCAACTGATCATGGGTTACTTTCTCCAAGAAGTGGTGATTAATGAGGCTTCCAAGAACAAGGTTCATGCACAGCATTCCCATAAGAAAAGCTGATGAAGAATGAAGATTATCTGTTAGTCATTTTCTTTTTCTTCTTCTTTTTTTTTTTTTTTTTGTTTCTTCTTCTTAGTATTATTTTTCCATTTCTGAATTGGGAATAGAGTTTTTTGTGCTGGTGTGAATACATGTAGGTTTTCTTTTTGACGTGCTTGAGACGGGTTGAAAATTTCTATTCTTCTCGTTACATGTTGAATGTAAATTTCGGTAGAAATTGTGAATCAGGCTTAATGACAATCCATGCCATGTATGTTTGCTGCACGTGGTGTGTTGAATTGTTCTTAAGGTTTAGAATTGAAAATCAAGTGATGACAATTGGTCAAAGTTAGACATCTAATATTACAGAAGATCAAAGTTATGTACTTGTTGGATCATCATAAGCTGACCTTAAAAGTGAAATACAACACAAATCTTATAAGAATAATAATCTTTTCTCCTGGCTATATGAATGGATTTGGTTAAAAACTATATTCTCATAGATATTATTTACTATAAGATTTCTTTGGATAGTTTTCTTTAATTTTATTCTTGATCTTCTTCTATCCCTTTTCAAAGGTTTGAAAATCATGCAATTTACTTCTTTCATTATATCTCTAATAATCTTTACATATGTATATATAAATTCTCATACATATTATTTACCATGAGATTCCTTTCAATAGTTTTCTTTAATTTTTTTTCTTGATCTTCTTTTACACCTTTTCAAAAGTTTAAAAATCATTCAATTTACTCTCTTCAAGATGTACCTTTACATATGCATATAAATGTTCAAACTATTTTAAACCTTTTTTTTCTTCTTAATTACAATTTTTACCTCCAACTTTTTACTTTTTGGCATATTTTACCCTCAACAAATTAATTTTGCACATTTTACCCCCAATTATTTCAAAAAGTTACAAATTTTACCTTCTACTATTATGCTGACGTGGCATGCTAACATAAGTGTAAAAAGTGGAGAAAAAATTCACCAAAAAGTAAAAAGTTAAAGATAAAATTAGTCAAAAAGTAAAAAAAATTAGGGGTAAAAATTGTCACAAAGTAAAAAATTGGGAATAAAAAATATAATTATTTTAGTATGTCATGTCAGCAAAATGGTGGAAGGTAAAATTTGTAAATTTTTAAAAAAATTGGGGGTAAAATGAACTAAATTAATTTGTTGGGGATAAAATTCGCTAAAAAATAAAAAGTTAGGGATAAAAATTATAATTAAACTTTTTTTTTCATCTCATGAACAATTATTTCATGTCATTTCTCATGTCAATATCATATATCATATAATATATATAATAGATTGTGTGTAGTATATATATATATATATATATATATATATATATATATATATATATATATATAACCTGTCTAACATCTTGCCATGTGTCCGTTGCTGGACAGTTGCTTTTTTCTTTTTCTTTTTCACTTCTCTCTTCTATTTTTTTTTTTTTCAGTTTTCTTACTTTGATCCTTTTAAAAACTGTGCAATAGCACGGGTCCACACTAATACTATAATAAAACTTCTCTTTAAACTTTTTTTTTGAAAGGCAAACTTCTCTTTAAACTTGATAAGTACTTTATGATCATAAATAATTAATGATACTTTATTTTTATCACTCAGCTTGTACTGACTTCTTTATAAGAAACTTGTAATGTGGCATCCCCAATCTTTACCTCAGTGATTTTTCTGGTATTTCTTCCTAAAATTACAACGATATGCTTTGGGATCTTAAAAAAGAAATTAAGGCAAAACTTTGAAGATCTACAGTTCAGTGCAATGTCCAACAAATTAGTTCCCATACCACATTTGTTTTAGAATCATTCCATTCGAAGAATTTGACATAAGTTGAAAGAAAATGAACAGGATATATTTCAAAATATTTAACGGCTTAAATATCTTTTTGGTCATTATAATATAGTATTTTTTTACTTTTCGTTCTTGCAATTTTTTTTTTTGTTTTAGTCCTTGCAAATTATGTTTGTTTTGTTTTTCGTTCTTATAGTGATTTAGATAGCGCTTTGAACCGTGAAAAAAACGCTATCTAAATCACTATAAGGACGAAAAACAAAACAAACATAATTTGTAATGACTGAAATAAAAAAAAAATTTACAAAGACGAAAAACAAAAAAATACTAAATTGTAAGGATAAAAAAATATTTAAATCATATTTAACTGGCTGTCAAGGTCACATTCTCCTGTAAGAAAATTCCTGATTTAATTTGAGAGAAAATCCCGAGTAATTTCGTCAAACTTTTACTTTTTTCCATTAAGCATCTCGTGATCCATTCACTTGAAAAATTACCTATGAAAACAACCCCATGTTTTGACTTTTCCTTACGATTTCATTAGCATTTTACTTTTCTTTTTAGCTAAACTGATATTTGGTGGGTTCAAAATGTTAGGAAAAAAAAAACTTCTCTTCCAACCCTAGCACTTAGCATAGCAGGTGGAGTAGCCACTAACCTGTCATCTCACCACCTTTTGGTCTAATATTACATAAATGTTCTCTATCATAAGTTTAATTCAGTGTTACTAGTGTTCGTTTTTGTTTTTTTTTTTAAGTATTAATCTACTTACTCGTAAGAAACTTTCGAATAAACTTAAGACAATCAAGTTAGTTTTCATTAAATCAATTAAATATCGACACATTTTTTTTTTTTGTGAAATTATTAATTAACAATTAATCGATATTTTAGTAGTTAGTACACTTAATTTATGTTTACTTATTACCTCATCTTTTATATTTTCTCGCCGCTGGTGGCGTTGAGTCTACTTATTGTGCTTAAACATGGTAAGTTCCCATCCTTGCCTTACATTATTGAATCAGAAAACATTCCAGCACTTGTTAGTCTTAATCCACTGCGCCCATGGACTTGTCCGCCTCAGTCTTAATCACGTTCTTGTCCTCATCTTAACCCTATCTTAATTTGGAGTTGAAAAACTAATTCTTGTTCTTGTTTTCTAATAAAAATAAGCAATTTAACATAAATTAATTAGAAACTCATTGTAATTCTATTCGACAGTTTAAAATAATTTTTTAATATATTTGAATAACATCAAAAATCAATTTTATTCTTCAAAATTATGATGGTACCATAAAAAAATAAAAACAATCATTTATTGTTTTGCTTTCATCGTAAAAAAAATAATCAATTATTTCTCATCATGAATCTAATTCAAATACTCTATTTATCAAAATCAGTTTTGTTCATCTTTAAAAGTAATAGCCTTACTTATCCGAAAATACCTATTTCCCCTACTCTTTTCAGGGAGCAGAGTAAAGTATTCATTCAGTAACAGTCCACGTCAGTCTAGTCTAATTTATTTTACTTGTGTAAGTTCAAATAGATCAGGGGTCGTCCTATCGATAAATCAGTAGAATACCATATAATTTATGAAAGAAAAAAATCTCAGTGTGCTTTAGAAGCATATTTCCACACCAACCATTCCGTTGTTCTTGCACCGTAAGGCATAAGGCAAGCAACAGTCAATGGTTATAGAAAAAACAATTATGACTTAGCAAGATATGCAACACTTTAACGAGTTCAAAAAGATACACAACATGAAAAGTACCATTCTTCTCACTGTATCATTTTACAGCACATCCAAATGATATTTAACTCAATTCAGCCAACCTAAGATTTTGGCCCAACAATTTAGCAAATAAAGATTTCCTTTTTGGAAGAGCTAACCAGAGTAAGTACTGTCTGCGAATGATAACTGATTGCACAGCATCAAAGGAAAATAAAGGATATTATTTGGGATAAGTAAGAATATGGATCCGTAAAAATAGCAGTGTTTTAATGACTCGTCACAATTTGGAACAATGAATTCTTAAGTCAGTAAAGTTTATCTCCGAAGATAATCCCCATTATCCCAAGTCTTGCTTGAGTGACCCAAGTCAATGACCCCAAGAAATTGTATGCAGCCGATGTACCAAACTTGAGTCAGTCCATACTCCCAAATCAAAATGCTTTCGAATTTGTACCCAATAATTGAAAAAGCTCTCAGTTCTCATTCCTGCATTAAGTAAAGGGGTTTCTAGTCAATATTGGCAGACTTGACTCACAGACGTTCAAACTAGTGATCCAAAGGACAAAATTAAAAAAGAAAAAAAAAATGCTTGGAACAATAAGAGAGCCACTTGAGATATGAAAATCTAACCTTGAATCTCCTGGGGCGCACATTATCAGGACTGTGGCGAGAGTTGTAGGCCTGACGTCTGGGAGCTTCACTTCTGTAATTATCTGCTGCCCTTGTGGATACAATGTCATTCTTATTCTTCTCTTGAATTTGATTCCTAGAATTCCGAAAAAATCCATCTTTGTCCCAACTAACCTCATAATCAGCCTTCAATCGTGATCCTTCCTGTTCATTGGCAACAACTTACAAATCATCACCAAGAAATCAACCTTTCAATTTTGCAAAACATTCTTCATGCAATCATGTCAATTGCTACCCAGTTTTTCATCATGAATTCGCATCCTTACCAAAATCACCATCCTATTATTTTCAATGATTAATATAATTCCCCTCTCTACATGGACAACGCCATTACACTCATCTTGGGAAGTTTCATACTGACATACTCACCCTCGCTGTTGAATGCTACAACATACACAGAAGATTGGCCTTGAAAGTCAGTATTCTCTACTCCCTCCCTCCCTCCCTTCTATTTTTTCCTCCCCAAAAGATAATTAAATCTCCAACTTAATTACTTTTTGAATATATGATTTGCATCCTTATCATGAATTCAGTGCATAATTATTTTTAATGCGAGTCATGACTGCTTATGAAAAACTAGCTTACAACTTGTATGAAAACAATTTAAACCTATTTCCTCTTTTATTATAGAAAAAACTTATATATAAGTACTTATTGAATAAGTTGTTTACACAAAAATGCATCTCAAATGACCAAAAGGTTGTGAAATTTTGCTACAGCATTTCAGACACCATGGTTATGCACAATTTCACAATAAAGGGAAGAAAAATAAGTCAGAAACAAAGCCAATACCTTTTGCAACGAGCGGCCACACAGAACTCTCATTGCATCATGGAAGTCCCTATATTTCTCAAACTGAACCACAATCTTGCAGTAAAGGCCCGAAACTAGGTCTCCACTATCTTCATTCGCATCCTTACCAAAATCATCATCCTCCGCAACATTAAGATTCCTATTGAAGAAGCAAAATGATTTAAGTACAATCAGATGATTGAAAGTATCATGATACAAAATCATTTGCGTAACAAAGAGACCTTATTTTGCCGAATGTGGAGAAGATAGTGTGAGTAACAAGCATGGAGGGTTTAGACGAAACCCGAGGCTCCGCGAACCAGCGCGAGGGCACGCCTCTCAGAACAACGGTATCCGGATCGCGGCGACTTCGAAACGCGGAATGCTCCTCCCAATCCTTCTTCATGCCTTGAAAATCATCCGAAACGGGAACGGTAACGGCGAGTTTGAACTTGACGCCTTCGAGGTTGAGTTCGATCCCGTTAAGGTTCTCCGTTAGTCGGTTGCGCCACTGGAGGAAGCGGTCCTCCGTTCGGAAGGAAGAGAGGTCCCAAACACGGAGCGTCCCGGCGGCGACGGGGTCGTGGCGTTTGCGTTTTTTGAGGTCCTTGAGGCGCGTGAGGTGGAGGTCCTCCTCGGGGAGCGTGAGGGAGGATTGGAGGAAGTCGATGAGGGCGCGCTTCATCTTCCATTCGTCGATTGGGTGGGAGAGAGTGAGGGGCGTGGAAGGGTACACGGTGAGGTTGAGCTTCACGCGCGGGACCAGGAGAAGGCCTTTCTCGATCTCCAACGGCTTCAACGCTGCTTCTTCTTCATTCTTCATCTGCTGCTCCTCGCTGCTCATTTTCGATGAAACGCGGTCGTTTTCTGCTTTCTTTTCTGTCTGTCTAATTAACTCTCTTTTCGGAACAACAATTTTTTGTACTTCCGGCTCGCTTAATCCCAACCATTGATCAACTGCAAAGTGCGAACCCAACATGTGCTTCCATGATCGACCAATAACTGCATCTTTGGGTTGTACCCTTCTAGCTGCCTTATATGTATTTATTTGTGTTTAATTTTATTATTTTTATAATAACTTTTAAATACTTTTTTTATGATTAACGTTGATGAAATAAATTTAAGTATTAATTAAAATAATTAAGAAAAGTTATACATCTTTTGTAATTATATAACTAATTATAAAAAAAATGATTTGACATTAAAGTTTATAAAATATATGTCATAAAATAAGAATAATATATATATATATACACACACAAATCCAAGAAAGAGGGAATATGAAGAATTTATTTCATTCTTAAAAATAAAAATAAAATATAATAATTGAGATAAACTTTAGAGTTATATTTTACTGTAAATTAAATAGATGCACTTGTTAATAAAAAATGAATCAAATGTGCTAAGCTCAATGGTTTAAGTATTACATGAATAAACAATTCTATTATTTTATCAAATACTGCATCATTATACTTTAGAAAAAGTTAAACTCTAAAAACAAACCATAGCACTTCAAAATCATAATAACATTTTAAATACAACTCTAAACCAAAATGCATGATAAATTAAATTTTGTAAGCAAATCATAGTCCACTGATTAAAGTCATAGTTCACAACACTACACAAAAAGTTTGACAACACACATCCGAAAATAAGACTAACGCAGCAATTCATTGGCGTCAAAAATCATCGCAACTCTAATCTTCCATGTAGTTTCCATCTCCATCCATGACATCATCTGTTGCGTTACTTGCACCATCTTCATCTTCAGCATCTGCCTCATCATCATCATCATGAATCTGTAGGTCATCTACATGAGCACCATCACCATTAGCATCTGCCTCATCATCATCTTCAATTGGAACAAACAAGCCTAAGTCCTCTAACTCGGACTCTTCATTGTCAGATGAATTTTCATTATTCTCTGTAATCCATTCATCATCAGAAGAGAGATCGTCTATGCTATATTCAATGGCTTTTCCAGCTTGGTGCCTTTCAGCTAACTTTGAATTAGACATCACTAGCATTACATCATTCCATGTCTGTTGTTTCAAACGATTTCTTTTCTTCATGTGTACCTAATTAAACAAATAAAAAACTAAATAAATAAATGGCTAAATATGTAGGTTTAAAAGTGAAACTAACAAATTTTACCATGTCAAAGGCATTCCGGTTATCCACACACCCAACATAATTTGTAGTCAAACTCAGTATTCGTATAGCAAAATGTTGAAGCTCAGGATATTCAAAACCATAAGAATCCCACCAATCAGCTGGATTTTTGGTTTTAATTGCAGCCTTGGCTAATTCATTTCCAAAAAAGCTTCTTGCATGCTTGAAATCTTCTAGCATAAGATCAACCTTAGACCAGTCTTGCTTTGTTACCATTCTTAATAAACTCTCATACAGCCCTAATTTAACTTCAATATCAGCTTTGAAATCAGGACTATAATGAAACTGAGGGTTAAGATAATAAGCTGCAGCATGCAAAGGCCTAAGAATTTGTCTGTCCCATCTTTCATCTATGATGTCCCATAGAGGCATATAACTAAAAAAACATAAAACACTTATCAGACAAAGAATACATACAATGCTATAAATCAAATTCATATTCATAGTGAATTAGAGAACACTAAAAGTTTACCATTTCTTGACACATTTAAAGGCACCTTGTATCTTCTCTTTTGCTAGCTTGATTTCCTCAAAAATGAAACCTATGACTGGTTTTGTGTCCGAACTCACCAAATGAAGCAGCTTGATCAGAGGATAAGCACCTTTCAAGCAAACCACAATACTTTTCCAAAACTTATCATCCATAACAACACTTTGAGCAAGTTTCCCACCTGTTGTTCCAGCGAAAAAACTGGATTTCCATTGTTTCGATGAAAACATCTTCTCCAATGATCCCTTGTTATCATAGAGACACTTTAGAGTTAGATAACATGTGGCAAATTTAGTCACTCCTGGTTTAACCAAATCATTTCCCTTAGTAAAGTGATGCAACAAAGCAATCAGAGAACTCCATGAATATATATAAGATGTAATTCTTTTCGCATTTGCAACTGTGTCTCCATGGATCTGCAACTTTTTCACAAAATCCTCTAGCATCAAATTAATGCTGTCAATAACACAAGGCATCCAAAAAAGTCTCTTCCTTTTCCCCATCAACATTTTCCCAGCAGCTTTATAGTTAGATTCATTCCTAGTAACAACTTGAACAACATTTTCTTCACCAACTTCCTCCACAACGTCATCAATCATCTTAAAAATGCCATCAACAGTTTTGCACATATCAGATGCATTAACAGATTTAAGAAAAACAGTACCTTTGGGGCTGTGAACAAAGAAGTTGCAAATAGTGACCCCATTGCTATTAGTCCAATCATCAATCAAGATAGAGCACCCTGTTTTCTTCCATTTAGCTTTATGTTCTTCCATTGATTCCTTGATCTCAGCCACTTGTTGCTTCAAATACTTGCCTCTAAGTTCATCATAAGAGGGTGGCTTGAACCCAGGGCCTCCAATATGGTTGCACATTTTTTGAAAATATTCACTTTTTACAACTTTCAAGGGAATGGCATTGATGTAGAAAAACCTAGCAATTTGCTTACACGCTTCCTCCCTCAAATCCACGATGCTGCTGGATTCAATGCCCTTGCTTCTTGTCTTCTTGATGATTCCAGTGTTGTCCAATTCGTCCCCTTTTCTTTTTGCCATTTTGAGTGAAAGACAAAAACCTAACAGGATTCGCAGTTTCACAAGCAGGGTGAAGAAGCTAGGATTTCTGGCTGAATGAAATTTAGGTTAAATCAGAGTGGTTGATATTATATGGGTTCGGTTTGGGCTCTTAAATTGGGCCGTTCCATTTACCAATTGAAATTACGATTTGAATGTTCGATGCTGACTCGTAAGGAACGTACGTTTCCACCGATTCTACGATCCGAGCTTGCGATTTTGACAACATTTTGGGACAACGTTTGAAGAAGAGGTTGTTGCAGTTGCTAGTGATAATGCCAATGATGTTCCGGCACTCCATGAAGCAGAGATTAGTCTCTATTTCTCTAGAAATTTGAAAACCATCACTTAATTTTTGTTTTAGATATTCTCTGTTCAGTCATTTATTTATTATTTTTGCATGGAGATGTAATTTTGTCATAATCTGGTTCCTCCAGACAGCATGAAGAGTAACTTTTCATCTTCATGGCATTGTCTTGGAATCTGATTTGAATTGATCACACTCATTTTCATTTTTGTTTTGTCAGGTAAACTTAAGTCAGTGTCTCTGCACTGATATGGTCCTGCAACTGAAATCACAGAAGCTGCTTGGATAGAAGTTACATTTATTTATTTATTTATTTGTTTTCACCTTGTTATTAAAAACACAACTTAAGGAAAATGAAAAATTATGTGCCTTCAGCACCGTCTGTTAGGTGCTTGTTCTGTGGATATGATCATATGATTGCAGGTTCAGACTAGACAACTAGTTTGGTCTTCTTTCCTTCCTTCCTTTCTAGTTAGTACTCAGAAGTCTTTTCCTATTTATCAATAATCAAGTCAAATGCTCTAAATTCAGCACCAAACAAAAAGCTCTAATTATTTCTCAAAAAAGAAGTTCTAAGTTCTAACCTACGTCCAATAATTACTTTTTTCTGGTTAAAATGTTTTAGATTATTTGTACCTTGCTGTCTGAATCTGGTCTTTTAAAGTTCACTGACATCCAACTGTCTCGTTTAGTTTTTCATTCTGATCAGTCCTAGAGATATTGGTAAACTGTGTTTGAAGGCATACTGAAGAGTTATGTCACTCATGTGTTTGTAGCTCTCTCGGAAGGTAATTGAAGCATTGATTTGGTTTGGTATGTTAATTTTGATGCAATGGTTTAGGGAGGAACGTTCAAGGATAGCTTTTATTGGCAGGTAAAGCCGTATTGGCTTTTATGCGAAAGTGGAAAATGATCCTGGTTTTATCCTAATGAACCATGGACTAGATTAATTAATAGAAAAAGGTGATTCTATGAGTAGTTAGACCCTCCTTTAAAAATAAAAATAAAAAGAGTAGTTAGACCCTCCTTTAAAAAAGGTGATTCTATTATTGAATTAAAAAATACAAATGGTCATATAACTAATTCAATAACACTAAAATAAACTATTTTGATTCAGAATTGAAAAAATTTCCGTGCAACGCCGGCTAGGATAACTAGTTTAAGATACCTTGGCTCTACTTTTTAATTTCCCCCGTTTCTCATCAACAAAGTCAGGCACAAGTGCACAACTTTATTTTCTTGCGGAATATTCTCTGATGTAAACCAAAAATTCCGCCGTTTTTCTTATTTTATTGAGTTGTATATGTCAAAGTTTTATTTTATAAAAATAAAATTCCCTTTTAAGAGGTAAAATAATTAGAAAAAAAAATTCAAAGCATATTATTATCTTTTTTCATTTTGTTAGGTAGTAATATTATTGAATATAGTATAATTTTTTTTACAATTAGACAAATACTAATCAGTGTTACAAGGGAAGGACACTGGTTAAAAAAATAAAAATAAAATATTTTTATTGGAATGTGTAAAATTATGCTGCTCATAATTTTTTTTGCATTCACTTATGATTTTCATAATAAATATTTGTGATTGAATGACTGTGTAAAATTATTTTATTTTGTCAGTGCATCACCATTAAACTCATATATTATAATATACGGTGACAGGGTACAAAAGAAATTAAATAAAATAGAAATTGTAAGAGAAGGTGAAGCCCAGATCACAACACAGAGAAACAGAGGAAGAGAGAGAGAGACACCAAAGATGGGTCTTTGCTTTGGTTGCTTCGGCGTAGACAAACGCATGAGCAAGGAAGAAGAGAGATTGGCCTCCGAAGAAGCGCGTGCCAAAGCTGCTGAAGCCGCACAGAAAAGGTTTCACCTTTATCCATTCCTCAATTTTCCCTTTTTCTTTTTTTAATTCAATTTCATGAATATTCTCAATTCCTGCAAAAATTAAAATATACGGATTTGGGTTTTTAATTGTATACCCACATGGTATGTTAGATCCTTAATCATTGTACTTGTGTAGATTAAATATGCATCTGCTTTTGATTTCCCTTTTGCTTTATATTTACCCAAGCACACTATTTGATGTTTTATTTTATCCCTTCGGAACATTAATAAACCTTCAATTCAATATAATATACTATTGTTTTACAGTGTCAAGGCCTTAATTTTGTTTATAGAGCTCATTGCTGCTTCTCGTCCTTCAATGTCATACATTGATATGTGACATGTTAGTGTTGCTATGTAATGCATACTAATACCACAATCTTCAAGGCGAATTCAATTACAATGTCCATGGGGATTGTTTATCCATGTCACTGTTAGGTACTACTAAACGTTCTGAGATGTTTGTGGAAGTCATGATAAAAAAATGCGTGCAAGGCTCACTGAAATTAACAAATAGATAATAGAATGAAGTCTGCTTTTAGAGATGGGGTGAAGCATGAAACAGCAAAAGACATTTTAATGTTGTTATAATGGTTTTTTATTGGTTAGTGACTGCATAAGTGACTGTAGACTAACTTATATGTGTTGATTGGAATTGTAGGCAAGAGCAATTTGAGAATTCTGCAGCAGGACGAGCTGCACGTGCACAGCAACAAGCAATGGCAAAGCAATCTGCAAACTCCAACAAAGGCGAACCAGTTCTAAAGGTTTGGTGATTCAAGATGCCACTTATGTTTTCGGCAACTACTAATTGATACTGCAATTATATCTGCTAAAGTATCGTCCTATAATTCTGGAGATAGATTCAGTGCTTCTTCATTAAGTGTTTGTTGCTATTAGCTTTTTAATTTCTTTAAAAATGTCATTGCCCTGTAATATGCCGCTCTCTTGCCCATGCTTTTTGACTAACAATCTTCATGTAGATTTGTACCATACTCGTTATATTAGACCTCACTAATGATATATTTTGACTTTCATTTGTGGATGCAGTGGCAAATGGGTTGAGGTTAGACATTCTGTCTGTTGGAGTTAACTTTTTATTACGTGTAAGGTGAATGATCTATTTGATGAATTCTACTTTGCCCATTTATTTAGTTATGCAATTTAGTTTAGTTTTAA
Organism: Pueraria montana var. lobata; assembly: GCA_026413185.1. Lineage (NCBI taxonomy): Eukaryota > Viridiplantae > Streptophyta > Magnoliopsida > Fabales > Fabaceae > Pueraria > Pueraria montana. The sequence continues at coordinate 6,661,655 of CM048646.1, forward strand.
ATTCTACGAAAAATACTCTTTTTTTTATTAACAGAATTTGTTCAAAGACAATTAGCATTAACATGTATATGAAAATACATAGAGAAGGTAGATGTAGACGATAAAAGTTTGAGTTTATGCTTATTTTGGACTAATGGGAGGAAACCTAATGTAAACAGACAAAAGCACTTTTAGTCTCTTTTTTTTTGGCTGTAAACAAGATTTACATTAACAAAAGTTTAATGTCTAAAGTAGTGCAGTCCAAATTGCGGTGAAAAAAAAAAAAAGATTGTGTCAAGTATACATTTCAATAAAATGTTAAGGATAATTAAATTTGTATTTTTTTCATGATCATTTTGTTCAAGCACTGCATATGTAGTAATATAGCAGTATCTGCAAAATGCTGCTCAACTACACTGACCATTCTTTCACATGAAATACAGTAATTAAAAATTTAAAATGCAAGGGGGAGGATAGCAAAATATTTGGTTTCTGATTTAGACTAGGTTCATTTGGTTCCTTTCAATCAATATTCCATTTTTCTTGGAGTAAACCTATCATTTAGAAATCTGCCTCTTAACTAGGCAAAAACAAACTGACATACTGAATCTTACCAACTCAGTTGAATTAGTTTAACTTCACTGATTCACATACTGGTATTATGTTTGTACATTGTAAAAGATATTGTGTTAAAGTAGAAACCGATATCAAGTACCTTTTGACTTCGCTGAATGTAAATGTCTCCTTATTGTTTAGATCATTTTGTCTCTTGTTTTCTTTTCTTGTGTTACAGTATCGATGACAGGTCCAATCAAAATTCTATGCTCGGCATGCTTCCCTTGTTTCGAAGATGTAAAAATCCTTACTGCAATAATTGTATCACAAGTGCAATTTGTTGTTTTCCAGACCAAGAAATAGTGTTTGATTGTAAATTTGTAAAGAAATCATGGTGAATGGAATCGGGGATAAAGTTGAGATGGTAGTTTCATTTGATTTTTTTACCCTCCATTGCATGACATTTCAGCAACTCCGCTTACCTACTATAAACATTTAACTCGTCAACTTGTTTACCTAACCAGCTTTAAGCACTTACATATAACGAAGAGTGAAGTGTAGCCCTTGAAATGATAACTCAAATTCTGTTTTATTTGTCTTGCGCGAGTATTACCAATAGTAGGACTAATATATTTCCTTCTACCCTACTCTCCATCATTGGCTACTATAAGAATAAAGTCTATTTTTTTTATTCAACTTATTTTGAAAAAAAAAATGTATAATTGTCAGTTTTGTGGAAGTGTTTGTGAAAAATAAGCAATTATTTTTAAGAAATTATTTTTTTTCTCCGTCATGCACTAAATGTGTCAAACATAACAAGAAATGAAAATATAAAATCATTGAATAAAAATTGAATTTATGGTAAAATTAATTAAAAAAACTTGTATTAACTATTTTTCTTAGTATTGATTATTTGTCCTATATTTTTTATAATTAGGACTAGAGGTAATACTTTTCTAAAGTGAGGAGTGTGTTATACAAAAAAAAAAATGGAGAGTTACAACTATCAATTGAAACTTACAAGTCAATTAGCAACCCAAGCTATAGTTCTGCTTGACATTATGTTATAAAGAATTCTTTACTACTTGGGAAGCCAAATTTCTGTCCTTCCGTGTTAGCTCATCTTGTCAAATGTGAAGGACATTTCGTTGGAATATAATGAAGTAAATCTATAAATAAGTAGCTAGATTTAGCTATAGGTTTCTTCACAAATATTTAACCATGGGTATATTTTCTTTTCCATTACTTGCTGCTCATGGCTTTTGTATAATGCTCTTGGTTGAGCTCACTTTTCATCAACCACAAAAAATTTCACTTCTCCCAAGGTCTCAATCACTCAAATTTTTGCACTGGAGCTGAAAGCTTCAGCTCATATGCAGCTTGAAAGCAATCTGCTGCTTGTTGTAATGAACCTTCCATTTTTGAAACCAATCCAAGGTTATACCATGCATCATGGTTTGTGGGGTCTAATCTCAAAGCATTCATTAAAAAGCTTCTTGCAATTGGGAGTGATTGCATGCCAAGTTTAAGCAACAATTTTGCAGTTGAAATTATACTGGGAATGTAATCCGGTTCTATTGATGATGAGACTGAGAAGGAAACAAAGGCCTCCTTATGCAATGATTGAGCCTCAAACAGCAACCCTGTCATTTTCACAGCAAGGTAATTGCAGATTGGTGATTTGTTAATGCATGGTGCTGTAAACACAAAACACCAAAACATACGGCAGTTCAACAATGAAAACATGAACACTCGGGTGTCAGGTTCCATACCAGTAATATGCCAACTTCTGGGAGAAAAAAATTCTATCAACTGTGCCTTGTCAACACAAGCTTTTGCATCAAGAAAGGAACTAAGATCTGCATAAATGGTAGCCAAATCCTGCCAGGCTTCCTTTTCCAACTTCTGTTCTGTTAATGCCTGCGAACAGATCAAAAGTCAAGGAGGGAAATTCTTCTCAAGGATTCAGGAGATGAATTAAATACTTACACTAGCAATATTCAAAACTGTCCCTAGTCATAAATAATATTTAAGAATAAGCATTGGATGTTGGCCTACAAAAATGAAAAATTCTAGCATATAATTAGGTAGGGGACTATTGGTTAATGCTTTTAAATTTAATTAACTAGTCTCAACATAAATCTTATTTCTCAGCAACTTCCAACAGATAAGAGCAATGCTTGATTTGCTTCTTTAGTCAAACTTTAATACAAGTTTATACAATGGATGTTATAGTGCTGTTCCCTTGAACAATAATACACACCTCATGCCTGAATGTATTGGCTTGAAGCCAATGCTCTTTTTGTGCTTCAATTACTGCTAGCAAGATTCTGTAGGTCTCTATTGCTTGCTTCGGTTGCTGCTGAGTAATTTGAATTATAGCTTTCAGTCTCAGTAGTTCTAACTGGTCAATACTACCAGTCTCATCTAAAGCAAAATCAACTATAGTTTCGGCATCCTTAAACCGCTGCTGTGCTGATACTATGAGTGCTAAGAGCTGCCAACCTCTTTTGGAGCTGCCGGCCATCATGTCTGAGGACATCATTATATTGTCATAAGCTGCACTTAGATTTCTTTGAATTGCATTTTCCAGTCCAAGGCTGAACATCACTTCTGGATCATTATTTCCATTTAGGGCAGCATCATTTAGAAAGTTCAAAGACTCTCTTTGAAATATAATTCTTTCAGAATCCAGTACAGATATTCTAGCAGCAGCTCCATGGCAAATGCCAAGAAATTTATGGCCCTGACCCAAAAAATGCGCATTTTGATGCTTGGCTAGATCAATAACTTCCTGTGAAAATTTAATGCCTTCATGAGCATGGTTTGGATGTAGAGAACACAGCTTTGAACCAAACAAAAATGAAGGAAAATGGGGTCTATGCTTTGCTTCAGAACTACCACAAGCCTTCCTCAAAAGGTTCAAGGCTACTTCATGCTGTCCTGCTGCACTGTAACAAAGAGCAAGAAAGTACCACCTCTCAGCTCGATCATAAACACCTGGAAGGATCTTCTCTACATGATCTGCCAATGATTCAAACATCCCAGTAATTGAAAGTGAAAATGTAAGATGATCCATTATTTCAGGGTCCCAATCTATTTCCTGAAGTGCCATCTTTCCTGAGAGTATCAATAGCAAAAGTATAGCCTCTTCAGTGCCACTCATAGGTGTTGTTAGACCATTCACTTGCAACTGAGGGGGTAGGTTTACTTCAACACCTCCATAGAGTAGTGTGGTAGCTAAATCTTTTTGTACACAGGCCAACCTCCGCGGCTCCAAATTCCAGGGCTTGACTAGAGCCCGTCGATAAGCAGTGACAGCTTCATCTAGCAAACCTGCCTTGATCCATAGATTTGGAAGCAACTCCAATGCTTTGTGGAACATTTCTTGCAACTTACAATCTTCACCAATACCCTCAGGCATTCCATTAGGAAGAGCAGTTTCAACTGTATCTACAACAATTCTGCACTCCTTTGCAGCCTCTGGTAAATAAGAAAGCAGCAGTAGTTAGAGTTGGCACCCTGAGTGCCAAACCACACATGTGTAAGTAGCTTCTTCTCAGACCCAAAAAATGAAACACTCATACATAATAGTACATAATTACATAATGTAGCATCATTTATAAGCATTTATGATGCGTTGATGCTAATATGAGCAATTGTTCAAGATTCTTTTTAACAATAGAGTAAAACTTTCAATATAGAGCAAAACTTAGCAAGAGCATGCTAAATCAAACAGCATACAAGAATATGTAAAACATTGAACGAGATATGAAGGTGGTGATACCAGTGTATCGCCCAAGTTCTTCTAAGGATTTGGATTTAAGCAAAATTGCCTCAAGAAGCAGGCTTACTGAATGCATTGACATCACATTAAAAAGCACATTATCCGCCTTCGACCGTGGTTTTCTTTGCTTTGTTCTTTCAGCTATAGCCATTATCATCCTTGGGGCCAAAGCCCTAATGTCTATACCCTCAAAAACTTGAAGGGCAGCATCAAAGTTCCCTCTTTGATATTCAAGCCTCCCCAGCAAAGCCCGAGCTTCCTTAAATTCACCAAAAAACAGAAATTATAATCAAACAGTAGTCTTGTGTTAACAGAAAATAATTTCACAAGATGCTACTTTGACAAATAATTTCACAAAGTAAGAAACACTAATTCCTACCTCATAGTTTAATGAGAGAGCTTCTTTTAGAGTAGATTCAACATCTTCCACTTGTGTTTCATCAAATTTGGATTCCCAATCCCCAGTCCTTGAAGAAAGGCCACTAGCTGAGAAATCCCTTGTTGCCAAGGACTCAGGTGACCGTGGCGGTGCCTCTTCAAATTTGAATTGCTCCCCGGAACAAGCACACAACATCTTCGAAAGAGTGTGGATTTCAAAGTGAACCCAACACAAATCCCTTCTCACTTCTCAGTGCACCCTTTCACAAGTGACTAAGCACCTTCAACAAACACAGTTCCTTTTAAAATTCAACAATGCATTACAACGTGTAAATTGAACACAGTTGAAATGTTTGGAGTGGACTATCATTACTATTGAGAATGCCACACAACGTTGGTCTTAACTTTTAAGTAGTAAAAATGAAGAATGCCACAAAGTACCCTTTTTACCTTGAATTTGGAATTTCAGAACTCGTGTCATGAAACGGTTAATGCAACATAATAGTGCTAAGAATAACACGTTCATGCAACGGAAAACCAAACCACATAACTTATGGGAACACAAAAAAGGGGAAGGGAGAAAAGAGACAGAGATATGACAGATTTTTCAAAGGTAATGATGGATGTCATAAGAAAGAGAGAAGAGGAAGAAAGGTTTTTCTAGATAAACACGGGTGGACATGTGAAAGCTGAGAAAAGAGAGAGACAAACAATAATAAGAACACTACAGTGCCTTGGACTTACCATAAGCTCAGATTCCAAAGACCTGAACCTTATCAGTGTTTGACGCCATGAAAGCTACCCTTCTGTTGAACTTTCTGTTTCTATGTTTGGATTATTTGAAATTGATCCTCATTGGTTAAAAAGGACACAACCCCTTAAAAAATTCAAAACCTTTTAGCCTAAATAAAACCAAGAACCAAATAACCAATCCAAAGCCTATAGAAATGTACAGTACTAATTATAAACTAGATTCAGAGATCTATCTGACTTTATATATATATATATTTTTTTTTTTAATAATCTCTCACTCATGGTGTATGGACTATGGAGAATGTTTGGTTGGTAATAGGAGTATTCAAATGTGGTGCAGCAGATGTTGTTGGTAGTTTGTTTGAGTTGGTTTCAAGTTTCAACAATGTTGGTGGTATGTGTTCACACTTGATGGTGATAGTGGCATGGGGAAGTCAAGAAGTGGCTTGAAAGTTGGAGCAAACATTTAACAGAAGAAAGTGAAATGAAAGGAAAAGCAAAGGCTGTTGTCGTGGGATGCCACCAACAAGAGGCAACAGAGCAAAAGGAACCTCATCAACCTGTTCCCATACATTGGTGTCGCCATAAATGTGCTTTACTTCTTTCCTAGCTTTTTGTCAGTCAGTGTATCCAAAACATAAATAATGATTTGGCTATGGTTGAAAACTTGAAATACTCCACTTTGAAATAATCAAAGACAAATGTTAAAAGGAAACATTCATTTGAAATTTATGAAAAATTACAAAAATTTATAGATTTCACTTTATATATTATCTCCGTACCTGTTTATAAAATGTTGTTGATTAAATTATGTTTATTAAGAAATTTAATTAATCTAGATATTAATAATAAATAAGTTAAACATGATTTTATAATTTTTAATAAGTTAAACAATAAAAAAAAATATGTTAAAAAATAGTGGTATCATTCCTATATAAATTTATGAATCTTTAGAAGGACAGCTGTCAAGTTCTTAAGGTCAGCATTTTTCAAAAGACACATGTCATTGTGTGAGAAATTTTTTTCCCCACCCAAGCTACTTTCCAAAGACACAACCGTAAAAGAGTTGCTCCTGCACTGTTTAAAGTTTACTGCTGGATGGACTATATCACTCTTAAAAAATCAAAAAGGCTCACTATTGTTATACAGGATGGGCTGTTGATGTTGGAATTATTTTTGTTTCTAATATACCTTTAATGTATATTATGGAATTTGTAAAATATTAATTATTTTATAAAAATAATAATATTAATTAATTTTAATAATATTTTATAATATAACAATTAATATTTTTCAGCTAAAAAATTATAAAATGACTTAATTAGGTGAGAAGTAATTTATTGTATAAACCTAATTTATTGTAATTTATATAGAGATGATTTATATATATAATTATTTATTTAAAAATAAATGATAAAATAGAAAATTAAATTTTAATGACTATAAGAGATGAAGAAAAAGACTCTGTCATAATCCAAAATGACATGTCCAAGTTTGAAATTCGTAAAACTTCTCTCTTTATTGTTTTTTGTTGTGGATGTTTGTATTTGTGATGTAATTTTCGAAATCAAAATGTTTGGTATCTTGACAATAAATAAAACAATATATATAATAATCATGTATCCATAATATTATCATGCAGTACATTTCAACTTTGCAATAACAGGATATTGCATAATATATTAACAATGCTTGCAAATTGATGCTTAAAAAAGTATAGTTTAACAACAATTAAATAATTTAACAATAAAATATAAAACTATTTTTTATTAAATACGTTGGCAAAAGTATATAATTTTTTATACAAATTTTCAATTTATGAAATTAATAAAAGTGTTTAAAAATAGAAAAATTAATCTATAATTATATCTTTAATTAAAATATTTGATCTTGATGGAAAACTAGTATTATAAACATTCATATTTAAAAGATTCAATTACAGGAACTGACACATATAATCAGTTTTCTACTTACAATAGTTGTGATATGAACTCGATTGTCAGATTTTTCCTATTGATAAACTATATAGAAATTCTACTATAAATTCTTGTTGAAGTTAGTAATCTTTTCTAGCCTTAAAGAGGGCGTGTCAAGGTACCATGCTAAACTTTTCTTTATAAAAAAAATTATGTAAAAGAAGCAGCTAAGTAACTATATCATTAATGGTGTTAGATTTGGTTTGTGAAAGTTTGCCTTTAGATTATTTAATCTCCAAATCTCTGCAAACTTTTCCGTAAATTAGTCATTTCATTGTAAAATTAACCGAATTCAAGGATTAATTTAAATTTATCATGAAGTTAATAAAGTTAGAGATTAAATTATTATGCAGTTGATAATTTAGAGTAATTTATCACGAAATTAATAAATTTAGAAAGTAAATTATGTACTATATACTTTGACATACTAAATTAATACGGTTGTAACTTGGTGAGAGGAAATTATATGTTTACTAGTATATTTATTCTCAGAAAACATATAGCCCCATGTCACGCCATATTACTAAGTATTACTTAAATAATTTCAATGGTGGTGACTTTGTTGGTTTAAATATTTTAAAAACATGTTAAATACATTTGAAGTGAGTAATACTAAAAGGTTTTGATTGGCATTATTAAATAATGACATTGTTTAGTTAGAATGAGAACGCGAAGAACTCCCACGGTTTTTTTGTCCACGAGCAATAAAAGCAAATTAGATAAAAGAAACAAAAAGGCGTTAATGTATAAATAACAACTTCTATAATGTTTTACTTCACCTAAAATATTTTTAAAAACTCAAAACTCTACAAACAAAAAAAATGATCTAACCCTCCTAGTTTTTTTTAAAAAAAAACATTTTTTAAATTAATAAATTGACAAATTTAAAAATTCAGTCTTGTCTCCTTGACTTTATCCGGTGGTTTGCAAGTTGCACGACGAGTTTGAAACCCACAGTCGCGGGACTCGCGTCCTACAAATTAATCAGGATAAGCGAGAAGTTGAAATGAAGGGGAGGGAAAAAAAATAAACCACTATTTTAAATTTCGAAAGTGTATATCTTGTCACATTAATCCTTAAAAAAACAAAAAATAAATTAAATAAGTCTCTCAAAGTAAAATTCGTCTATTTACATTAGTCCAAAATTTAATAAAAAAATTATTTATGGACACCCAATGTGTCATTAAACACCTAATAAGAGAGAAATAAAAGAGGAAAAAGTATATATATTATATGTAATATGATGTGACATGAAGAGGGACAGCAGACAGAATTAATGAGTATTTGTTAAGTGTTTAAAAAGAATGAATGTTTATATATCATTACTCAAATTTAATATCAACATGGTATGACATACTATCTCTGTCCCTATATACAAGACATTTTTTCACTTTATTATTTGTCATTTTTTATAAGATTCTTTTAATTATCTGCTGCATTAATTATTTTTTCCTATAATATCTTTAATTAATTAGAGTATTCTCTCTCCAAACAATTAAGTAGAGAGAGAAATAAAGGATAATTTTGCAAAATAATATAAATAATTGACAAATTTAATGTGGTTAACTAAATTAACTACTTTTCTTAAGGGATGTTAATTAGTTAAAAGAATCTTATATATAAGGACAGAGATAATCAATTAATATGACTTTTAATATAATAATTATTACAGAAGATAATAAACTTACCATACATATTATTTTATGATTAGATAAAAGTATAAATTTTTTTTACTAGATCAACATAGTATATTAGTAATGAAGAGAAAAATACATGTAAGAATTAATTTGAGACGATGATATTTTATCGATGAAAACTAATAATATAAAACTAATTTGAATAAAAAATATGATAATTTTTTTTAGATGTATTAAAATTATGTTATTCGTTTAATATAATAAAATATATATTTTTAATAAAATTATGAGTTCATTTTATTTAATATATGTTTATATTTAAAAATATTTATATATAAGAGCCCTAGATATTATTTAAACTATCCAAACAATTTTATTTGGTTAACTCCTAAAACCCTGAACCAAATCATACATATAAAAAAATGAATGTAACTTGTTGAGATTAGATATTAGATAAGAAAATAAAAATTAAAAGCATTAAATATAAAAACCAAAAACCAATTTTAAGACACTAGTGTCTCGCCTCACCAAAAAAAAAAAATTACACCTCACCAAAAAAAAAGACACTAGTGTCTCGATATCAAAATACTAAAAAAGAAAATAACTTTTCTAAAAATACATTTAAAGGATTCTTATTCTTTTAATTTCTATGTACAATGAGCATAACTCATTAGTACATTCCTAATTCTCACTAATTCTAAATTTTTTTTTTTTTTTTTTTGCAATTAAAGAAACCGGACACCAAACAAATTTACCGAATTTTTCGGCTCAAATTCCTTGAAGAATGGTTGATAAGACGATGATAAGTCATGCGTTAATCAAGCTTGTTTGGCATTTCCAAAAGTCAAAAGAAAAATATTTTAACCATTTTTAACAGTGAATGACAAATTTGAAAAGTTAGTGGTTGGGAAAAAGAAGCAATGATGGTGGCAGAACATTCAAAGGAAGCACATGGATCAATCCTTAGAACAGAACAGAACTCAGGTGATGTGGCTATCACGTGGAGCTGATTTCATGGGATGGGAATCTATTGAGTGAAGGTTAAAAAAGAAAAAGCAAAGCATGGACGAGTGGTATATGGTAGTTTCTTTGGCTTTTGTTTTGTCGTTACCTAATTTTCTGCAGTCGAGTCCCTCACATATATACTCCTTACATGTCCTCATCCTTCATACTTTACAGCTTCAACGCATTTCCCATTTTTTTTCTTAATTATTTAATATTCAGAAACTATTGAATTTTGGTTAATAAGTCAAGCCCATAAATTTACTTAGAAGAGCAAAACTATTGAGTTTCTAAATTTATGAAAGAGCAAAACTGTTTAACATTTTTTTTATTTTATTAAAGAAAAAATTATTAATCAACAAGTCGTTGATCCGAATAAGTTCGAACCTTTTAGTTGTAAATAATGTCAGCAAAGCTAGTAGATATTCTGCACTAATGTCATAAATACAAAAAAATCCTATTAAATTAAAAAAGTTAACTAGTAAATGTAAATAATATATACTGATAATAACATTATTATTGGTTAGGTCTATCTTAATAATATTACTATTGTATTAATATTTCTAATATTTTTATATTATATATTTGTTAGTTTATTTAAAGGTTTAAACTCAGCTATTTTTAAGTCTATTAATCTATTTTGAGATAATAAAAAAAATTAACCCATTTAAAAAATTATGATTAAATAATTTTTTTAATAAACTTTCAAGCCAAAACTTGTAAAAGAGTCATACCAAACCTTATAAAAAGTCATTAAATAAATAAGTTAATTATGAATCAGAATTTTGATAAACAAATCAAGCTTAGACTCTATAAAATTTAACCTAATTCATATAATTTTTATCCCAGACAATCTTGAAAGGGATATTACCTGCTACAGCAGGTTTTTTATTTTTATTTTCAATAGTTAAGAGCCCTTGTACAAGAAAAATTATCCCAGCACTTTGTGTCAACATCTTTGTTATAGGCCTCCTGCTTTCTTGATGCAGGGCAACCAGTACTGCAGCAGATGCTGTTAAGACATACAAGAAATAGCAGTTAAATCACTTCCAGATCCACATTTTTATGGGTCAAATCACAATCGTCTCATGTTAAACTCATATCTTGGCTACCTTTCTCATTTTTGTAACCCATACACTCATTCTCAACAATTTCTTGCAGTTTAGCCAACAACCTCTAATGTGTTTGGAAACGTTCTCATAATGTACGTACATAAATACAGCATAAAAGCTATTCGAGGCGAGTTTGGATCTCCTCGTGTAACATTTCTACACAGTGAAATCTCATCCCTTAATTAAAAATTAGGGAGAAAATTTTAATAATAAAAAAGAGGGACATGAGATTTTGATAGTAAAAATTTTCATGGAAAGAATCCAAGTAAAAATCACACTGGAGAAGAACCAGTTATGAATAGCTTCTGCTCGGACACACCTAAAACTTTGATAAATGGGAATCCAAGAATGCGATTATAATATTTAAAATGTTCAATGATTTTTGAATATTGTAACTTACTTGTAAAAAAAATTACTCAACTTCTTATATATCACTCGCTGATTAACTTTATGATAGACTTCTTTTATTGCATTACAATTACAATATATAATCTCAATCGCCGATGCCACTGCAATGAAGAGTTTATTTGGGTGTTTCATTAACATGCATACAAATTTTAATTTATTTTTTTGGCATATATGCAACACGCAAATATCATGTCAAGCTGGCAAAGTTTGCTGAAATAATTTTCCTAGCCATTAAGTCAAAAGGGCTGGAGAGCAGAAAATAATGAAGTATAAAATTAATGATCGAATCATCAAATGAACACAATCCCCGCTAATTATTAGATGTCCCACTCAAAACGCCTCGTCATCAACCATATTGGCTGCGTAGTGACCCAAGTTTCGGCCCTGGAAAGGAAACAGAATTCAGTACGGCATGACTATTAAGGTAACCCCATAATATTTAACATGATTACATAAATGGCAAATCATAATTATGCTATTAAGGTAACCCCAAAATGTCTAGTAATTTCATATGGTATTCAAAGTACCCTATTCTTAACCAAGCATTTTAAACAGGAAAATAAGACTTAATGATCTTTATATGGCAAGCATACCAACCTCAGATAACAACCGTTGCTTATTAAGTAATTGAGTCCTAGCCTTGTTCTGAACTGAATTTGGAGACTTAAACATTCTCTGCAAGAGGGAGAATGATGCAGATCAGCACACAATCACAATAAACAGGAAAAAAAAAAAAAAAGAGTATATAACATGTGAGAGTAGCCAACAGATAAGAGGACATTCAGTAACAAAAACACACGACAGTTAAACACAATCAGTCACAGAAACCAACCTTCTCACCACTAGACATCCGATGTTCATTTTTATTAAGATGTCTTTTCTTTGGTGTGAAATTAAATACATCTTGAAGGAACTCGTTTTCCTGATTTGCCAAGGGAGAAGAAGGGCAAACGAAAAATGATAAATTAACCACTGAAATGATAAGCTTTTCAGCAAAATTAAAATCTTACTGATGAAAAATGCCAAGAGAAAGCCAACCTGCATATGCTTGATGAACCCTCCCCCTAAAAAGTGCTTGAGAAAGTTCAACTGCAAAAAAATGCATGTTAAAATGTTAATGCAGAAAAGGAAAGCTTTGTCAGAAAAACAGCTAAATGAAAAAGAAAAAAACCTGTATCATTTGGGACCATGAAGATATCTGCAGTGAATCACCACCAATTTTCATTGAAATTTCAGGAGAGTAACCATACTAGTAAACACAAGGTATTAAAGTGAGGTCAGTAAAGAAGCCTGTTTTCCATAAGCAATATATCTTGTACTAAAAAAGGGTAACCTAGTGCACAAGGCTCCCACTAAGTGATGTTCGGGGAGGGTAGATCGTAGATGTATGTAGCCCTAACCCTACCTTGTGAATCAGGTCACAAGGCAGCAACCTATTTTTAGAATATAAATTAGTAAATTACAAAAAATTAAAAAGACAGCTAAAGTACCTCAAAAAACTCTACAATATCTCGGAACAAGTTCCTCTGACTATTCAGATCTTTCTTAGCAGAACCTTTTCCACCAGCCTCAACAGAAAGGTTTTTGACTTGATTGATGACCTTGCCTTTCAATCCTTGTAAATGGGTGTAACTTTCCTGCCGATTAATCTCTTCTTGAGTCATATCACTGGCACCCTTAGAATCAGCAGAAAATTTCTCTATAATTCCAATCTCAAAAATTAAAGCCAGTGCTTCACCAGCAGCAATACGCACAAGCCGGTCTTCCTTGTCTAGAAGACTTGATAAATAAGATATTGAACTGCATTAACAACAAAATCATTATTTGGATCCTAGGCAACGAAACAAGCATAAAACACAGTCAAGATTTTAAATATTTAATTCAATTAGGAGTTTGGAATTTGAGCTTGGAATTGAATTTGAGTCTATTAATTCCACTTTTTATGTTTGGGATCCCTTTTAGAATTAGAATCATAATTTCATATGACAATTTCATAGAAATACAAAATGCTTACTCAAGCCCTTTCCAATTCATACTGCAATTTTGGCTACATGTTTCAAGTATAGAGAATCACATTTAAGGTTCTGAATGTGATTAACATGTTTGGCAATATTGGAACAAAATTGATTCTAGATCAAAACCATGGTTTTGTTGCTCACCCTCAAAAGCAATACTTTTGTGGTGAAGGAAAATCCTGTTCAATATGTATTGACAAAAATACCATCATGCTTTAATATTATGTCATTACTCATTACTTTAAAAATATTTATGTACCCATCTTAATTATTATACATCTAAAAGTGATTTTTATCAACACTATCTAAACAAAATTCACTGTATTAAAATTACTTTTTGTATTAATGTTTCCAAACATAAATCAATTCCCTCAAACACACTTCTCACTAGAATCAATTTTGTAAAATAAAGTTTATCCAAAATAAAATCAATTCTGCAAGCTCTAATCCAAACATTTATTTATCACCCTAAAAAATTGCCAATTCTACATGCAGAAATTAAAATTGTGCTCAACCCAACCAACGGGGGTTGGATCTAGCAGAAGGGGCTAGTCTTCCACGTGGTGAACCAAGGTTCAAATCCCAGCTGAGATTTCCACATTCAGTGCCCAATAATGCCTTGATAGGATTGCCTCCAAAGGAGGATACTTGTGGGTAAAAAATTGTGCTCAACCCAAACAACAAAAGTTTTTGTTAGGTTCATCAATATTCATAAGAAATTCAGATTCTAATTGTTATTTTGGATAATAATGATATCATTATGAGTTTAATTTTCATGCAGTGCTAAAAAACCTTTTCACTATCAGTGCATTCTAATTAAATTCTTACTATATTTAAAATGTTTAATTAGAAAAAAAATGTTCAAAATTTATAATTAATTTTATTTTCAAATCCTAGATCTTGCACCCGAACAATAAAATTGGAACTGAACTTAGAAATTAATGATCTAATTGTGCACACAACCCAAACATAGAATTTATGATTTAGAACCTATTCCAATTTTTATAAAATTGAAATCAAAATTAAAATTCTACACAATAATCTCAATTCCATAATCTAAACTGACCCTTAATGTACTTCTAATTTATTTATTTTTTTATCATTTTTCCTGCCCTAATTTTGCATGTTATTCCAAGTTGCATGAGAGAAAACTTCTCAAGTGTTCATTTCCCTTCCTAACACAATTTCATCCTCCCTGCCCTGCCCTCACTTAAACTTCCACTCTAAATCTTCTGGTATTCAAATCCTACATACCAGTTTTCATAACAAAGAGGTCCAAATATTTTTATATTGCCAAACTGCCAGTCAACTATAAAAATGGATGCACAGACTCCCTTCATTCTCTTCCCCACTGGCAAAGGAATGAGTCAACAAGTTGGGGACACTATTCAGTAATCTAGAGTGCAGATCTGAACTGCACTCAAGTTGGAAGTTTAGAGGGGCAAATCCTGCTAAGCGCAGTCCCAGGCCATCTGTATAACTTCGCTATATAAAGCCAATTAAAGGTACATGAAATGCACTTATGCACATTACCTAAAGCTAGTGTGGGATTAAATGAAAATGGATAAAAAGAAACAGGATTGCTTACTTTTGCCAATTTTTAGAATTTAGCTTCAACTCACTCATGGTAGATAGGAGAAAGGACCAAGCAGATACCACAGCAGTTATTAATGGAGCAGAAGGTTTGACTGCAACTACCTAAACAATGAAATAGCTGAAGCAGTAAATTTGAGGTAGAAAAATTAAGAGCACTAATGTAGAAAGAAAGAGCATTCATCATCAAAGGCAACATAGTTATTATCAGAAACATATTACACTTGGGATTGATGAGCAAAATAGAAATAAAACTAACAAGTATATTTGAAACAGATGCCTACATTGGAACCCAATCTGGGATGAATCACTCGCCACAGTATGTCCATCGATCTCTCTGTTTCCTCTTGATCATTCCCGCCAACAAAAGTGATTATAGCCAAGCATTCCAGCAACTATTAAAAATAATGGCATTGAACAGAGAAGATTCAGAATCAGTGTCTCTAATGAATCAGAAGGCAAATTTTGAGTACACAAGACTTCACAAAATATCCAAAACTCCTACTTACTGTTAGAATTCAAGAGAAAGTAAAACATGAGAAAGTGAGTGAAAGTTGAGAGAGTATTGTGAAATCTTTGGTATTTTGATATCTAACCACTGAGAGCTTGTCCAGAGTATATATATACTCCTAGAATCAGTTGAAACTGTAATGATTATTTACAACTGATTAGAAACAGAAACATAACAGAAAACTGACTTCTGAAAGCCTAATGGGCTTGGTCTTCACAGGTTCAATTTACAACAGAGAACAGCAACTACAATAACTACAAAGAAATATGTATCTCTCTAATACTTACTGAAGGAATTATTGTCAAATCTGATTTAGATGTGAGAAATTCATCAAGAGGACGAATTGATTCCTCAAATATTTCATGTGCATTATCACTACACCCAACAGTCAGGGTCAACAAACCTACAAAATAATCAAATTGATATTTAATATTTTAATTAAATGAAGCAAACAAACATACATAAGTTAATCAAAATCTTACCAATGGCATGTGATGCCAAAGCTATCTCCTTTGCAGATGCCTTTTTGGATCCCTTTTTTATTGAAGCAAGGCACTGATGTAATAAAGTAGCAAATCTGATAAAGGAAAGGACCTCAAGGTTATGATAACCATCATATTTATTGAGATAAATGAACAGATGGGTAAGATATAACATCTCTGTACTTAACAATGAATACTGTTTGACATTGATACTGTATCTAGTAACCATCGTAATAGACAGATAAATAAATAAATAGATGAGTGACATATAACAGTTTACTTCAGATTAATACAGTTTTGCACATAATCCAACCAGTTGACATGGTAAGTTAAATTAGAAAGAGTGTTCGGATTTAGGAAGACAGCGTAAAAAAAAAAAAAAGAGTTTAATGATTTGGTCATTCAAATCAGCAAGAGTTTATGTTCAATACATTCAGCGGACTCTCATTTTTTGCAAGAAATAAACAAAGGTGGGGCTATTGAAACTCCAACTACCTATTCATACTCTCCACTAAATACCTTCATCACAATTTCCTAAATTTCTGTCAACTAAATTGCAATTTAGTAATGGAAATAAATTATTTAGTTGAGGGAAATATAGATTTAGAATTTGCAATAAAAAGTGGTCAGTGTGGAATGTGAATATCCAATTGGAAGTGCCAATACACCCATTATAGAAACACTGCTAAACCAATTTCAGTGCTTTCAGAACTAAATTGAGCTTCCAAACAGGACCTAAGTTAATTTCATCTTTCCTATGCGATCAAAATAAAGTTCAACTCAAAGTCAAAGTTATCCACTGAAAGCCAAAGAAGAGCTAGCCAGCAAACAGGAACACTCCACGCCCCACAGTTTACAAGATAGACAAAGCACATATATCAATTATCTTCATGTTACTTTTGCAAGTTGCAACACATACAAGGTAATTAACTAGGTAAATGATATAATCATTATAATGGAACATACCCAAACTGTTGAATAACAGAAAACTGAGAAATGTTAGAAAATAAATGATAGATACTTACTTCTTGTCGACAAACTGATGCTGCATGTTGCTACTGAATGCCCCAATGATCACTGACAACGCTCTCTCCCTCATGGAACCCCTTTATTCCAAAAAAATAACAAAATTAAAATAAGAATAAATAATCCACACATTGATAGTATAGAAGTCTTTTACATTATCGTTTGATAATTGCTATGTACAGTGAGTTGAGTTGACTTTAGGACAAACTGCTATGCAAGGTAAGTTGATTGACTTTAATAATAACTATGTTAAAAAACGATGATTTCTGAATAGTTGAGGGTTTAGTCTTAACATAAAATTAGTTCTAATTGCAATTTGCAATGCTAAACCCTTATAATTGAAAAGTGGAACAAGTACCTTTTCTCATCTGTATAAATAATTTTTTTTTTAAAAAAAAGGTACCTTTTTTCATCCAAAGCATCGAGAGCTTGATCGAGCAGAGCATCTTGATCGAAGTGCACTTCTTCGTTCCCTGAGACGGACACGTGGTCAGTTCGGGAAGTTGATGACGAACTCACACTACTACTATCATCGTCGCTATCCAACATTGCAGCATTTTTACGTTGAGAATTACCTACTCATACATAACCACAACACAACCAACAACTTGATTCAATTCAAAACTCCATCATATTCATTCATTCGCCCCCGAAACGACGACGTCATAATAGCACTTAACATTCTCATATTAATTAATAAAGCAATTTCAATTAATACATGATAGAGCAGATAATTATGAAAAGAAATAGAATATGGTTCTTAGTTCTTACGCTTTCCCATAACGGTAACGGCTCCTTGGCTGTTTTGTGTTTGGTACTAAGCGTCAGAAAGTGTTACAGGATTGAATGGGAATGTGACGGAAAAATATGATGTGGAGGGAATCGAACGGAACGGGATTGGGAGAGAAGGAGGATGAGAGAAACGAGTAGAATGGTGGTGGAAAATAAGCCATGCAATAATTCAAGGGCGTGAGGGGTTCTGATTCAGAATAAAAACCAAAGAGAGAGAAGCAGAGGGTGAATTGTGAAGATGAAAAATGAGGAAGGGTGTGGTGTGGTGTGGGGTTGAAACTTGAAAAGGGAATTATTCAAACTCGTGGTGTGGAATATTCGCAATGTGGTGTAGGTGTACCACATGCTCTCTTTACTGTGGAGTGGTTGCGTGGCAATGAGAGATTTCCAAAATAAAAATAAAAGGATGTGACTCTTTTTCATCAAGGATAGTGAGATGTGATTCTTTATCAAAAATCTATCAAGAGCATGAGATGTGACTCTTGTGGACTATAAATAAAATCAGTCTATATACAGAAAAATACAACAAAACATAAAAATATCAATCTACATGCAGAAAAATACAACAAAACATACAAATCACCCTATTCTTTATATCCAAACAATTTCCTTTCTTCACTTATACGCAGAGAGAATTAAAGAAACTATTATTACGCTTGATTGTCGGTGTGCAAATCATATTAAAGGACTCCATTGTATCCTGAAGGGAATTCGCCAAAACACCCTATTGCATCCAATTTCTATAGAAATCGGTGGGACAAATCGAACCCAAAGGTTAGTGTTTATACATGGCTTGAAGATAAATATTGTTGCAGAACATTACCAAGACTGCTAACTCTGGAACTATAAATTAAGATGTTGGGGGCACAACAATCCGAAACTCACATAACAGAATAGAACTAGTAAAAATACCGAGGTTTGAGATCAATGTGTAGCTTTTGTTATAATATGATGAGAGATATCCTAGTTATGCCAATAGTTGGAAGTATTTACAATGGTATTAGCTTTCTTCTCAGCCTTTGCTTTTGTTTATCTTCTAAAACATTTTAACGAAAACAAAAAAGATTCTCCACATAAATTGCCACATGGAAGCATGGGGTTGCCCTTACTCGGGGAGACAGGGGGCTTCTTCAGGCCTCACACATCAAACTTCTTAGGAGGCTTCTTAGAAGAGCATTGTCCAAGGTAGCTTATCAAACTCATCTACCATGCATTGTCCATCTTATATCTTCGCCATTTACTGTTCGTGCATGTTTACGATTTGGCAAAGGGAACTGCACATGATTTCTTGTGTATTTCTTGGAATGTTTCAGTATTAGAGACTTCTTGACTTGATCTTGTTTCTAGTATCATTAGGGCTGAGAAGAGAGCTAATATCATCATAAATATCTCAACCATTGACATAGCTAGGATATTTCTCATCGTATTATAACAAAAGCTACACATTGATCTTGAACCTTGATTTTTGTTCTGTGAGTTTCAGATTGTTGTGTCCGGCATCTTAGTTTATAGTGCCAAAATTAGCAGAGTAATTATTTCTTGGTAATGTTCAGAATAGCATAGAGAGTAATTAATTTATTGTTGCATAATCATCACCACCAGTTGCACCAACCTTTAAGTTCGAGTACCAGTCAATAAATATTGTTCTAACTCGCACACCCTTGACTCAATGAACTTCATCACCATTTATTTTCTTTAGTAAATTATTTTTCTTACATATTATTAAATGAATTCTTTATTATTTATTAGTGACAATCTTGTTGAAATCGAATAAATATGAATGATAAGAATCTCTTTCTAACACTCAAGATTTAAATTTAATATCATTAATTAAGTTGAAATAATTGACACATACTTGAGTTTTTTTGTTTTTTTTTTTAAATTATGCTGACACTAGTAACCCTCTTTCAATGAGATTAAGAGTTTTTTTTTTGGAAATTATGCTGACACATACATACATAATGTTTCTTTATTAATTGGAAAGAGTTCAATTCATCAATGTAAATATCTTTTAATTTGTGAATCTATTAAGATCTATCTAATAGTGAGAATGAGATAAACATACACGAACTTAGATTTAATGTAAAAGTGTCTTTAATTTGTGAGTACTAAATTTTTGTCTTCATTAAATGACTTATACTTATATTAGTCTAAGATGGGACCCAAAAGAAATTATTAAAAGCAAGGTTAGCTCGTGTTTAGGTATCTGTCTCTATAATGTCATGTTGAGAAGAGTAGGGGTAATTTTGTTCTCAAACAAGAACTAGTTTTACATTTTAAGCGTGCGAGAATATCTCATAACACTAAAAAAAGAATAACGTAAGATGGTAGGAATTAATCTTGATCAAATTTGCCACCATCTTTTTTTATTTTTACCTCGCAGTTTGATCTTAGGCGTTCCCATAACTTCATGTGCAGTACCTCCAAATCTTGTTAACCGGTGGCAAAATGTGAAGCACAGTGGCAAAAAACTTTTAAAATCTAATTATATTATGTGAGTATGAGTAGGATCGGATAATATAATACTCACACTCGTACCCAAACTTGTAATTTTTAAAAAAAAAAAAAAAAAAAAAAAATTATCCATACTTAGACTTAAATTCAATTCATATAAAAAAAGACTTAAATTCGTTTAATCAGTAAATACTTTATCTTAATCTCATTTGTAACTCATCTTCAAGTTTGGTACGTCGACAAGCAAATCAAATCGCTCACTGTTTATCAAGGGTATCTTGATTATATGCTAGTCCTCAAGTTTTTGAGCATATGCCGCATTGTATCAGTTCAATTATTATCATTATTAATGAAATGATCTAATCTGTTTGCAGTAAAAAAAAGTAAATACTTTATCTATTAATTACAAAATATTTTTTATAAGTATCTGTAAATCTGATTGCAATTGCTATCCGAGCTTAAACTTGGAGGCATTAAATTAATACTCGTGTATGATGTGTGGCTCCAGCAATGGTTTGGTCCGAAGAAATTGGTGGGACAGTATGGTCATAAATGGATGCATGTTCAGTGCTTCTAAATTAATCACGTGACCCTTTTTCTATAGTCTCACTAGGATGATAGAAGAAGAGTGAATAATGGATAAGCTGGGACGAATTTATTTTATCTTTTATGACTAAGTCATTATTAAATTTAAAGAGAAATGTTAGCAAGACCCAAAAAGGATTTCTATGTTAATTATGCTTTCATGCAATATACTTTTTTTGTACTATTATTACTGCTGCATTTTGTTGGATAAAAATTTAGAACAAACCAGTATGTAGCAAACATAGTAGTGTTTGTGTCAACAAAAAAAAAAACATAGTAGTGTTATTTCACATAGAAACAAAGCAAAGATGGAACATACAAACAATCACAAAAAGTAAATTAAATTAGAAGAAGAGTTTAGAAAAATCTGGATTGAAGCGTGCCATCCTTATACAGAAAACGCCTTACTGCACTTTCCGTCGGACCGATCGTGTGCGGATCTTGAACCAAAGAAAGAAAATTAGAGGAAAGCTACTGCATTTATATATTTATTTTACAAGAACTGCAGATGTTTTGTGTTTTGTGTTCCCTCTACTATTGCTTCAAGGAAGAGAAATATATACAGGAGAAAATATCCAACGTGTAGCAACAAGAAAATCGGAAAAAAAAAAAAAAAAAAACTGCCCCTTTGGAATGTTTTGTTCTCTAAACGTGGAGCAACCTTGATTCAGTCAATATAATCCCAACAAATTAAAACTAACTCAAAGGATAAGAGGGGATATATATTTTTACAACTGATTCTAAAAAAGAAAATATTTTTACTTTAAATTTTAAATTATAATAAAAATATTTTCCAACACATTTTGCCAGATCTGTCCAATTTAAAAGACAAGAAATAAATAACTGCTCCTTTGCTATTGCTAATGTACATCAGTATTAACATCCAAAAGAAGAGAAACCTTGGTCGAACTGTCAGGAGTGTGTGATCTAGACGTCACAGCTTTAAGAGGTGGAATTAGCTTATTGCTTGAAGTCACAGCTTTAAGAGCCTTATGGCACTAGTGTGTAACATCCTAAAATTGATCTAATTTTGTTTTAACATATAGTCCCGGAACTTTAAAAAATAAAAATAAATATAAAAAAAACAACACAAGTCTTTCAAAAGAAGTTTATTTACAGTTCTTCTATAAATAAATAAATAAATTCTTATTTTGTGACATGATTAGTGTGAGGTCAAAAACTGGCAAACAAGTACTTTGGTATATAGTTTTTCTAAACAGGATTCTGCACTAGCTGCCTTGTCAAATAATTGATATATTCAATGCAGAGAGGATTGAGTTGAACAACACAGCACTCTATTCATTATGGCATACTTTCTAACGATGATGTTGGTACATACAAACGAGAAATTCGTGTGCAAGCAATATTGTGCTCCCGTTTTAGATTTCACTTCCAAATAAACAAAGAAACAGAAAGAAAAAAACTATTGTCCTTTAAGCTAGCAGACAAAAATTACTACTATCAAAAGGTGGAAGGTTTTTCTTATTTCTTTTCATTGTTCTAAAAGTCTCCATCGAGGTTGATGAGCTTAACTATAAGTACAACTAAGTGCAAGGGAGAATGATTAAGAAAATCGTTGTCTATGTGTAACTTGATGCAAACATTCGGGTAGCTTTCTTGGTCAGTTCATCTCTTTTAAACCGTGTCCTGCTGTTTTTTTACTGCATATTTCATTTCTTGAATAAGATTCAATTTTATTAACTTCTTTGGTAACGACTTCTTTGAAGATAAAATGCTCCTTTTATCTTTCATAAAACTTAAAAGAAAATTTGGGTCTGGATATAAACTAATTTAAAAACACCAAGTCCTGATGACCAACTAATTTTGTTCTAATGTCCTTAGGAATGAGAATTCTGAGATTACAGAAGCAAGAGATAAAGAGTTGCCTATTTGTCAGAGGCTCAGAGCCATTAGTGGAATAATTTGCAGATCAATGAACTTACTTAGCCCTCCAACTACTATTCAAACACTACCAAAGTCCAAAGCAATGCTTCTATCCAAGCAGCATGTGTCATTTCAGTTCCAATACCATATCAGTGCACAAGAAAGACAGAGACACTAACATAAGTCCAATGCTGTGACAGTTTTAAGTTTACCAGACAAAACACAAATGAGTTGGAAAATGAGTGTGATCAATTCAAATTAATCAGATTCTAAGCCAGTTAAACTTCTCTGGAGGAACCAGATTATGACAACTTGATACATAGATTGCCCCCAAGATATTCTTCCACATTACATTAATTATTGATGAAGCTTCCTTCCCTGCCAATACAAGATCTTTTCATATCATCAATTCATTATTAGGATTTAGGAGGTTCAGTGCCTCAATGAAAGTAAAGTGAGCATTTTCTAGAATTCATTCATTCCAGGAAAAAAAAAATGAGGTATTGTAGTCTACACTAATTAAGCTCTGAAGAGATTAATTCTCACAATGTCTATTTGGAGATAACCAATAAATCCATCTATCTACATTCCCATAAAAAATAAAAATAAAAAGGACTTAACAGAGAATATCTAAAACAAAAATTATGTGATGGTTTGCAAATTTCTAGAGAAATGCAGACTAATTTCTGCTTCATGGATTGCCGGAACATCATTGGCACCATCACCAGCAACTGCAACAGCCTCTTCAAATGTTGTCAAAATCGCAATCTCGGATCGTAGAATCGGTGGAATCGTAAACTCGTAGAATCGTACGATTCTTACGATTCAGCATCAAACATTAAAATTGCAATTTCAATTGGTAAATGGAACGGCCCATTATTAGAGCCCAAACCGAACCCCGATATATATCATCCACTCTCGTTTAACCTAAATTCCGTCCATCCAGAAACCCTAGCTTCTTCACCCTGCTTGCGAAACTGCGAATCCTGTTACGTTTTTCGCTTTCACTGAATATGGCAAAAAGAAAAGGGGACGAATTGGACAACGCTGGAATCATCGAGAAGACAAGAAGCAAGGGCATTGAATCCAGCAGCAACGTGGATTTGAGGGAGGAAACGTGCAAGCAAATTGCTAGGTTTTTCTACATCAACGCCATTCCCTTGAAAGTTGTAGAAAGTGAAGATTTTCAAAAAATGTGCAACCATATTGGAGGCCCTGGGTTCAAGCCACCCTCTTGTGATGAACTTAAAGGGAAGTATTTGAAGCAAGAAGTGGCTGAGATCAAGGAATCAATAGAGGAGCATAAAGCTAAGTGGAAGAAAACAGGGTGCTCTATCTTGATTGATGATTGGACTAATAGCAATGGGGTCACTATTTGCAACTTCTTTGTTCACAGCCCCAAAGGTACTGTTTTTCTTAAATCTGTTAATGCATCTGATATCTGCAAAACTGTTGATGGCATTTTTAAGATGATTGATGACGTTGTGGAGGAAGTTGGTGAAGAAAATGTTGTTCAAGTTGTTACTAGGAATGAATCCAACTATAAAGCTGCTGGGGAAATGTTGGTGGGGAAAAGGAGGAGACTTTTTTGGATGCCTTGTGCTATTGACAGCATTAATTTGATGTTGGAGGATTTTGTGAAAAAGTTGCAGATCCATGGAGACACAGTTGCAAATGGGAAAAGAATTACATCTTATATATATTCAAGGAGTTCTCTGATTGCTTTGTTGCATCACTTTACTAAGGGAAAAGATTTGATTAAACCTGGAGTGACTAAATTTGCCACTTGTTATCTAACTTTAAAGTGTCTCTATGATAACAAGGGCGCATTGGAGAAGATGTTTTCATCCAAACAATGGAAATCCAGTTTTTTTGCTGCAACAACAAGTGGGAAACTTGCTAAAAGTATTGTTATGGATGATAAGTTTTGGAAAAGTATTGTGGTTTGCTTGAAAGGTGCTAATCCTCTGATCAAGTTGCTTCATTTGGTGAGTTCAGGCACCAAACCAGTCATTAGTTTCATTTATGAGGAAATGAAGCAAGCAAAGGAGAAGATACAACGTGCCTTTAAATGTGTCAAGAAACGGTAAACTTTTTTTGTTCTCTAACTCACTATTAATATGAATTTGATTTGTACCATTGTATATGTTCTTTGTTTGAAAACTACTTCTGATAAGTGTTTTTTCTTTTTTTTTAGTTATATGCCTCTATGGGACATTATAGATGAAAGATGGGACAGAAAAATTCTTAGGCCTTTGCATGCTACAGCATGTTTTCTTAACCCTCAGTTTCATTATAATCCTAATTTCAAAGAAGATTTTGAAGTTAAACATGGGCTGTGCGAGTCTATATACAGGATGGTAACAAAGCAAGACTGGCCTAAGGTTGATCCTATGCTTGAAGATTTCAAGCATGCAAGAAACTATTTTGGACATGAACTAGCCAAGGCTGCAATTAAAACCAAAAATCCAGCTGATTGGTGGGATTCTTATGGTTTTGAATATCCTGAGCTTCAACATTTTGCTATACGAATACTGAGTTTGACAACCAATTCTGTTGGGTGTGTGGATAACCGGAATGCCTTTGACATGGTAAAATTTGTTAGTTTCACTTTTAAACCTACCTATTTAGCCATTTATTTATTTGGTTTTTTATTTGTTTAGGTACACATGAAGCGAAGAAATCGTTTGAGACAACAGACATTGAATGATGTACTGCTAGTGATGTCTAATTCAAAGTTGGCTGAAAGGCACCGAGCTGGAAAAGCCATTGAATATAGCATAGACGATCTCTCTTCTGATGATGAATGGATTACAGAGAATGATGAAAGTTCATCTAACAATGAAGAGTCAGAGTTAGACGACATAGTCTTCTATGTTCCAAATGAAGATGATAAGCTTAAAGGTCAAGTTGGGGAAGATGTTAATAGTGACAGTGCTTATGTAGATGACCTCCAGATTCCTGATGATGATGATATTGAATTTGATGATGAGGTAGATGTTGATGATGAAGATGGTGCAAGTAATGCAACAGATGATGTCATGGATGGAGATGGAAGCTACATGGAAGATGAGAGTGGTGATGATTTTGACGTCAATGAATTGCTGCGTTAGTCTTATTTTCTGCTGTGTGTTGCAAAACTTTAAGTGTTTAGTGTTATGAACTATGACTTTGATCAGACGGCTATGGACCTATGGTTTGCTTACAAAATTTAATTTATCATGCATTTTGGATTAGAGTTGTATTTAAATGGTATTTATATGCTTTTGAAGTTATTTTGTTTATTTTTATAGTAGAACCATAACTTGAAGTGTTTGACAACCTGATCTCACTGAACTAATTAAAGGCCACCATTAGCTTAAACTCCACATGCTCAGGGCAATTGCCTTGTAGTATTTGTTCTGTCTCCAGCAAAACACCTTTACGAAGAGGGTGTGGGTGTTGTGTGGCGCGAGTGAAGCTAGGTGAGGAAGTCACGTTTCAATAAGTGTGTGTTTGCGAACCTTAACATTATTATTTTTTAAATTACACTACCTCCTCCTATTTTAAAATACACACTATGCTGCAGAAGTTGGGTTTGAAACAAATTGTAGTTTCAAAGCACATGATCAAGTAGAATAACCAAGTGGTATACTAATATTTTCACGTTTTAATGAAAAACTGTGCTGGATTTATTCCTTGAATAGGGACTATTAAAATGGGCAAGGTTTTGAGTACCGAAATAAACATATGGACTAGGTTTTGTTTGTTGTAATTCGTGTTATTAAACAATGCTGTAATGATTGTGGCAGTGTGGATATTAACATATGTAAGAAACTTAACACTGCAAATAACACTATCACTATCTAAGTATCTATATTTTTTTATAGATGCTCCTGCCCCCTCCTCCCTAAACGCCTTCACTATCTTAATGATCCCTGTAAATCATGTTTTCTTGTCATAAAAATTTGATGATGATTAATTGCTTTGATGGCTCTGCAACTTCTAGAAAGTATTTAAACTTTGACTGTGAAATAAAACACATAATGTGATTAGATGAAGCAATTATACTTGGAAATGGTTAAGGCTAATAAACTGTGAGGCAGCTTATGAATCAGAATGCCCAGAGAACATTGCTACTTTTAACTTTACCCATGCATTTTGTAATTATTTTGACATTTTACCATTTTTTTTAAAGAAAAATCATTGTCTGGATGCACTACATATGTCCATTACAAAGCTTGAAACTTGGTGAGTACTACAACAGTACAATTCTATTTTGCTTTGCTAAATAAAAAATCATTATCCATTGCAATAGTAGTGTGAGTTGGAAAGATGCTCAGGGGATTGGTAATGGTGGGTCTTTCGGGAGGAATGGTGTTTAGGATAATGGGAATGGAAAGAAGGAAAGGGATGAGTTTGTGTTGGAAAGGAATAGGAGTGAAAGGTACTCTCCTAGTCCTAACAACATTGGCAATGGTTTCTTAAGGTTTTACTTGACTCCGATGAGAGGAAGCCATAAGATTGAAGAAATTATTAGATAGTCCAATAGAATTAAGACTACTATTTATTTATGATCTGACCAATATCTATGTGGCACATACTCAAATTTTTTAATTTACAAGAAAAAATTAATAATACTCAATTATGTGTCATATAGAGATTAATGAGGATCATAGTAGTTATAATTCTCGAATAAATGGTATGTGGAAAGTAGGTCAAATCAGGCACATTTTATTGCAAGAAACATGCTTGGATTGTATTAACATATAGAAAGCCCATAAGCTGTTCTTTTGGTTTAATGTTAGATGTTGTTAATTTTTTGCTCTGCATTTGTTGTGTAAACCACACATGCCCTATATATTATTATGGGTTAATTAAGTTTTTATTCCCTAAACTTTTTCAAAATTCGATTTTTAGTCCCTAAATTTTAGTTTGACTAATCAAGGTCCCTAAACTTTTTAAAAATTCAGTTTTTAGTCCCTGAACAAAATTTTGACCGATCAAAGTCTCTAAACTTTTTAAAAATTCGATTTTTAGTCCCTAAATTTTTTAAAAATTCGGTTTTTAGTCCCTGAAATCTCATCAATTTAGGGACTAAAAACTGAATTTTTAAAAAATTTAGAGACTAAAAACCGAATTTTTAAAAAATTTAGGGACCTTGACCGGTCAAACTAAAGTTTGGGGACTAAAAATGTAATTTGTAAAAAGTTTAGGGACCTTGACCAGTCAAACTAAAATTTAGGAACTAAAAATCGAATTTTAAAAAAGTTTAGGAACTAAAAACTTAGTTAATCCTGCATTTTTCTTTCACAAGGAATAGCATGCTCTTCTTCAATTTACTCTTAAATCTTAATAACGGAAGTTTTCAGTGTTTCATTTTTGGCTTGATGTTGTTACCGTTAATCAACGATGACTTAAATCTCTTCCTTCACACCCCATGTTATTTTCTTCAGGGTTAATTAAGTTTTTAGTCCCTGAACTTTTTCAAAATTCAGTTTTTAGTCCCTAAACAAAAGTTTGACTGGTCAAGGTCCCTAAACTTTTTAAAAATTCGATTTTTAGTCCTTAAACAAATGTTTGACCAGTCAAAGTCCCTAAACTTTTTAAAAATTCAATTTTTAGTTCTTAAACTTTTTAAAAATTCGATTTTTAGTCCATGAAACCCCATTAAATAAATATAAATAATGGGGTTCAAACTTTTGTTCAGGAACTAAAAACTAAATTTTTAAAAAGTTTAGGATTAAAAATCGAATTTTTAAAAAGTTTAGGGACTTTGACTGATCAAACATTTGTTCAAAGACTAAAAATCGAATTTTTAAAAAGTTTAGGGACCTTGACCAGTTAAATTTTTATTTAGGGACTACAAACTGAATTTTGAAAAAGTTCAGGAACTAAAAACTTAGTTAATCCTTTTCTTTAATTTGCCAGGAAAAAAATGAGACTTGTGGCTAGATTTATGGCGCCACCCAAAATATGCTTTGCCTTTGGACTTAATATGGCTTTGCCTTTGGACTTAATATGGTTTCTTTTTCTGTTTTTATGCTGTAAACTTTGCTGACTGATGTAAGATTGAAAGGCTTATAATAATACCAAATGAATCATAAATAGCTAGAGTCTCGAAAACCAGGACGATATAGATCTCTAATAGCCATAATTTCTATACATGTGTAACCCCTTATGGGAATACAGGACTTCACGTCCAATATCTCATTCTCATCCATGTAATTGTAAACAAGGCAGAGTTGAATATAACAGAAGGAGCTGGTCTCTTATAACGTATTAAATTCTAATCTTTGTTAACAGAAGTGCCTATATTTAATTTCCGATCATAGTTCGAGCATAATTGCTTTTGAAGAAAGATAAATGTGAAAAAAGAAAACAAGGCAAAGAGCTTCTTTACCAGCAAACCTTTCATTTGTATCCATGCAAGTGATTGATGGGGTCTTCATCAAGCGAAACATCCTTATCATCTGAGTCTACAACTTTGTCACATGTACCTAAATTTTCGGCTGCTCGTAGTCGTAATCACCAGCAAATTAAACCACTCTAAAACTATTATCAATAGTGAGTGAAAGGGGAAATTATTATCAAGTGAGTGACAACCCAAATTCCAATAGTGCAGTCTCACTTGGTATTTTTGACAATTTGATTCAAGTAGAATTTGCATAGAAAAATCTGGAACCAAGTGAACTGTGTAACATGTGCTTACATATTATTCCAAATATTAGATTAAGGTGAAAAACAATAATGGGCAACACAATATACATTCAATGATACAAAAAATATATATATATATATAAAAAAAAATTGTCCTATAAAGTACCTAAGTGACCTAAGAATCTCTCAAATGGAGAATAAGGAAACTGAGGCAAATACCAATGATAGGGGAAATGTGTGGTTGTACAACTTGTACTCTAGGTTTACACGCGTGCAGTCCATATCTAATCACACTCAATTGCTTCATTTGCTTGTGTCCAGTCCCACACTCCCACCCCGTTGACCCTTGTCTCCTTATCTCTTCCAACTTATCCCATTATTTGCTTCCTCCATTTATAGTTTCCCCCCAATTTTATGACGTCAATTTTTGTGGGATCATCCACGTCAAATCACAAGACCAAAGTGTCAAAAGTTTTAAAACGTTACACAACCTTTCACTACACTCCTTTGAGTCCTTTCGCATTATTTTTTCTCTTTTGAGGTGCGGTCAACAAGCATAGAGTTCAATTACAATTACAATTTATTTGAGTTTGAGTTTGAGGTTAATGTTAGATGCGTTCAATTATTTTTTATAGGCCAGGCCAACTCTCCTTTTTTTCGGATTAAAAACAAAATGTAATTTCATAGATTAAACCCTCAGAAACATCATCACCACTTTACAATTATGAATTGATTAATGAGGTATTATGTTTACAATTTTTCTTCGAGCATTAGTGGTGAGAGCATGTTTGAACTCCACGATTTACATCTATACTACAAGGATTTCTTATCTACGACAGTTACTATTCATCAAAATAGATTTTCTTAGATACAATTTCATAAATATTTTTAGGTTTTTTTTTTATATAAGCAAAGCATATGCATGAATTTACTTGCTGCGTTTTTGTACTTTATCTGCAAGTGGAAGGATACACCTTGTGCTCTTTTCCATTTCCATATTAATAATATGTTAGTTTGCCTTTAAAAAAAAAAAAAAAAAAAACCTTCTTATCAAGGATTTGTACCTTGGTTCACTATAATGTGGGAGATTAGTCTCTTTCACTAGATCCAACTACATTGTTTTAAAAGTTTTCTAGAAATTTAAATTTTCATATTTCTTTACATTATTATAAATATTTACTTGAAAGAATATTTATATACAAATTTCATTTTTCAATTTAAAACATGTAGATAAAAAATTATATGAATTATGTTTATTTTTATTTAAATCACGTGAATAAAAATATTTAAATAGTAAAAGGTAAATATTTTCTATCAAACATGAATAATTTTTTTTATATAAGAACGTATGAAAATACACATAAAATAAGTAAAAATATATATCAGATGAGAATAAAATTTTATAATAAATTCTAACAATAATAGTAAAGATGAATATTTTATAGGCTTAATTACCAATTTGGTCCCCAAATTATTTAAAAAGAGTCAATTTGGTCCCTAAATTTCTAAAAGTTTCAATTTGGTCCCCAAATTTTTAAAAATGCTTCAATTAGATCCTTACCGTCAAATTAAAACTAACACCATTAATAGGATAATTCTGACGATTTTCATTTGTGAATAGTGGCATTTTTTAGCCGCCACTATATTTATTATTTTTTTAAAAAAAATCACATTCATCCATCGTTACAGATTTTTTTTTTAAATAATAATAAATATAGTGACGACTAAAAATCACCACTATTCGCAAATAAATATAGTAGGGTAATATCTTCTAACTTACTATTCAGAGATCGCAATTCCTTAAAACCATAAGTTGTGCCATTTTCTACAAGACAAAATAGAGATGCTATGAGACTGCACAATTGGTTTAAGTCCAAGTAGCAGAGAACCCTAGAAGCCTGAGCTAAGAATTCGAAATTGAAAATGCAAACACATTCATGGCATAAGGAAAAAGCACAAATCCTTAAAATAGTTAAGGCCATGTTTGAATGAATTACCATAGTGTTGTCCAAGGTGCCAGCAAGAATGAGCTTGGAGTTGGGGGAAAACTTGACAAAGGAAACAAGAGGGTTCTCGTTGTCGATGAGGGTCTTCATGCAGTGGCCGATGGAGGTGTCCCAAATTCGGCAGAGGCCGTCGTAGCTGCTAGAGACGATGAGGGAGCCGTCGCGGTTAAAGTCGACAGCGGTGACGGGGTCAGAGTGGGCGGGGAGAACCTTGAGGCACTTGCCGGACATGACGTCCCAAACCCTAACGGTCTCGTCGAAGGAACCAGAGACGATGATGTTGGACTGGGGGTTGAAGTTGACGCAGAAGACATAGTTGGTGTGGCCGTGGAGGGTCTTTATGAGGGACCCGGTGGGCACGTCCCAGAGTTGAAGGGTCTTGTCGTCGGAGGCGGAGACCAGGAAGTGGGAGTCGAAGGAGAAGGCGAGGTCGGAGACGCCCTGCTCGTGGCCTTCATACTCCTGCATCGAGGACAGCGTCAGGTTGTCGAAGTGGGAGTCAGAATTTTTTTTAAAAAAATAATAATAAACATAGTGGCGGCTAAAAACCGTCACTATTTGCAAATGAAAACTATCAAAATTCTCCTATTAACAGTGTTAGTTTTAATTTGACGGTAAGGACCTAATTGAAGCATTTTTAAAAATTTGATGATCAAATTGAAACTTTTAGAAATTTAGGGACCAAATTGACTATTTTTAAATAATTTGGGGACCAAATTGGTAATTAAGCCTATTTTATATTAACTACAGATTAAAATTTAATAATTAGTCTACTGGTTCATGATATCAAACTGGTTAGAGTAATATTAGATAAGGCATACCATCTCCTTAAATATATAATTTATATCTAAAATTTGTATATGGCATCACAAATTATAGAGTAAATTGGTTTTTTTTTTTTCTTTGGAATAGTAAATTGCATTTTCAAGTGTTCGTTGCTCTACTCCCAAAACAAGACCTCACTTTTATTCAACAACAACAAAAAAAAAAAAACAAGACATCGCTTATGCATAACTTCACATTCTGAAATACTGCAAAGACAGAGACCCAAAAACAACAACACAACTCCTATTTCACAAACTAGACTCAACCCAAAGTTTTTTATTACAAGTTCGTGACGTAGAAATTAAATTTAATGTATCTTGAGGATATTTATACATTATTTTTCGAGTCATTTCAATCCTGTTAATGTATTTTGTTCTTTTCAAATATTTTTTCAATAATTATGTATTAATAATATAATTTCATAACTTAATAGATAATATTTTTTATAACATAATATTATATGATATATATTTATATTATTAATTTTGAAATATATATTATAAATATATCTTAATTGTAGTTTTTTTTTATAAGTTAAAGTTTTTTTAATATGGGTTAAGTAGAGCATAAGGAATGCCTACCTGCAGACAAAATACAAACAGCTTATATCTTAATTGTAATTATATATGTCTTTAATTCTGCATTTTAATTATAAAAAATGTTAAAATTAACATGTTATATTAACAAATTCAATTCATCTGATCTTATTTCATTTTTTTCATCGTAGAAATCAAAGAAAGGTATTATAACTCAGCTAAATCTCTTGATCCATCGTATTTCATATATTATCAAGTCTTATTAATTAAATCAAATTTAAATTCACATATCAAAATTTTGATTAAGATAGATAGAAATATAAACCCGTGCAACACGCCTAACAGTAACAGTACCCTTAAGATGACAGTTTTCCAATAGATAAAGGCTTCTGCATAAATTTATATTAAAACAAAAGAAGTGTCATATATATGTCCACTTAAATTAGACACAGCTGCATAGAAAGCGTATAATGTTTATTTGGATGAGATATCTTCATATTAAAATTGGGTTGCAAGTGTGCATATTTCATAGGTTACGCGCGCGCAACAGATTTAGCTTAGTGAGATAATTTGGATTGATTGAAGGACAAAGGTGATGCCCGAGCCAGTAATTGAATTGAACTTGATGAAGTACATAATATCATGCAGATCAAAGTCAAAATATGGTACACCAAAGTCACATCCAAACCCTATTCTTAACGTAGAGAGTTTCTACCCACAACGAAGTGGGAGCTTGGTGGCTATACGCGTGCAAAAAAAGGAAAATAATTACAGACTTTTCTTTATCCTGATACACGTTGGAAATCTATGAAAAAAGGAACAAGACTAGATACCTGGCATGTATAGGATAAATCAAAGATAAATAAAGTGAATAGACTTATGTTTTATAGTGGATTTTAATCATTATGTCTAAAACCCCCCTTCAAACAATTCACGTCCGTAATAATACAATAGAAAGACTTTATCATCCATTTTATCTTGTATTATTCCTTGTGCAATTGTGGTGGATTTGATACTCCATCCATACGATTTCCGTGACCACTCTCAAATAGCAAAATGATAATTCTATAGCCAAACCCTATTGGTTCTGTTGATAAGTATCGAAACACTTACTTTGTATAAAAGCTTGTGCTTGATTCTCATTATCAACAAAAATATGTCTTGTCATTCAAGGATAGTGTGTTTTTCTGCTTTAACAAATACTAATTCATAATGACCTTATAAGGGGGAAAAAGACAGAATAAGGGGGGATTTAAGTTTAACCAATTGAGACTGAAGAGAATAAATGTAAATATTTATTTTAGTTACAAAAAAATTATATTGATATTTTTTTATTTATATTTAGTCACGGCCATTTATTTATTTATTTTTGTTCATTTGTGATAAACCAAAGCTTGTAACATTATATAAAAATAAACAAAATATAAAAAAACATCTTTAAGGAATTTGATTATACACAATTTTCATTTGTATAATTTTTTTTTCGTTTGGCAATGTCTCAAAAAAATTGTAAATCGATACAATAATCACATGATACATTATATTATACTATGCAGTAAAAAATAATAATGAAATTATTATAATATTAAAATTAATATATAAATTTCTTGATTGACCATTTCAGATAATATTACTGTCAATTTCTAGTGAAGTACAGCGTGTTCACCGGGCTACCTACTTTGCGTCTCAACAGTGTTTTATTTATTTATTTTATTCAAATAGTGTTTTATTTGCATGAAGGGAAATAAAATACAAATAAAAGTAGAAAAATAACAATTCTACACTTTATTTTCTTTCATTTTTACTTTTACTTCCATCCAAAATTAGGGCAAATAACGTATTCAAAATCTAAATAATTTCTTTCTCTCAAGTGAAACTAATAAGTGATGTAGCACGTTGGAAGTTTTCATCTTTTAAGAGAAGACAAAACGTAAGACAATACTCAGTCAAACAAAATGAAATTCATATTAAAAAAATATTATTTATTAACAAATAAAAATTATCAAATGTTAACATTATCTCAATTGATATAAATTTTATTTAATAAAAAATAAATTATCAGTATAAATTTTAAAAAATTATAAATCATATTAAACTAATATTTGACATTTTTTTTTTGTATTCAACGGAGCCTAAAACCGAAAATAAAAGTAAATTACACTCTAATACTACATGGGAAAAATATATATTTGACATATCAATAATACGTATTGTGAATATAAAACCCGAATATTTATATTAAAAATTTAATTCTTATCCGAAAAAAAAGTATGTGTTAATTTAACGTGAAATCATTAGTAAATGAGAGTGTCCCTGGCTTGGCAGTTGACACATATTATTATTTGATCATTATTAAGTAAACGATTTGGTTAAACTTAAACAAAGATTTTGTTGGTTGTGCGGGAGGCACGTGCCACATATGGATAAAATGAGAATCGTTTAGTTGAACGGAAGTTCCACGCAATTGCAAAGGAGGGAGGGAGCAGCTTTTCTTTTTGCCACGCTTGGGTTGGGTTGGGTTGGGTTGGGGTGAGGAACTCAACAACCATTACTTGGTCGTACAGACAACAGATCACCGAAGGAGAGCAATGGATAGGATTCGAATCCAATGTTAACACCCTTTTTTTTTTTCCTGACTAGGGGAGCATCATCACCACCGACTTTTCCTTAAGATAACACATATTTCTTTATATAAAGGCTAAATTATTATTTTGGTCCTCTAATTTATTTTTGATAGTTTTAAATCGTCACAAAATACGCTAACGTTAAAATTTCCTAACGTCGTTAAGTCAATTTAGACGGCAGGACCAAATTGAATCATTTTAAATAATTAGATAACCAAATTGAACCATTTAATAATTAGAGGACCAAATCGAATATCGAAAATAAATTAGAGGACCAAAACAATAATTTAACCTTATATAAATGAGATTAATTACTATACATGTAAAAAAAATTACACCCTGAACTTATATGATAAGATTCAAAATTTTTAAAGATGTGATATTTTATAATATATATTGTAACTTTTCAATATTTAGAAATGGCAACGAGTAATGGACCAACATGTTGTACTTGTTGGTTGGAGCAAAGCTGAATTCAAATTTCTTAAATATGATTAGACATAACAACGGGTTGGGTAAGTAGCAGGTTTGACTCCCCTTATCTCTATCCACACAAAATGTGGGTCGAGTTCGGATTAGAGTTTAAAAGAAACGAGTTTAAAATTTTAAAACTCATATTCATCCCTGTGAGGTTTTATTGAATTCGGAAAAATCTAGGAATAACCCACTATATTTTTTTATCGAATTTGATCTCTCATCAATAAGTATGATGTCATCAATTGTTTTGAACATATGAGAATTTCAAAACATAGTTTACCAAAAGAAAGTGCATGTGACTGTTTTGTCAAACTCCTTGATGACATAACAAGTTAATGAACTATCAACATTACTATTACATCATCAATTAACGTTGTAATTTAACAACATGAACTAAAACAAAAAAATTTAAATTTTACAGGGACTAAAAAAAAACTTTAAAGGACTAAAATCAAAAATAGGATATTTTATAGGGACTAAATTGTTATTTAAGCCAATTGTAAATCATGTATTAATTTAGTCTCTCTAGTATTAGCTAATGTCATTTAACATTGTTAAAAAGGTTGAATTGACACAATAAGTGTCTGAGTGATAACTGACTAAATACGTACGTGATTGTCATTTTACAAGAATTAAAACTTGATAAAATAGTCAATTTTTCTCTTCATAACACATCTTTGTAATAGGTTCCCCGTAGATTTTCCAAAACTTGATAAAATTTGATGGGGACAATGATGGATTTTAAAATCTTAAACCCAAATCTACCCCGCTTTTATAAGGATGGAAAAAGTCAAATTCGCTTCTTACCCGACCCATTGTCATATATACTTCACAGATTGATGCAAACTTGGGGAAGAGGATTTAGAATGATCAAAGTGTATTCTGATTCCCTTATTGCCATTAATTTATTGACGAAAGGGTGTAGTGTGACACATCCTTGTTATAGCTTGGTTAAGGCGATTCATGATGTTCATCATTATGAAGGAAATATCACATCGACTCATGTGCATCGTGAAGTTAATCAAGTCACGAACTTTTTGGCTAAGCATAGTATATATTAATTTGCTAAACCAATTTCATGTTTTTGATGTTGTTCGCAAAGTGCAGATGCAGCTTGTATTTGCTACCCTAGGGGTTTCTATTGAAGGCATCCATGGATTATGTACCCAAAAAACAAAATTGAAGGATTTCGGTAATTGATAACATGCCTTGTATAAATTCACCATTCATTTTAGCTCGTAAGACTTTGATGAATATAACATTCTTCTACCGAAAAAATGGATTTAACTTTTTTTTGTGTTGGAACATAAAATGATTTTTATAACTTGTAACTCTTATAACCAGAATTCAATTGGCAGGTCTAGCATGGCCCTACAATGAATTAAAAATACATTAATGGTTGGAGATTTTTCCACACAATTGAAATATATAAACTAATTAATGCAGAATTTTTGTTCAATTTAATTAGAATAAAAAAATAATGTAAAGAATTTTTATATTATCACTCAATCATAAACTAAAATATAATTAAAAATTATTAATTTTTTAATAATTATTTTTAAATTCATATTTAAATTATTTTTAATTGATTAATAATGTAAAATAATTTAGATTTACATTGTGTTAAATGCGGATTAGTTATACATCTCTCTCATTATAGCTTTACATACGGTCAAGAATATTGGAAGGTGCCAAATCACAACGCATTATATAGCTTTTTAAAGAGGGGGAAAAAAGTCAAGGTTTTGAAAAGAAATAACACAGTAGCAGCAGATGAGTCAGGAGAACAATTAAACATGGAAAAAACAATTGTCCCAACTAGGTTGCTCCTTTGTGCCAACATCATATATAGAACCTTTGGAACTTTGGAAGACCTGCACTGTCTCTCGTATGGTTGGGGTCACAATTAATATGCCAGTTTGGGTTTGGGGCCCCAACATTCAAAACTTATCTACTTGCTTGCTTTTTGGATAACTTGCCCACACATGCTCTTATCTTGCACTTCGCTAGTCTAAGGTGCAAAATTATTGGCTTTATGCTATGCACAACCTTGACAGTTGACAGCTTCCTCTTCTTTTCTTGTCAATTAAAAATATAGTTTAAATTATATATATATATATTTAATATAAAAAAATTATATTCTCAATAAAAAATTATTTTAGATATAACTTTTAAAATAATTATTATAAAAATTAATGATCTTATGTCCAGTTTGGATAAACTTCTTCAAAATCATCCATAAGAGAGAAAAAAAAATAAGAAGATAAAATAAATTAAACTTTTCTCATGTGTTAAAATCAATTAATTATGCACCTCAATTTCTGAAGAATTAAATGAATTGAAGAACTTCTATAAAAATTAAAATAATAAGTTAATTTTAACTTAAGAAAGAAATTCAATTCATTTTCTTTTCTTTTCTTTTTTTCATTTGTAAGTGTTTATGATTTTTTTTTTTTTTTGTGAATCTAGGGTATTCCTCGGCCAAAAGCTAAGGACTAGTTTCTCGAGTACGAAGATCTATTTAAGGGACTGATCTCTTCCAATAGATGCTTTTCATACGTAATGACCAGGATCAAATCTGTTACCAAATGTTTAAGGGACAAGGCTACCAACTATGCTACACTATGTTGATTTATAAAGAAATTTATTCGATCAAGATTTTATTGTAAATAATACTCCCTCTGTTCCTTTTTTATGTGTCGTTTAAGATTGTTACGTAAAAATCAAGAAAGACAATAAATTTTCTTGATTTCAATAAAATAATTGTGGGGTTTCATATTTTATCCCATTTTCCATTCCATTTCACAATAAATGCATGTGTATAATAATTAAAAATTAGGAGACAAGTAAGAGTATAATTGATAAAAAATAATTAATGTGATCTTGAACTTTACAAATGACAGATAAATAAAAATAAAAAATTTTCAAAAATCTGACAGTTAAAAAGAAACGAAGGGAGTAATAAGATGATATTGTGAAAAAATTTTACCTTTTCAGTGTATTTTAATTAAATTCTTAAAAATATAGTTTCATTTCTTTCATTGAAATTAGTTTAATTTGTATATGTATTTAAAAATTTATCATGTGTGGATATCTTTTACAATAATTATACACATGAGAAAAGGTAATTTTGATTAGTGGTCTAAAACACGCGCACAATATGTTTTGCCCCCAGACCGC
Organism: Pueraria montana var. lobata; assembly: GCA_026413185.1. Lineage (NCBI taxonomy): Eukaryota > Viridiplantae > Streptophyta > Magnoliopsida > Fabales > Fabaceae > Pueraria > Pueraria montana. The sequence continues at coordinate 6,700,871 of CM048646.1, forward strand.
GATAGAAAGAAAGATTATATTCACGCTATACGCTCCCTTTGATGATCGATCACTTTATCCACCTTGTCGGACCACAAATCCAAAGCCTAGGTCAATGGTGAGTTTCCTTTCTATTTTATTTTTCCACTTATAACTTAATCAATCTTGTATATAGAAAGTTTTTGTTATTTATTTTCATATATATGATTACTTTGTTTCTAAAATCAAACATGAAATATAAAACCAAACATATAAATATTTATCTAAAATTTGTATTTCAATGTAATTTTAGATCATATAAGCTGAATCCAAATACTTGATATATAATTGTCAACCGGAATAGAAGTTATATTATATAAAGCTATGGCAGAAAAGGAAAGCACAATATAGTGCATGTATGATTTTTTGTTAAGAGGTTTCCAAATGGTCATTGAGTCAAAAGTTTTGAATTTTTATTTTCACAAAATATGTATTGAAATGTTTATTCATTCAACTTAACATTAAATCAAACACACCGTTAGTAGCTTTTGATTTTGGTAAATTAACTGACTAGTAATAAAGATAAGTTACTTCCTTGTTTATGTATTTAGCTAGAGGCTTAGAGTAGCATATATATAGATATAGCCATAAAGCTAGGCAGAGAAGGAAAGCTTGAGACAAAGGGAGGGTGCAACTTTGTCATAGATAGTGAAATAGACCAAAGAAAAAAGCGCAGGCTGGTCAATTCCATATTCGTTTTTGTTTTGTTTTTCCTGCAGTGTGTGAATTCTGTATTCTGTGGCCTGTAACTTGGATGCGGAAACAAGAAAAGAAAATTAATATATGGACCATGAAGCAGCATAGGAATTAGGATATTTATATTTATCTAATTTAATTTAATTTTGTGAGGCTAGGTGAAAAGGAAAGGGAGGGTTGAAGTTGAAGGCTACTTCCATTGAATCCGATTCCACTAGCTTTCTATCTGACCCTACGACTACCCTTCTCATCTGGAACTGCATGCAGATTCTATATATCTATCTATCTTTGAAATGTCTACACCCAGCTACAGAAAAATTGTAGCCTAGCATTGACAATTTGATTGTGAAAGAAAGATATATATGGTGGTGATTGTTTTTAACTGAGTAATGATACACATATATTCGATTATTTTAAACACTTTCATAATATTTTTTATTTTTTTTTATTTTTTTTTTTCTATCACATCATAAATCTTATTATATATATATTTTTCTTTTCTTTTTTCTCTCTCTCACTAGGTGTTCCATAGCATTGTAGATGTACACCAAACATTTTTCTTTTTAATTTTTTCTAGTGGCTTGAACTTGAATGCATGGACGACCATATATGTTTATGTTCATCATCTCTGCTATCATTCTCTTGTCGTCATAATCAGCGTCACCTTTTTTTTGCAAGTGCTCTAAATAGTCACATTCCATACCCTATTTCCTATATAGAGACGTGTTATTTCCAAATATATTTTAAACACTGAACCGAAAAGTTGATTTTGATTGTGATTAGATTGAATGTACGCAATTATATATATTTTTAACATAATATAATTTTGTAACAGAAATGAAAATGAAATGAATTAGATTAAACTTTATATACTTGAGTTTAATGTGGTCTAGACCAAAAAAAATACTCGAGTTTAATGTAATTTTTGAAAGCTTGAATTAGATTAATGCTTACTTCTTCCCATCCCAGTTTTCCCCTTTTGAAGAAAGTTCGAAATGCTCTAGCTTATTTGGTGAAGGTTGTCTTGGCTCACAGCTGTGAAGCTAACCAAGTGACGGATAAATTTGTCAAGCATGGTCCATCTTTAATTGTACTAAGATTTCTATTCTTATTTCGTTGTTGTTTTTGTGACTTTAACCCCTTTTGGGTGATATATCCTCAGTTTCGTTCTCTCGTAGGTATTAATGCAGGTAGTGGAATGGCCTAGGCCACTTCCTATCATAAAAAAAAGGGTGAACTGTCACTTTGGTCCCCGAAAGTGTAATTCACTGTCACTTAAATCCATGAAAGTATGAAAATGTCACTTTAGTCCCTGAAAGTGCAATTTGTTTGTCATTTTAGTCCTTTTGATAAAAAAAATTCTTTAAAATTAACGTTTGTGCCTACATTACACGTTATCTAACTACATGAATAACATGTCATGTAGATAAATAGCATATCACGTAAGCACGAACGTTAATTTTAAAGAAATTTTTTTATCAAAAAGACTAAAGTGACAAACAAATTGCACTTTCAGAGACTAAAGTGACAGTTTCATACTTTCAGGGACTTAAGTGACAGTGAATTACACTTTCAAGTACTAAAAAGGTAGTTTACCCTAAAAAAAATATATAAGGTTAGATGACCTGAAGTAGTTCTCAAAATATATCCAGTCTAATTTTTTAAACTTAAACCTCAAAAGTAACTTTAGGTCAAATGGGGTTGGATTAGTGAGATGAGACGGGTCATGAACATTACCTACTGGTACTCGGTGGTATTAGATATAGGCAATATTTGAAAGAGTTTATGAATAACTTATGCGGACTTATCTTCTACTATAAGAACTTATGATAGTGTTTGGGAGACCTAATAAAAAGATCTTATAGATTATCTATAAGATGTTTTGAGCTTATTTTGATAAGTTGTATACAATAGCTTATCCGCAACAGCTTATACGGAGTTCTGTAAAAATACTCATTTTCAATTCTCGTCAAGGCACAATATTGTTCTATTGAGTGTAACATTTTTTTTGTTCCGATCTTTGCTTCGCCATTTTTTTTCCATTCATTCTTACTACTACGGCTTCGAATATAAGCAAAAAATTGACTTAAGTTTTGAATTTAAATATAAGCAAATCTCAATTAATTTTAGTTCATTTAATGAAATCATCTCCAAAATACCCTTCATTTTTAATTCCAATGACTCGTTCTTAATATCAAATTTCAATGAAGAACAATTTAGGAAAATAACTTATTTTTTAATTAAGATTAGTGCAATTAAATGTGGCTTAAATACCTTTTTAGTCTTTATAATTTAGCGTTTCTTTTACTTTTTGTCCTTGCAAATTATGTTTGTTTTGTTTTTCGTCCTTAAAGTGGTTTAGATAACACTTTGAACAGTGAAAAAAATGCTTTAAACAATGAAAAAAACGTTATCTAAATTGCTTTAAGAACGAAAAATAAAACAAATATAATTTGTAAGGATTAAAACAAAAAAAAATTAAATTATAAGGACTAAAAAGATATTTAAATTAATTTTCTTAGTTAGCAAGAAACAATTTTTTTTTACTTATATTCGAAGCTGGGAGTACTCTAGATCCACTTGCCCTCGAAAGCCAATATCATTTTTACTCTTTAACCCGTAATACTTGCAGCTAATTAATATATATATATATATATATATATATATATATATATATATATATATTAAAAATAAAAAATTAAGTGTATATATATACTTAACTTTTATATTTTATGAATTAAAAATAGATGACCGATTATTAGTAACTTTTTTATTTTCTTTATATTTTTGTGATATATAATATTAACTTTTTAATTATTTAGTTAATTGGATTTTTATTTTTTTAAATTTTTAAAACAACATAATATTTTATAAGTGTTTATGTAATAATATATCCAAACACGTTAAAATTGTGTAAGTACTTTTTAACATATATATCCAAATACAAATGATTTTTAAAATTTTAAGCACTTATAACATAAGCTCTTATGAACTTATCAAGTAAGATCTTAATTAAGTTGTTTATCCAAACGGATAGATATATAAGTTAATTCAATTCGTTTATTTCGGTACGCATTGACCTACGTTTTTATAGACCTGGCCCATTAATTAAATGGTCTTCATTTTCATTTGTTCCACGTCCAACTCACTTAGCTTATCGACTAAGGGAATGAATGGTCACCAAGCTAAATAATAAATAAATATAAAAAATGTAAAATTCTAAAAAAAATTAAAAATGATTGAAAATCTGGAAATTGTAAAAATATTGATAAAAGCTAAAAAATTGTGTGTGTGTGAAACTGATAAGAGTATTGTTGGAATTGCTTTTTCTTTTACATTATTTTAACTTTCATCACATATATTGTTCGTTTTGTGAAATTTAACATATATATTTATTTTATATTAAACTGCCCACGTATGAAAAAGATAATTGGTGGTTGTTATGAAACTAGTTAGTCAACCCGACGTTGCACGGGTAAGATCAAATTTATTCAAAATTCATATTATATGAAAATTATTAAAGATCTTATATCTATATATCGTTGTGTCAAAAAATATTTAAATTTAAATTAATGAAATAATTTGATTATATTTTTTTTAATAAATCAAATATGGTAATTCATGGGTACTTAAAATAAAACAAATTAAAAAAAATCATGTTCAAAATGATACAATATATAATTTAAAATGTTTGTAGGTGAGCATTACTTCGAAGTCTAATAATTGGTATAATATTTTTCTAGTATACCATTCATTTCTCTGTATTTAAAGATTTTCTAATCCTTAATATTACAATATATTATTAATTGTGACAAAACAAAATTTTACCATTTACATCCTTATGCGTAGTACATAGAAATAATCCTTTAGCTAAATTAAAAACATCTAATATAAAGTGACTTTGCAATGTACTTGGATTCATTTACACTTAAACAATATACACTATGCATTTATAAATGGTTCGTATTATATAATAATATGTCAAGTTAATTTCGAAAATAATTTCCAATATATAATAGACATTTGAAATTCAATTTTACGATAAAGGACAAAAAGTACGGAATGTATATATCAAAATAAAAGAAAAAATTTCTTAAAAACAATGCCAACCAATCCATTTTTTCCACAGTAATTATAACCTATGTTGTACTGGCCTATAACATAGGAACTCACAAGAATAGTTAGAAGACAAAATAGCATTATTAATTGGATGGTGTATTTATGAGTTTGTCCTCGTGTTATACCAATAATGGCTAAAAGACAAAAAAAATTGATTTGACAATTGAATCCAAATTATTATTGGTGCATACCGACGACCCCTTTATTTGGAAAGCCCATGTGCATATATACCATATATACATTGTATATTCATTCATTGATGAATATTTACCTATATTTATTTTTAATAATTTTCAATAATAATAATAATAATAATAAAAAAATAATATTAAAATAAGTTGTTCAGTAAAAAAAAATTAGTTGTTAAATTTTAGTATTTTTATAGATTATTTACCAAATTTATAGGAGCAATGATATCCTATACGTAGATCTATTATGATGTCTACATATATACATATCTACATATAAGACAAAATTTAATAATAGCATATCAAAATTTAATAAATACTTAAATTTTTTATGCTAAAAAAAATTCTTCCTAGCTCATATCATATGTCTTTTCACATATATATTTATTTATGAAATAATATAAAATTAGTCTCTCAATCTTGTAGTTTATATACAAAAAATTATTATAATTATTAAAAGTAACTTAATATCACCTATCTTTTAAATAGTAAAAAGGCATTAAAAGTCATGCACTTATTTTTTTCTTAACGAAAATGACAGGAATTTAGATTTATTCCTTAAGCCTAACTTATATATTTTTTTTATGCTAGATTGCAAATACTTAATTATGAAATAATTAATACTGACATACTTAATTGTAAAATATGATTTATAAAGTTAGTTTCAAAATTTTATATTTATTTTAGTGGCATTTTAAACTCAAGTATAATTTAGTATGGATTCTTTTAAATTATTGATTATACGTTTGGATTTTTCTAAAAAAATTCTTATGTTGTATGAAAAACTTATTTAATTATAAAAAAATTCTTAATTATAAAATACAAACTAATGGATTCTAATTCTACTTAAAATTAATTTCTTATGTAGTATAGCCTAAGTTAGCTAATTTCTTCTCTTTCGCACTCCTAATGTTTTTACCGTGGAAAAAATAAATTAAGTTGCATCCTATTTTGATGGAGAAAAATATAAAAAGAGAAATTAAAACAGAATAAAATGTTAGATATATAAGCAAGATAATGAAAGAGATGGAGAAAAGATTATGGGTAGACTATTAATATATTTTATTTCCAACAAAAAAGAGAGAGATAGAATTTGAAGCAGAATAAAAATATAATTTTTTTATTAAGGATAATAAAAAGAAAATTTGTTAAATATTATCTTTTAAAAAATATTTAAATATTTATTTTATAAAGATAAAAAATATTTATTTTTATTAAAATAATATTTTCAAAGTGGTTGATGAACCATTTACATTGCTACTTCATCACAGTATTCATCCCAAAATTTAGTAACCAATCAAAAGCCCCCTTCTAGAATCCCTAATCCTTTTTCAAGGATGAAGGAAAGATGCTAGATAAACAAAAGTATTACCGCAACTAATTAAATTTTAAAATTTGTACTTCCTTGCTAAAAAAAATAAAATATGTAGTTCCATTTATACACGTTTAAAATACGGTGAGTACAAAAATGGTCATAAATCTGTATACAATCTGGATTGAGTTGATAAGTTACAAAAATAAATGTAAAATAAATTATAGTACCTAATATATAGCACCTATATATTACTATATATAAGCATATTATGACTCTTACATGCACAACAAAGTGTACGGAATATTCATATATATATAAATCAATACCTGATATTCTTTTAATTACACATATCTGATAACTATAACATTAGTAATTTATAAAAAGATTTACACATAAAGTTACTATATTAATTTATATAAAAAGATAAATCTTGGGAATTTACTATCTGATATTGTTGTTTCAACAAAAACTATTAGTAATTAGAGTAAAAAAATAATGATGACTTAAAAATAAGATCAAAATAAATATATTAGTTTAGATAATATATACTGCCTATGACATGATATGTTATATATAGATGTATTATGAGGTCTACATATAAGACAAAATTTAATGATAACATGATAAAATGGAAGGTTCCTAATTTTTTCAGAGTAGTGTTATTATTAAAAGGAATTAAACCCTATAAAAATTGTGACAAACCTATCTATCTACGTGCGAAGCATACAATAATGAACACGACATCTTATTCAAAAATTATACATTTAATTAATAAAATAATTTTGAATACAGTGATTATTAAAAATTAAAATAAGTATATATATGACCATGAAAAAATATACCAAAAATTTATTTAAACATGTGTAATTAACAATTTTCATACAACTAATTTATTATTTAGAAATCAGATTACAATATAATGTATTAATAAATTTAACTAAAATTTAGATTAAATCCACTATTTATCTATACAATATTCCTAATAATTATTTAAATGATAACAATACAAAGGTATCATGATAGATATAGTTATCAATGTTTTTTTTATTAAATTAATCTTAATGAATATAGGATACTTATGTTATTTACAAAGCAATTTACAAAGTACCTAACACACTGTAGAACAACTATCTATAGTCTCGAGACTCAAAAATATAGCAACACAGTTTTACAATTATTATTTCTATCAAAAATTTATTTTAAAAATTCCTCAAAGTACAATATATATATATATATATATATATATATATGTATGTATTTATTATTTATTATTTATTTTTTGTTTGATTTATATATATATATATATAGCACTATTTTAAAATATTATTAAATATTAATCTATTCTAAACGTATAATATATCTATCTATATAGTACCATTTTATAATATATTATTAATTATTAAAACTTAATCTATTCTAAAAATTATTTAAATAAATTGATTATACATATTTTAATTTAATTTTATTATGAATATATTACCATTGGCGACATATGAATATTTGAAGTCTCATTCGACCACACAAGAAAAATAATTATTATAACATAATATTATATTATATTGTATTATTCTATTATTTATTATTACAATTGAATATTATATTTTTATATTATATAAATATATATATATATATATATATATGTAATTGTTATTAGCATATATATATATGTAATTGTTATTAGCACATGAGATTCATAAAAAATACATCCACCACAAATAAAATAGGAATTAATTAATTAAATTAATTAATTAAATGTCAAATAAATCATATATTTTTGTCTTGTAGCTTAACTTAGTAAGCAAAAAGGACGTTTTCGGAATTGCACATGGACTTTTCAAGAAAAACATTCACCACTAATATACATATAATAAAATTTCATTCAAAAACAATTTTGACTCCAATTTTTTACTCAAACATTTTGAAATCTATATCTGTACTTAATAAAATAAAATACACTAATTAAAGTAGTGTTACAATATGTAATAAAAAAAATGGTCAATATAAGAGTTCATCAATATATACATACGTAAGCATCAATTAAAACCATTTCTACAGCATAAGGCTCAAACGGCTTGGAAATAGAAAACATCTCCTATAATCGAATAACACGTATTTTAAGTCTCCATGTTTGTTTATCAGTATTAACAAATAGGACACACTAACAATATTACCAGAAATTGTCATAATTGTGATAAAGAGAAACAAAACCAAATCTTTTATATTTGATTAAACTGGTGTAAATTAAACTTAACAGAACTATATAATTATATTTGCATTTTTGCAATCAAACATAGAAATTGAAATAGAAATAAAACTAACAAATAGAAATTGGATAAAGAGAACACTAAAACTAACACTTATATATAGAGGAGCAGATTTTTTTGAATTCATAGAAACCCAATTTTGACTCCAACATTGTTCCTCCAATTTTACATTTAAATTCAAATTCAATTTCAAATTCTATTTTGGCTCCAAGAATTGACTCCATCTTTTTTACTCCAAGTTTTGGCTTCAATTTTATTTATTTATTTATTTATTTATTATTATTATAATTATTATTATTATTACTATTATTTATATTTATATATTTATTATTTATAATTATATACTATATATATATATATTATATATGTATATTAATTATTTATTTTTTATCTAATATATATATAGCACTATTTTATAATCTATTATTAAATATTAATTTATTCTAAATATATAATATATCTATCTATATAGCACAATTTTATAATATATTATTAATTATTAAAATTAATCTATTTTAAAAATTATTTAAATAAATTTATTATACATATTTTAATTTTTTATTATGAATATGTTACAATTGATATAACCAGATAATAACTAAATCAAATAAATTGAATACTTGCTTAAATATGAATATTCGAAGTCTTATTCAACCACATAAGAAAAATAATTATCATAACAAAATATTAAATTATATTGTATTATATTATATTATATTATGTTATATTATATTATATTATATAAATACATATATTTGTTATTAGCACATGGGATTCACAAAAAATACATCCACCGTAAAAAATAGGTATATAGTCCAAAGAAAGTAATTATCCATACAACATAATAATTTTCCAAAATAAATGTAATTATTAATTATTATTAATAGATAAATAGATAAGTTAGATATATCATATAGGAACATTAATTTTTCAAAAAAATGAGCATGTTCTTATGCAATCACATGAAATATCAGATCATAATTGTAAGATGGAAACCATAAATATCTATAATTTATAATTATAATATATTTATATTTATATTTATATAACGTAATATAATACTTGCAAAAAAAAAATAATATGTATTGTCCAATCTACTATTTTTATTTTGTTATCTAACTAATCATTATTTATAATATAATATAATATAATACTTGCAAATAAATAAATGAATAAATATTATTTTATTTTATCTTCTACCTAATCATTATAACCAAAAGAGCAAAAACGGAAATGCATTGTCCAATCAATAATGTTATTTTGTCTTCTAACATTTCCTCCAGGATAGATAGATAGTATATCATCATTGCTACTTTAAATAGGTATAGTACACTTGATATGTTATCTTTATTAACAAAAAAAATAATATATCATCATTGTTACTCTAAATAGGTATAGTACATTTGATATGTTATCTTTATTGACAAAAAATATTATATCATCATTGCTACTCTAAATAGGTATGATACACCTAATATGTTATCTTAATATGTTATCTTTATTCACAAAAAAAATAATATATCATCATTGCTACTCTAAATAGGTATGCTACACCTAATATGTTATCTTTATTGACAAAAAAATTAATATATTATCATTGCTACTCTAAATAGGTATGCTACACCTAATATGTTATCTTTATTGACAAAAAAAAAAAAAATATACCATCATTGTTACTCTAAATAGGTATGCTACACCTAATATGTTATCTTTATTGACAAAAAAAAAAATACCATCATTGTTACTCTAAATAGGTATAGTACACATCAAATCAAATATCAAATATTACTCAAATAGGTATAGTATTTTAAAAAAAATTATACTAAATAAGTAAACTATTTCTACACGTTTTAAAAATGGTAAGAACAATGATGGTCATACAGTTACATAAAAAGAAAAAAACATAAAAAGGAAAGAAAGAAAAAAACGTAAAAAGAAAAAAAAGAATAAAAAACATAAAAAAAGAGAGAAAGAAAAACATAAAAAGAAAAAAAGAAAAATATAAAAATGAAAATAGAAAGAAAGAAACATAAAAAAAGGAAAAAACATGAAAAGAAAAAAAACGTAAAATAAAAAAATCTATTAAGAAAGAAAGAGAATAATTTTTTTATATTTACATTAAATAAAAGTTGAATATGTGTGTCTAAGTGTGTAAGTTGTAAGACTATAGGCATGTACACTATAGGATATAATTACTTTACAAAAAAAAAAAACGTTAGTTGTCTAATTTTATGATATATATTCCGTATATTTTGTCATTTATGTAGATATCATAATATAATATACCATCATTGTTACTGTAAATAGGTATAGTACACCTAATATATTATCTTTATTGACAAAAAAAATAATATACCACCATTTCTACTCTAAATAGGTATAGTACACATCAAATCAGATATCAAATATTACTCAAATAATTACACTATTTAAAAAAAAATATACTAAATAAGTAAACTATTTCTACACATTTTAAAAATGATATGAACAATGATGGTCATACAGTTACATAAAAAGAAAAAACATAAAAAGGAAAGAAAGAAAGAAAGAAAACGTAAAAAGAAAAAAAAGAAAACATAAAAGAAGAAAAAACATTAAAAAAGAGAGAAAATTTAATGATAACATATTAAAATCAAAGGTACTAAATTTAAGAGATTGATGTTATTTCCAAAGCAATTAAACTCTATCCATGTTTGTATATAATTTATCTATTTATCTATCAAGTTTATTTGAATTCATTGAAATCCAAATTTGGCTCTTACTTTTGCCTCTGATTTTACATTCAAATTCAAATTTCAAAATTAAATTGGCTCCAACTTTTGCACTAATTTTTCATTCAAATCAATTTTAGCTCCAGTTTTTGGCTCCAACATTTTGAAATCTATATCTATACTCAATAAAATAAAATAAAATAATTAAAGTATTTTAATATGAATATTTTAATATTATTTCAAGTAAATAATAAATAAATAAATAAATAAAAATTATAACTAACTATTTATCATCAAAAAACAATATTAATAATTATTAAAAATAGGAGTGATGTAAAATAATGGTTAAGATAATAAAAATTTTGCTTAATGATACAATATTATACATACATATTATTAATAATAATAGAGATGGAAAATAAAAAAAAAATCTATTATCATCAAACTTTATAATTTAATAATTATTAAAATTTGAAAGATGTAAAATAAAATAATGGTTACCATGACATATTATATTATTAATAGATAAATAGATAATTATATACAAACATGAATTTTCTAAAAAAATAAAGAGGTAAAATGAATAACTTGTAATTATGGTTGGTTGCCCTATATGAACCGTTATTAAGCAACACACCAAAGTAACTTATCCTATAGGTTTCACTTTCTTTCACAACACCTTTGAATAACTAAAATCTTCATTAATAATGATTATTTATGGTATATTCATATTTATGTCACACTATGATTATTAATATTAGTTTATTTTATATTTCATATTCTACCCAATAATCACAACAAAAAGGTTACGTAAAAATTATTCTTATTCATTATTCATATCATTATTATTACTATTATTAATATTTTATTTTATATTTCATATTCTACCCAAATATCACAAAATAAAGGACAAAAACGGAAATGCACTGTCCAATCAATAGTGTTATTTTCTCTTTTAGCATATCCTCCATTGTGGATTGATAGATATATAGGCATGTTATGATACCTACATGAACAACAAACTTACAAAATATACATATATATCAAAATCAACACTTGATATTATCATTTTAAGGAAAAATAAATAAAATAACAATATCCAATAAAAAATAAAAAATGTCAATAAGAGTTCATCAATATACATATATAAGCATTAATTAAAACCATTTTTATAGCGTAAGGCTTAGACTACTTGGAAATAGGAAACATCTACCATAATCAAATAACATTACTTTAAAGTCTTTTTGTTTGTTTATGAGTATTAACAAACATGACACTATCAATATAAAAAGAGAAACAAAACAAAATCTTTTATGTTTGATTAAACTGATATAGATTAAACTTAATAGAACTATAAAATTATATTTGCAATAAAACATAGAAATGGAAATAGAAATGAAACATACAAATAGAAATTGGATGAAGAGAACACCAAAACTAATACTTATATAGAGGAACAATATCTTTTGAATTCATAAAAATCCAATTTTGGCTCCAACATTGTGGCTTCAATTTTGCATTTAAATTCAAATTCAAATTTTATTTTGGCTCCAAGAATTGGCTCCATCTTTTTGGCTCCAAGTTTTTTTCAATTTGAATTTGGACTCAAAGTTTTGACTCCAAATTTTGGCTCTAATAATAATTAAAATAAAAATAAAATAAAACTTGGGCTCCAAGTTTTATTATATGTATTATGTATTATATATGTATATTACTTATTTATTTATTTTTTTGTCTTATATTTATATATATACATAGCACTATTTTATAATCTATTATTAAATATTAATCTATTCTAAATATATAATATATCTATCTATATAGCACCATTTTATAATATATTATTAATTATTAAAAATTAATCTATTCTAATTTTTTTAAATAAATAAATTATACATATTTTAATTTTATTTTATTATGAATATATTGCAATTGGTGACATATGAATATTTGAAGTCTCATTCGACCACACAAGAAAAATAATTATTATAACAGAAAATTATATTATATTGTATTATTCTATTATTTATTATTATAATCAAATATTTTATTATAAAAATGATCAAATTGGATGAAGAGATCAAATAGAAATAGAAATAGAACACCAAAACTGGAAATAGAAATAAAACAAATAAATAGAAATTGGATGAAGAGAACACCAAAGCTAACAACCCAATATTTGCTCCAACATTGTGGCTCCAATTTTACATTTAAATTCAAATTCTATTTTGGCTCCAAGAATTGGCTCCAAGTTCAAATTCAAATTCAAATTTGGGGACCAAGTTTTGGCTCCAACATTTTGGCTCTAATTTTATTTATTTATTCATTATTTATTTATTTATTTATTATTATTATTACTATTATTTATATTTATATATTATATTATATATTTATTATTTATAATTATATATTATTTAAAATAGCACCATTTTATAATATATTATTAATTATTAAAAATAATATATTCTAAAAATTATTTAAATAAATTAATTATACATATTTTAATTTTTTTTATTATGAATATGTTACAATCGATCCAACCAGATAATAACAAAATATTATATTATATTGCAGTATTCTTTTATTTATTATTATAATCGAATATTATATTATTATATTATATAAATACATATATTTGTTATTAGCACATGGAATTCACAAAAAATACATCAACCACAAAAAATAGGTATATAGTCCAAAAAAGTAATTATCTATACAACAAAATGATTTTCCAAAATAAATATATTTATTAATTATTATTAATAGATAAATACATAAATTAGATATATCATATAGAACATGAATTTTCCAAAAAAAATAAGCATATCCCTATGCAACCACATGAAATATCAGTTCATAATTGTAAGATGAAAATCATAAATATCTATAATTTATAATTATAATATATTCATATTTATATAACATAATATAATACTTGCAAATAAATAAATAAATATAATATGTATTGTCCAATCTACTATTTTATTTTGTCTTCTAACTGATAATTATTTATAATATAATATAATACTTGCAAATAAATAAATGAATAAATATTATTTTATTTTATCTTCTACCTAATCATTATAACCAAAAGGGCAAAAATGGAAATGCAATGTCTAATCAACACTGCTATTTTGTCTTCTAGCATTTCCTCCATTGTGGATAGGTATAGTACACTTGATATGTTATCTTTATTGAAAAAATAATAATATATTATCATTGCTACTCTATATAGGTATAATACATCTAATATTTTATCTTTATTGACGAAAAAATAATATACCATCATTACTACTCTAAATAGGTATAGTACACATCAAACCAAATATCAAATATTACTCAAATAAGTATACTATTTAAAAAAAATTATACTAAATAAGTAAACTATTTCTACACATTTTAAAAATGGTAAGAACAATTATGGTTATACAGTTACATAAAAAGAAAAAACATAAAAAGGAAAGAAAGAAAAAAACGTAAAAAGAAGAAAAAAAGAAGAAGAAAAACATAAAAGAAAAAAAGACAGAAAGAAAACATAAAAAGAAAAATATAAAAATGAAAATAGAAAGAAAGAAACATAAAAAAAAGGAAAAAACATGAAAAAAAACGTAAAATAAAAAACTATTAAGAAAGAAAGAGAATATATTTTTTTACATATTTACGGTAAATAAAAGTTGAATCTATGTGTGTGAGTTCCAAGACTATAGGCAGGTACATTATAGGATATAATTACTTCACAAAAAAAACGTTGATTGTCTAGCTTTATGATATATATTTTGTACATTTTGTCAATTATGTAGACATCATAATATACCTATATATAATAATAATATAATATGTCATCATTGCTACTCTAAATAGATATAGTACACCTAATATGTTATCTTTATTGAAAAAAAATAATATACCATCATTGCTACTCTAAATAGGTATAGTACACATCAAATCAAATATTAAATATTACTCAAATAAGTACACTATTTTAAAAAAAGTATACTAAATAAGTAAACTATTTCTGCAAGTTTTAAAAATGATAAGAACAATGATGATCATACAGTTACATAAAAAGAAAAACATAAAAAGGAAAGAAAGAAAAAAACGTAAAAAGAAAAACATAAAAAAAGAGAGAAAGAGAAACGTAAAAAAAAAAAAGAAAAAAAGATATAAAAACGAAAATAGAAAGAAAGAAACATAAAAAAGGAAAAAACATGAAAATAAAAAAATGTAAAATAAAAAAACTATTAAGAAAGAAACAGAATAATTTTTTTATATTTACATTAAACAAAAGTTAAATCCGTGTGCTTAAGTGTGTGAGCTCCAAAATTATAGGCAGATATACTATAGGATATAATTACTTTGCAAAAATCATTGGTTGTCTAGCTTTATGATATATATTTTTTATTGTCTTAACACAACTTTTCTAATAGTAGCCTGAATTTTGTTACCCTTATAGGATAAAACCAATTTATAATCAAATACAATATCTCCAATAAAAAAAACATTATTAAAAAAATATTAATTTTTTGTAATTATAAATTTAATAACCATACTTACATCAGAATCAATCAAAATCATTTCAACAGTATATGACTCATTCGGCTTCGCAATAGGAAATATTTTCCACAAACGAATTACACGTACAAACTCGTATAGAGTGTTTTTTTAGTTATTCTCAAAATAAAAATAACAAATATAAAATAAAATATTAAATATTCTTTCAACTCATATGGAAGAACAAATTGCAACAAAAGAAACAAATACTTGACATGAGTTAATAGGTAACACTACCCTTATTTATAGCCTAATTTTGGCTCCAAACCTTGCCTCAAAATTTTTCCTCTTAAACAAATATTCCAATTCAAAATTCAAATTCTTTTTTTGGCTCCAAGGTTTTGGCTCTTAAATACTAATTCAAATTTCAAATTTCAACTTTTACCTCCAACATGTATTTTTGGCTCCAACTCTAACTAATAATAACAAAAAATAATATTTATATTTATATATTTATATTATATTAAATTAAATTTTACAATATAAAATTCAATTTAAATGTAAATTATAAATTATTTTTCCATTATTAAATTAATATCTATAATTTTAATTTTTAATTATAATGATTCATTATTATTAAACTATAAAATTCAATTAAAATGTAAATTATAAATTATTTTTCCATTATTAAATTAATATCTATAATTTTAATTTTTAATTATAAAGATTCATTATTATTAAACTAATTAATAATACCTTTCAACTTTTTTTACTTTAATATTCAAATTAGTATTCTCTATATTTTTCATTTTTCATATTTCAATTTAAAAATTTTACAAATTTTTCATATTTAAATTTTTTATTTTTTATATTCAAAATTTTACAAAATAGAATAATTTTCTATTAATTGGATGGTCATATTACTATAATCTATTTTCTTATCAAATAATTTTAACTAAAATCTTCAATAATAACAATTATTTAAGGTATATTCATATTAATGTATCATTATAATTATTAATATTAATTTATAGTTTATTTTATATTTCATATCCTATCCAAAAGTTACAAGAATAACGTTACGTAAAAATTATTCTTATTTATTATTAATTATTAATATCATTATTATTACTATTACTATTATTTATATTTTATTACTTGTTTAATATTCTAGCCAAATATCACAAATGAAGGGCAAAAACGAAAATGTACTATATAATCAATAGTGTTATTTTGTCTTCTAACATATTTTCTATTGTGGATAGATAGATACGATTGGTCACAAGAGATATTTATATGTGGTGTCAGTTTTTATCACTATTATTAATTATTAATTATTAATGCTGGATTTTTCATCATATGAGATTAGATAATTTTTTAATGGAATAAATATTGTCTATTGACTTTCTATGATAGAAAGAGACAATTTTTTTATCATTTTATTGAAATGGGTACGAACCAGCAGCTTAGCCTAACTGACAAAAATACAGGTTCGGACATAAATTTCTTGGATTATTTAATAACAATCTGTTTAGGTTTAGGCAGTGGGCCAATAATTGACGCACTGTAGTGTAGGGTATGGACCAACTTAGCCTAAGATTGGTTAATTCAAAATAGAGGAGAGAAAGATAGGAAAATTAAAAAATTGGTGTGGATCTCACGTCTCCAACATTTTTATTTTAATTTAAATATATATATTTTATTTATTTTACTTTATTTTTCTCTTTTTTATCAAACAAAACATTAATATTTTCTTTCTTTCTTTTATTTTAGAGTTCAAAACAGAAAAATATTAAATCCTTTTAAATTTTTTTACAACATTAAGTTTTCGAGTTTGAAACATGTCATTGATTCATGTAATATTTATCTATTTCTCAAACAAAGTGTTAAGTTTGAATTATATGTATAGAAAAAAATTTCGTTGAGAGAAAGGTAACTTAATTATGCCGTTGATGTTATCAACTCAATGCAATTACTTTCCATAGAAGATATCTATAGTGTAAAAATATGATTAGTATAATTAATTTATATTTTATATAAATATGATTTTCTCACATTTCATTTTCTTACATTTTTTTACATTTGTTATATCTTATAATCTTTAGGATAGGGGTTATTTTAACTTAATTAAAGGTCTTGAGTTCAAGTTCTAGGTATGTAATTGTGTTAAGTATTCGGAAAAAGTCCTACTCGACTTAAATAAAATTATCTCCAATCAAAAATACATGTGATCTATAAAAAATATAAAAACCCACCACTAGGCTGATTTTGTATACATATTTTGTTTCCTTTCATTGTCTACACAACCAAACAAGAAAAAGAAGACAAGTTTTAACTTTTTTTTTTCATTTATTTTCTTTCTTATCAATCAACTAACAAAATAATTTCGATTTCTACTCTTTTTTTATTTTTTATTTTCTTTTCATTTACTTTTTCCCTAAACCAAACATTCCATTAAATTTAAATTAGGAAAAAAACTTCAAATGAAAATAGTAAGTAGTGGTTGATTAAAACTAAACTCTTTTTTAAAAATGTAATAAAAAAAACTCCTTTTTATAAAAATGAATGTGACGATACAAAAAAAAACAAATTAAACAATTTTTCAAATCGCAAATTTACTTAACATTTCTTTAAATAGCTGTCTATTTTAATTTTTTGAAAATATACAAGTTAAATTTAATTCTTTATTTTATAAATAAATTTAATGGATGCTAAAAATACATAAACAATAAAAAATTAGTTCATTAAATATTGTATTATTGTTTTTCAACCTTTTTTAATATAATATTAAATTATTTTTTAAGCTTGAATTTGAAATGTTAATAGTAAGGAATTACTCTAATAAATTATTACGTTATTGATTTAAGTTTTCATTTTTAAATATAATGATATTTTTTAGTATATTTTATTTTCCTATATAACATGTGACTTCATCATTATTTGACACTTAATTTTTTTAAAAAAATATTAGTTATTTTGAGATTTTTTTATACATTACAAATTTTTTTCCTCAAATCTTGGTTCTAAGTACCTTTTTATTTTTTATATTAAAATTTGTTCTTTCTCAAATCTCATTCATTTATATTTTGTAATTCGTTTTTCTTAAATTTATAAAATTTACTCAATGATTTTCAAAATTTAAATTAATTATATTTTCTACTTATTTATTTAAAATAATTACATAAATTCATCTATATAAGATTGTTTGTTTTATTTTATTTTGATAATTTAAATTTCACCTAAATGAAAAATAATTTTACAATTCACGAAATCTTTACAATTTTTTTTTCACTGTAAAATGTAAAAGACGTGAAAAGTGGGGGAAAAAAAAGGTGGAGAATGAAATTTTCTTGTGCCGTACAATCGGATAATTGGGCACGACAAAAAGTCATCATCATTGTCATGTCGAAGCCTAATCTCATCTCATTTCCCTAAAAAATCTACCATTTGCTTTGCTGATTAGTTGAAGCTTTCAACTAATCATACGAAATTCGTTTGCCAGAAAGTAAAATCACAGCAAATCACAAAGTTTCTGGACTAACTGCTGCTGGATTTTTCAATCACAAATGTTTACTGAAAATGATAGTTTTACTAATAAACCTCACATAATTAGCATATAATTAAATCCTTAATTTTACTAATTAAAGTTTAACTTTTGGTTGTGTATAAAGAAGGTTTTATTAAAAGAGGAGGTAAAGTTTGCTATAATAATATTTAAACATTAGTTTTCATGTACTGTTAATGCAATTTTTTTACACTATTAATTAATTAGAAAATTTTGATTATCCTATCATAATAATTTTATAATTAGTTGATAATATAAAAAAATTACACTATCAATATTTTTAAATTAAATTCTAATTTTAGTCCCTTGGAAAACTGTAGACCGAGAATATTTTAGTGTACAAAAGAGAAATGATAATTTTAAATGACTTATTGTTAAGAAAATGGATTACTTATATTTTTTAAGGCAAATTACTTGTAATTAAAAAAAAAGAATGATATTATTTTTATTCATAATTTTTATAGTGTTTTATTCCTTTTTATTACAGCAATTATTTCATTTTGTATTTTTCTGTCTCGTCTTACTATTTCTCTCTTTACTATAAAAATTGATGTGAGAATAACATTACTTCAAAAAAAAAAAAAATATAATGCTAAAGTGAAAAATTCAAGTCCCTATCCACTTAAAATATATATTCTTTTCTTTCACTTTTTACATAATTAAATAAAAGAAAAAATATATCTTTTTTTATTCATTTTCTTTTTTATGAAACAACCTACAAAATTATTTCTTTTTTATTTTGTTTCTTTTCTTTACCTTCCTTTTGTTCGATGAAGGAGAAATATGGTGGTGAGAAAAAAAAAAGTAAAAAAAATAAAAAGATGAGTGTGTTTGATAACAAAGAAACGAGAGAAGAGAGACACAAAAGAAGTGTAAGACTCATTAATTATTTTTATTTTATTTTTCACCCTTTTTCAATTATCTATTTATTTGTTTCCTATTTTTTTTTTATTTAGACAAGTTTATTTTTATTTTATTTCTTACATAATTTTAGTCATTTTTATATTTTCATTTATTTTATTTCTCAATTAATGTTTTTCTTACAAATGATTTTTTCACCCATATTTAATACCCCACGGTACGTCAAACTGAATGACTTCCCAAAGAATATAGCAGGAGGAAAAAAAATAAAAAAGACTTTTCCCCCGTTTTCTAGTTGCTTCCATACGGCATTTGTAATAATGAATTAGTACGTCAGTACTAGTACAACTTAGTGTGTGTTTATTTACACGTTCGATGCAGCTAACACACATTTCAAGACTATTGTGAAAAGCAAATACTCTTGTTTTTCGTTGAACGTGAATTTGAAGGGATTCAAACGTTAAAACAAACATGCTGTTACTTTACTTTAGAAAAACATTAACTTTTTTTTAATCAATGAAAAACTTTTTAATAATGGATTTATTTAACTAAAAAGTTTTTTTTATAGATAAAATTTTTAAAAAAAGAGAATGACATCCCAGCACAAGCCAGAAGAAATCTGTAAATTCAGAGCATACTTAAACAAAATAACGTACATTTTATTTGACATAAAAGTTAAAACAAGTTATAAAAAAAATGAAAGAAAAAGAACTAAAAAAGAGTAAAGAGAGGTGGAGACACTAACAGAGTGATCTGATTGACTGATGGAAACACTGGTGGTGGCAGTTATAAATAGCACCCAAAGAGACAAAGGCTTGGCCAAAGGAAATATAAAATAAAATCAATCAAACAAACAGCTACAACTTTAACTGTTCATAACCCACACCCAAACCCCCCAACCCCCGCAACACGTCCACTTTCACCTCTGATTAAAGATTAGATTCCTCTATGGGCACTTCTATTCTCGACGCCCTCAACGTCCGCGTTGAAGGTTCCGGCGACAAATACCTGGTCCTGGCCCACGGCTTCGGCACCGACCAATCCGCGTGGCAGCGCGTGCTCCCCTACTTCACCCGCCACTACAGCGTCATTCTCTACGACCTCGTCTGCGCCGGCAGCGTCAACCCTGACCACTTCGACTACCGCCGCTACACCACCCTCGACGCCTACGTCGACGACCTCCTCAACATCCTCGACGCCCTCCGCGTCCCCCGCTGCGCCTACGTCGGCCACTCCATCTCCGCCATGATCGGCATGCTCGCCTCCATCCGCCGCCCCGACCTCTTCTCCAAACTCATCCTCATCGGCGCCTCCCCTAGGTACAACAACTAATAACACCTCTCTCCTACAATCATCCAACCAATCCTCTTCTTTTTTCTTCTCAATTTTATTCCTATTCGAGTCAACTTCTTAACAAATTGTATACTTAAACTACTCAAGACCTAACTGAACTAATTCTACTCGAGTTGATTAAGACTATTAACTTAGGCTCAAATTCAAAGTCAGTGTCTAATTAATTAATTTAATAATAGATAGTAAGTAATTAGTGCTTGAATTTTTCAGATTCCTGAACGACCAGGACTACCACGGGGGATTTGAGCAAGGAGAGATCGAGCAGGTGTTTTCAGCAATGGAGGCGAACTACGAGGCGTGGGTGAACGGTTTCGCGCCGCTGGCGGTGGGGGCGGATGTGCCGGCAGCGGTTCGGGAATTTTCCCGGACGCTGTTCAACATGCGGCCCGACATCTCGCTGTTCGTGTCGCGGACGGTCTTCAACAGCGACCTGAGGGGGATTCTGGGTCTGGTTAACGTCCCCTGTTGTATTATGCAAACGGCACGTGACATGTCCGTGCCCGCCAGCGTGGCAACCTACATGAAGGAGCACATCGGCGGGAAAAGCACCATCCAGTGGCTGGACACGGAGGGGCACCTCCCGCACCTCAGTGCTCCTTCGTACCTGGCTCGCCAGTTGGAGATTGCGCTCTCGCAGTAGCGCGTGGGAGTCACGCGCGTGTGGGTGGGTGGGTGTGGTAGTTATTTAAGAAATTAACGCTACTACTACTTACTAGTACTACCAGGCTAGGATAGAAGACTAGAAGCTACTACAGGAGGAGGAGGAGGAGGCAGGGTCCTGGAAGAAGTGTACGAAAGGCTCCGAAAGTGGACACCTGGCGAATAACGTGTGGGTGTTGGTTCTTAGACTTTGGGATTTTTATTTAAGGATAAGAATCTGCACGTGGATTTCACGTGATGCGTGGCCATTTTTACTATTTATAGTTATTATTATTATTATTACTCTTTGTGCTTCTCTCTTTTTTTAATTTTTTTTTTTCTATTTGTAAAAGGAAAAAAAAAAAAAAGGGAGGAAATGAGAGAGACTTGTTTGTTAGTGTGATTGTTGTTATTATTAATATTATTATTATAGAAAGTCTTGGTTTTGTTGTTGCTTGCTTGTGTTTCTTCTTTCTGGTTTGTTACTTACTTAGACTGATCAGGCCAGACAACTGAAAAGAAATGAAATGATTTTCAATTATTTGACGCGACTCATGCACGGCACTTTCCGGTTTAACAATGGCTTATGATCCGCTAACTATCTTCCACAACGTCACTGGCCCACTTATTCTTGGGCTCTGGCCTTGTTTGAGATTTTGGTTCTTTTTACTTTTTTTCCATGTTTGGATTGGCTCGGTCTATTCTTCTTCGATGTCTTTTATCTTTAACTGAAAATATTTATTTGGACCAAACTAACCTTACTTTAAACTTTGAGGTTAATATATTTGAAGATAAACTTTAGGTGAGAATTTATTTATAAATGTTACCGTCAAGCATATTGAAGTTATTTTAAAAATTATTTTACAAGCGTCTCTAGGAAACATGTTAAAATAAGATTAAAAAAATATTTAAAAAGTTATAAATTATTTTATAAATTGAAATAACTTCGTATAAATACTTCTTAAGTCACTAATTTTGTTGACGATTAATTTCTGTCGAAGAATTTGATTGACCACACCTTCACAGATGGATACAAGGGGGGGCGGGCAGGGGCGCCAGCCCCCTCCGTCGGGATTTTTCGTGTGTGTGTGTGTGTGTATATATATATATATATATATATATATATATATTAGTGTAAAATTGTGTAAAATTAATTATATATGGTGTTATTATAATAGTAGTTAAGGTTAACTAGTGTAAAATTATGCAAAACTAATATATTTGTTGTTATTATTGTAATAGTTAAGATGATATCTAGTGTAAAATTATATAAAACTAGTTGTGTTTGTTGTTATTATGGTAACGGTTAAGGTTATTATCATTTAAAATAAAAATTAATTTCAATTTTGCGTATAAAAATAGTAAATATTTTTTAAAATTATCATTTATTAAAAGTTAAAAATTTGAACAATTATAAAGGAAGAAAAAAAAAATCCAACCCCCCTTTAATAGATTTCTGAATCCGTCCATGCACATATTGCTTTAAAAGACCAAGCCTAGTTTCAATTAGGCCAACTTGTTGGTTTGTTTAAATACTTCTAATCACTTCCTCAAAATTTAAAGTTTATTACTTCATTATGGAGAGTTCTATAACATGAATAACTATAATTTGGAGCATAAATGTGCTGATATTAAATTATCAGCCAAAAAAGATAAATGTCTAGTAACTTATAAAGGAGAAATGAAAGTTTTTAAAATTTTTAAAATTGTAACTCATCCAAAAAAGTCAATTTATTTTTACCAAATATATATATATTTTTTTTCTTGACAATGTAGTTCACGTTGTTACACTTTAGGTAAACGTCCCTTTCCCTTTGATGCCGGTCAAATTCCAATTACAGAAATAGAACCACTGTAAAACTTTATTATTATTATTATTATTATTATTATTATTATTATTATAAATTCTGAAATAATAATTTAAAAAATTCAGGACACTATAGCAACCGCTAACCCAACCCCTATACTTATCCAACCACAATTCCATCTGCGTCTTAATTAGTAGCGGTAGTGATGAGGACACAACTAAGGGCAAGGACCATGAAGCACTTGAAGGGCCCATGACCAGAGGCAGACTTAAAAAGGCCCAACAAGTCGAAGAGACAAGGCTGGTCATTTGTATAGCTGCCATTGATGATGACTGAAGGCCCATGTCCCCATAATTTTTATTTTATTATTTAATTATTGCAATTAAATAAATAAATTGGTGGTTGTGGCTGAAACCTATGCCTTTTCAGCTGCACCAATTTATTTCGTACTAAATTGGTGAACTATATGTATTTTCGTCAAAAAATGAATGAAGGACTTTTGGGCATTTTTCGAAATACGTGAGTATTCTGAGAGCTTCTCTCAAGGTTCCTGTTGAACCAAATTCTGACTTATCAAGGTTGATTCCTTGTGGCGTCACCGTGACTTATCTTCCATTTCTGGAAGTGGCGTCCCTCCCCGTCGGCAATCCTGTACCAAGCGGTCCGCCCCGTAAGGATCACGTCAGGTAGTGACAGGAGATATGACAGTGTCGGTCTAGTAGAGAATGATGGAAGAAGAAGACATTAGATGTAAATGTAATATGCAAAAACATTGGAGTTAATTTCAAAAATCATTAAAACTGAAACTTATTATAGCATGTTAATTTGTAGGAACTTGGATGATCACAAATACTTGGCCCATGTTAGAATCCTCCCTCAGTTATACTCTTCTTGTTGAAAACTAGGTCATTATATATAGCACATTGATGTTAATGTATGTTGGAGAAATACCAAAAAAAATAAAAATTACTATTTTGATACTCAGATTTGAAATTATTCGCATTAGTTATTAGATAGAAATTGTCATTTTTATCTGTTAAAAAGTAAAATGTTAAATTAATTTAGTTATTTTTATCATTTTGAAACCAACATATTCGACTTCAAAATAAAATTTTACTTAATGCTAAGATTACTAAGATTTTAGAAAAATGATATATTGGAATTTTTTTAAAAAAAATAATGCTTAATTTAATTTTATATGTTTTTTTATTTATTTCTTGTGGATGTTCATTCTACGTGTTTTTCTTAATTTAGATGTGTTGGCCTTGGTTGAACTTCTCTTGAACTGCCCGTATGTACTCTGACTTTTGTTCTCTGTTTTGAATACTTCTTGTCCTCCTGAAATTAAGTTTCATTTGCTTATTGAAAAAACAGACAGCACGTCAGCACCAAAAATATAGTAAAATATATAGACGATAATTTTTTTTTTATGATAAATTGTATTTCTTTTATCTCGAAAAGTGGTAGATAGGGGAATAAGGGATGCACCCCCAATACTACCAGATAAGGGTTTGTCCCAAAGCAACATACCTTATTTTAGTAGCGTCAAAAATTTTTATCCAAAAAAAAATGAGAATCCAACCTCTATATTTTAACCCTTATTAGTTTGTGCCTAAAATAATTTAACTTTTTCTATACTACGGAATTTGAGATTTTGACCCCTATACTTTACTACTATATTGCCACTTTTATAAATTTAATAAAGGTTAATTTTTATAATTTCAAATTCTTTTACAATTTAACAAATATTAGTAGTAATCATTAGTAAGTATTAAATTAATTAAAAAATTAAAAAATATAGAAATATCATTAAAAGTTTTAAATTATAAAACCTATTTAAAACTAAGCGAAAAAAATAGAATATTATAAAATAATTGAACATATAAATTTCAATGAAAACTCTTCTAAAACGTATAAAAAAAACGTAATATTATTAAACACTTTTATCATGTGATATTATTTTGATTATACATAATCTTATATTTTCATTATTTTTTTTAACTCATTTTGAAACTTATACGAAAATCTTTTATAAAAAATAAACAATAAAAATCGATTTTAATTTTTGTATGTTTTATAACAGTGCAATGTTATTAAATATAATATTATATTTTATATTTAGTAAACATAAAAATATTTATTTTAGGTACTCTTGATATGTATTGAAATTGTACACTATTTTTATATATATTATATCATATTTATACGAGGCATTATAGCATATATAATCTTGTAGAGAAATAACTCATTATGTTGAAAATAGAAAATATTACTAATTATATCAATTAAACAGTGAATAAATCAATAGCGATTTTACTATTTTTAACGTGTATTTATCGTTGACAAATAAATGAAAAATACATTAAAGTAACAAGATGTTAATGGAACAAAGTACACAGAGTCAAATTTTATAACATAAAATGGTAAAATGATTTTTGTATCAAATAATGTGAGATTAAAGTATATCTTACTCTTTTTAAACTTTTATTCTTTAGTTCAAGTGTATTTTTTACAAGAATAGAATCCACATTGGAAAGGTTTTTTTGCTGAATTAATCCACATTGGAAAGATAAACACATTCATAGCACTTTTCATTTATGAAAAAATATGTTAGCAATATAATATGTAACATCTTTTTTTATTTTTTTTATTACGTGCTGAACTAAACAATTGGATGCACTCATTACTAATCTAATGGAATCAACATAAGATTTTAGTTAATATTAAAAAAATATTTGAAGTTATTAACATTTTCTAGTCAAAATATTATATGCTGATTCTACTAAATAATTGGATGCACTGATTACTAATGGAATCAACAATATGAGAGTTTACTTAATATTAAAAAGTATTTAAAGTTGTTAATATTTTTCCAATAATAAAAATATTAAAAGCATCTGTTTAAGGCACAATCTCATGAGTAAAAATTACTTAAAGGAATATACACTGCCCACAATATTTTCCCCCCAAAACTTTCATGGATAATTAGGTAATTTCAAATGCATAAAAAAGATAACAAAATTTAAAATTTTAAATACAATTAAAAGTAACGAAAATTTAAAATTCAAAATGAAATTAAATGATTCATTTGAATCATTTATGTAATTCAAAATAGTAACACAAATTTAATGATTTCAATAATTTCAGCGTCAAAATTTAAAATTTAAAATACTATTAAATGATTGATTTGAATCATTTATGTAATTAAACATAATTACCATGAAAATAAAGGATTGAAACTAATATTGGCTCTGAAATAGTATTATTATGAATTATTTGTCTGTATATTAAAATTTCAAATATATTATTACGAGCCGCTTCTATTAAAATTGAAATATTTGCCTATTAAAATTTTATGAGCCGCTTCTATTTATATTATTCACGTGCAAAACCCTGAAATTGGAGTATTTCAAATTTTAAATATTTTGGGCAATATAATTTGCTAATTAAATTTAAATTTTAATAACCTTATCTTTATATCTTCCATAAATTCAAATTCAAATTGGGGTATTTCCTTAAATTAAGTAATAAAAGATTGCATTAGCCTTTAATAACGTTTTATCATAAAATAAGAATAAATTAAAATAAAAAGAGATTTTGGATATAGAAAGATAGGGTGCCGTTTCAAATTTATTGCACCACTCTCTGCAACTTTTTTTTTTTTAAGAAAAAAGCTAAATGATTTATATATAAGGATGCTTGAAATGAGCACAAGAGATGCCCAAACCAAAGCTCATTACAAAATAAAGCACTTCTTGAATAAGCAACAACATGATATTCTAAAATTTACCAGTTAAAATTCCTTTAATACATTACAAAATACTATAACCCTGCAACCCTTTCCTTTGTATCTTATGGAAAATGGAAAATTGCTTCATATATGGTAAAATGCTTCCTTATTTCTCCACTCTCATTATGTGAAATTTCTCTACTCCCATTCTTTTGAAATTTCTACATTCATTTGGACAGGTTATGGCATTTACTCCTAAAAAGGTATGATTTTTTTTTATCGAGCATGTGAAAAAAAAATTGTGTGACCCATTGTTTATATCTTATAGGAAATTGCTACATGGTTAAACATTTTTTTATCCCTCTACTGTCATTATATCTTATTAAAATTTTATTATTGTTGCATTGTCCTTTTTAATTCATCTTTCTTCTGTTTATTTGAAAAGTTTTGGAATTTTCTCCAGAGACATTCCGCCATATTGATTCAGCAAAAAAAGGTGGGGTTTTTTAATTCTTTCTTCTTTTGCATTCATTTGGATATGTTATTCCATTTACTTGCTCCTGTTTTTGCTGTAAGGTTCAATACTCATCTTGACAAAATAATGCTTTATGTTTACTATGATTGCATCTTCTAGCAGGACAATGTTCATCATTTGGTTCAGGACCGTTGCTAGTTGCTACAAAGTTTTTTCGATAGTTAGAAATGAAGTTATTTTCTCTTGATAAGAACGAAGTACATTATCCATTACTTATACACGACTTTGATGTACCCGTACTGAGGATGAACAGAATGAAAATATTGCACAAATTGGTGATGCACCTATTGAGCATGAGGATGATAATATCAATGAGGTTAATCAATGATGTACCTATTTAAAATTTCAAATATCCTTATATTTATATCTTTCCATAAATTCAAATTCAAATTGGGGTATTTCCCTAAATTGGTGTAGTCTTATGGTGATGCTAATAGAGGACAGGGTTAATCAATGATTTGATTTTAAATTATATTTGTTTCTTGTGCTTGCGTTTAATTTATAATAAATAATCAATTTCTTATTTTATTGTAGGTAATCCCTACAACAATTGTGAGTTTCTTTATCCGAGAGGTAAAAAGAACATTTTCCTGCAACATGATCAGTTGATCACGGAGGCCAGATGTATATGAGTGCAATCTAAATGGTAAGAAAAGTTAATGAATACGATATATGGTTGGTATGACTTTGTAAGGGTTAACAAACTGGCAGAAAATGACATTCTTCATATTTAGATTGATGAGAACCCTGATTAGGTTCTTCATGTTTACATATTTGTTAAAATTAAATTGCGTACAATGTTTTTTATGTTACAAATTTGTTAAAATTAAAAGTTACTTAATATTTTAAAACAAGTTTAAATATAATATAATAATGTTATACAGTAAAAAAAATATAGTAGCATTCGTGACTCTCTCATTTTTTTTTTCCACTTTTCTTTCTTAAATTATTTAATCATTTTAAAAGACACATTTTTTACATTAGGTGGGATAATAGCTGCAATCAAAACTTTATAAAATTAGCTACAATATTTTTTTATTCAATCATTTTAAAAGACACAATTTTAAAAGTTACTCTAATTTTTTTTTCATTAAAAGACACATTCGTGGTCCACCTAATAACTTATAAATTTTATATTATTAATGGAATAATCAATTCTCTAAAAAATAAGATTGCATCCGTCACTATAGCACCTTTTCGCATTTCGTTCTAAAAGTATTCAATAATTTTTAAAGACAAAATGTTTTTCAATTAATTTTTGTGTTTATCTAAATAGTAGCTTAAAAGAATAATTGGACATGTTAATTTAAATTTTTAAATAAAAATATACACATTCTTAAAGAAAAATGTTGATTTTTTTTAACAGCCAGAAAAGAAAAAAAAATGTTGATTTATATTTACTCTTACACGGATATCTGATTAAAAAAAATATATTATTAATGAGATAATCAACACTATATGAAATTAAGAATGCATCTTTGACTCTCGCACATATTTGATTTCAATTTAGTGTGTTTTTTTTAAACAATAGCTTATAGAAACTAAAAGAAAAAATAAATATGTTTCTTTAACTCTTTAGATAAAGATGTAAGGATATTATTTTTTAAAGTCAGATATAAAGACATATTCTTAAAAATATTCACTTATGATTTATATTACTTTCTGACATCAGATATAAAGATATTCTTAAAAATATTCACTTATGATTTTTTGTATGTTTCTTTACAAACTAAATGCAGAATTGCACCACAGGTTTTGTTCATTAAAGATATTGTCCTTAGAATGGAAGATTAAGATTTCAATAAAGAGAGTTTGTGATTCCAATAACTCAAAGGCGACAAAATAAATAGAAATGATATTCCTAGATAAACATATAATTCATTTTTGTTTTTGGTCATTGCTGAAATTTTGTTACATTACTTTTTCTATATAAAAAAAAAAGAAATTAAACTCATCCCTTATTATGAAAGAACGAAAGCTTTATAAACTTTTTGTTTCAAAAGAGAGGAGAGGAGAGAAAGGATTTTATTCTAGGGAGTGGAAGGAAAAGGGAAAGGAGGGATTTTGATTAAACATTATGTTTGGTTGAGAGGAGGGGAAGGAAGGGATTTTAATGGAGGAGAAGGGAGGTAATCATTTTTTTATTTGGTTCACAAGGGGAGGAGAGAAGTTTTAAGAATAATTTTACTTTTATATCCTTATAATTTTAAATTTTAAAACATAAGTACAGATGTTTTAGTCATTTTAATTGAAATGTTTTAAATCCCTTTTCTTTCCTCTCCAAATCCCCCAATATTGGAGGGGCACAAAAATGAGATGAAAAGGGTATTTTGTCCCCACCCCCCCCCCCCCCCTTCCCCCCCCCCCCCCCCAAATTCCTCTCTCCCCTCCTAAAAATTGAAACAAACAACCAAAATTTAAAATAATCCTTCCCCTCCTCTTCCCTCTCCTCAATTTTTCTCAAATCAAACATTATGTTAGTTTCCACTACATTATTTTTTGAAAAAATAAAGAAGAAAAAAAAACCGTGATCGTGTGATTAATGAAATTCTTTTTTTTACATTAAAAAAATCCTTTATTTTCAAAGCATGAACAATTGCAAAGTTTTATATAATTAGCACCGCAAAAATTGATGTTTTATATAATTGCAAATATATGTTGTATAGTGTAGGTGTCATTTCTTACCTACAAATATATTTTGTGATTTTCATTTGTTTATCTTTTATTATTATTTCCAGTTTTAATTTTTTTTTTAAATAATAAAAGATATAACTCCTTCTTACATAATTTGTCCCGTGCATCGCACGGGAACATACACTAGTATTATTTAAGATTCTTCTTCTTATTAGTCACTTGTGCGAGCATTAATGTTGAAGTAATTACTAAAGATTCTTGTCTCCCCTCCATCCTGATAAATGAAAAAAGCTATGAATCACATACTTTGAAGGTATAGTACAACTGTACAAGATCGGAATTGAAACAAATTTCTTAATAAACTAACCTTTATATATATATAATTGAAGTATATAGATATAGTGATATTATAATAATTTTATATTGTCAATCAATCATAAATTATTAAAAATTATTAATTTTTTTGATAAATAATTTACAAGTCATACCAATAGTATTTTTTTAATTAATTGAAAGTATATTTTTTATATAATATTAATATATCAAAATTAAATTCTCTCTATATAGTTGAAAATAAAGTTGCAAGATTATGGGCTTTAGTCTTAGTAAAGGTATGACATACGACAGATATATTAGGATTTATTTGGGTAAACAAATTAAAGTGTTCATTGAATAAATACTTATACCATGTAAGCACTTATGTGTCAATTGTTTTTATAATTGAGGAAAAATTATATTAACTTATAGATATATCATAAAGGATTTTTTAAAATTCTTTCAAGACAAATGTAAGATAAGAATTAAATTATAAATAAGCTTTTTCAAACAAACCCTAAATCTTAAAAATGGATAAAAAAAAATCCTAAATCTTAAAGATCACGTTTCTCTTTTAACCCATCATTTTTTCTAACCTTAGACTCTACTCGAATTGCAAGTAGAAATGCAGTGTAGAATCCCTCAACAAGAGTAAAATCAAGATCATCATTTTTCATGGATAGAGTAATAAACCCCAAAATATAGTGGCGATTGAAGACAAGGCTATAGAAGAGGTGGAGGATGACTTAGACACGCCTGTTCATGAAGTCAATATTCACAGTGATGTGGAGAAAGACCCTGGAAGCCCCTAATCCAAATCTACTAGCGTAGTTGAAGAATCTCAAACAGAACATGCTGCCAAGGATAAACAGCCTCAGTCATTGCCGGGGACTCACACCAACCTTATAAATGCTGAAGAAGGTTCTGATCTCAACCTTTGGACCGTTAAAGTGCAGCAAGACTTCAAGACTTTATCCAAGTTATGGGTTGATGAAGTGGAACAAGAGGAGGAAGAACATATCAGTGAGAAGGGATAGTTTACTACTGTTCTTTCAAAAAACACAAAGAAGAAAATGAAAGCTAAGAATAAGTCTCCAAAAGGGGACAAGTTTGCTATCAACCGTTCCTCGGTGGGTAACAGAAATAAGTCTCTATGAAGACTCTTTATTGGAATGTTAGGGGCATATCTAACCTTGATTTAAGGTTAGTCTTAAAGAAGTTGTGCTTAGAGCATAAACCAGATATTCTCATATCATAATCGATGATGGCTATTGATAGGGTTCACCCCCACTTCTGGAGACAAATCAATTTGCATCCTTTTGTTGTTAACAAAAGAGCTGATAAACCCCCCAATATTTGGTGCCATTGTGCCCCTAACCTTAAACCTTCCATTATTGATTCTTCTAAACAATAGTTTGATGATTGACAACCAAACAACTTTCTTTGCTGCCATATATGCATGTACTACTTATGTCAAGCGCCGAGATCTTTGGGTTAATCTTACCCACTTGTAGCAGCAACACACTAGTCCCTGGAATTTCATCAGGGACTTCAACTCTATCATTGGTGCTTAGGAGAAAAAAGGTGGTCGTCTTCTGCATCCTTTAGCTTCTGAAGAATTCTCA
This sequence comes from Pueraria montana var. lobata, assembly GCA_026413185.1. Taxonomy (NCBI): domain Eukaryota; kingdom Viridiplantae; phylum Streptophyta; class Magnoliopsida; order Fabales; family Fabaceae; genus Pueraria; species Pueraria montana. The sequence goes on from CM048646.1 coordinate 6,733,738, forward strand.
GCCTGGACAAATAACTTGATTCACTTAAACACCAAGGGAGCCGCTTTCACTTGGTCTAATTTCAGGAATGGGAATGCTAGAATCAATCTCCGTCATGATGCAAGTTGTGTCATAAAGCCTCTGAGACTGCTGATCACATCTTCCTTCATTGCTCTTTTGCTAACATGTTATGGAGTTGGTTGGATAGTAAACTTAGATGCAGGATTAATAGAAGCTCTATCTCGTCTATCCTTTCTATTGTGGAAGCTCCTTGCTCTCCTCAATTAAAGGATGTTAGGCTGGATTTGGGATGTTCAAAACAAAAGTCTATTCCATTATTTGCAAACCTCCTTTAACAGAGCCACAACTCTCGTTTCAGTAAACATCAAATTATCATGTGATATTTCTAGTAGCTCAATGTTTTCTTCGGTTGATGAATTTATAAGCCTCAAAGCTTTCTCAATTAACTATCACACTAGGAAAGCGCCATCTATTATTCAAGTTAACTGGTATTCTCCTCTTCGAGGGTGGGTTAAATGCAACACAGATGGTTCAGCTTTAGGTTGTCCTGGTAGAGCAGGTTGTGGTGGTATTTTTAGAAACCACAACTCTGATGTTTTAGCCTGTTTTGCTATTAACCTCAGATACTAGAAGGCTTTTTTTGCAGAAGTCATGGGAGTTATCTCAGCTATTGAAATAGCCAAAGAAAAGGGCTGGAGAAAACTTTGGATTAAATGTGACTCTAAATTAGTCTTGCATGCTCTAAAAATTGTTGACATAGTTCCTTGGAAAATTAGAAACAGATGGAAGAATTGTATCTCTCTGACTAAAGACATGGATTTTCTGCTGGGGCACATTTATCGTGAGGGGAATACATGTGCAGATACTTTAGCATCACACGGTAGTTATGTAGATGGTTTTTGTTGGTGGGATTCCTCCCCCGGCTTCATTTATCAATATTTTGTAAAGGATAAACAGGCTCTTCCTAGATATAAGTTTAAATAGAGTTCTGTTTGTCTTCTCTTTGATCTCATGGGTTTGGTTTACATGTCCCCCTATGCTCTTGTTTCTTCTGTTTATATTCAGTTTAATATATTTTGGTGTGTGTCACTTATGGCTTTTGGTTGAAGGGGTGCCGACCTAGTTGGGATGTCCTCAATCATTGCTCCTTAGCCTGCCACCTTTTTTGCTTAAAAAAAAAAATCTCTGTCTTGATAGAGTGATATGCAATGACGAATGCATGAATTTATGGAATTCAATTTTAATATGCACTCTTCCCAGATCGAAGTCTGATCATCACCCCCTTCTTTTGGTTTTGCAAAACAATGGTGGTAAGATTCCTTCTTCTTTTAAATTTCTCAAAATGTGGTCTTCTCATGATTGCTTCAGGATAGTCAAGGATGCTTGGTTTGCTCTGGTATATGGCTGCCCTATGTTCGTCCTTGCCCACAAGCTTAGAAGCGTGAAAAAACCGATTCAAATTTGGAACAAATTCCACTTTGGTGACATCAACAACTCTGCTCGGCTTGCTATGGATTCTCTAGATGCTGTTCAAAATGAGATTAGCAGCAAAGGCATTTCAGAAGCCCTTTCGGATCAGGAATTTAAAGCACAATCAGCTCTTCAGAAAGCGCTAAAAGCTCAAGATGATTTATGGAAAGAGAAATCCAGAGTTAAATCACATCTCAATGTAGATAGAAACACCTCCTTTTTTCACAGGTTAGTCCATATCCAGGAAATCAAAAACAACATCACCCTCCTTGAAAACGGTGAACAGATTTTGAAAATTCAGAGGACATAGAAAATCACATCCTTAACTTCTATACAAACCTGTTTGCTGTTGATGACAACGTTTAGGACACTGGGCTTGTGGAAAAAGTTATCCCAAAAGTCATTACTGCTTAAGATAACAGTTTCCTCACTAACCTTCCCTCTTTATAAGAAGTCAAAGATGCTATTTTCGATCTCAATGCTTGTAGGGCGCCAAGGCCAGATGGCTTCGATGGTCATTTTTATCAATTCTATTGGGATATTATTAAAGAGGATGTGTTTGCTGCCACCTCTCAATTCTTCAAAAATGGCTGGATCTTGCCCAACCTGAACTCCAGTGTGGTTGTTCTTATTCCTAAAATTTCCAATGTTGATAGGATCGAGCTCTTATGCCCAATCACATTAGCTAACTTCCAGTTTAAGATAATCACCAAAATTCTTGCCATTAGACTCTCTTCTTTAGCCCCTAAGCTAATCTCTCCTCATCAGAGAGGTTTCATACATGACAGGCAAATTTTGGACTGCATTGCGGTTACTTCAGAAGCTATAAATATGTTAGATGATAAATGTGTGGGTGGTAATGTTGCTATTAAAGTAGACATAAAGAAGGCTTTTGATACCATCAACTTGAGTTTTCTTTTAAGGGTTCT